>OY757022.1:74701956-75901956 GCA_963580285.1 Lucinisca nassula
ACATACAATAAATTTGCAATAACCCATTTTCATCAATTTAGTTTGCTGGCTGTCAATAGCGAATTCGCTATCGACAGCCGGCTGTCAATAGCAAATTCGCTATCGACAGCCGGCTGTCAATAGCGACCGCCATATAATAATAGTTCAACAGAGGTCAGAGGAAGACATCTGTTTATGCCTCAGCTCTGGTTTGCGCTGTGCACGCTTCTGGTTCTTTTTGTCTCGTATCCACTAGCACTTCTTCTCAGAATAAGCATTTTGTTTGTATTGGAGTTTAACGGCCCAGTCAACACTATTTAGGTCATTTTTAGCTCGTCTGTTTTTTGAAAAAAAAACTTTCGAGCTATTGTCATCACTCCGGCGTCTGCGTTGTCGTTGTCGTCTGGCGTCGTCGTTCCAAAAAAAACTTAACCTTGGCTATAACTTAAAAAAGTATTAGACCTAGCCTCATGAAACTTCATACACACACTCATCATCACAAGAGCTACATTTTGACCAAGGACCATAACAACATTGTTGATTTTGGCTGAATTATCTCCCCTTTTCCAATTTTTTTCTGAAACACATTTTTTGCTCTCCTTTTAATACTATTCACAACAGAGCCTTCAAACTTCACATGAATGTTCCTTGGGACAAGACCTTTTCAGTAATACCACACTTTTTGATCTGTGTCCTTGACCTTTGAACTTTGACCTATTTTTCGAAAATTTAACCGAAAACCTTAACCTTGACCATATTTCCAAAAGTATTTGGCCTACCCTCATGAAACTTCATACACATACTCACCATCACAAGAGCTACATTCCCTACAAGTTTTATAACTCCATCTTGCAATTTGATTGCTCTTGTTTGACTTAGAACTTTGGTTTTCTAAAAGAAACTGCAGACGAGCGTTGGCACCCGCATGCGGTGCTCTTGTTAGTGGGTCAGTTTACCTATCCACTGAGTATAGGTAAACGGTTAACCAGTACAGTGCGCATTCTTTCGCCAGAAACTGACAACTGACCTTCTTGAATAGAATGACCGTAGAAAAGATTTCATTAAATAATGTTGCCGACCCCGGCAGTATCGAACCCGCGTCTTCCTGATCACCAGTCAGACGCTCATCCGACTGAGCTACTGATGCCGGCGAATCGGAATTGTTACACCAACTGACATTCATTCACCAGGACCTGTGATATGGGAAGTTAGCCCCTAGAGCTCTATCACCGAAGGTAAATTTAGCTACCTATGCCGAGGAAATGATCGAATCTATGTGGAAGGGCATTCGAATCTCTATCAGAATTGTTACTGGTGATACGTCAAATGACATTCATACACCAGCAATGGAATAGTCCGAGGGAAGAAATATTCTTTATAAATGTCAATTCTTGCAGTAGGGTCTGAAACACCAATGAATGATGATTTCTAGCTGGGGGAAAAGATCATCTGTTGGAATAATGCTGGCAGAACCCTGTAAACCTTTGTCTAGCACCTCTGTCTGCACATTTTCTTCTCCTTTTCTGGAGAGATTCCCATTTTAATTTTTCTAGTATTCCAGTCATAGTCCCAGTTCCAAAGCAGTAGTTGTTTATTACAAATCTCATCTTCTGATGAGACCTCATCACTTTGCTCGGTCCTATGCAATTTGTTCCCACATCTTGAAGTACTCGAGGGAGGCTTTGAAGGTGTCATTGTACCGCTTCTTCTGACCACCACGGGGGCGTTTACTCATTTCTCGTTCTCTGTTGAGGATTGTCTTTGGTAAGCGTTCACCAGGCATCGTGATAACATTGTCTGTCGATCTCAACTGTGCCAGTTTCAGAAGAATATGTACACTCTACATCCCTGTCCTCAAGTTTTCAGGACTTCTGTGATACTTAAGGGGAATGGGAACACATTCAGGGGAGGCAACTCCTGCACATGTATTTCAGTCTCCCATGTGAATAGGGGTCAACTCT
Organism: Lucinisca nassula; assembly: GCA_963580285.1. Classification (NCBI taxonomy): domain Eukaryota; kingdom Metazoa; phylum Mollusca; class Bivalvia; order Lucinida; family Lucinidae; genus Lucinisca; species Lucinisca nassula. The sequence continues at coordinate 74,703,897 of OY757022.1, forward strand.
TAAAGTAAAGAATTTGCTCCCGAGGAGCAAATTCTTTCCTTTAAGAGTAGACCCCTTTTAGTGGGACAGGGCTTATAGAAAAGCGAACGGGAAGTCACGAAAGTTGTCTCCCTTTGAAAAAATGGTGAAAAAATCTGCTAGGTGTTCCCATTCAACTTAATATTTAAAAGTTTTCTTAGACAGCTTGTATGGAAGTGGTTCAGTCTTTTGGCGTGCCGCCGGTGAACTGTCCGCGATTTTCATGCAGACAATAGTGTCGACAAAGACTGTGTGTGGGGTGGACTGCTGGATAGTTCATAGGCTTGTTGTCAGCGGACTCAACCTGCGTATCCAGCCTGCACGGCGACTACAAGCAAGAAAGTGCCCAAGAGACTGGATGTCTCTAAGCTGAAACGAGACAGCAAGCCATGATATCTGCAGCAGACTAGATGCAATGGAATTCAATTCAGATGATGAAGAAGAGAACTGGATAGTCTTCAGAGACACCGTTCTCTCTTCAGCAATGTATTCCCTAGGTCCAGTATCTCGCAAACATCAAGACTGGTTTGACGAGAATGATGAAGAAATCCAGATACTTCTTCAAGAGAAGTACCAAAACACAGGGAGACCTCAGTGATTCCAGCTCAATATCTAACAAGGCGGCCTATTCAAATATATGCAAGACAGTCCAAACCAGACTCAGAGACATGCAAGACTCCTGGCTATGCAACAAGGCTGATGAAATCAAGTCCTTTGCATGAAGAAGTTCTTTGATGCACTATAGACAGTTTATGGTCCCCAGAGCTCAGGAACCACTCCTGTCCTCAGTGCAGAGCGAACTAGTCTTCTGACCGACAAAGAGGCTATCTTGAAAAGATGGGCTGAGCATTTTGATATAGTTCTTAATCGGCCATCCTCTATCGATGGTGATGCTATCAAGACTACCACAGGTTGAATGTAGTATGCTGCTTGACAAGTTCCCAAACGTTACTGAAACAGTGAAAGCATAGCATTAAAATTAAAATTGTGGCATCTGGCAAAGCTCCAGAACCAGATGCAATACCTACTGAGATTTACAAAGCAGGATGTACTCCAGTTGCAAAGAAGATGACAGAATTATTTCACATTATGTGGAGAAAAGAAGCCATCCATAAAAAATTCAAAGATGCGTCAATTATCAACCTATTCAAACGGATAGGGAACCCTCAGATCTGTGACAATCACCGTGGTATCTCTTTATTGTCAATTGCCGAGAATGTCCTTGCAAGAGTCCTACTTAAAGACACATTTTTTTCCTTATATAAAAGGGGTGGCCTGTCTAATGATCTTCAATAAACATTTCCTTCGGACCATAGTGCACATCAAAGGCTTATCTTATCTAAGTGATTATGAGGTGATTATGAGCAGATTTCTTGTTTAATAGGGGGCTCAATAAGGGTGATTGAGTTATAGTATAAATTACTGAGATTGTTTCCAACAACATATTGTTTAAATAACTTCTTTTTTATTTTAAAATAAAGTAAAGAAAAACACAGATATCCATTGTTTCCTTTACTCAAAAGTGCAAAGAAGTAAACAAACAAGGTAAATGAATTGATTAACCTCAAAATTTAATCGATCAATTTACCTTTATTTATTTATATATATATATATATTTTTTTTTTATTTATTAATTTATACACAAATCATATAATGTCTAAAACATTAGCAATTTATAGTTTCTGCCAAGATGTAACTATAAAATGCTCTTTGTTTTAGACACAATCATATCAGAAAAGAGAGAGAAAAAAAAAGATTTTTTTTAAGATTTTATTTTTTACCTTTTCAAGTTTAAAACTAAAATAACAAACACAATTAAATTTATTTTTCTTATTTATATTGCAAACATAGGTTGTTGGTGCTCGTTAGCGCCGCCTCATTGAGGCGCTGCAAACGAGTACCCACAACCTATGACTCGATGAGACGATTCTAACGAGCACCCTAACCTATTACTTAAAGCAGAAATAAGGAAAATAATGTATACCCCCTTAAACACCCATTTTCTCTATAGAAAGTGGGGTTTAGGGGATGTTCCTTTTTCCTCAAAAACATATATTGTGTGTCCTCGTTTGAACCGCCTCATGGAAGCAGTTCTAACGAGCAGTCAAACGGTAAAAACAAATTGTGGGTACTCGTCTAAACCGCTTCGTCGAGGTGGTTCTAATGAGTACCCACAATATATGTTTAGAGCAAAATAATGAAGTTATCAGGATTTTATCTGAAAAAAAAAATCATTTTGGTGGAAAAAATATACCAATATATTTGAATTGGCATTTTCTGTGATGATTATAAATAATGGCTACTAAATATAAAATCGGAAAGTGCTGTTGTTTCTTCCATGCAAATCAAAATAAGAACTTAGGTGTAAATGAATAGATGTCATTTGTCATTGTCATATACCTAGGTACAGTCTCGCCAGAACCTTCGCTGCTCGCTCATACAAGCAGTGAATCAAGATGAACCTTCAGACAGAAAGCCGTATCCCTGGCCCCTCTGAATGGCTGGGCATGCACAGTTAAAAATTGTCATGACGGAATGCTCGAAGACAGAAATTTGCTTGGTGGGGATCATATATAAATGATGCAATACAGCCATTTCAAGATAACACAAAAATTAAGTGGAATGGATACACCTAGTACATACCTGTGATAATTTTTTGAACTGTAAGAGTGAGATTTGCTATTGTGATGAGGGAGATGTTAAAGACACATTTTTCGATTACATAACATCCTAATGACCGTTTATTAAAGAATCCAGCATTGAGATAAAATACACTTGGGGTATTCAGGCTGTCATACAGGTAGGGGACCAAGAGAGGGTAATAAATTACCTAGGAATATGACTTTGACAAATAACATCTATTCATTTACACCTAAGTCCTTATTTGGATTTGCATGGAAGAAACATTAGCACTTTTTTCCGATTTTATATTTAGTAGCCGTTATTCATAATCATTACAGAAAATGCCAATTCAAATATATTGGTAAATTTTTCCACCAAAAATGATTTTTTTTAGATAAAATCCTGATACCTTCTCTAAACATATATTGTGGGTACTCGTTAGAACCACCTCGGCGAAGCGGTTCAGATGAGTACCCACAATTTGTTTTTACAGTGTGACTGCTCGTTAGAACTGCTTCCATGAGGCGGTTCTAACGAGGACACACAATATATGTTTTTTGAGGAAAAAGGAACATCCCCTAAACCCCACTTTCTATAGAGAAAATGGGGGTTTAAGGGGTATACATTATTTCCCTTATTTCTGCTCCAAGTCATAGGTTGCGGGTGCTCGTTAGAATCGTCTCATTGAGTCTAACGAGCACCCACAACCTATGTTTGCAATATAAATAAGAAAAATAAATTTAATTGCGTTTGTTATTTTAGTTTTAAACTTGAAAAAGGTGAAAAATAAAATCTTAAAAAAAAAAATAAAAAAAAATCTCTTTTCTGATATGGTTGTGTCTAAAACAAAGAACATTTTATAGTTCCATCTTGACTGAAACTATAAAATGCTAATGTTTTAGATATTACAAATGTATATGATTTGTGTATCACATACTTTCAACCAAAATAAAATAAATAAAAAAAATAAAATAAATAAAAATAAATAAAGGTAAATTGATTAATTAAATTTTGAGGTTAATCAATTCATTTACCTTGTTTGTTGACTTCTTTGCACTTTTGAGTAATGGAAATAATGGATATCAGTGTTTTTCTTTATTTTAAAATAAAAAAGAAGTTATTTAAACAATATGTTGTTGGAAACAATCTCAGTAATTTATACTATCACTCAAGTACCCTTATTGAGCCCCTTATTAAACAAGAAATCTGCTCATAATCACCTCATAATCACGTAGATAAGATAAGCCTTTGATGTGCACTATGGTCCGAAGGAAATGTTTATTGGAGATCATTAGACAGGCCACCCCCTTTTATATAAGGAAAAAAAATGTGTCTTAACCTTTCTACCAGAAAACCAGTGTAATTTTATGTATTGTTGGTTGGTACCTGATGCTCCGTCTCTGGTCGGGCCACTCGGAGTCTAACTGTTGGTTTTCTTTTGCTCCAGCATTTCAGGTTTCTTGCTGACATTTCATCTCTGTGGTTGTTGAATTTTTGTGTTCTTCGAGATGTTGCACTAATGAGTTAGGAGGCCTTCATGCGAACTGAAAATTATATGGATTGCAGCTGCGTAATATCGATATAAGCTCCCCCACCCCCAAGTGGGATTTGTTTCACTGACCGTTCCAAGTCGGTTCTTCTGTCGCAGTTTGTTTTTGTTATGGTTTGTCTTTGACTGTGTGTTTCGCTTATGTTAATTTGCTTTTGATAGCCAGTTGAGACCAGCTGGCCATTTTGTGGGAAATCACTGTCCTTTTGGCTTTCCGCTATTGATGTTTCCATTAGGGTCTAGTTATTTCATGTTTATGTTTCTTTCGATTTGGTTTCACTGCTGGGAGCTGTGGGTTAATTGTATCGATTTCTGATCATTGCCTTCACTTCTATTTAGGAAAGACAGAGGAATAATTGACATGATCTTCACAGCAAGGCAGCTGCAATAGAAATGCCAGGACCAACATAGACCTATACATGCCCTTTGTTGGTTGGGTATAATCTGCAGACCAAAGCTTGCAGACCTTTGGACCGTGGACCGGTCTGCAGTGGACCAAAGGGTATAGTCTGCAGACCAATTACCTTGCAGACCAAGATTTGTGCAGAAAGAAATAATCATTATATCATATATAGATTATAAATATTGAAAAGAATTAAAAACAAAAAGCTTGTTTATTTCAAATGTTTACTGCAAAATGTATTTTACTTGAATAATTATTATTGCAATAATAATAACAATAAAAATGAACATCGAAAATATTATCTAAAAGCAAACATTCTCATAATCATTGAAATGCTATTCAAATTATTTAGTTTAAAGCAAATCGGGCATAATACAATCATGTGATATAATGCTTTCTTTCAGGGTTAAAATTGGTATCATTTTGATGGAAATGTATATATATTCTTATTTCTGCTAGTGGTGCTCTTTTGATCTGCTTCACTGAGGTGAAGTTCCTACAACACTTTTTAGCTACATGTAACTTTAAAAAAAAAAATGTTGTTTCTTTTACAATTATAAAACCCATTTATCTCTGAAGAAAATGCGGTCAACAAATGTTTTAATTTTATGGACTTGTTGACATGAAAATTAACAAATAATTTTCCTAGTTTTCCAAGAACAGGTGGGCCTTACGAAAACTCTTCTGTGTGATTTAATATTTATATAATATTTTCCAGGCATAGGTTGTTGGTGGACATTCTAAGCACCTCATTGTGGCAGATCTAACGAAAACCAACAACCTGGATCTTGGATCAGACATACCCCTGAAAACCCCAGTTTTCTATATACATTACGATAACACCGCCGTGAAACATAGTGCAAAATGGCCACTTTTCTGAGGAAATACCATTACGATAACAAAGTAGAAGTAAAACAAAGATCAGGAATTGATACAATTAACTTACTCCAGCCATAAAAGACACCAAAGGGAAAGAAACCCGTGTGACACAGTGCATTTTTCACATCTCCAAAATGGCTACTTTTCTGATGAAAATCCTTGATATTTTTCTTATAAATGCTCAAAACATAGGTTGAGGGTGCTCGTTAGAACAGCCTCACAGAGGCGGTTCTAACGAGTACCCACAACCTATGTCTTGGAGCAGAAATAAGAAAAATGTATACCCCCGTACACCCCAGTTTTCTCAATATAAAGTGGGGTTTAGGGGGGTCTTCATTTCACGGACTTGTTAACATGGTGCTATTTAGGTCATTTTGGAGACGTTGCTTACGATTTTGTTTGACTTTTACCAAACATTGAGACAGAATGACACCTCAAGCCCTACTGCACAAAAAATCTCTATGGAATGGTCCGACTGACACCACTTTTACTAGGCAGGCTTAAACCTTGTGCATGGTTTACCAGTACTGAAGTTCAGTCTGTTTCAGCTCTGCATGGAAACACCATGCAGCCCAATCAATTTCTCCAACCCCGGATGGGTGGGGATGCAAAAAAATTATTCAGTTTAAAGGTGGATCTAAAAGATACACAGATTGTGTAGAAAAATGTCTCCAGTGTTTTTCCTACTAAAATCTTTGGGAAAAATCTTCTAAAAGTCTGTTTTTTTTTTTTTTTTGCATATAACACATTTGTACAACTAACTATATATATATAACATGGTTTCAACTTCCGAATTTCAACATTGGTGTCAAAACTAGAGAATTACTATATCACATTCGCGAGATAAAGTGCATTCTTTCATATCTCAAAAACAGTTATTTTTCTGACCAAAATGTGTGTTATTTGTCCAAAACAAAGGTTGAGAATGCTTGCTAGAACCAGTAATGTCAGTTTTGGTAATCTAGAAGAGTGCTCCAAGCAGACACACGTCGCTAGGGCAACGTCAAATTAACGTCGGTGCAACGTCATTGCACAGACGTAGATTTGACGATGCATAAACCTCATGGCATTGTACATAATGATGTTGATGGTTTGTCACAATTCGTCATGTGCCTGCTGGGCTGCATGTCACAAAGTGTGTTGTCAAAAGACCAGCATTGGGACTTTCCCCCATATTCATTTTAATTTCCTGGATTTAATTAATTAATTATGGACAAGTGAGTACAGCAATGGAAGGTCAGGTACTGTTTGTTCCCATGAACTGTGCATTCTTTCTTTCTTTCTCTTATAATTCTTTATCTGACTCTGAAGGCTTATCATCAATTCTATTGATCTGATTGGCTGTAAATTGAGTGGTATTGTGACATCACAGTGATTGACAGAAATTTCAAAAATGATTGACAGGTCTTATGCAATAGCAGATACACTTCATAGCTGGTTTGAATAGACAACCAAAGAAAACAATATAGTCCTGGTTCATTTATTGTTTCTTTGTTTTTAATTTTCTGCGGCGACTGATCTGGATCTACACTGTTTACTCACAGTAAAGGGATTGTTATGTATATGTCAGCAGCTATATCTTCTTGCAAACTTTTGAAACATACTTTTGCATACATGCAATGTGGACCCTGATCAGACTGCTCCTCTAGGAGAAATCTGATTTGGGTCAACACTGCTAAAAAAATCTACCCACAATGAGGTGGTTCTAATGTGCACCCATTACCTAAGTTTGGAATATGTAAGATTTAAAAAAAATAATTGAATGCACCATGACTCATGGAAGAATTAGCGTAATGTCTTCCTCTTCTTGGGGAAGGTATAATTTGAGGACCAGTGCTTTAATCAGCCACATAATTACTGTTTATTGAAAATGACACCTGTTGGTATGGTATATCACCTCATGGGCATATATACAGAAAGAAAAGGAAAAAAAAACAGAAATATTAAAATAAAATAAATAAAAAGGAAAAACATATTATTATGCTCAGGAAATTTTTCACCATAGAATTTTATGAAATATATTTTTAGCATCATGTTACTCTGATAAAAAAAAAAATGTTTAGTTGAGTACTTTCTATATACTTGATACTATCTATCTGTTTTTTTGTTGTTGTTTTTTTGTTATTTTATTATTATTTTTTAATTCACAAGCTGCATGATGAACAGTGAAGATTCTGATCAGATGGCATATTGTTACTCTTTTAAAAATTATACTTAATACAAGCTATCTGTTGAATTCACAAACTGCATGATGAACAGTGAAGATCCTGATCAGATGGCATGTTACTGTTTTAAAAATGTTCACTTGTAATTAACATTTCTCTACTTGAATGTAATTCATACAAGCTATCTGTTAAATTCACATACTGCATGATGAACAGTGAAGATCCTGATCAGGTGGCATATTGTTATTCTTTTAAAAATGTTCACTTGAAATTTGAATTTCTCTACTTTCAATACACTTCATACAAGCTATATGTTAAATTCACAAACTGCATGATGAACAGTGAAGATCCTGATCAGATGGTTTATCTGGAGCTACACTGTTTGCAAATGTAGGGATTGTCTCGTTCAGCGGGATAAGTTGGGAAAAAATAAATGAAAGGAAAAATGCCATAAGGAAATTTTTCACCATATTAATAAATGAAATATTGTTTGTTTGTATTGGAGTTTAACGGCCCTGTCAACACTATTTTAGGTCATTTTTGGAGTTGGTTAGTTTACCTATCCATGCATCTCCTGGGCAGGCGTATATGTAAGCGGTTAACCAGTACAGTGCACATTCTTTCGCCAGAAACTGACAACTGCCCTTCTTGAATCAGCGGAAGGGATAGAATGACCGAAGAAAAGATTTCATGATCATCATCAATCTCCACGAAAGAAAAGAATATTTAGGCATCTTGTTACTCTTTTAAAAGAAATATGTTCAGTTCCATTGGAAATTTCTCCACTAGGAAATAAAAACAAAAACAAAGTTATTTGTTTATTTATTAAATTTTTTAGGACAATTTGGCCAAATTAATTTGTCCTGTTGACTTATTTATTTAATATATTTTCCCTTTTTTATGCCACAGAGACCTGCAATGTGAGACCATCTATAACTAGCTAATGTTAGGAAATATATTCATGTAACAGTGTAGCAGACTTCCAAGTATTACATTCAGAGCTGTATATGGAAAAAAAATTAAGCACCAAGCAGATGGCATTCAATTGTTTTTCTTTTGTTTGTTTTCAGAGAACAACATTTCCATGCTAAACAAGATTTTCTTTGAGAAGTAAAGAAAAAGGCTTGATATTGAAATAGTTGTGATTGACAGTTTAATGGTTATTTGTAGGTGGGGCTTATCCTATTGCACGTGGGGCAAAGTTATATATTAGAACCAATGGCTGTAAGCCTATGATTAGGTTGAAATTGCAAATGATTGAAAGTCTTCATTTTTAAAATGTGTTGTTTGATCTTTCAGAAGCACTTTTTTTCTCTAATTATTTTGGGACTTTTTGTACCAAATGGAATCTTCCTCTCAATAAACGACAGGAATCCATTTCGAAATGTAGGGGTGACAGGTTGTGTTATCAAAATTTATTCAGAAAATAGCTGAATATTTGCAAATAGTGTAGGCCCTGATCAGATGCCACATTCTGCGGCATCTGATCTGGGCCTACACTGTTTGCCAATGTACCCATTTTGGGGTTTCTGGTACAAAATGGGTTAATTAGGACCTTTTATTATTAATTTTCTTATGTTGAGCTACAAAGTGAAAAATGTGAACTTCCATTGCAGTTCTCACACAGGACCCATAAATAAGCATTTATTTATTTAATTAATTATTTAATTATTTTTTTTTTAATATATTTATTTACTTTATTTTATTGTTTATTTCTTTTTATGTGTAACAATCAAGGAAAAATGAATATGGGGGGATTTTTTTTTTTTTTTTTACTTTTGTTTAAAACTTGCTGTTGGTACTTCAAAAGAGCACCACACGCAGAAATAAGAATAAATATAAAAAATCTCCATTCCAATAAAGCCATGTTTGGCAAATGTAAGGAAGCATTATATCAAGACTGTTAAATGAAGACTCCTCTAAACCATACTTTCAATAGAGAAACGTAGTGTTTAAGAATGGGTAGGGGTGGTATTCATTATTTTCTTTAATTTTGCTCAAAAACATATACATTGTGGGAACTAGTTTGTACTGCATGATTGAGGCAGTTCTAACGAGCACTCAAATCTATATTTGGATTGTGGGTACTCTTTAGAACCGCCTCATTGAGGCGGTTCTAACAAGCACTCACAATCTATATTTGGACTAGAAATAAGAAAAATATCAAACATTTTCATCTGAAAAAGGTTAGTCCTAGAGATAAGACAGAAGCCATTTTAGATTGTAATTACATGGATGTATTATGTTCTGTTTCTTTTAGTTTTTGAATAAGTTGAATAGCATTTCTCAGTGATTATGAGAATGTTTGTTTAGAAAAAAAATTTCATGGTATTTTATTGTTACTGCTAAAATAAATATCTGACATTTAATAATAAGATAAAATAAATTTCGCAATCAACATTAAAAAAAAACCATTTTTTTATTATTATTTCTTGAGAATGTTTGTTTTTAGAAAAAAAAAATCCATCGTTTTTATTGTTACTGCTTAAATATTTGACATTTTATAATCTGACAAAAAAATAAATTTTGCAATAAACATAAAATTTCTTTTTCATATCAGTATATAATATATAGTCTATAGAATATGAAATATTGATTATTGGAACTTGGTCTGCAAGGTATTTGGTCTGCAGATTATACCCTTTGGTCCACTGCAGACCGGTCCACGGTCCAAAGGTCTGCAAGCTTTGGTCTGCAGATTATACCCAACCCCCTTTGTTGGCCTCACTAAAGCATTTGGTACAGTCAGTCGTGAGGGCCTTTGGAAGATCATGGTGTAGTTTGGATGTCCAACCAAGTTAGCAGTTCCACGATGATATTCTTGCATGGGTCCAAAATGATGGCGAGTCTTCAGATCCATTCCCTCTGACAAACGGAGTCAAGCCAGGCTTGTTCCTGCCCCAACATGTTCAGCATGATGTTTTCTGCCATGCTCACAGATGCTTTCCAGGATGGTGACAATGGCATACATCTCAGAAGGTTGCAAGCCAAACCCAAGGTGCAGACAGATGTGCTAGATGAGTTCTCCTTTGCTGATGACATGGCAAAAGGTGCTCCAACAGAAGTGAAGATACAAAAAAGTATAGATCCAAGTATCTGACTCCTGTGATAGCTATGGTCTCACAATCAGCATTAAAAAGACTGGGGTAGTCTATCAGCCAGCACCTGGCAAGCCTTACAAAGAGCCCAACATCACAGTGAAAGGTCAAAGATTGCAAGTGGTAGACAAGTTCATCTACCTTGGGAGCACACTGCCCGTGCCCATTGATGATGAAGTCAATGCCAGGATTGCCAAAGCTAGTGCAGCATTTGGCCTACTACGTGATAAATATAAGGGCTGCAAGATGCTTCCACGCAGAGCTCAATCGGGCCTGCACACTAGTACGGTAAACCGCTTAGAGAATCTAAGCCTGTCCAGGAACCGCGGTGCGAGGCGGACCGTCCATGCTAATAAACCCTATTGGTTTCATTGGGCGACAGGGCTTGAGATGTCATTTCATCTCAATGTCGGGTAAAAGTCCAACAAAATTGGAAGCAACATCTCCAAAATGACCTTTACAGTGCTGACAGGGACGTTAAACCTCAAATCAAACAAAACGTGGTAGTGCCTGGGATCGAAGTGGAATCAGACTTGACACAAGACTGAAAGTGTACAGAGCTGTGGTGCTGCCAACACTATTTTATGCATGTGAATCATGGACAGTTTACCAATGGCACACCAAAAGACTGAATCACTTCCATACAAACTGTCTTAGAAAACATTAAGAGGCAAGACAGGATTCCATACAGGGAAGTCCTGAACAGGACAGAGATGCAAAGTGTACATACTCTTCCGCAATTAGTTAACAGTTTTTGTCCAAATTTGGATTATGCAAACGCACCATTTTTCTTACCGTACTTCCAGGCTTCATGCGGTTAACACGACTATGCAAAAATATTGGATGAATCATCACGAAAACACGCCTATATAATTTTTATCCCCATTAAACCCCACTTTTATACAGTAAAACTGGGGTTTACAGGGGTAACAATTATTTTTCTTATTTCTGCTCAATACATAGATTGTGGATACTCGTTAGAACTGCCTTGTCGGGGCGTTCTATCGAGTTCCCATAATTTATATATTGGGCAGAAATATGAAAAATATCAGAATTTCTTATCTGAAATTTTTCACTTGTTTGTGGAAATTTTTTCAATTTGTTTGGAAGATGTGGCGGCCACCTTGAAATTCTTCAAACAACATCTCCTGAACCAAAGATCAAATTGAGCTGAAACTTGATGGGAGGCATTTTGGTGACATGAAGATTCAGATTTGCTAAAATCCTTCCATTCAGATATCCAAGATGGCCGCACTGGGAGACCTCTTGAAATTCTTCAAACGACATCTTCCAAACCAAAGGTCGAATTGAGCTGAAACTTGATAGGAGTCATCGGGATGACATGGAGATTCAGATTTGCTAACACGTTCCATTCCGATATCCAAGATGGGGACCATCTTGAAATTCTTCAAACATCTCCTTTCAAACCAAAGGCTGAATTGAGCTGAAACTTGATGGGGGTTTCGGAATGGCATAGTGATTCAGATTTGCTAAAACGTTCCATTCCGATATCCAAGATGGTGGCCACCTTGAAATTCTTTAAACGACATCTCCAGAACAAAAGGTCGACTTAAGCTGAAACTTGATGGGAGGTATCAGAGTGACATGGCGATTCAGATTTGCTCAAATCGTTCCGTTCGGATATCCAAGATGGCCACCATGGCAGCCATCTTGAAATTCTGCCAATGACATCAGTCCCAAAACAAAGGTCAAATTGAGCTGACACTTGAAGGGAGGCATCGGGGGTTACATGGAGATTATATTTACGTAAATCTTTTGATTAGGATATCCAAGATGACCACTATGGCAGCCATCTTGAAATGCTTTAAACAACACCAGTCCTCCTCTCGAACCAAAGGTCGAATGGAGCTGAAACTTGATGTGAGGCATAGAGGTGACATGGGGATTCAGATTTGCTCAAATAATTTCGTTCCAATATCCAAGATGGTCCCCGTGGTTGCCATCTTGAAATTCTTCAAACAACATCTCCTCCTGAAACTAATGTCAAATTGATCTGAAACTTGATGGGAGGCATTGGGGGGACATGAATGTTTCATATTTGCTAAAATCGTTACGTTCTGGTATCCAAGATGGCCACCATGGCAGCCATCTTGAAATTCTTTAAACGTCATTTCCATCTACATTCAGAATTGCTAAAGGCAATGTGATCTGATAGACAAAATGGCCACCAAGGCGCAATGTTATATATAATCAGCTTCATCCAGGACAGGGATTCTGGCCCACTTGGGCCTCTAGTTTCATCTATGGGCAGATAGACATAGCTGTAACTACTAGACCTTTTTGGCTGAGGGTGAGGAATAGAAAGGGAGCTTAACCCATTTCAAGCTAAACACAACAAACCCTACCTTTGCTAACAGTGTAGATCCAGAGCCATCTGAGCAGGAATCACTCTGTCGTGCAGTTTGTAACTTGAAAGAATATATTATATCAAAAAATTTGATTGGTCGATAGTCAGAAATGGGTGTGTCCAATTTTTTGCAGCAGGATAAGAGTTAAATAATGATCAACACTTAGATTAGTTTGTCAACTTTATTTAAAATAGTGTTTCCCCACAAGTAATTTCCAACAAATCTTCATTGAACAGCTTGAAAGAATATTTTTTTTGTAACATAGACAGAACCTGATATGTATATCAATAACCTTACAATGTTTCATGATTCTTACATTTTGAAGCAATTTCACATGTGTATCAATGCCAGTCATCAAGGAGAGGAGGCTTACTACGATAACATATGTCCCTGCAACATAGTGCATTCTTTCATATCTCTAAAACAGTTAACTTTCTGATGAAAATTCGTGATATTTTTCTTATTTCTTCTTAAAACATACATTGTGGGTGCGGTTCTAACGAGTACCCACAACCTGTCTTGGAGCAGAAATTAGACAAATAATGTATACCCCATAAACCCCTGTTTTCTCTATATAAAGTGGGGTTTAGGGGATGTTCATTACATAGACTTGTTAACATGATGCTACATCCTATCCTTTTAGTCTGTAATGCAGACTGCCCCAGCCCATCGGGGCTTGAAGAAATAGATGGGCTGCATGATGCTTCCACGCAGAGCTGAAACCGATCGCACAAAAGTACTGGTAAACTGCTTTGAGGATCTAAACCTGCCCAGGCAAAGCGGTGCGAGTCGGACGGTCCATGATTATAAACCCTATTGGTTTCATTGGGCGCCAGGGCTCGAGATGTCAATTCATCCCAATGTCAGGTAAAAGTCCCACAAAATTGGAAGCAGCGTCTTTAAAATGACCTATACAGTGTTGACGGGGATGTTAAACCTCAAATCAAACAAATATGTAATGCAGAGTCTGTATGTTTACCGAAACTACAATGGCTCAAACACCAATGGCTTGTTTACCATGGCTGAGTTGAAATCGCTCTTGAGTCTCCATCTTACGACCATTTCAAGATTATTTTACTTATATCAGGTTAATCATTAATCAAAGGTGTGCAAAAACCAGAGTACCCGGAGAAAAACACCTGACCTTCCGTTGCAGAACTTGGCATCTCAAATGTGACCCAAGCCAGGCTTGAACCACAGAGGTGTGAGACCTAATGATTAAGGGTCAGGGCTCTTATCCACTAGGCCACGGAGACCCGTTAAAAAGAAATGGTTAGATATAATTTAGGAAGATGTTTTATTATGAAAAAAAAATATTGTGTGTACTCATTAGAATTGGCAATTCTAATGAGGACACACAGCATATCTTCATTTTATAGCATTAATATTGCTGAACATGGCAATGACTAAAATTCAGTGGCTCGAGCGAACTACCTCTGTCTCAAACAATTTTTGATGGTCCTAAAGGTGTTCCAGCTATAGAAGTTTGACTGCAAAAATATGTATACTGTCAAGAGATTATTAATAATCAAAGGATATTTTTTTCTTATTTCTGCATAAAAACCTGTGTTGTGGATACTTGCTAGAATCACCTCAATGAGGCGATTCTAACATGTACCTACAATATAGGTTTCTGGACAGGAAAATTATTCCTGAATTACCCTAGCTCAGTCTGATGCGCGTCTGACTGGTGATCAGGACGCGGGTTCGATACCTGCCGGGGTCAACAACATTCTTTCGTGGAGATTAATCATGAAATCTTTTCTACTGCATTCTCTCCCTTCTGCTGATTCAAAAAGGGCAGTTGTCAGTTTCTGGTGAAAAAATGTGCACAGTACTGGTTAACTCACGTATAAGCCTTCCCCAGGAAAAGGGTGGATAGGTAAACTGACCAGCTCAAAAATGACCTAAACAGTGTTGACTGGGCCATTAAATGCAAATACAAACAAACAAACTATGAGTTTGTGATAATTTTTGTTTTAGTTTATCCTGTTTATCCAAAGTAACCTCCATGAATTACCATAAATATATGTTTATCATACGGTGTCGCGTCTGAGAGTGTAATAACACTATGTAATAAATTCGATAGTCCACTAGTGGAATGAATGTGCAAACTAGAAAGATAAGCCCCATAAAGTTACGTGTATGGTGTCATTAATGACATCGCGTTAAAGTATTAATAGTGGAATATGGACATTTTCGTTAAAAATGTGTGAAAAAAACATGTTTTAAATGTCATACAATAAATAGAATCTTGCATTCGTGCTCATGTATTATTGAATTTATTAAACTTGTTGAGGAAAAGGGATAAAATGCTCTGACAGCACAGCCTCACATTTTATCCCTTTTCCTCAACTCATTAATAAATTCCATAATACAAAAACTCACATGTAATATCCTCGATTTATCTGGGACTATGGGAAGAATTCTTTAGGGTCTCAAAAGCGAGGTCTTCACGAAAACAGGCCAATAGAATTCTGATCCCCTGAACCCCACTTTTATATAGTAGAACTGGGGTTTGTAGGGGTAAACCTTTTTTTTTCTAATTTCTGCTCTAAAATATAGAAAAATATTGAGGCGGTTCTAATGAGTACCCACAATCTATATTTTAGAGCAGAAATAAGAAAATATCAGAATTTTTCATCTTAAAATTTTCCTTTTTCTGGTGATAAAATTTACAATGTATTTGTATAGGCGTGTTTTCGTAAAGTCAAATCAACCAAGATAAACAAGTCATTGTTTCTTTGAGCCATTGAAATTTGACTATCTATCTGTTTTACTCTGTACTTCTTACAATAAATCTGGGGCCAGTTGTTCAAAACTTAACAGTGTTGTTAGTTAACATTTCTTTAAGACTTTCATTATTAAATACAGCAAACATACTAATATTTTTGCAGAAAAAAAATGTGAGCAACTTTGCTCACATTTTTCAGCAAAAATGCCATTGTTTTAGTCATTTTGCTTACCAAAACAGTAAACGTTTTGAACACTTATAGGCTTAACCCATTATATGCAGGAAACCCCTAAAGGGTTACCTTGGCAAACAGTGCAGGCCCAGATCAGACGCTGCAGAATGCGGCATCTGATCAGGGTCTGCACTTTTTGCTAACAGAATTTTCCATCAAAAATAGAATAAAAACAACAAATAGCAATGGGAGAGTCCACTAGAATACAATTGTTTAAGATAATGCTTTAAACAACTGGGCCCTGGGTCACTTCAAACTGTAGGGCAATAATTTCATGATTCTATTATGCTTAAGACTGATCAAATATTCACATATAAAAACTCCTAGGTGGACAGTATATCATTGTCAAGCCATGTTATGCAAGAACTACCAGATAACATGCCCCTTCAGAGACTCCTGCTGCCTGTACATGCACAGTCTGATCAAGAGCTTCTGATGAAAGAGGAACAAGTGTATGATTTTCTATATTTCTCCTAGAAATATATGAGTCCCGCAAAGCGAATTTGTGTCTTCGAGCATTCCGTCATGACAAATTTTAACTGCACATGCCCAGCCATTCAGAGGGGCCAGGGATATGGCTTTCTGTCTGAAGGTTCCTCTTGATTCACTGCTTGTATGAGCGAGCAGCAAAGGGTTCTGGCGAGACTGCGCGGATGCGCAGGCTCGCCTGAACCTTCGCTGCTCGCATAGGGGATAACTACCAAAATCGCTTGACGGGGCCCATATGTGCTAGTTACAAAGGACCCACATTATAATGACAGTATTTGTTCCCTAACAATTTGCCACTATAAAGAATTTGCTGCTATAAAGAATACCAATGAATTGTTTCACAATCCATTTTTGGACTCCTTGCAGGATAGTGAAACAAATTTGTTAACCCTTGACCTGCTGAATATTTATATATGCCACACCCACTACCGATTATCAACCATTCAGATTACTTGATGCAAATTATTGCAACAAATTCACAATCTGAATGGCAAACAATGTAGATCCTGATCAGATGGCTTCATCAGAAGCCATCTGATCAGGATCTTCATTGTTTGGAAAATAAGGCATATCGGGGCTCAGCAGGACAAGTGTGAAATTTTAGGAGAATTACAGCAAGTCCTCAAGGTGTCCGAATTTTTATGGTAATCATGATAAAATACAGTAATGTGAAATTATGCATTATATATTATCAAGGAGGCATTTCTGTAATAGGAATGACATAAGAAAAACAGATGAAAAAAAAAACAACAACAAGTTTTGCCCACCCTATGTTTTTATTTCTTGTTTCTCCACCTTCATGACGACCCCCGCCCATCGGGGCTTGAAGAAATAAATGGGCTGCATGATGCTTCCACGCAGAGCTGAAATTGACCACACGAGTACTGGTAAACCCCTTAGAGGTTCTGAGCCTGCCCAGGAAAAGTGGTGCGTGTCGGACCGTCCGTGCATATAAACCCTATTGGTTTCATTGTGTGGCAGGGCTTGAGATGTCATTGCAGAATGCGACAATGCGGTGTCTGATCAGGGTCTGCACTATTTGCAAACAGAATTTTCCATCAAAAATAGAATAAAAACAACAAATAGCAATGGGAGAGTCCACTAGTATACAATGGTTTAAGATAATGCATCTCCAAAATGACCTATACAGTGTTGACGGGGACATTAAACCTCAAATCAAACAAACAAATCCACCTTCATGAAAAATTCACATTCAAAAAGCATTATGTTAATACATGCACTAAATAAAGCCTATTTACATGAGATCCATTAAAAGTAACAAGCACTTTAATTAATACAAAAATAATGCAAATGACATCATCAAAATCATAGAGTCTGTGATTTCAAGGTCTTTGGTACTTTGATTTAATAAGAATATTCTGAATGAGGGATCCACTTTTAACCCATATCATGCTGTTTATGACAACCCCTACCTTTGCAAATTGTGAAGATCCAGATCAGATGGCTTCTGATCAGGATCTACACTGACATTCAGTTTGTGAATTTGCAGGAATAAATAACATCAAGTAATCTGATTGGTTCGAAATCAGAAATGGATGTGGCTATATAAATTATTCAGCGGGATAAGTGTTAAAGAGAAGAATTTGCTTCTGAGGAGCAAATTTTTTCCTTCATGAGTGGTCTCTCTGAATGCTGCTGTCACCGAAAGCGGAGCCCATTTTCCAGACACACTGCCACACACCACATTAACAAGCATGTGTGATCAATATCCTTGTCAATCCCACTTTATAAAGAGTAAGGTGGGGTTAACTAAGTTATACTCTATGTTCTGCATCGAAACTACAGTAAAAGTCTGCTATTAAGACCACCTAAAATTAAGACCAGTCTGATTTTAAAACTTACTGAGAAAGTTTCAGTTATTCTGTCTTTGTGTTTTCTACAACCAGTGTTTCCTAAAAAAGAGACCACCTTTGGGACTGTTCAAAAGTGGTCTTAAAGACCACTTTTGAACAGTTCAAAAGTGGTCTTAAAGACCACTTTTGAACAGTCCCAAAGGTGGTCTTATATAGGAATTTTACTGTAAAGTGTGGATCCCAGTGAGGAATATCTCACTGAGGTGGTTCTAATGAGTAGCATTTATCTATGCATCAAATATAAATAAGAAAAATATCACAAAGTTTAATCAGAAAAAAAAACATTTTTAGGGAACATGTGGTTAAGAGCATTGTCATGTTAACATTAGTGTTTAGCATCACTTGAGATTTTGGGGTTGAACCTCACTTGTGATGCATGTGAGAAGTCTAAGTTCTGTAATGGAAGGTCAAGTGGGTTTTCTCTGGGTACTCCAGTTTTCTTTGGCTCGGTATAAATGAAATAATCTTGACAGGACTGTAAAAACGTAACTAAAACGTAGTACAGTAGAACTTTGATGGCTCATTCAAACACCAATAGCTTGTTTACCATGCTGAGTGGAACCCGTACATAATGGGGTTAATGTTCTGTACAATCTATACATGAGGTTTATTCCGTTAACATTTTGCATATGGGGTTAAAATGTGAGTGATTGTGAAGTTAGTGGCTGTACAATGCTACATTATGGGGTTGAAGTCTCCAAAGACTTAACATTGTTAACCCAACAAGGTACCTCTGGTACGAACGTCCATTTTTATCTTTATGAGTGCCTAGGGAATTCCTCTGCGTAAGAAGAGTGGGATAATTAAGGATATTTTCAGCTTTTATCTAGTAAAGGTATGCTGTGTGTACTCATTAGAATCTCCTCGATGAGGTGATTCTAACGAGTACACACAGCATACATTTTAATTATAGAACACAGAAAAGATCACAAAATTAATATTAAGCTCTTTATGCCTTGCCCTCAGTGGCTCAAACTACCCCTGTCCAGAAAGATTTTCATGGTCCCAAAGGTGTTGAAGCCATTGAAATTCATCTGTAATAGACAAAAATGTCACACACATGTGTGATTTCTTAATGTGCATTTGATCCCAGTGCATCTGTCACAACAACAATTCAAGCTTATCTACAAAATAACTAGGTGATGATGAAGGAGAAATATACAGTTGACTCTCGTTATCTCAAACTCCAAGGGACTGGAATATTTGGTTTGAGATAACAGTAGTTTGGGATAAAAGGAGTTGAAATCTAAGGAACATATAGCAAAACTAACATAACATTGCACAAAAATTAGTTGGACATAAGTCATTGTTTGAGATATCAGAGTTTGAGATAACGAGAGTCTACTGCATATGGGCCCCGTCAAGAGATTTTGGTACTTATCACCTATGCGAGCAGCAAAGGTTCAGGCGAGTCTGCGCATCCGCACAGTCTCGCCAGAACCTTCGCTGCTCGCTCATACAAGCAGTGAATCAAGATGAACCTTCAGACAGAAAGCCGTATCCCTGGCCCCTCTGAATGGCTGGGCATGCACAGTTAAAATTTGTCATGACGGAATGCTCGAAGACAGAAATTTGCTTGGTGGGGATCATATATAAATGATGCAATACAGCCATTTCAAGATAACACAAAAATTAAGTGGAATGGATACACCTAGTACATACCTGTGATAATTTTTTGAACTGTAAGAGTGAGATTTGCTATTGTGATGAGGGAGAATATGAAAATATAGGGAAATTCTCAGTTCAAATGACGGAGACTTCAAAATTTTACTAAACTTTGGCATAATTTGGGCAAAAATTAGCGTCAAAATGAGGGAGTCTCCCTCCTGATGAGAGAGGTATCACAGGTATGCTAGTAGATTTCTTTGCCATTTTTACAGCTTTCAGGACCTCATATTTACTCATACTTTCATTCAAAACAGGGGTCTACCCTTAAAGGAAAGAATTTGCTCCTCAGGAGCAAATTCTTTCCTTTAAGAGTAGAACCCTACTGACAAGGAGACAAAATATTTTAAATGACTGCCTTTCCTGAATGTTTATCCACTCCCATCAAACAAACAAGAATTCTGCCGAAGTCTGTGTTGTGCCTGTGTGAACTTGTGCCATTTCAGCTGTCACAAATGTTGATGGGTTGACAAACAGACGTGGGTCCAGCTGTTCAAAGCATCATTAGCTTAATGAGCTCATTAGTAGCCATATTGTTAACTCTTCTAGCAAGTGCAGTATCTAAAATTTTGGTATTTTTGCTGAAAAAATGTGAAAAGCTACTCACATTTTTTCAGCAAAAATATTTGTATATTTGCCATAATAAACGATCAAAGTTTTAAGGATTTGTTAACTAACAATATTTTTAGTTTTGAACAAGTGCAATATCAATAATTTTGGTATTTTTGCTGAAAAAAAATGTGACACCCAAAAGCTACTCACATTTTTTCAGCAAAAATATATATTAGTATATATGCCATAATAAATGATCAATGTTTAAACGTTTTGTTAACTAACAATGTTTGTTAGTTTTGAACAACTGGCCTGTGATGTAAACTGGACTCCTATATTGTGCCATGCTTAACCTTTTCCCTGCTGTAGGCGACAAGCCCTATCTTTGCAAACAGTGTAGATGCAGATCAGATGGCTTCTAAAGAAGCCATCTGATCAGGATCTACACTGTTTGACATACAGTTTATGAATTTGTAGGAATAAATTACATCGAGTAATCTGATTGGTTCAAAGTCAGAAATTGGTGTGGCTTAATTGAATATTCAGCAGGTTAAAGGTTAAAGCATGCACAGCAAAATTTAACAAGCACAATGCATGCCTGTTGATAGAAGCCTCCGTGGTGTAGTGGTTACGCTACTCACCTTGTAAACCAGGGATCGCAGGATTGACCCCAGGCTTCTCCAGACTTTCGGATGAGTTTTTAAACCGAGGTGCACTCTCCATATGACCTTAGCTGTTGGTGAGATGTAAAACTCTTTCACTCACTCACATGCCTATTGCATCATCCCTACTGCCTTTTTGCACCAAATTCCTTTGAAGATTTCCCATTGTAAACTCAAGATTTTTTTTTGCAAAGAATGGGTATGGCCAATGTTCATTCTTGTCCACAAAAACCCAATCTCCAATTTCATATTCAGGTTTGGTAGAACTGCACTTATCTGTACTAATCACTAAACAAGGCAACGCAAGTGTAGCATCCCCTCGCAACTGCATACCATTCATTAACATGAAAATCCAATCTGAATATGTTAGACCATTGTGACCTTGACCTTTGACCCCTGACCTTGAAATTCAATAGGGTTCATCCTCTGTACATGGTGAACATTTGTGGAAGGTTTGATGCTTCTACGATGAATACTGTGTCATCTATCCTGTTCACAAGGTTTGCAAGGTCAAGTCCATTGTGACCTTGACCTTTGACCCCTGACCTTGAAATTCAATAGGGTTCATCCTCTGTACATGGTGAACATTTGTGGAAGGTTTGATGCTTCTACGATGAATACTGTGTCTTCTATCCTGCTCACAAGGTTTTCAAGGTCAAGTCCATTGTGACCTTGACCTTTGACCCCTGACCTTGAAATTCAATAGGGTTCATCCTCTGTACATGGTGAACATTTGTGGAAGGTTTGATGTTTCTACGATGAATACTGTGTCTTCTATCCTGCTCACAAGGTTTTCAAGGTCAAGTCCATTGTGACCTTGACCTTTGACCCCTGACCTTGAAATTCAATAGGGTTCATCCTCTGTACATGGTGAACATTTGTGGAAGGTTTGATGCTTCTACGATGAATACTGTGTCGTCTATCCTGCTCACAAGGTTTTCAAGGTCAAGTCCATTGTGACCTTGACCCCTGACCTTGAAATTCAATAGGGTTCATCCTCTGTACATGGTGAACATTTGTGGAAGGTTTGATGCTTCTACGATGAATAATGTGTCTTCTATCCTGCTCACAAGGTTCCAGACAGACACACACACAGAAACACAGACACACAGACACACGGCACCGATGCTATATCCCCATTCGCAACGTTGTTGCGAGGGGATAATAATTGCTAAATTCATCCTTGGCCACCCCATAGGAAAATCTAAAAACTTCTGGTGGGGCAGCACTGTGTATGTGGTCAACTCAGCTTCAGTCATTACTCAGTCAAGGTTTTGTTATTTTGCAGAAACTATCTACTTATCGCCCCCATTGGGGCTTCAAGAAATAGATGGGCTGCAATGATGCTTCCAGGCAGAGCGAAAACCGACCACACATGAGTACTGGTAAACCGCTTAGAGGATCTAAGCCTGCCCAGGCAAAATGGTGCGAGTCGGACAATCAATGCTTACAGACTCTATTGTATTCACTGGGTGACAGGGCATGAGATGTAATTTCATCTCAATGTTGGGTAAAAGTCCCACAAAATTGGAAGAAACATCTCCAAAATGACCTATACAGTGTTGATGGGGACGTTAAACCTCAAATCAAACACAAATCTACGTATTTGGTTAAATGATGACTGATCGGCATGCATGAGTAAGCTAGATGATAATAAATATCTTTATAGATCACACATGCCCTTTTTGTTAAACATTCCATAAGCACACGAAATATAAGAAAGACGCTCCTTCTACAGCTGTTCTACTGAATTTAAATTGGAATGCAAAACATTATTCTCATTTTGACAATGTAAGGCAATACCAAACTGGCCATGCCTGGTCTTCATGAAATAATCTGAGTATAATACAGATAGCCCTCTTTATTCCGACATTTGATACACACCACAACCTCTTTATAACACTATTAATGATGTCCATAGAAGAAACCATGTTAGTTCAACAACCATGTTATAATCAAACAAAAATGTATAGATTATCCAGAAAAATGACCATTTACGGTCATTTTTATATAAACTCTATACATTTTTGGGAGATATATATGACTCAAAATTTAATAAGCAACAAATCCTGAATGTCATGTGGATGGTTTCCATGAAATCTACAACCCACAAATTAGTCTACAAATGATATAGACACATCCAAAGTCTACGTCACACAAGGTCAAAGGTCATTAGCCTCGTTTTATCTGGTGGGCAAAAAATTTTCCGTTCCATACTCTACCGTTCATGTAGCACGAATTGTTTTCGTTCTATCAAAATTGTTTTGCCACTAACCATTTTGGACATTAAACTGCTTCCTTTTTGTATAAATTTGGATGGAAAATATACATGCTTTAATCTTATTTCCATTCGTTAAATAAAGTGCATCGACTTCGTTTTGGTATGATGGTGGGTAGTATTATAACGCTTTTTAGGCAACAAATTGTGCGATAAAATGTCAGAAGAGGCTGGTTCTAGATCATTGAATACTTAAAAAACACAAAATGACAAGGATCAGTTAATTTTGTGGGCAAGAAAGGAGTTTAATTACACGATAAATATTGGAAATTCTCATTGCCACTATACGGCAACGGTCATGTTTTGCCAACCAGATAAAAGAGGTACTCCACAGGGGAGGTAATTGGCGCATGCACAGTGAAATGTAAACAAAGTCACGTGTCAAAACATTGGATCTGTCTATAACGTTTGCTTGTGTATCTCTGAGACGTTTCTGGCTGAGCCACAAAGAAATAGTAAAACATTGTGTACCAGGGACATGCAGTTCCAAACTAACAATGTTATTAGTTAACATACCTTTAAAACTTTGATCATTTAATATGGCAAATATACTTCTGTGCAAAAGCTACTCACATTTTTCCAGTACAAATTCCACTGCATTAGACATTGTACTTGCTAGAACAGTTAATATTTGGACCACTGAGCCTTGATGTACTTCTGAGCAATTTTAACTTATGATTAATGTTATTGCCAAACCCCTTAGACATCAGTAGTACTGTATATGTAAAAGTCATAAAAAATAGAAGTACAGTCGAACTTTAATGGCTTGAACACCTTAAGGACCACAAAAACGAAAATTTGTTTGAGACATGAGTTTTTTGAGCCACTGTCAGAAGGACTGCCAGGAGGTATAACGGGTTTATTTTAATATTTTTGCTGTTCTATGATAAAAATATATGCTGTGTGTACTCATTGGATCGCCTCCTTGAGGCGATTCTAATGAGTACACAATGGATACATTTTAAGATAAATGTTGAAAATCTCCTTAATTATCCTGCACTACTTCTTATGTAGAGGATTTTCTCTAGGGACTCAAAAATGGGTTCGACTCGGCTATGGCAAACAAGCCATCGGTGTTGGAGCCATCAAAGTTCGACTGTATATAAATTTCAGAAATCAGCATTTCTTCTTTTTTTGTTTACTAAAAAATTACAATTTTTACCACATGATTTTTTTCACTTCAAACATTCTCCAAACATTTTTTTTTTTTTTTTTGGTTTTTGGTTCTACAGCCCTTTCAAGATTATTTGATTATTTCACTCATATCGAGCTGATCGTTCATCAGAGGTAGGCGAAAACTGGAGTACCCGGAGAAAAACCACCTGACCTACCGTTGCAGAACATGGCACCTCACATGTGACCCGAGCAAGGCTCGAACCCACAGTGGTGACAGACCTAATGATTAAGAGTCAGCGCTCTTATCCACTAGGCCACGGAGGCCCGTTCTCCAAACATTCTACCAAAAGTATGCTAGAAGCCAATGTAAGATACATTCTGATAACTGTCCCCAGTAATCTATACATTTTAACATGGGTATTTGCATTGATTGATGCCGAGCAAATTTTCATTAATAAACTAACATGTTCATACTTTGTAGCTCTAATTTTTCCCATCTCTCTTTATACACTAAAATACTAGTTAGTAAAGTTTTAGGGACATTTTTATGAAGTTTAAGGGAAATGGGAACACCTGACAGATTTGTCCGCCATGTTTCAAAAGGAGACAACTTTTGGGACTTCCTATTACCTTTTCTATAGGCTCAGTCCCACCGAAAAAAGGGTCTAATGTTATAGGAAAGAATTTGCTCCTCTGGAGCAAATTCTTTCCTTAAGAGTTGACCCCTATTGACATGGGAGACAAAAACACTTTTGCGGGAGTTGCCTCCCCTGAAGGTGTACTCATTCCCCTCAAATGCCAATAAGAACAGTACGATGTATTTCTCAGTATCGTCTTTTTAAGACAGCTGCCGGCTGTGCCATATCTTGTGTCAGCTCTACTGGGTAACTGCTGACGGTGTTGATTATGTTACTTGTGAGATTCAACAACCTGAAAAGGAAGGAGAGTTATTGCTGATAACTAGATATATACCACATTTCATACCATTCAATCATGTTTCTTCACAAGATATATAGAAAAAACTTTTTTATCATATGACGTCGCGTCTGAGAGTGTAATAATGCCATGTAATATTATTGATATTCCACTAGTGGATTAAATATGCAAATAAGTTAGATTTGTCCCGTAATGTTACACGTACGACTTCCTTAACGACTTCACGTTTATTATTGGCAGAATATTTACATATTTGTACAAATATCATGAATTAAATGTGTTTTTTAAGTGCCATATGATAAATAGAATCATGCATTTGTGCTCATGTATTACTGAACAGACTCCTATATCGTGTCATGTTCAAAGCAGAATGAGATAAAACTTTGTTGTGAGTACTTGTTAGAATTGCCTCAATGAGGCAATTCTAACAAGTACTCACAACATAGGTTTCTGATGACCATTAAGAAAAATTAGCACTATATCCTGAACTCATTATTCTTGCACACCAGACATGGAAATCCGCGATTTTACCCTGGGATAGAAATTTACGTTCTGACCCTGGTGTTCCGACCCCAAATCGAATATAATCGTGTGTTTGATAAATGCACGGGTTGATTACGACCTGGTGTGCGCCGTCGTTAAGGTTGACGTCATGCATGATCCGTGACGACTGACGTCACTTTACATTCTTGCAGTGTCAACACAATATGGCGGACGTTGGTAACCGAAATGACTGCAGCATTGAAATTCCGCGCTAAGAAAATGAAGGTATGCAAGAAAAAGAATCCAATATGGGTGTGAGGGGTGGATAGAAAAATCCGTCCCTCGAGATCACTGTCGGGCATCACTCGGCAAGCCTCGTGATGCCGGACAGTGACCCTCGGGACGGATTTTTCCATCCACCCCTCACACCCTTATAAGATTCTTATACTCCCCCATATCTGCAGCTTTATCCCAATTTATCATTTCTTTCTCATGGTATGGCCCCGCAATAAAACTTCAGGCATAAAGAAAACTCAATGACTGTTGAAACTGGTACAGAATTTTGTGTAATAATCTCAAGGAAGACTTCATTATCAGATTACATTACAAATATGATCCCATATGGTCATTTCTCTCTCGCTTCCATGACATTTTGTCGAAAACCATTTGGTAGAATGTAGTTTTCTGTCGAATAGTATTTATCATCAAATGAAAGTCTGATCCAATTTTTCATCGAAAAAAATCACAAAACTTACATTTTGTCGATATATTATCGAAATTTTGTCGAAAAACTGAAAGATGCTAAAACGAAAGTAACTTACCCCAAAACATCCTACTGTCCATGATTTTTGTTACTTATTGGCATCATCAGTGTGCTTGATTAAATCACATGTGCATTGAGGTCTAACGGAACAACTTGGATACCAAGTCTATGCTGATGTCCCCAAGGGTTCTATGCATGGTCCCCTTTTATGTAAATGTATTTGTTATTATTAATTGACAGCTAAATTTCTTATCCATGATATATTTCAAATAAAACTATACATTTTTAGAACCCCATACTCAGAGTATATCAGAACTGCTGAAAAAACATAACACTGAATTTATTCAGTTCATATATATATTATGGCCAACCCTTTCCTTTTACAAAAAAATAACAGAGCCAATAGCAACTAGTCACAATGAGCTAGGATTTTTGGGCAGATTACGGTAAAAAGAACAATTCGACCAAGTATCACATTTCTTAAACACATTTTCGACCAATTGTCCCATTTCAATAGTTTTTATGACCAAACATTGTATTAAAAAATACCTACATACAACCAAGTAGTTTAAGACAAAATGATGTGCACCATGTTCTCTCTTCTTGTACTGAAGCAACAGTAACAGTCATCAAAGAGTTGCTGTGTTGGAATATGCTCCACTGGCATCATTTGAAGTGATAAATGACACAAAAAGCACCATCCTTCAGATCGTGACATTAACTGAAAGCCCCAGTGCAGGGAGAACTGTCCCCTGTGCAGGTTGAAGATGCCTACTGTAATTACATGATTACTTTGTAGGCTGTCATCCTGCAAATCTTGAGTGAGTGAAGATGTAGGCACCTTTTCAAATAGGCTGGGTGTATAGGGAAGAAAATAAGAAATCAAGAAAATAGTATCAATGTTTTCCAGATGTATATACAGTAAAATTCCTAAATTAAGACCACCCTTGGAACTGTTCAAAAGTGGTCTTAAAGACCACTTTTGAACAGTCCCAAAGATGGTTTACCAGTAGAGCACACTGGAAGTGGTCTTAAAGACCACTTTTGAACAGTCCCAAAGATATTTTACCAGTAGAGCACACTGGAAGTAGAAAACACACAGAAAATGTACCTGAAACCTTCTAAATATACTTTTTAAAGCAAAATTTGTCTTAATTTTAGGTGGTCTTAATAGCGGAATTTTACTGTAGCTGCCTGAAACTTACCATTCTTGTTGTTCTGACGTGAGACAGGATTGGCGTGTATCTCCTCCACCACTGAGAGTTACTTTTATTGGCTTAAACATCTCTTCTATACTCTGTTTATGTTGTGCAAACGTTTGGCTTTTGGTGTTGGCAACTGACTGCTACAAATATTAAAGAGAAAAGTAGAGTGCAGTCCCATTATAGTGCTTTAATTGAGACTCAATTCCATTGTAGAATATACAGTAAAATGGCTTAGGTACTTCTGTCTGTTGTGTGTCTGAATGGTGATCAAAAGGTTACTGGTTTGATATCTGCCTGGGTCTGCAGCATCTTTTGCGAAAATGGATCATGAAACATTTTCTATGGTCATTCGCTCCCTTCCCGTTGCTTCTAATTTTGTGGGACTTTTACCAGACATTGAGATGAAATGACATCTCAAGCCCTGTCACCCAATGAAACCAATAGGGTTTATAAGCATGGACTGGTCAATTCACATCGCTTTGCCTGGGCAGGCTTAGATCCTCTAAGCTGTTTACCAGTACTCGTGTGCGGTCGGTTTCAGCTCTGCGTGGAAGCATCATGCAGCCTAGCTATTTCTATAAGCCCCGATGGGGGTGGGGGTCGACTTTTTTAATATACTGTGTATGCCAAATTATATATAATAAATTGATGGCATAACAACAGAATATTTACACAAATAAATATGTTATTTTAAATGTTTTATATATACAAGACAACTTTACCATCAGAGGTTCTAGTACCTCTTTTTGTACCAAAGGGAATCTTCCTCCTTATACATAGCAGGAGTCCATTTCAAAATTTAGGGGTATCAGGTTGTGTTTCCTTCAAAAAAGTTTTGGGAAAATAGCTGAACTTCATGCAAACAGTGTAGGCACTGATCAGACATTCTGTGGCTTCTGATCTGGGTCTTCACTGTTTGCCAATTACCAGTTTTGGGATTTCTTGTTCAGAATGGGTTAAGGCTGATAACATAGCTTGATTGACATTT
This sequence comes from Lucinisca nassula, assembly GCA_963580285.1. Taxonomy (NCBI): domain Eukaryota; kingdom Metazoa; phylum Mollusca; class Bivalvia; order Lucinida; family Lucinidae; genus Lucinisca; species Lucinisca nassula. The sequence continues at coordinate 74,732,977 of OY757022.1, forward strand.
ATTATGTTACTTACATATAACAGGGCAAGTTGATGAGCAATATATTTATGAGAGTCTGGGTTAGCTGCATCACTGTACATCTGTCTGGCGAGAGTTGACAGCTGACTCAGGGTAGAGAGACAGGTGAAGTAGTCTGAAAATATAAGACTTATTTAGAGGATAAAGTCATGTCATAAAAATGATATAACCACATGCGTAATAACACAGGGTTACTGACCGAAAAACTACACAAAACCATCCATGACAACCCTGTTTTCTATTGACAAGAATTCAGCTGAAGGCTATGTCGCACCTGTGGTGGTGCAAGTCACTGAATCATTAAATCTAGGACAAGGTCAAACATGGATGCTTGCATAAAAGTTGTCATTCTTGGATGCAAGCTTGCACTAAGTATCATTAATGAAGCTCCTATAGTTCTTGAGAAATTAACTTAACCATTAGGGTGAACGCTAGGGTGATCACAATATTTTACAAAGTCAATGAGCCATGAAATGTAATTCAAGATCAAATATGGATGCTTGCATTTAAGTAACCATCCCCAGATACAAGTTTGTACTAAGTATCATTAATGAAGCTCCTATAGTTTTTGAGAAATTCACTTGACCATTAGGGTGAACGCTAGGGTGATCGCAATATTTTACAAAGTCAATGAACCATGAAATGTAAGTCAAGATCAAATATGGATGCTTGCATTTAAGTTGTCATCCCCAGATACAAGTTTGTACCAAGTATCATTAATGAAGCTCTTATAGTTCTTGAGAAAGTAACTTAATCATTAGGGTGAACGCTAGGGTGGTCGCAAATATTGATGCCTTGAAAAACGGACGGACAGACAAACCAATGGGCGAAAAACCAGACACCTATATCACACCATGCTAATAGCAGGAGCGACAAAAATCATTACACCATCAACAGAATCTTACACTCGTGATCATTTCATATGAAATTCCCCAGAGGTTGGGTGTTGGAATATATACAGTCAAGCTTCATTCTAATGCACTTGCGTATGCAACGCGACGTCTAATTGGATAATGTTAAAAATTTGCGACAGTTTATTCTGTGATATACTGTCGGAAACCCGACGTCATCATGTAACATCACTTTTCATTGGCTGGCGTTTGGTTTTATGCAGCTCACAGCTCTTGCCGCTTTATGCAAAATAGTACAATTTTTAACAAAACGCACAAACAAGTGCATTAGAATGGGGATAGCTGTATTGAAAATTGTCATTTGGAGAGGTAAATAGTCAGTAAATAGTCAGTTTTATGGTAGCAAATTACATTTTACGGCAACATGTCACCATAAAATGTAATTTGCTACCATAAAACCTCTGATTTACCTCCCCAAATGACAATTTTGAATACATTTATCCCCTAAATAACTTGAATACCTTGGGACCATGATAATCTCTTTGATTTTGGGGTGGTTCAAACTACTGAGAGTTAATCATCATGCCAGGTCATGAGATATGGATGACCCAGGGATATCTTTTCTATCCTCTTTGAAACTAGAAATGCGTCCATAGGATACGGATTCCCCCGTCTGAAAATATGTCTATGTTCCTATTAATCCATAGATGTTATTGACGGTGTTTAAAGGTGCATTATTGAGCTACCGGGTCTCAAATTTTTTTTCTGGTTTTTATCTTCAATTCATACCCCTTTGTCATGTGTACACTTTTGGAGCCAAATACAGCTTCAGAACTTTGTGAAAATGGTCGTTTTCATTCATGTTTACCCTTCGCTCTGAACATGGGTTCGGAATTTCTGTTCTAAAAATAAATCTGTCACTTTACACATACATGGCGACAGTATCGTCTCTGAGTGTCGTTACTTATGGCATGGTATTCAGTGTCATATTTTTTTTCCGATTCAGGCATGGCCTAAGCAAACAAGGCCAAAAATGAACGTCGCATAACGTCATATATGGGGATTCTATTTTTGTCACGAACTAAAAATAGATCTAACTAGTGTTTGAAACCTAGTTAGGGAATCCCTCTCAAACTCGTTTACCTGTCATCATAATTTTTCCCATTTTTGCATAAAATGCATTCATTTGTATTGTTTTAAAGAAAAATACCGGCTATATGTATTTTATTTTTGGAAGCATTTTTACCGATAGCTCAATAATGCACCTTTAAGTTTTGGACCCTTTTTTCACATTTGACCTCTAAGTATGACCTTGACCTTGGAGGTGAGGACCTTGGTTTTGTGTGAGGCAGATTGTCTCATGATGGCCAACATTTCTGCTAAGTAATTTCAAAATCCATTGAGAAATAAGAAAGTTATTGTCTGCGTTTAAGTTTCGAACCCTAAGTATGACCTTGACCTTGGAGGTACGGACCTGGGTTTTGCATGTGAAACATTGTCTCATGATGGTTAACATTTCTGCAAAGTAATTTCAAAATCCATCCAGAAATAAGAAAGTTATTGACTGCATTTAAGTTTCGGACGGATGAACGAACAGACGAACGGACAGACAGGGTCAACGCTATATGCCCTTCCACCATTCTTCGAATGGTGGGGGCATAATATAAGAATGGTGTGTGTACTCATTAGAATCGACTCATTGTAATATATTTTATTTGCTGATATACAATGACAGTGCACTTAGTCATGATATTTTAACCATTATCCTGCTGAATACATTATTTGACCACACCCATTCAGACACTGAGCTTATCGAATTACTTAATATTATGTATTTGTTCAATTCACAATCTGCATGACAAACAGTGTAGATTTGATCAGAGAAACCATCTGATCAGGAGCTACACTGTTTCCAAAGGTAGGGGTTGTTAAGTTCAGCAGGGTAAGGGTTCATCATATAAACAAGTCCAAGGAGGTCATTCCATTTAGTGCAAAGTCATGTATTGCTACTTACGCCAACTTTTCGGACATGTTTGCTAGTTTGAGTTCTAAGGTCACAACTAAGGTCATACGGAGACAGGACCTTGGTTTAAAGACTGATTCAAAGAAGTCTGTTATTTTGTTTTGTTTGTATGAATCGAGGCTTAACGTCCCCATCAACACCATTTAGTGCATTTTGGAGACATTGCTTCCAATTTTGTGGAACTTTTACCCGACATTCATGATTGAGATGAAATGACATCTAAATCCATGCCGCCCAATGAAACCAATAGGGTTTATATGCATTGGACTTGCACCACTTTACCTGGGCAAGCTTAGCGGTTTACCAGTACTCATGTGCTGTCCGTTTCAGCTCTGCATGGAAGCAACCCAATCTATTTCTCCAAGCCCCAATGGGCGGGGGCTTGGAAGCCCAGAATCAAACCCATTACTCCTGCTTTATTAGACCAGCAGCTTAATCACTACACCATAGATGCTTCATATGGCTGGACTGGACTATAAAAGGCAGTACAGGCATATAGAAAAGATTAGCTTTACAGAAAAAATATACAGTTTTGGATATATGGCTGTTTAACTAACAGGTCTACAATACCTAATACACTTGTGAGTGAGTGTTTGAGTTTTATGTCCCACCAACAGCTTAGGTAATACGGAGACGGGACCTCCGCTTAAAGACTCATCCCAAAGTCTGGAGAAGCCCGGGTCTAATAAACTTGTATCTTTGATGTCTACAATACCTGATACACTTAACCCTTGTCCTGCTGAATATTTATATATGGCACACCCAATACTGATTTTCAACCAATCAGATTACTTGATGCAAATTATTGCAACAAATTCATAAACTGAATGACAAACAATGAAGATCCTGATCAGATGGCTTCTTCAGAAGCCATCTGATCAGGATCTAAATTGTTTGAAAGATAAGAAATATCGGGGCTCAGCAGGACCAGGACAAGGATTAAGTATATTTGATCAAGAAATACATACTGTCTGTGTTAGTTTTGTCCACAGAAAAAGAGAAATTGTGGGGATCTGAGAGGTAGCTAATCGCTCTTGGATACAGTCTGTCCAGCCCTTCAGATTTCACATAGGACTGCAAAAAATGAAGAAATAATGATTAGCAGTATATTGTCAAGGAATAATGATTAGCAGTATATAACCAAGGAATAGTGATTAGCAGTACATAGTCAAGGGTCGGCCCCCGCCCATAGGGGCTTGAAGAAATATATGGGCTGCATGATGCTTTCACGCAGAAATGAATCCGGCCCGCACACTAGTACTGGTAAACCGCTTAGAGGATCTAAGCCTGTCCAGGAACCGCGGTGCAAGCGGACCGTCCATGTTCATAAACCCTATTGGTTTCATTGGTCGACAGGGCTTGAGATGTCATTTCAATTCAATGTCGGGTAAAAGTCCCACAAAATTGGAAGCAACGTCTCCAAAATGATCTTTACAGTGTTGACGGGGACGTTAAACCTCAAATCAACCCAACATAGTCAAGGAAAAATGATAAGCAGTACATAGTCAAGTGTTATAATGACGACGCTACAGTGTATTCTGTTTTGATGAAAATTTTAAAAGATTAAATGTTTGTGTTATTTTCCACTTTGACAAAAATTTTAAAGCTGATTTATATAGAATATAAGTAAATTATGAACCAAACTTTAGATGTCCTTTCAATGAGGCGGTTCTAACGAGTACCCACAACCTATGTTTGGAGTATAAATAAGACAAATATCACAAATATTCATAAAAAATGACTGTTTTGGAGAAATGAAAGAATACATTAAGTCACATGGATGTGTTATGGTAATGTCTGCCTAACACTATGAGTAACCCTCAGTGGCTCAAACTGCCCTTATCTGGAACAAATTTTAATGGTCCCAAGCCAGTGAAGCTTGACGGTTGGTTTCTGAAGAGAAATCAGGAAAATTATCCCTTAATGGGCCCTGTCAAGCGATTTTGGTACTTATCGCCTATGCGAGCAGCAAAGGTATGAGGCAATTTTATGAAGTGGATGGGAGAGGAATGTCCCATGTGGGCCTCCAAAGTTAGTGTAACTGAATGTGTCTTATAATAAGGGACAAGAATATATATGATTATGGGGTGAGTATTTGAATGGTTTCTGAGATATAGGGCATTTTGTAAAGTAGAGGGGTGGGGCATTGCCCCAGCAAAAGGAAACCCCCAAGTCCGTGTGACTGAATGAGTCTTATCTTAAGGAACAAGAATATATACAATTTAGGGGTGGGGATCTGAACAGTTTCGGAGATATATTGATTTTTATGAAGTAAAGGCGTGGGGCTTGGCTTTGAGCACCCCCAGACTGGTGTCACTGAATGTTTCTTATCATAAAGTATGCTTAAGGGGTGGGGCTCTGAACAATTTCTCAGATATATGGCCTTTTGTGAGCGAGTGAGTGTTCGAGTTTTACGTCCCACCAACAGCTATGGTCATACGGAGATGGGACCTCGGTTTCAAGACTCATCCGAAAGTCTGGAGAAGCCTGGGATCGATCCTGCGACCCCTGGTTTACAAGGGGAGTAGTATTACCACTACACCACGGAGGCTTCCATGGCCTTTTGTGGAGTGGAGGGGTTGCGCATGGCCTGGCGCACCCCAGGAGACCCCTAGGTTCACTGAATGTGTCTTATCAGAAGGAACAAGAATATGTATGGTTTAGGGGTAGTGATCTTTAAGGTTTCCGAGATATTGGGCTTTTTATGAAGTGGGGTGGGGCATAGCCCCGGCACAACCTGGGGAACCCCAGGTTGACATAAAAGCATAGGGCTGAGAGAAGTTTACTCAAGGAACATTTCTATAAAAGTTTTGTCAAAATATATGCTAAGGCTTAGCATAAATGCCAGTTTTCTATTTTCCCCCATTATAATTCTATGGAACCTAAGTTGCCATATCAACCAAACTAATGAGCCAATTTTCATCAAACACACAAACTTTCAATCCCCCAGTCCAAGGATGCTACAGATGAAATTTGGGCTGAATCTGCCCAGTAGCTTCAGAGATGTTGTTTGAAAGTGTTGACGTCACACGCCAGATATCAGATGACACCAGACAATGACGGACAACTGCCTATATCCTATAAACTTCCCAGAGCCTTAGGCTCTGGTGAGCTAAAAATTTTGATATCTTGAGGACTTGCTGTAATTCTCCTAAAATTTAAATAAATTTGTTTCAAAATCCAGCAAGTAGTCCAAAAAGTGCAGACAGAATGGCAGACAGTGTAGACCCTGATCATACTGCTCCTGAAAGAGCAGTCTGATCTGGGTCTGCACTTTTTGTTTAGGCCCATCTGACCCAATACTTACAATCATTACGGTATGAATTCGACAAGATATTTGTCGTGGTGGCTTACCAGACAGTGTTTGGGTCCTCCTGGAGATTTCATGAGAATGTGGGTTATTCTGTCATACACCACTGTAGCTGCAATATGGATGACAATGGTCAGGGTGGAAAGTCAAAACTAAAACGAGGGTCATGCCAAGTTAGTTAACTTTAGCACATTTTTTGTGGGGAAAGCTCTTTTCAACACTTAAGGGGAATGGAAACACTTGGCTTTTTCTGCCATTTTTCAAAGGGCAACAACTTTCAGGACTTCCTGTTTGCTTTTCTATAAGCCCTGTCCCACTGAAAAAGGGGTCTACCCTTAAAGGAAATAATTTGCTTCTCATGAGCAAAGGAAAGAATTTGCTCCTCATGAGCAAATTCTTTCCTTAAGAGTTGACCCCTATTGACATGGGAGACAAAAATACTTTTGCAGGAGTTGCCTCCCCTGGCGGTGTATCCATTCCCCTTATCTAACCTAGGGCAAATTCTTTAACCAGAAGCTGAAAATTAAACTTTTTAATTAAGAGGTAGGCAGAGAATGACTGTACAAAGCACACATAAGTCTCTTTAACCCTTCTCTTTCTGTTCACAACAACCCCTATCTTTGGAAACAGTGAAGATCCAGATCTGAAGAAGCCATCTGATCAGGATCTACACTGTTTGGCATTCAGTTTATGAATTTGTAGCAATAAATTACATTAAGTAATTTGATTGGTTGATAGACAGAAATGGGTGTGGCTTTAATGAATATTCAGCAAGATAATGGTTAAAACACTGCTTATTATAACATGGTTTTGGATATGACATTGTTTAAAGATGGATACTAAAAATGTATAGATTACCTTATATACTGTAAGTATGCGGACACAGGCCTGAGCAAAAAGTGTAGAACCAGATGAGATGCCACAGAATATAAGAATCTTATATGGGTGTGAAGGATGGATAGAAAAATCCGTCCCAAGGGTCACTGTCCGGCATCACGAGGCTTGCCAAGTGATGCCGGACAGTGATCCCGAGGGACGGATTTTTCTATCCACCCCTCACATCCATATTGGATTCTTTTTCTTGCATACCTTCCATTTCTTAGCGTGGAATTTCAATGCTGCAGTCACTTCGGTTACCAACGTCTGCCATATTGTGTTGACACTGCAGGAATGTAAAGTGACGTCACGGATAGTGCATGACGTCAACCTTAACGACGGCGCACACAAGGTCGTAATCAACCAGTGCATTTATCAAACACGCGATTATATTCGATTTGGGGTCGGAACACCAGGGTCAGAACATAAATTTCTATCCCAGAGTAAAATCGCGGATTTCCTTGTCTGGTGTGCAAGAATATAAGAATCTTATATGGGTGTGAGGGGTGGATGGAAAAATCTGTCCCCAGGGACACTGTACGGCATCACGAGGCTTGCCGAGTGATGCCGGACAGTGATCCCGAGGGACGGATTTTTCTATCTACCCCTCACACCCATATTGGATTCTTTTTCTTGCATACCTTCCATTTCTTAGCGCGGATTTTTAATGCTGAAGCCACTTCGGTTACCAACGTCTGCCATATTGTGTTGACACTGCAAGAATGTTTAGTGACGTCACGTTACGTGCTGTAACGTCAACCTTAACAACGGCCCATATGAGGTCGTAATCAACCAGGGCATTTATCAAACACGCGATTATATTTGATCTTGGGTCGAACACCAGGGTCAGAACATAAATTTCTATCCCAGGGTAAAACCACAGATTTGCTTGTCTGGTGTGCAAAAACATGACATCTCATCAGGGTCTACACCATTTCCACTCATCCGGCTATGCTTAGAAAGCAAATTATTGGGGTTTTTCTATTTCTAGCTTTGGTGGCTATTTTGCTCATTGGAGCAGAACGATTTTACAATGTAGATATTTTTGGTAGAGGGTAAACTAAGCAACATACCAATGAAGTTTGAATGAAATTGTCCTCTTGTTCATCAGAGTGGAATGCCTTTAGCTCTTTTGTTAGAACAACATAGGCACCAGTCTTGTGAAGTTTAAATGAAAGTGGCCTAAGTGTTTAGGAGTATTAGTCTTCTAAAACAAATTGTGGAAATTTTTCTATTTTTAGCTCTGGTTGCCATTTTTCTCACAGGAGAGGAATGGTTTTAGCTATTTTCGTAGAGGGTAACCAAAGGAAAATTCCGATGAAGTTTAAATAAGACTGAGTGAGTGTGAGTGTTTGAGTTCTACATCTCACCAACAGCTAAGGTCATACGGAGATGGGACCTGGATTTAAAGACTCATCGGAAAGTCTGGAGACGCCCAAGATCGATCCTGCGACCCCAGGCCCTGAGGTTATAAAACTTTTTTCATGCTCAACTCAGTTAAGCGTGAAATTTGTCTTGCTCATAAATTTTAAAATGCGCACAACAAGTGTTGGCATTTTAAAATTTATGAGCATGACAAATAACAATCTGTGTTGATATGAGCTGGAAATTTACCTCTTTCCTTTATTTTAATAGTTATGGGCATTACAAGTTTCATGCTCAGTTGAGTTGAGCATGAAACTAGAAATGCGTCCATAGGACACGGATGCCCCCGCCTGAAAATATGTCTATGTTCGTATTCATCCATAGAAAGTTATTGACTGTGTTTAAGTTTTGGACCCGTTTTTCATGTTTGACCTCTAAGTATGACCTTGACCTTGTAGGTAAGGACCTTGGTTTTGTGTGAGGCAGATTGTCACATGATGTCCAACATTTCTGCCAAATAATTTCAAAATCCACCCAGAGATAAGAAAGTTATTGACTGTGTTTAAGTTTCGGACCATTTTATTTTACTTTTGACCTCTAAGTATGACCTTGACCTTGGAGATACCGAACTGGGTTTGCACGTGACACATCGTCTCATGATGGTTAATATTTCTTCAAAGTAATTTTAAAATCCATCCAGAAATAAGTAAGTTATTGACTGCGTTTAAGTTTCGGACCCTTTTTTTTTTACCTTTGACCGCTAAGTATGACCTTGACCTTGGAGGTACGGATCTGGGTTTGCACGTGACACATCGTCTAATGATGGTTAACTTTTCTTCAAAGTTATTTCAAAATCCATCCAGAAATAAGTAAGTTATTGACTGCGTTTAAGTTTCGGACCCTTTTTTGACCTTTGACCTCTAAGTATGACCTTGACCTTGGAGGTACAGACCTGGATTTTGCACAGGACACGTTGTCTCATAATGGTTAACATTTCTGCCGAGTAATTTTAAAATCCATCAAGAAATAAGGAAGTTATTGACTGCGTTTAAGTTTCGGACGGACGGACCAACGCACGGACGGACCGACAGGGGCAACGCTAAATGCCCTTTCCACCATTCTTCGAATGGCGGGGGCATAAAAAGTTTTATAACCTCAGGGCCTGGTTTACAAGGCAATAAATGAAATTGGCCCATGGGTATAGGAGGAGTAGTTGTTTAAAGATTTTTCTATTTTTCAGCTCTGGCAGTCATCTTGTTAATCAGAGCAGAATAATTATAGCTATTTTAGTAGAGGCCACCTAAGCAACATTCCTAAGCAGTTTGAATAAAATTGGCCCAGGGGTATGAGAGGAATAGTCGTTAAATGATTTTTCTATTTTTAGCTCTGGTGCCCATCTTGTTCATTGGATTTTAGATAATTTGGCAGAGAGCCACTTAGGCAACATCCCTATATAGTTGAAATGTAATTGGCCCAAGGGTTTAGAAGGAGTAGTCTTTTTAAAGCCAACTGTTGATGATGGACAATGCAAGATGGACATTGACCAATCACAATAGCTCACCATGAGCATTTCATGCTTAGGTGAGCTAAAAAGGGGTTAACCAGCACAGTGCACATTCTTTCACCAGAAACTGACAATTTCCTTCTTGAATCAGCAGAAGGGTGAGAATGACTACATAAAAAGATATGAAGATCAATCTCTACAAAATAAGGTATCAAAGCCAGGACCTCCTGCTCACCAGTCAGAGGTGCATCCAACTAAGCTACCAAAGCTGGACAGCAGAAGTGGAGACACTGATAGGCAAGCATGAGCTTACATCAATCTTGGCCAAGTTATACATGTACATCACGAAAACACACGCCTATATAATTTTGACTCCCTCAAACCCCACTTTTATAAAGTAGAACTTGTCTTTACAGGGGTTTACATTATTTTTCTTATTTCTGCTCAAAAACATAGATTGTGGGTACTCGTTAGAACTGCCTAATCAAGGCGGCTCTAATGAGTACCTACAATCTATGTCTTAAACAGAAATAAGAAAAATATCACAATTTTTCATCTTAAATTTTCATTTTTGTGTGGTTTAATTTTCAGCATATTTGAATAGGCGTGTTTTCATAATGCTTTTTTTTTTAAATGTACAGACTTACTCGTATTTCTAAATTCCTATATTGCTTCTGCCAACACCTACCTCTGTCAGTGAATGAGTTGCTCACTCGACCGTTTTCAATCCCTGATGGCTGCTGCAATAGAAAAATACACGGACTATGAACCATTGCAGAACAAATCCTACGGTAAGACTTGTAAAATCAGCGAATATTCTGTGCACATCTGCACAGACTCTTTATACCAGCAGGAGTCCACTCAGGTTGATCTGTTTTTGCTGGATGCACAGGTTTTATTCTAGGTTTTGTCATGCATCAGCTCAAATGTTTTTCCTTTCATGAAATTTTTTGTTTGGTTGAATTGGGTTTTAACGTCCCCGTCAACACTATTTAGGTCATTTTGGAGACGTTGCTTCCGATAATGTGGGACTTTTACCCAACATTGAAATGAAATGACACGTCAAGCTCTGCCGCCCAATGAAACCAGAAGGCTTATATGCATTGGATGATCTGACTCGCACCGCTTTGCCTTGGCAGGCTTAGTCTTTCTAAGCTGTTTACCAGTACTCTAGAATGGTCAGATTCAGCACATGCTGCCCAGTCTATTCCTCCAAGCCCCGATGGGCGGGGGCGATATCATGAAATGTGAAATGGAGGGGGGGGGGGGGGGGGGGGCGGGGGCAGGAATCGGGGTGTGTGTGTGGGGGGGGGGGGTTGGCTAACAAGAAAGGAGTAGTTGTCTTGCCTGTAAAAATTAGCAAGGACAAAAAACCTGTTAGGTTTATTCATTCTTTTATTTATGCTCTTTATATAGATTGTAGGTGCTCTAAGCCACAACCTGTAATTTTGCGTGGAGTTGAAGAAAATAGTGTATTAGTGTATACTATAGTAAGCCTACTTTTCTCTCTTTATAAGTATAACACTTTTGTTGGGGTCCAAAGCAGAAACCTTGTTACAGTCAAACTTCGATGGGTCGAACTCGGTTGGCTCGAACACCACGTTTGGGTCGAACTGACTTTTCAGTCCCGGCAAAATCCCTATTCATTTTAACTAAACATGCCACCCTTGGCTCGAACCACGATGGCTCGAACCCTCGAACTCTAAGCCTGGTCCCTAGAGTGCATTTTCTATGTAAAATCCAACCGATGGCTCGCACTAATTACCTTTTTAAAAATTCCAATTCTATCGATCAAGTCACGCAGGCGCGTGATCAGTATCATAAGAAAGGTATACTACGTGAAAGTGCGAAAGGTATACTACGTGGCTTAAAATATGACCGATATATTTACCGGAAGTCCCCAAAATCGCCGCAGCTATGATAAAAAATCATAGTACACAAAGATGGATCTTGCCGAGTTGGACTCCAATGGCTCGAACTACCGATGGCTCGAACTTTTTACGGCGGTCCCGGCGAGTTCGAGCCATCGAAGTTCGACTGTAGTTAAACAACCATGTTATGTGAAGATTATTAGAACAAGAATTCCGCCGAAGGCTATGTCACGCATGTGTGGGCGCAAAGTCATCAAACCATGATATGTAGGTCAAGGTCAAACACAGATGCTTGCACAAAAGATTCCATTCTCAAATGCAAGCTTGTACTAAGTATCATAAAGGAAGCTCTAATAATTCTTGAGAAATGAACTTAACCATTAGGGTGAAAGCCAGGGTGGTCGCAATATTTTACAAAGTCAGTGAACCGTGAAATTTAGGTCAAGGTCAAGTATGGATGCTTGTATTTAAGTTGCCATTCCCAGATTCGAGCTTATAAATCTTGAGAAATAAACTTGACCATTAGGTTGAATGCTAGGGTGGTCGGCTGGTCGCAATATTTTACAAAGTCAGTGAACCGTGAAATATAGGTCAATGTTAAATATGGATGCTTGCATTTAAGTAACCATCCCCAGATACAAGTTTGTACCAAGTATCATTAATAAAGGTCTTATAGTTCTTGAGAAATAAACTTGACCATTAGGGTGAACGCTAGGGTGGTTGCAATATTTTACAAAGTCAGTGAACCATGAAATGTAGGTCAATGTCAAATATGGATGCTTGTATTCAGGTTGCTATCCACAGATACAAGTTTGTACCACATATCATTAATGAAGCTCTTATAGTTCTTGAGAAATAAACTTGAGCATTAGGGTGAATGCTAGGGTTGTCGCAATATTTTACAAAGTCAGTGAACCATGAAATGTAAGGTCAAGGTCAAATATGGATGCTTGCATGTAAGCTGTCATCCCCAGATACAAGTTTGTACCAAGTATCATTAATGAAGCTCTTATAGTTCTTGACAAATAAACTTGAACCTCAGGGTGAACGCTAGGGTGGTCGCAATATTTTACAAAGTCAGTGAACCATGAAATGTAGAACAAGGTCAAATATGGATGCTTGCATGTAAGCTGTCATCCCCAGATACAAGTTTGTATCAAGTATCATTAATGAAGCTCTTATAGTTCTTGATAAATAAACTTGAACCTCAGGGTGAATGCTAGGGTGGTCACAAATGTTGACGCCTTGACAAACGGACGGACGAACGGGCGGAAAACCGGGCGCCTATAACGCGCCATGCTAATAGCAGGCGCGACAAAAATGACCATTTCTGTAGAGTCTTTACATTTATGGGATCCATCTATGATCTTTGTATGTTGTTATATCAAAATCCTTTTTATAATGAAAGGTGTTATAAATAAAGCATCATACACTTGTGGTCATTTCATATTTAAGATTCTGTTTATCATATTGTTGTACCACACCCACGCATCGGAGCTTGAAGAAATAGATGGGCTGCATGATGCGTCCACACAGAGCTGAAACCGACCGTACACGAGTACTGGTAAATTGCTTAGGGGATCTAACCTGCCCAGGTAAAGAGGTGCGAGTCAGATAGTCAATGCTTATAAACCCTATTGGTTTCATGGGCGACAGGGCTTGAGATGTCATTTCATCTCACAGTTGGGTAAAAGTCCCACAAAATTGGAAGCAACGTCTCCAAAATGACCTTTACAATGTTGACGGGGACGTTAAACCACAAGTCAAACAAACAAACAAACAAATCATATTGTAGTAGAAGACTGTGATGTAGTGGCTACTGACCTTGTAAACCTGGGCTTGCAAGATTGATCCCGGGCTTCTCCAGACTTTCGAATGAGTCTTTAAACCGACGTCCCGTCTCCGTATGACCTTAGCTGTGGCGAGACGTAAAACTCAAACACTCACTCACTTATCATATTGTAATTTTCTGACAGATTTCAATGCCGGAAAAGTTCAACTTCTATAGAAGCCATAGGGTTGTCACGGACGGCATGACAAAATTATGTGCCATACATATGTAGTCATATAAATTTTATGATATGGCCTAATAAAGAGGTTTTTGTGTATATAGAAAAATAAAAGTCTTATAAAGGGGAATGGGAACACCTACTGGGGAGGCAACTCCTGCAAAAGTATTTTTGCCTCCCATGTCAAGAGGGGTCAACTAATAAAGGAAAGAATTTGCTCCTGAGGAGCAAATTCTTTCCTTTATGAGTAGACCCCTTTTCCCCGTGGGACAGAACTTATAGAAAAGCGAACAGGAAGTCCCGAAAGTTGTCTCCCTTTGAAAAATGGCAAAAAAAAAACAATTTGTGACAGGTGTTCCCATTCTCCTTAAATGAACTTATTAAGGTGATGACGAAGTTTTAACTCTTATCCTGCTGAATTTTTAAATATGCCACACCCACTTCTGAATATCAACCAATCAGATTACTTGATGTAAATTATTGCAACAAACTCATAAACTGAATGACAAACAATGAAGATCCTGATCAGATGGCTTCTTCAGAAGCCATCTGATCTGGATCTACATTGTTTGAAAGATGAGACATATCCGAGGTCATCAGGGCAAGGGTTAACATACCTCATAAAGTTCTTTCCTGCACAGAAGTTCCAGCTGTGAACAAAGGGACATCATCTCTATTCTCACATCAGCCAGAGTTATTCCTTTAGCAAGCAAAGGTTCATGAAGCCTGACATCAACTGGAAAGATACATCGTAATGATCCTAAGTATTGGGATAAACAGGCCTTAGCAAAGAGTGCAGACCCAGATGCTCCTGATGGAGCAGTCTGATCAGCATCTACACCGTTTGCCATCTTGGACTCCTTGCTGGCTAGTGAAACAAATTTGTGAAAATTTTAGAATAATTACAGCAAGTCCTCAAGGTGTCCGATTTTTTTTTTTATGGTACATGTAATATATTCACTGCAGCGTGCCCATGTAATGAACTCCCCTGTTAACCCTTAAGATGCCGAGAAAAACTACATCTGAAACATTGTCTGCTTATGCCGTCTGCTAAAATATTTTTGCAAACTTTTTACAAATATATTGTGCATACAGGCAGTGTGGACCCAGATCAGACCTACAGGAACAGTCTGATCTTGGTCCACACTGTTTGCAACAATGACTTTTAAAGTAACCGGCAGATGACAAAGCAGACAACATTTGTCATGATTGGCATTTTATGGGTTAACGTCTGTTAATAAATTTTGTTTGGAGTTAGTCAATACTATTTAGGCCATGTGAAGCCGGTCAGTTTACTTAACCAAACTTTTCCTAGACAGGCTTATACAGAAGTGGTTTCCTAGTACAGTGTACATTTCATTCTTTCGCCAGAAACTGACAACTGCCCTTCATGTATTAGCAAAATGGAGAGAATGATGGTAGAAAAGATTTCATGATCAACGATAATCTCCACAAAAGAATGTTGTGGGCAAAGTCGGGATCGTACCTGCAACCTCCTGATCCATTATGATAACACACCTATGTGCTACAAGAATTCCGCCGAAGGCTATGTCATGCCTGTGCATTACGAGAACACGCCTATATAATTTTGACCCCCTCATACGCCACTTTTATACAGTAAAACTGGGGTTTAAGGGGGTATACATTATTTTTCTTATTTCTGCTCAAAAACATAGATTGTGGGTACTCGAAAGAATCGCCTCGTCGAGGCGGTTCTATCGAGTCCCCGCAATCTATGTTTTGAGCAAAAAATAAAAAAAAATATCACAATTTTTCATCTTAGAATTCCTACTTGTTGGTCAAAAAATTGGCGATGTATTTGTATAGGCGTGTTTTCGTAATGTGGGGTTGCAAAGTCACTGCACCTTGAAATATAGGGCATGGTCAAATGTGGATGCCTGCATTAAAGTTGTCATCTGTAGATGCACCTTTATACCAAGTATCATTAACGAATCCTTTATAGTCCTGAAGAAATGGACTTGACCATAAGAGTGAAAGCTAGGGTTGATGCAATAAATCACAGAGTCAGTTAACCATGAAATATAGGTCAAGGTCAAATATAAATGCATGCATTAAAATCTGTCATCCCTAGATGCAAGTCTGTACGAACATTAATGAAGGTCTAATAGTTCTTGAGTAACAGACTTGAACATTAGGGTGAACGCTAGGGTGATCGCAATATTTCACGATTTCAGTGAACCATGAAATATACATGAAGGTCAACTTCATATGGATGTTTGCACTGAAATTGTCATCTGTACATGCAAGTTTGAATGAAGTATCATTAATGAAGCTCTTATAGTTCTTGAAAAATGGACTTGAACATAAAGGTGAAAGCTAGGGTGGTCACAATATTTTCCAAGGTCAGTGAACCACAAAATGTAGGTCAAGGTCAAATATGGATGCTTGCGTTAAAGTTGCTATCCCTAGATGCAAGTCTGTACCAAGTATAATTAATGATGCTCTTATAGTTTTTGAGAAATGGACTTGAACATTAGGGTGGTCGCAAATGTTGACCGCTTGACGGACAAACAGACAGAAATTTTGGCTTCTATATTGCGTAACAATTCTGATTCTGAAGCTTGACAAACATGACGAAAACCTGTGACATTAGTAATGTATCAAATGAAAATCGCTAATCCACGTATATGCGAACATCACCAGCATATGAAATGCTTTATATTTTATCTGTCAAATGTAAATAATTTGCGCGGTTGCGCTTCAAATAACCTTTGAATGTAGCATCGTAATGCGTTAGCAAAACAAGTGGTTGTGTACAGGAGGCTGCCATATTGAATGTTGCGTTGCGTAAATTTACCGGGTCGGGTATGAAACACCCTTCCCGATCCCGATCCGAAAATCCCCGATCCAAAATTTTCCATTTGCCCTAATTCATTATTTAGAATATATTTTAAACACTTTTTGTGTTTATTTTATTACTTTTAAGTATTTTAATCATTATTTATGTATATTTTGTTTAAATGTGCCCAATTTGTGATTTTATCCTAAATTATTCCTCTCTCAGGGGTATGAAAGACCCTGCCGAATTTTATGTAAAAATATTGTATTCTTCCGCCGCTAATAAAAAAATAAACAGTAACTAAATGATAAAATCAACATAACGGAATCGTTATATACTTTTATGGCTTTTCTAGAATAAAAGAGAACTTAAGAGAGTCTCGGATGTGTTTTTTAGCAGATTTTTATCCAAAACGATTACCGATCATTTTTGCTATTTATAGTTAAGTAACTTGAACCGAATGTGAAAAGAATCACCGGAATCGGGCCGATCTTGAGTTTCGCATTGTCTCTAAAATCAAAAATAGATAGATAGGACATGGCGAATCTTCTATCACTCACACAATGGTCATTATATGTCACACATACGATTTTTGAGACAATGTGAAACTCAAGATCGGTCCGTTTTCGGTTATTTCTTTCACATTAGGTTCAATCTTCGTAACAATAAATAACAATATTGAGCGGTAATCATTTTGGGAACAAGACAATTCATCGACAGGACAACTCATCGACACGATTTTTGGAGACAATTCATCGACACTTTTTGAAGACAACTCATCGACACATTATTATAATGAAATTATACACAAGCTGATAAAATGAAGACAATGTTTTGAAAATAAAATGATTTATTATCACGTTTACGTTAAAAAAACGAATTAAGAATACATTAATTCAATGTTTTGGCTTATTGATGACAATTTAGAGACCATTTACCACATAGGATGGGTGGCATAAATAAACTTACGCATTCTATTTTAAAAACATGATATAAAAGAAAATGTACAGGGAACTTGGTAACTACGGCCAGACACACATGTGCACACACACACACACACACACACACACACACACACACACACACACACACACACACACACACACACACACACACACACACATGTCGTTATCGCCATCACATTATATGTATACATTTATATCCTCAAGGGCTTTATAGGGAATTTTGATTAAAATTTCTTCTTCTTGATTATGGATTTTCTGTGTATTGTGTGTTCAAGAAGTTCGTCGGCAGCAGCATGCGTTTCAGTGTGATGGTTGTGACAATTGGCAGCACAGAACGTGTAATACTGGTAAGCTTTTATATGTGTTTTTACCTGTCTGTCTGTCTTTCTGTCTCCGTCTGTCTGTCCGCCCACCCACCCTCCCGTCTGCACGTACATATGTATGTATGTATGTATGTATGTATGTATGTATGTATGTATGTATGTGTGTGTGTGTGTGTGTGTGTGTGTGTGTGTGTGTGTGTGTGTGTGTGTGTGTGTGTGTGTATGTATGCATGCATGCGTGTGTGTGTGTGTGTGTGTGTGTGTGTGTGTGTGTGTGTGTGTGTGTGTGTGTGTGTGTGTGTGTGTGTGTGTGTGTGTGTGTGTGTGTGTGTGTGTGTGTGTAAAACGTGCAATACTGGTGAGTCTTTATATGCGCTTTTAAAATGTCTGTCTGTCTCTCTGTCTGACAATCTATTGGCGTGTGCCATACAAACATAACGATTATCATATTACTCAAATTTTTATCCTACATGTGTATTTGTATTTTTACCCCTCACAGATCAATCAAATACATTGTACCACTTATCCATAATTACTGTTAATTACCTATGATTGCCAATTACCTTCACACAAATGTGTCGATGAATTGTCTTCAAAAGGTGTCGATGAATTGTCTCCAAAAACCGTGTCAATGAGTTGTCTTGTCGATGAATTGTCTTGATTCCATCATTTTGGATAAGTATATGCCAAAAAACACCTCCGAAACTCTTTTTAAGTTCTCTTTTATTCTAGAAAAGCAATAAAAGTAAATAACAATTTCGTTATGTTGATTTTATCATTTAGTTATTGTTTATTTTTTTAATTAGAGGCGGAAGATTACAATTTTTTTACGAAAAATCGGCAGGGTCTTTCATACCCCTAAGAGAGGAATAATTTAGGATAAAATCACAAATTGGACACCTAGCCTGGTTTCCGAAGTCAAAGGTCTTGTGAAACGCAACTAGTTCAATTTTACTATGGCATTGTGAGCAGTCTGGATGGGGCCATAAACCGTGGCCACAAACAGACTGACTTGATCATCATGGACTTCGCCAAGGCCTTTGACAAGGTAGCTCACAGAAGGATATTATATAAACTGGACAACTATGGGATAAGAGGACCACACATGGATGAACAGATGGATTAGCTCATAGCTATCTGGGCGCTTACAACAAGTTGTACTTGATGGCCAAGCGTCTGATCCAGCCCCTGTTTTATCTGGAGTCCCCCATGGTTCGGTCTTTGGACCAGTCCCATGAGCTACAAGAATTCTGCCGAAGGCTATGTCATGCCTGTGGGGTTGCAAAGTCACTGCACCATGAAATATAGGGCATGGTCAAATGTGGATGCCTGCATTAATTTAAAGCTGTCATCTGTAGATGTAACTTTATACCAAGTATCATTAATGTATCTCTTATAGTCCTTAAGAAATGGAATTGACCTTTAGAGCGAAAGCTAGGGTTGATGCAATAGTTCGCAAAGTCAGTTAACCATGAAATATAGGTCAAGGTCAAATATAAATGCCTGCAGAAAAACTGTCATCCCTAGATGCAAGTCTGTACAATCATTAATGAAGGTCTAATAGTTCTTGAGAAACAGTCTTGAACATTAGGGTGAACGATAGGGTGATCGCAATATTTCACGATTTCAGTGAACTATGACATGCACATGTAGGTCAAGGTCAAATATGGATGCTTGCATTAAAATTGTCATCTGTAGATGCAAGTTTGAGTGAAGTATCATTAACGAAGCTCTTTTAGTTTTTGAAAAATGGACTTGAACATTAAGGTGAAAGCTAGGGTGGTCACAATATTTTCCAAAGTCAGTGAACCACAAAATGTAGGTCAAGGTCAAAGATGGATGCTTGTGTTAAAGTTGCTAAC
Source organism: Lucinisca nassula (assembly GCA_963580285.1). Lineage (NCBI taxonomy): Eukaryota > Metazoa > Mollusca > Bivalvia > Lucinida > Lucinidae > Lucinisca > Lucinisca nassula. The sequence continues at coordinate 74,752,754 of OY757022.1, forward strand.
CCTAGATGCAAGTCTGTACCAAGTATCATTAATGATGCTCTTATAGTTCTTGAGAAATTGATAGGAACATTAGGGTGGTTGCAAATGTTGACCGCTTGACGGACAAACGAACAGAAATTTTGACTTCAATATTGCACCACGCTTAAAGCAGGTGCGACAATAGTTGCATCCTTCTTATCCCATCACGCTAAGAAGTCCGTGAAATGAATACCCCCTTACACCCCACTATATATAGAGAAAACAGGGGTTTACGGGGGTATACATTATTTTCTTTATTTCTGCTCCTAGACATATGTTGTGTGTACTCGTTAGAACCGCCTCAATGAGGCGGTTCTAACGATCACCCACAACCTATGTTTTGAGTATAAATAAGGATAATATAACAGATTTTCATCAGAAAATTGACCATTTTGGGGCTGTAAAAATGCACTATGACGCACGGGTGTGTTATCGTAATGCTGTAGAACCAGCATTTTTCAGATGAAAATGTTCAAACTTTTTCTTATTTCTAGTACAAAACTACAAATATAGATTGTTGTTGCTCAATGAGAGGGTTATAAGTCTAAATGTTATTTTTGAGCAAAAATAAGGAAAACATTACAAAACCACGCCTATTCAAATACATTGTAAATTTTACCTCCAAAAAATGAAAATTTTAAGATGAAAAATTGTGATATTTTTCTTATTTCTGCTCAAAATATAGATTGTGGGTACTCGTTAGAACCGCCTCGATGAACCGCCTCATCGAGGCGGTTCTAACGAGTACCCACAATCTATATTTTAGAGCAAAAATAATAAAAATAAGGTTTACCCCTGAAAACCCCAGTTTTACAATATAAAAGTGGGGTTCGAAGGGGTAAAAAATATATAGGCTTGTTTTCGTGATGATAATGTATTAACCCCAAAACCCACTTTATCTTTTTACAAGAGCTGTCGACGGACAGCATAGCTCGCCTGTTTCGCGCTTTCAACATAGAAGGTATAATTAGTGAACCATGAAATATAGGTCACACACACCTAGATACATTTTGAGGTCAGTGACCAGGTCGCATGGAACATATATGCCAAATATTACATTTCAGAATCACAATGTGTATGAATTATAAGGCAAAATCAATGAACCATGAAAATAGGTCACACTGACCTAGATATATTTCTATGTCAATCATCTCGTCACATGGAACTTATAATTCAGGACTGAAGTTTCTAAAAAAAATAAAAAAAAATAGTAGTCAATTTGGCAGAGTCACTGAATCATGAAATTTAGGGCACACTGACCAAGATATAATTTCGAGGTCAGTCATGGGGTCACATGGAATAAATAATCCAGGCAGGATGTTTCTTCATGAAAAATTATTAAAGATAATAGGCAAATCACTGAACCATGAAATATAGGTCACAGTGACCTAGATATATTTTGAGGTAAATCATGGGGTCACATGGAACTAATAGACCAGGTATGACATTTCTCCATCAAATAGTAATAAAGATAATAGGGAAAATCACTGAACCATGAAATATAGGTCACAATGACCTGGATTTATTTTGTGGTCAATAATCAGGTCACTTGGAATAAATAATCCAGGTGTAACATTTCTTCATCAAATAGTATTCAAGATAATAGACAAAATCACTGAACCATGAAATATAGGTCACAGTGACCTAGACATATTTTGAGGTCAAGCATGGGGTCACATGGGACTAATAACCCAGGTATGACATTTCTCCATCGAAAAATATTCAAGATAATAGGCAAAGTCAATGAACCATGAAATATAGGTCACACTGACCTAGCTATATTTTGAGGTCAATCATGGGGTCACATGGAACTAATAATCAAGATATGGCATCTCTCCATCAAAAAGTATTCGAGATAATAGGCAAAATCACTGAGCCATGAAATATAGATCACACTGACCTAGATATATTTTGCGGTCAATTATCAGGTCACATGGAACTAATAATCCAGGTATGACATTTCTCCATCAAATAGTACTCGAGATAATAGTCAAAATCATTGAACCATGAAATATAGGTCACAGTGACCTAGATTTATTTGAGGTCAATCATGGGGTCACATGGAACTAAGATCCCAGGTATGACATTTCTCCACCAAATAGTCTTCAAGATAAAAGGCAAAATCACTGGACCGTGAAATATAGTCACCATGACCTTCACCCTTTTACACTTGAACCAATGTCACTTGGTTGGCTGATGTATAACCAATTCTGTCTATAACTTGTTAGCATAAGGGAAATGTATACAGCAAATTACAAAGTTGTTCTAGATTTTGACCCCTAGCCCAATAGCCCAACCCCATCCCCACTCTCAGGCATGAACCCGAGGGGGGGGGGGTTGTCTTGGAATCTCAGAAGACACTCCCAGGTATCCAAGTTGTAAATATGAATGCTTTGTGATGAGTGACTGCTGAGATATAAGCATTTCACAAACTTTAACATAGGATTACATAGGTGTTCTAGATTTTGACCCCAAGCCCCACCCCGGGGCATGACCCCAGGGGTCTGTTATCTTTGAACATCAGAAGACCCTCCCAGGTACTAAAGTTCCAAATATGAGTGCTCTGTGATGAGTGACTGTTGAGATATAAGCATTTAAAAACTTTAACGCAGTGTGAAGCGCATTAGGTGTTCTAGATTTTGACCCCAAGCCCCACCCCGGGGCATGACCCCAGGGGTCTGTTATCTTTGAACATCAGAAGACCCTCCCAGGTACTAAAGTTCCAAATATGAGTGCTCTGTGATGAGTGACTGTTGAGATATAAGCATTTGAAAAACTTTAACGCAGTGTGAAGCGCATTAGGTGTTCTAGATTTTGACCCCAAGCCCCACCCCGGAGCATGACCCCAGGGGTCTGTTATCTTTGAACATCAGAAGACCCTCCCAGGTACTAAAGTTCCAAATATGAGTGCTCTGTGATGAGTGGCTGTTGAGATATAAGCATTTGAAAAACTTTAACGCAGTGTGAAGCGCACGCGCACAGCGCACGCGCACAGCGCACGCACACGCCATCCGAGGTGACAACAATAGCTCTCCATGTACTTCGTACAGGCGAGCTAAAAATGGGAGTTAGAAGGGCATCCAGACACATCCAGCTAATTGGAGAAAAAAACATCTGGTGGTAAATTGTACTTGTTTAATCCTTATCTAGCTGAATATTCATTTAAGCCACACCCATTTCTGTCTATCAACCAATCAAATTACTTGATGTAATTTATTGCTTCAAATTCATAAACTGAATACCAAACAGTGTAGATCCTGATCAGATGGCTTCTTCAGAAGCCATCTGATCTGGATCTACACTGTTTGCAAAGATGTGGGTTGTGGTGAACAGCAAGATAAGGGTTAATTCTTAGAACAAGTACGTTAAGGTGTTTAGGTGTTCCAATATTTAGGGTAAATACTGCAGCTGTCCTGACAGATGTTGTAGCGGAAACCCCAAAACGGGTAGTTGGCAAACAGAGCAGGCCCAGATCAGACACCGCAAAATTTGGCATCTGTTTGCAAAAAAAGTTCAGCCACTTTCCAAACAAGAGGGCCATGATGGCCCTGGATCGCTCACCTGATCCATAGTGTAACAAGTGGGTCCCAGGGAGGGCCATTATTGGCCCAAGGCCTTTAATGTGCATAATGTTGAGGAAGGTCTTAAAGGTGAAGCTTCATACCAAACATCAACAAAGGCTATAATTTGCACAATCTTGGCAAAGGTCCACTAGATGAAGCTACACACCAAATATCAAAGACCTGGGCCTTGCGGTTTCAGAGAAAAAGATTTTTATAAAGATATTCCCTACATAAGCCTATGCACCAGGGCTATATAAGTCTATGTAAAACCAAAGGGCCCAGGGGTGGGGGCATTTGTGGCCTCATGGCTATAATTGGAACAATCTAGGTAATCGTCCACTAGATGAAGCTCCATACCAAATATCAAAGACCTGGGCCTTGCAGTTTCAGAGAAGAAGATTTGTAAAAATTTCCCTTTATAAGTCTATGTAAAACCAAAGGGTCTCTGGGCGGCGACATTTATGGCCCCAGGGCTATAATTTGAACAATCTTGGTAGAGGTCCACTAGATGACGCTTCATACCAAATATCAAAGACCTGGGCCTTCTGGTTTCTGACAAGAAGATTTTTAAAGGTTTCCCCTATATAGGCCAATGTAAAACCAGTGGGCCCTGGCGCGGGAGCGTTTTCAGCCCTAGGGCTATAATTTGAACAATCTTGGTAGCGGTCCACTTGACGAAGCTACTAACCAAATATCAAAGACCTGTGCCTTCTGGTTTCAGACAAGAAGATTTTTAAAGGTTTTCCCAATATAAGCCTATGTAAAACCAGTGGGCCCCGGGGCGGGGCCGGTTTTGGCCCCAGGGCTATAATTTGAACAATCTTGGTAGAGGTCCACTAGATGAAGCTTCATACCAAATATCAAAGACCTGGGCCTTCTGGTTTCAGACAAGAAGATTTTTAAAGGTTTTCCGTATATAAGCCTATGTAAAACCAGTGGGCCCGGGGCGGGGCTGTTTTTGGCACCAGGGCTATTATTTGGGCAATGTTGGTAGCTGTCCACTAGACGAAGCTATACACCAAATTTCAAAGACCTGGGCCTTCTGGTTTCAGACAAGAAGATTTTCAAAGGTTTTCCCTATATAAGCCTATGTAAAACCAGTGGGCCATGGGCCGGGCTGTTTTTGGCCCCAGGGCTATTAATCCATCCACTGGTTAAGCAGGAGAAGCTCTGGCGGCCGTTTTGTTCACCCGAGCAGAACAGTATGAGCAATTTTTGTAGAGGGTCACTAAACGAACATTCCTGTGAAATAATTTCAAAATCCATCCACTGGTTAAGGAGAAGAAATCGTTTAAAGGTTTTTCGATTTTTAGCTCTGGTGGCCATTTTGTTCACCCGAGCGGAACTGTTTGAGCAATTTTGGTAGAGGGTCACCCAAGGAACATTCCAGTGAAATAATTTAAAAATCCATCCACTGGTTAAGTAGAAGTCGTTTAAAGGTTATTCTATTTTTAGCTCCGGTGGCCATCTTGTTCATCCAAGCGGAACGGTTTGAGCAATTTTGGTAGAGGGTCACCCAAGGAACATTCCTGTGAAGTAATTTCAAAATCCATCCACTAGTTAAGGAGAAGAAGTCGTTTAAAGGTTTTTTCTATTTTTAGCTCTGGAGGCCATCTTGTTAACCCGAGCCGAACGGTTTGAGCAATTTTGTTAGAAGGTCACCAAAGGAACATTCCTGTGAAGTAATTTCAAAATCCATCCACTGGTTAAGGAGAAGAAGTCCTTTAAAGGTTTTTCTATTTTTAGCTCTGGCGGCCATTTTGTTCACCAGAGCGGAATGGTATGAGCAATTTTGGTAGAGGTTCACTAAAGGAACATTCCTATGAAATAATTTCAAAATCCATCCACTGGTTAAGGAGAAAAAGTTGTTTAAAGGTTATTCTATTTTTAGCTCTGGCGGCCATCTTGTTCACCCAAGCGGAACGGTTTGAGCAATTTTGGTAGAGGGTCACCCAAGGAACAGTCCTGTGACGTAATTTCGAAATCCATCCCCTGGTTAAGGAGAAGAAGTCCTTTAAAGGTTTTTCTATTTTTAGCTCTAGTGGCCATTTTGTTCACCCGAGCAGAACGGTTTGAGCAATTTTAGTAGAGGGGCACCCAAGGAACATTCCTGTGCAATAATTTCAAAATCCATCCACTGGTTAATGAGAAGAAGTCGTTTAAAGGATTTTCTATTTTTAGCTCTGGCGGCCATTTTGTTCACACTAGCAGAACGGTTTGAGCAATTTTGGTAGAGGGGCACCCAAGGAACATTCCTGTGCAATAATTTCAAAATCCATCAACTGGTTAAGGAGAAGAAGTCATTTAAAGGTTTTTCTATTTTTAGCTCTGGCGGCCATTTTGTTCACCCGAGCGGAACGGTTTGAGCAATTTTGGTAGAAGGTCAACCAAGGAACATTCCTGTAACATAATTTCAAAATCCATCAACTGGTTAAGCAGGAGAAGTTGTTTAAAGGTTTTTCTATTTTTAGCTCTGGCGGCCATCTTGTTCACCCGAGCAGAACAGTTTGAGCAATTTTTGTAGAGGATCAGCCAAGGAACATTCCTGTGAAATTAGATCAAAATCTGTCCAGCAGTTTTGGAGAAGAAGTTGTTTAAAGCAAAAGTTGACGACGGACGGACGCACGCACGGACGACGGACGACGGACAAAGACCGATCCCAAAAGCTCACCTTGAGCACTTCGTGCTCAGGTGAGCTAATAAATTTTGAAGAGAACACAACCTGACACCCTCAAATTTGGAAACATATACAGTATGCATGTACATGATAAGGTGGAAGATTCCATTAATCCATTTGGTACAAAGGTGAGAAAATAGACAAATTCGCTTTAAACCATTTTGAAAATTAGGAAAATGTAATTCAAACAAAACACAATGGGTTTTGTGTGAGCAGGCGGCAATTTTACCGGGGAAGGTAACATGATTGTCTATGGCCAGACACTACAGCCTTAGGGTTTAACACAGAAGTACAGTCATTAGTTACCCACAATGCAGGTTGAACTTTATATTTATATTTATAATCATCAACAAGAATAAGCTTTCACAAAAAGAGAAATAGAGGCCCATAATAAGTATGAGTTTTCTCAAAAAGATAACATAGGCCCACAGGCAGAGCTATGTCACAGAAATGCAATCACATTTATACACCCGGACCTCGTTATAGCACGATTCGTTACAGCATGAATTCAAATATAACCCGGTTTTGGTTTGGACCCCATATTTTACCCAACCAACATTTATAAATATTATCCCAAGATTCTATCAGGTTTTAAGCACAACAACTTTGTTTTCCTCCAACTTTTGACTGCGGTAATATGGTAGCTAACACAGTCTATAACGGTACTGCAGGCCTCCAAACATGAATATACATTTAGCTTGACATGCATGATAAACATTTGTTTGTTTGTTTGTTTGATTTGAGGTTTAACGTCCCCGTCAACACTGTAAAGGTCATTTTGGAGACGCTGCTTCCAATTTTGTGGGACTTTTACCCGACATTGAGATGAAATGACATCTCAAGCCCTGTCGCCCAATAAAACCAATAGGGTTTATTAGCATGGACGGTCCGCCTCGCACTGCGGTTCCTGGACAGGCTTAGATCCTCTAAGCGGTTTACCAGTACTAGTGTGCGGGCCGGATTCAGCTCTGCGTGGAAGCATCATGCAGCCCATGAACTGCCATCTGCACACTCAAAAGTGTTGGCATTGCGAGATAAAGAGAGTAAAGAATTCAGTTACGCAGTGGGAAAAAATATTTATCACGCTCTGTTAAGGATCACTGGTCAGCAGAAATTTGAAACATTGATGCAGGCGATGTGATTGGTCAACTGCAATAAAACTGATTTTTTATAGCCGCATGTAAAAGAAAGTCAGATTTATTCCAGCTTAAAAGCAAATGATAAAACACATTCATGATCGATTTACGCGTTAAAAAATCATTGAAAACCATGTGCGCCATTAAAAATTGTTTCAAATGGTTAATATTAACGCTAAGCCATTCCAAGGGAAGTAATTCAAATTTCTCACAAGCGTTGACCATTGTCTGGTTCCGAACCCTAACCCGGTAATTTTACCATTGAAATCTATTAATGGTACTGTAGTTTGGTACAGTCCCGGACGCTCAGTTACAATAAAGTTAACCAGGAACCAACTATCAAAATGGCATCATACTCGCTGTCAGATCGGACAATTTTCTGGAAATAAATGTGGTTTATCAGCTTGTTTCGATTGAAGTGACTTGTTTGACTGGATGGGCCATGGTATTTACTACCATTGATTAGTTCAAAACACATTTTAGTGGGGAAATACGGTTAATAACCAGACCGCACATCATCTTGTTTGGAAAACTATTGATCACCATAGTGAAAAAAAAAAGTAAACGTTACCACCCAGGAAATCCTGCTCGTAATGCTCAGATGTGAGCGAGTAGCAGTAATAGGAAAAAACTAGAAAAAGTGTCCATAGGACACGGATGCCCCCACCAAATGCCATTCATAAAAAATATTACAAATGTACTTCAAATCAATCATCGAAATAGCTCGAGATATTGTCATAAGGAACATTTGTGTGAAGTTATACTGAAATCGGTGAAGAAATGTAAGCGCTAGAGCCATGACAAAGTTTTCCTAAAAATAGCCACAGTGACCATGACCTTGAAAGTCAAACTCGCTCAAGGTATTGTCATAAGGAACATTTGTGTGAAGTTATATTGAAATCAGTGAAGAAATGTAGTCACTAGAGCGATGACAGTTTTTCTAAAAACAGCCACAGTGACCTTGACCTTGAAAGTCGAAATCACATGAGATATTGTCATAAGGAACATTTGTGTGAAGTTATACTGAAATCAGTGAAGAAATGTAAGCGCTAGCACCATGACAAAGTTTTTCTAAAAATAGCCACAGTGACCTTGACCTTGAAAGTGGAACTAGCTACAGATATTGTCATAAGGAACATTTGTGTGAAGCAATATTGAAATTGGTGAAAAAATGTAAGCGCTAGAGCAATGACAAGTATTTCAAAAATAGCCACAGTGACCTTGACCTTGAAAGTCGAAGTCGTTCGAGGTATTGTCATAAGGAACATTTTTGTGAAGTTATATTATCGGTGAAGAAATGCAGGCGCTGGAGCGATGACAAAGTTTTTCTAAAAATAGCCATTGTGACATTGACCTTGAAAGTCGAAATGACTTGAGATATTGTCATAAGGAACATTTGTGTGAAGTTATATTGAAATCAGTGAAGAAATGTAAGCGCTAGAGCGATGACAAAGTTTTTCTAAAAATAGCCACAGTTACCTTGACCTTGAAAGTGGAACTCGCTAGAGATATTGTCATAAGGAACATTTGTGTGAAGTTATATTGAAATCGGTGAAGAAATGTAGGCGCTAGAGCGATGACAAAATTTTTCTAAAAATAGCCACAGTGACCTTGACCTTGAGGTCATTACCTTGAAAGTCGAACTCGCTCAAGATATTGTCATAAGGAACATTTGTGTGAAGTTATATTGAAATCAGTTAAGAACTGTAGGCCCAAGAGCGATGACAAAGTTTTTCTAAAAATAGCCAGAGTGACCTTGACCTTGAGGTCATGACCTTGAAAGTCGAACTCGCTCGAGATATTGTGATAAGAAACATTTGTGTGAAGTAATATTGAAATCAGTGAAGGAATGTAGGCGCTGGAGCGATGACAAAGTTTTTCTAAAAATAGACACAGTGACCTTGACCTTGAGGTCATGACCTTGAAAGTCGAACTAGCTCAAGATATTGTCATAAGAAAAATTTGTGTGAAGTTATATTGAAATTAGTGGAGAAATGTAGGCGCTAGAGCGATGACAAAGTTTTTCTAAAAATAGCCACAGTGACCTTGACCTTGAGGTCATGACCTTGAAAGTCGAACTCGCTCGAGATTTTTTATAAGGAACATTTATGTGAAGTTATATTGAAATTGGTGAAGAAATGTAGGCGCTAGAGCGATGACAAAGTTTTTCTAAATATAGCCACAGTGACCTTGACCTTGAGGTCATGACTCACTCGCTCGAGATTTTTTATAAGGAACATTTGTGTGAAGTTATAATGAAATTGGTGAAGAAATGTAGGCGCTAGAGCGATGACAAAGTTTTTCTAACAAGAATTCTGCCGAATGCTATGTCGCGCCTGTGGTAAACTTGAACCTTAGGGTGAACGCTAGGGTGGTCGCAAATGTTGACGCCTTGACGAACGGACGGAAAACTGGGCGCCTATATCGCGCCATGCTAATAGCAGGCGCAACAAAATTAGACACAGTGACCTTGACCTTGAGGTCATGCCCTTGAAAGTCGAACTCGCTCGAGATTTTTTTATAAGGAACATTTGTGTGAAGTTATGCTATATCCCCCCTCACAACTATGTTGTGCGAGGGGATAAAAATATTACAAATGTACTTCAAATCAATCATAAAATATATGCATCAAGGGCAGATAATCCCAAACCCAAAAATGCAAGTGTTGTCTTCCTTGTTCATGACACATCGTCTCAGTGTGATGAATGCACCTGTGAATTTTCATGAATATATTCCATACGGTTTAGGAGTTATGGCCCGGACACGGTTTACTATATGGTACTAAGTCAAGGGCAGATAATTCAAAAACCCAAAATGCAAGAGTTGTCTTCCTTATTCATGACACATCGTCTAAGTGTGATGAATGCACCTGTGAAGTTTCATGAATACGGTTTAGGAGTTATGGCCCGGACACGACATACCATTTGACTATATATGGATGTAAGTCAAGGGCAGATAATTCAAAAACTAAACATGCAGGAGTTGTCTTCCTTGTTCATGACACATCGTCCAAGTATGATGGATGCACCTGTGAAGTTTCATGAATATATTCCATACGGTTTAGGAGTTATGGCCCGGACACGATGTCGGGACGGACGAACGGACGCACGGAAAAACGAAAATGCAAGAGTTGTCTTCCTTGTTCATGACACATCGTCTCAGTGTGATGAATGCACCTGTGAAGTTTCATGAATATATTCCATACAGTTTAGGAGTTATGGCCCGGACACGGTTTACTATATGGTACTTAGTCAAGGGCAGATAATTCAAAAACCAAAAATGCAAGAGTTATCTTCCTTGTTCATGACACATCGTCTAAGTGTGATGAATGCACCTGTGAAGTTTCATGAATATATTCCGTACGGTTTAGGAGTTATGGCCCGGACACGACATACCATTTGATTATATATGGATGTAAGTCAAAGGCAGATAATTCAAAAAATAAACAAGCAGGAATTGTCTGCCTTGTTCATGACACATCGTCTTAGTGTGATGGATGCACCTGTGAAGTTTTATGATTATATTCCATACGGTTTAGGAGTTATGGCCTGGACACGGTTTACTATATGGTACTAAGTCAAGGGCAGATAATTCAAAAACCCAAAATGCAAGAGTTGTCTTCCTTGTTCATGACACATCGTCTCAGTGTGATGAATGCACCTGTGAAGTTTCATGAATATATTCCATACAGTTTAGGAGTTATGGCCCGGACACGGTTTACTATATGGTACTAAGTCAAGGGCAGATAATTCAAAAACCAAAAATGCAAGAGTTGTCTTCCTTGTTCATGACACATCGTCTAAGTGTGATGAATGCACCTGTGAAGTTTCGTGAATATATTCCGTACGGTTTAGGAGTTATGGCCCGGACACGACATACCATTTGATTATATATGGATGTAAGTCAAGGGCAGATAATTAAAAAAATAAACAAGCAGGAGTTGTCTTCCTTGTTCATGACACATCGTCTTAGTGTGATGAATGCACCTGTGAAGTTTCATGAATATATTCCATACGGTTTAGGAGTTATGGCCCGGACACGATGTCGGGACGGACGAACGGACGCACGGACAAACGGAATAACAGACAGGGGTAAAATTAATGCCCTTCCGGTATTTAATACGTGGGGGCATAAAAAGAAAGTATCAATAGTTGATCTGTGACAAATACAGTCTGCGTTTATAACACGATTCGGTTAACTAACATGGTCCTTTGGTTGGACACGGAGTTCCCTGTTATATTTAACTTATAACGAGGTTGAGGTGTACAAGCAAAGAGACCCACAAAAGGTACAAGCTATCACACAAAAAGAGGCCCAAGGGCAGAGCTCTGGCACATAATTGCTATCACATTTGTACAAGCCTATATTTGTACAGGCTAATTTAAAATATACTTCTACAAACTTGCTACCGCGATGGACCACTATCTTTCCTTCAGCTCTGGTGAGCTAAAAACCTTGCCACGCCATTAGCAACTATTTTATTGAGACACATATCAATATGTGAAGCATTTAAATTATTTTCTTATCATCATAATGTTTGGACTTGTATAAGGGAGTGTGATAGCTCAGTGGTTAGTGCACTTGCCTCTGATGCTCGAGGTCTTGGGTTCAAACCCTGGCAGTGGCGATAAAATTTTGGTGTCCGAACACACTCCATTGGCATCATTTGCAGGGATGAATGTCATAAAGTGCACCGTCCTTCGGATCGGGTCGTTAACTGGAGGCCCCATGTGCAAGGAGTGTCATGCCCTGTGCAGGTTAAAGATCCCTACCGTAATTACATCATTACTGTGTAGGCTTTCATCCTGCAAACCTGGTGTGTATGTAATGTACACCTGTGAGTAATGGTCAGATGTGACCGATCGCAGTATAAGTAGAAAGAAAGGGCATGGACAAGACAGTTTCAATTAACTGGTTGAGAATTTAACAGGTTGCACTGGTTTGATAAGGTCCATAAGTACTAGACAATGATGGAAACATTCACTGTTTAGTTGTATCATTGAGTGGCAGACAGGCAATTAGATTTTTGCCACAGTAAATTGCTAAAAAAACGTATCATAATCAGTTATCATATTGGAGCATGATAGCTCAGTGGTTTACGGGCCTCCGTGGCCTAGTGGATAAGAGCGCTGACTCTTAGTCATTAGGTCTCTCACCGCCGTAGGTTCGAGCCTCGCTCGGGCCACGTGTGAGACGCCAAGTTCTGCAACGGAAGGTCAGGTGGTTTTTCTCCGGGTACTCCGGTTTTCGCCCACCTCTGATTAACGATCGGCTCGATATGAGTGAAATAATCTTGAAAGGGCCGTAAAACCCAAACCAAAAAAAAAAAAAAAAAAAAAAAAGCTCAGTGGTTTGTGCACTTGCCTCTGATGCTAGAGGTCCCCAGTTCGATCCCCGGCAGCGGCGATAAAATTTCGGTGTTCGATCACACTCCATCATTTGCAGGGATGAATGTCATAAAGTGCACCGTCCTTCAGATCGGGACGTTAACTGGAGGCGCCCTGTGCAGGTTAAATAGTGTTTCCCCCAGCCCATTTTAGCATGGCGCTATGCCCTTTTTTAAACAGTACATTAAAAGCCCATTATTTTGGTGAAATTTCATGAAAATTGGACCAGAAATAACAAAGTTACACAATTTTATTCCCATGCCTAGAGTTTACAAAATGTATCTTATAAATCAAACACTGTCTAATCCTTTTGTTTACTGACACTTACTGCTCAATCTTGACAATAACCACATATAACTAATGAATCATGGAGGTGTGAAAAATACTTGCTGTGTGTCCAGGTAGGTGAAAAACATTGGATATAAAAACAATGGTACAGGAAAATATACTTTCTGTGTGACCAGATAGGTGAAAAAGAAAACAATGGATGCAAAAACAATGAATCAATTTCAATGATAGAGGAAGGAACTAAGGAAAATTCAGAAGATAAAAAAAATGTCTCCAACTGATCATTCACCAGCTACATGTAGGCTGAACTTGATTGTGAATAGGGCATCATTGTATCAGTCTATTTTGTCCCTGTTCTAATTAGCATTTCAAAAGACTACTGCTTTACGGTTACCGGAAAGATCGAAATCACCGAAATCCATCGAAATCACCACAGAAATCACCCTGGAAATGACAGAAATCCCCATTGTATGGTTGGGTGGGAGTGATATAGGGCTTGGTGTGTGTGATGTGCAATTGGGAGGGGTAAGGTATGAAGGTCACGAGGGGTAGGAGTTAATGTATGGCCGGTAGTAATATACTGAAGTCCCAGTTGAAATCATCGAAATCACCATTGTTGTTAGTGCGGGGTACCAAAATACAGTTTTACTGTTGTGAATAAAAGGTGTTATTAATTTTTTTTTGTTTGTTTAAATTGAGGTTTAACATGTTTAACATCCCCATCAACACTATTTAGGTCATTTTGGAGACGTTGCTTCCAATCTATTTCTCCAAGCCATATTGGGCGGGGCGGGATGATGCTGTTCTAACCACATGATATGGTTCTAACGAGTTCCCACAATCTATGTTTTGGGTAGGAGTCAGAAAAATATCACAATTTTCCTCGTCAAAGTATCCCGTTCAAATTCTATTATATTGATCAACACTTATTTAATTTATTATTATTAGTAGTGGTAGTCGTAGTAGTAGTATACTCTCTGTCTTTCATAACTCATGAATTTAATCATTATCTGTCCGTTGGGTATTTCAAACTCTGATAATATGATAGTATGATTAAGTTATCAATCTTAACGCGATTATTGATAAATCAATTATCTAGATATGTTTATTGAGTGGTCGATATGGCACGTGTCAGATGCGCGTCTGACTTGTGATCAGGACACGGGTTCGATACCTGCTTGGGTCGGCAGCATTCTTTCGTGGGGATTGATCATGAAATCTTTCCATCGGTCATTCTCTCATTCCATGTCTAATTCAAGTTCTTTCATTTGAACAATGGGGATCAGCCTGCGCATCCACAGTCTGATCAGTATTCATTGTTCTCTCTAAGAATAGCTAACACTGTTCCTTCATCTGCAGTCAGACTATTTGGATGTGTCGGCTCATCTTATTCTTCGCTGGGCATGCTGTGCTCCGGCTAATATATGAAAATGGAAATTGATCATGCAATCTTTTCTACGACCATTCTTTCCCTTCCACAGATTCAAGGGCAGTTTTAAATATTTGACGAAATCATATATGAGCCGGTGCACAGCATTTCCTACAATTTACATGTGCGCCAAGCTAATATACAGATCAGCCTGTGCACTGTACTTGTCCAGAATAAGTGTGAGGATAAGCAAACAAACCGTCTCGATATTACCGTAGTATAATGTTTACACCAAATCAACTTCAAGAGTTTTCACTAAAGTGAATGTTCACCGAAGTTAATGTGACGTTGCATAAACTTCATGTCGTTGCATCGAAGTATATGTTACATTGCAGTAATGCCATGCTGGGGCAACGTCAAACTAACGTCGGTGCAACGTCTACATACTGCCAATGCTTAATGTGATTTCGGAAATTGATCATGCAATCTTTTCTACGACCATTCTTTCCCTTCCACAGATTCAAGGGCAGTTTTAAATATTTGACGAAATCATATATGAGCCGGTGCACAGCATTTCCTACAATTTACTTGTCCGCTAAGCTAATATACAGATCAGCCTGTGCACTGTACTTGTCCAGAATACATGTAAGTGTGAGGATAAGCAAACAAACCGTCTCGATATTACCGTAGTATAATGTTTACACCAAATCAACTTCAAGAGTTTTCACTAAAGTGAATGTTCACCGAAGTTAATGTGACGTTGCATAAACTTCATGTCGTTGCATCGAAGTATATGTTACATTGCAGTAATGCCATGCTGGGGCAACGTCAAACTAACGTCGGTGCAACGTCTACATACTGCCAATGCTTAATGTGATTTCGGAAATTGATCATGCAATCTTTTCTACGACCATTCTTTCCCTTCCACAGATTCAAGGGCAGTTTTAAATATTTGACGAAATCATATATGAGCCGGTGCACAGCATTTCCTACAATTTACTTGTCCGCTAAGCTAATATACAGATCAGCCTGTGCACTGTACTTGTCCAGAATAAGTGTGAGGATAAGCAAACAAACCGTCTCGATATTACCGTAGTATAATGTTTACACCAAATCAACTTCAAGAGTTTTCACTAAAGTGAATGTTCACCGAAGTTAATGTGACGTTGCATAAACTTCATGTCGTTGCATCGAAGTATATGTTACATTGCAGTAATGCCATGCTGGGGCAACGTCAAACTAACGTCGGTGCAACGTCTACATACTGCCAATGCTTAATGTGATTTCGGCCACTATGATTTGCATGCTTATTTAACTGACGATTTGCATGCTTAATTAACTGTCGATTATTGTTTATGCTAGAGTTAAATAAAAAAAGGTTAACTAGACTATTTAACAATCTATAACAATCTTACCATAATTTATGTATACCTTAATTAATTAATAAATTACAATGATAATTTCTGTATCGTATCCTACCCAGCTTTGGTGATTTCGGTGATTTTTATGGCGATTCCCCGCCCAAACCCGTCCCTACCAAACCCCACATGACCAAAATGCAACAAAACCAGACCCGACTGTCTGTCTTTCCCGGGGTGATTTCTGTGGTGATTCCGATGGATTTCGGTCTTTCCGGTGACCCCTGCTTTATACCAATAACCATCTAACCCAAACAAAGGATAATATTTTATTGGTTTAAAAAGGCCTTTTTCAAAACCATTTAAACCCCCACCTGCTCTATAAAAGGATGTAGGCGGAGCTTATTTCAAAATGGTGCCTGACTTTTACATTTTGTTGATTGCAGACGCTTTATCAATGAAAATAAAATACTTAGAAAACCTTCAGAAACCAAACTTGTTCTGTAAGGAGGCATATCCCTACTTTATACATCAACACCAAAATATTGTCTCAAAAACCAATATTAATTGAATATGGTGAATGAAATTACTGAAAAGTGCTCAGAAATTCAAACTAGATATAACCTTTGAACCATGGTCATGTGATATAAACAAAGCAACTGTTAGCGTGGAATCCAAACACTTTTCACTTGTAAGATGGCAAGCTTAGTAAAAGCAGATAAATAATCCTACCTCAGAGTCTCACAGAAAAAAAAAATCTATTCATATTCCATGATACACAGCTAGGAACTTGTCAATTCCAGTTTATAGGTATATTACAGGTAGCTAATGCTGTAAACAGTGTAGGCCCTGATCAGACGCCTATTCAGTGGCATCTGATCTGGGCCTGCACTGTTTGTCAAATACCCATTTCAGGGTTTCTGGTACAATAATCATCATTATATCCATGATCATGTTCATAATTGCCCAGAAAATTGTCCTGCAGATGACTGTTCAAAGAATTTTAATTATCATTATCATCATCATCATCATTGTTATCAGTTGTTGTTATTGTCTCAGCTACTGCTATGATAGTTTAATCTTCATAAAATGCCCATTCAGACTTGTAAATCTGAAGAAATAAAATACTGTCAAAAACTGTTCTTTTGTAAAAATTTTATATGATTTCTCTTTTGTCAGAATTCTCTGCCATTTTTCCAGCAATGTATACAATCCTGGAAGGAAATCGCACCTATCTTTTTAAGTAGCTTGATCCATTACAAAATAGGTGTTTCGGTAAAGGAATGCCATCACCTTTCAACAAATGTATCTGATTTTTAAAGGTAATACATCTGGATATTGTTTAATAATAAAAAATACATTGTATTGTAACCCAAAATCATGCTAAAATAAGGACCGGATTAACTTAAATAGTTAAATGTTGCAAAGTTTGCCCTGGCAGAAATAATAAACTGGTCCAGTTTAATTGCTTTAACATGGAGAATGTTTATAAACAAAGCCTGATAAGACCCTATGCTACAGCTTATATAAACATACTTGTCCAGAAATGATTAGTCTTGATCAATTAGAAACAAATCTTAAAAATTAGGGGTGCATTTTTTTTCCAGATAAAAATGTTTGACATTTTGCTCCCTTCTAGATCAGTGAGGCTGTTCTAACAAGTACCCACAATCTTTGTATTAAAAATAGGAATATATTGAAAACAAAAATACCCCAAAACACAAAACTTTTTTCTATATAAAGTGGGGTTTAGGGGTGTATTCATTTCATTGACTTGTAAACTTTATAAGGCAGTTTAATCAAGCATCCACAATATACTGGTATATCTGGGGCAGAAATAAGAAAAATATCACTATTCATAATGTGCGAGTATATGCATTATTCTGCAGTAGCCTGAGCTAGCAGACCCCAAGTAAATATATTTACAGCTGATCAGTAATCAGTAAGCCCCGCCCACATTTCTGGTGGGAGCTGCTACCGCAAGTGCCAGTTTAAGCATTTATTGGAGTGCATCTTAAAAAGTAAAAGTACCCATTTGTTATTAGAGTTTGCACGTAAAAGTGCCCTTTTTATTGGTATACACGCGTTAAAAGTGCACTTTTTCAGAATGTTTACCATGCCCTTTTTGAATCCTGGGGGAAACGCTATTAAAGATCCCTACCGTAATTACATGATTACTGTGTGGGCTATCCTGGAGTGTATGTAATGTACACCTGCAGTAATGGTCAAATGTGACTGACGCAGTATCAGTAGATAGATAGTTAATAAATGGGTCATTCCACGGTACTGGTGAGTAAAATTGTGACACGAGGGTCATTTTTTAAACGCAGGTAATATGGATTGAAACTACTTTTACAAGTTCACTTCATGTCTGAGCTTTCTTATTTTTAGATGGAGAAGATAGTATTTTGAAGTACAGAAAAAAAAAAATCTCACTTTTTCCATTGTGGGCAGAAAATGACGCTCGTCACGTGGTGTCCAATTGTGCACAAATTTGTGCAATTTTATCTGATTTTATTCACTAAATTGTTTGTTTTTCATTAGTATTCACGTGTGAGAGTCTTTTCAATTTGAAAGAATGCTTATTTTTTCAAAACTTTTATTGTTTGAAGTAAAAACAGTCATTGGACATTTTGTCTTTCAAATCCTACTAATTATGTTCAATTCCTAACGTTACTTGTATAAAAAAGATCATCGGCATTGATTTAAATATTGCATAAAGCTATAGTTTAAATAACTATAGAAATAGGATTATGATTAACATGAAAATCGCAAAATTTTAAGACGTTTTTTATAGAACAAGATGCTCGTTTCAGAGGACACCAAAATACTCTCGTCACATGGTGTCCCTACAGAAAGCATAATTTAATTGGAAAAATGAAACAAATCTCATTTTAAAATACAATTAAGTATCGATTTTGTATTATATACTTTCATATTTTAACTTTCAATGGTAATTTTGAGTTATTTGGCATCATCATTTCACTTAAGGCGGACACCATGTGACGATCACATTGCACTGCAAACCCGACTGGAAAGCCATAGTCTTGGATACTATCAATCATAGAGGCTGTTTTATTGCTATTTATGACTGTTAACCAACGGAAAGTTCATAGCATGCTCTCCAAAATAAATGTGCACCACACAATGCGAGTTTTCTAGTAAATTTTGTGTACATCTCTCAGTATGTGCCTTTAACCCATTAACTACCCTCTGTTGTATGCTATGGTGCTTGTAACATATCAGCATGGTAGGCGGATGATGTGGATTTAGTGTAAGCATACATATTTTTTTTTGCTTTTAGTAGCTAGTAACTTTATATGTTTGCTTATAACCTCATCCTTGCACTTTTAGTTTAGTTTATACTAATTTATTTTAGTTCGATTGCGATGAAAGCTTTAAGCTTATTGAATCGCTCTCGAACACTCATTCCGGGTGTTTTCACGCGCGCGCGAGAGAGAGGCAGTGGCTTTTACACCACTGCTACCCATTTACACCTGGGTGGAGTGGGGCAGTGTCATTACGTGTCTTGCCCAAGGACACACCTCGATACCGGTGGCGGAATTCGAACGCACAACCTCTCGATTATACTTTTCGTATTGGGTTGGGAAGTTTTCAGCAGTGTTTTAATATTATATCATATAATTCACAGGCGTATTAATTGATGTGAAATTATGTGATTAATAACACTGTTACTAGTTCTGAAAACATTCCCCCAGTCAAATAAGTGACTGGTTAGCCAGGAAACCACAGTGCAAGTGGACCTGGGGGCTCACCATAGCAATTATCTTCATTTTGAATATTTTTTCTATAGCAACTTCTTATCCTTAACACTCTTATAACGATGTTTCATGAGGGAAAGCTGTCAGTCACTTGCAGCTAGGAAACAAAAAAATAATCTAAAAAACTGGAAGTTTTACAGTTACAAATTTATATTACAAAAACTGCAATAAAAGGTGAAATTGCTAGTTTGCAGCAATTTTTCCTTTTATTGCAATGTTTTTAAAAGTCGTCTGCAACAGCCGGCACTCTATGACACTTGTGGGAGGTATATAGAATACCAGGTTCGTGTCTTTTGATATCAAGTATATCAGGCAAGGCTTTGAGAACGCATGTAGAATCGCGAGGTTTGCCTGATAAACTTGATATCAAATGACACGAACCTGGTATTCTATTTATCAGTTATACGCATTGTACACTCTTTAAATATGCAATTAATAAGCAGATATCGATTGTCATTAAAGCGCAACGTCCAGTTGATGACGTCATGTTGACGACGTCACGTTGACAACGTCACGTTGACCTGATAAACCTCACATGTCCTGAGATAGCCTATCTTTATCAGGTCAATGCACTACAACGTAATTAATATGGGAGGTAACTGATAAATAGTGAATACCAGGTTCGTGTCTTTTGATATCAATTTTATCAGGTAAGGCTTCGAAAACGCTTGTAGAATCGCGAGGCTTGCCGAGCGATTCTACATGCGTTCTCAAAGCCGAGCCTGATAAACTTGATATCAAATGACACGAACCTGGTATTCTATTTATCAGTTATATGCATTGTACACTCTTTAAATATGCAATTAATAAGCAGATATCGATTGTCATTAAAGCGCAACGTCCAGTTGATTACGTCATGTTGACGACGTCACGTTGACAACGTCACGTTGACCTGATAAACCTCACATGTCCTGAGATAGCCTATCTTTATCAGGTCAATGCACTACAACGTAATTAATATGGGAGGTAACTGATAAATAGAGAATACCAGGTTCGTGTCTTTTGATATCAATTTTATCAGGCAAGGCTTCGAAAACGCTTGTGGAATCGCGAGGCTTGCCGAGCGATTCTACATGCGTTCTCAAAGCCGAGCCTGATAAACTTGATATCAAATGACACGAATCTGGTATTCTATTTATCAGTTACACGCATTGTTCACTCTTTAAATATGCAATCAATAAACAGGTATTGATTGTTATCAAAGAGCAACGTCATTAAAGCGCAACGTCAAGTTGATGACGTCACGTTGACGACGTCACGTTGACCGGATAAACCTGACAGGTCCTGAGATAGCATATCTTTATCAGGTAAATGCGTTACAATACATTTATTTAATATGTGAGGTAACTTATAAAATGTGTTAAACATGCAGTGAACTAAAGTCACCACTGATAAGAATCCAGGTAGAACCATCGAAAGACTGACCTCCGTTATATGACCATAGTTATCTATAAGGCTTAAAACGGAGTGTGGTAATTTTGTCATTATTGGTCGCTTAATGTTTGTATTTCTTTCCCTTTGGTGTCTTTTATGGGTGGAGTAAGTTAATTGTATCAATTCCTGATCTTTGTTTTACTTCTACTTTACTACTGACCGTCCCAAGGCGGTCATTCCGTTGCAGTTTCTCATACTGAATTCTTGGTTCTGTTTTGCAGGGCTTCCATTTACTCCCAAGTTCAGGAATTCCTAGACTTCCTACCCTTGAAATCTGGAAGTCCCACTGGAAAATTCAGGAAGTCCCAATTTTGAAGCAAGGTGTTTGCGGACCGTAAAATTGTTTTGATGAAGAAATATATATCATTTAATCTATGAATCTCTTGTTTGCATTTTTAATCACCTGTATATTCTTTTAGAGGGCTAGTAAAGTGTGGATAGGTAAACTGACCGGCTCAAAAATGACTTGAATAGTGTTGACTGGGCTGTTATGTTAAACTAAAAACTATCAAGCAAAGCTCTGTGAGGAAGTTAAAAATACTCATAACTGTGACATACATGCGGTCAGTACACTGCAGAGGAGTGCATACTAAAAAAAATATTTTTGCTTGGCATGTATAAATTTTACAACTTTCCAAGTAAAACTCCCTTCCCACCACCCCCCAAAATAAATAAATAAAAAGTAAAGAAAACAATCGCATTACCCATCCCCATATATGCCTAGTGGTCCATTTTCCGTGTAGACCCAGATCAGACGCCACAAAACATAGCGTCTGATCTGTCTACACTGTATGTAGAACTTAACACAAATAAAACAAACCTGACGCCCATTGTCATATATGGATTAAAAAGAAAAAAAGAAAAATTCTTTTGCAAAAGATTTTTGCCATTGTACTCTATTAAAACACTCGGAACTGCTTCAGACAAACAGGCAGAAACACGTGCAACTTTGATCATTTGGGGGAGACTTAGAGGAGTCAGCGTTATTTTTTTTTTTTTTTTTTGCTTTTGGCTAACAGACAGATCAGACTGCAGCGCGGACCCTGACAAACCGGCCTGGTCACATTCGCCGATTTTACGTATTTTCCAGGCGCCAAAATCAAACAGCGATCGCGACAACATTTTGCGATTTTATAAATTATTTTCGTCATTTCACCTAGTGAACACCTGCTATTTACTCAAGAAAAAAATGCGTATCTATCTTTGAAAATATTGTCACACTTTGCATCTCTAATGAAACACCTAAATTACGACCCGCTTTAATTTAAACAGTAACAAGTTTACACGATTAAAAAACACTTATCGGCAATGAGATAATTAGTTTATCCTCAACTACTAATCTGTTTAATTATATGCAAACACCCGAGCAATCACCTCGACACGTTTTTTACACGCCGATGACGATCAAAGGTGCGCCGACGCACGTGATTCTGACTGTCAATATAATACCGCACAAGCAGAAAATGGGACGTACTTAGTTCTCAATAAACACAGAAAGCTGTTTCAGCTAAGGAGGCGGAGCAAACTTTTTACAAACCGCTAAAAGTGGGCGGGTTTATACGTCTCGGTAAAGATTTTTGGCCGTACAGAGAAATTTTCGGGAATCCGCGGGACGCCTTTGATGTTTAATTTGGGCCCTGGTTTTGTAACGAGAAAGCATTTGTAGTGTCCACGGTAATGCTTAAAATGCGCTTTGTTGTCATTTTGTAACGATCGTTATTCATCGGCGCTTACAACGTGATTCTAGCGACATTCTTTCTCGATTCTTTCAAAAAAAAAAAAGGTTGAATACCTGAAAAGCATATAATGAGCAGTAGGCTATTGTAAGATGATCTTATTTTATAATATGACCATCGGAATTACCAATCGTTACAAGTGACAGATGGACACCGTATTTTGGTGTCTGTTTGTAACGAGCAAACAGCTTTTCGTGTCCTTCTGTGACGACTGCCCAGGCCACGTCCAGCAATAGTTCAAGGGGCGCACAATGTTATAAAAAAATAAGCTGTTGTAAAAAAACAGACATTTAAATCAGTCTGATACCAATAAAGTCGAGAAGAAATAAACGGAAGCCATATTAATCATAAAATCTATACGATCGTCAATATTCAAATAGGACACCGGATTTTTGGCTTCTTAATGTAACGAGCGTCTTCAGCATTGTGTCTCATAGGACATTAAAGTATTCATATTTTGTGGGTGATAAAATAATCGTCGATAAAAATGCATTATATAACCAAAGAAAACAACGCATATTATCATATCTTCATCTGATCGCAGATAAAGTGTGTTTACAACTCCAATTTGGCAAAAACCGGCATTCGATCGTGACAACCGGTGACATACATACGATCGTCACCTTCCCTGATAACTGTGGACACCACGACCTTTACTGTTTGTGACTATTCTCCTTTTGCAACCCACAGAGCGCGTTTTGTGTAAACACAAAATAGGTCACATGGCTCTATTTGGCGGCAAATTCCGACCCATAAACAAATTTATCACTTGGGTAGATCGATAATAACGATCGTCACAAATTGGACACCACGAAGGGTACACGGATATTTTTCCATAAATAGGATAATCAAACTAGCCTCAGGCTGACTCAGTTTCGTGCAAACAGTAGGCTAATTGTCAAAGAGGAAATACATCCGTGTGATATTTGTGTAATGAACGATGGTGCGTTAATATAAATCAATATTTCATGAACAACTATGGGACACGATAGTAACGAGCACAATGTATATTTTACAAAGTCAATTTTTCAGTGTCTGTGAGGTGTTTACTGAATATTTTGACATAAAAACCTTTCTTAATGTATTAACTCTTCATTACATGGACGATTTTCTACAGCTATGGTATATACCATTACAGTGGGCAATCAAATGAGGGCACCATTGCAATGTCACAAATTCAAAGCAAAAAATCGGGTTATTTTGGTTAAATTAATTCTTTTTTTTCTTTTCTCATTTATGACAATCTACATATTTTATCTTTTTTTATCTCTCCAATGTGTCTTTATGACATCAGAAAACCTTCTCAGTATGTTCTTAATGTATACGGTTAAAAAATAATGATTTTACTGGGGTACCCCTAAAATTCACCAGTACCGTGGAATGACCCAAATAGATAAAAGCTGAGTGTAGAACTAGCTTTTTGCAAAAAGTTATACTTGTATTTCCTTAAATGCAAGCTGCATTGGTTAGATCTAGGGACTAACTTGAGCAACTTCCAATATCAACAGATTCTTGTGTATGAATATCATTTAACGTGTCCCCAGTAACAATTCTGATTCTGAAACTTGACATTAGTAATGTATCAAATGACAATAGCTAATCCACATATATGCGAACATCACCAGCATATATATGCTTTCTATTTTATCTGTCAAATGTAAATAATTAGCGCGGTTGCGCTTCAAATAACCTTTGAATGTAGCATCGTAATGCGTTGGCAAAACAAGTGGCTGTGTACAGGAGGCTGCCATATTGAATAATGCGGTGCGTAAATTTACCGGAACTGACCTAATTACCGGAACGGACCAATTTCCCCCATTTTTAGGATATATATTTTGTTTGTTTGATTTTAGGTTTAACGTCCCCGTCAACACTGTAAAGGTCATTTTGGAGACATTGCTTCCAATTTTGTGGGACTTTTACCCGACGTTGAGATGAAATGACATCTCAAGCCCTGTCGCCCAATGAAACCAATAGGGTTTATTGGCATGGACGGTCCGCCTCGCACCCCGGTTCCTGGACAGGCTTAGATCCTCTAAGCGGTTTACCAGTACTAGTGTGCGGGCCGGATTCAGCTCTGCGTGGAAGCATCATGCAGCCCATATATTTCTTCAAGCCCCTATGGGCGGGGGCCGTTTAGGATATATATATAAACATGATAAATTACACACTATTTTCATCTTAAATACCATTTTTGAAAGTTCTTTGATTACCTTGTGCAATATTAAGAAACTAATACATTGTTCCACTCGGAAGAGGGTTCAGAACAGAACAGAACAGAACAAAACGTTTATTATGCCCCCAACTTTAAAAAAGTTGGGGGGCATATTGCTTCTGGCTTGTCCGTCCGTTCGTCCGTTCGTCCGTTAGTCCGTTAGTCCGTTCGTACGTCACGCTTTCTTGTGCATAGCATATCTTTAGAACCGTGTATGCTAGTGTTTTGAAATTTCATATATGGGTTCCTCATGAAAAAATAGTTGACCCGTATTTTTTTTCTTGTCCAAATTATCTCCCCTTCTTGAATTATTTCCCCTTTAATTAAATAACATAGAATTCTCGTTAGCAAGATATCTCAAAAAGTATTTGAGCTACAGCCTTGATATTTGGTATAGTGATTGGGACTAAGGAGGAGATTACCTGATTAAATTTTCAACCAATTCTATAAAATTTTGTTAGAGTTATGGCCCTTTGTAATTTTTTGCCACTCAATTGTGTTGCTTTCTGGTGCATAGCATATCTTTAGAACCGTGTATGCTAGTGTTTTGAAATTTCATATATGGGTTCCTCATGAAAAAATAGTTGACCCGTATTTTTTTTCTTGTCCAAATTATCTCCCCTTCTTGAATTATTTCCCCTTTAATTAAATAACATAGAATTCTCGTTAGCAAGATATCTCAAAAAGTATTTGAGCTACAGCCTTGATATTTGGTATAGTGATTAGGACTAAGGAGGAGACTACCTGATTAAATTTTCAACCAATTCGATAAAATTTTGTTAGAGTTATGGCCCTTTGTAATTTTTTGCTACTCAATTGTGTTGCTTTCTGGTGCATAGCATATCTTCAGAACCGTGTATGCTAGTGTTTTGAAATTTCATATATGAGTTCCTCATGAAAAAATAGTTGACCCGTATTTTTTTTCTTGTCCAAATTATCTCCCCTTCTTGAATTATTTCCCCTTTAATTAAAAAACATAGAATTCTCGTTAAGAGTTTCATTGATGATACTTGGTACATGCTTGGAACTAGGAGTGAAATTTTTATGCAGGCATCCATGTTTGACCTTGACCTAGATTTCATGGTTTGGTGACTTTGCGCCTCCACAGGCGCGACATAGCCTTCGGGGGAATTCTTGTTGTATGTTTTTGAGTCTTTAACAATATTTGTTGAATATTTTGCCATCTAAGGACAAGCAAAGGTTGGGGGCATTGTGTTTTACAAACACCATTTCTAGTTACAATAACATCTCAGGCCACAATTGTGGCATATGAGAATAGTATACATACATTTACCAAGACGTGTGACATACAATTTCAAAATTTCTAAATAACACTGTATAATGTTTTATATATCTATACTCACAGCTTGAGTATTGCAAATAATAAATGCGTTATTGGTGGAGAGAGAAAGAGATGGAGGGAGAGGGGGAGTACAAGAAATATCCTCAGTAGCTAGTTTAAGTATCGTATGTGTCGATGCAATCAAGGGAATGTCTTAAGTATAATAGATATGAATATGCTAAGGTTCTTCAAAAGTTTGGCATTAGTATTGTTAAAAAGAATACTGAATTTATATATATTTGGATTCCGTGTGTAGAACGATGGCAGGTATGTTCGACGAGGTAAATTAAAGGTGGAACATTCGAACAAGTAATGAAATTCATCGCCCAATTTTTCAGATTGGCACAGTGTGCATTTTCTTTCAGAGTGGTCAATATTCTCCCACCTTCCTTTTTCAATAGGGAGCTTGTGATTACTTGTTCGAAATTTCAGAATTGGAGTGTAATAAAATTCAGGTAGTACTTTAAGATATGATTCAAAAGATATTTCATGTTTGAATATACGATATGATAAGCCTTTGGAGGATCTGTCCATCTGTGTTTGCAAAGTCTGAAGTTCCTGCCCTTTCAAAACGTTGCTAATTTGTGCTTTGAGACAGTTAGGGTGCTCTACACGTTGAGCTATCCAAATGTCATTTCTTCCTACAGACTGTAAAATATTTTTAACATGATCTATCCATTTGTGTTTGTAGAGACCTGTCTCAGTGTCATTTAGCAGAATCTTATATACAAAAAAGCTAGATTTTTTTGTATATAAGGATTATATCAGGATTATATAGAAACAGATGGATAGATATTATGACCATGTGGCACAGCAGATGTATTGCTTTAGATTATTTTCGATGAGATTAATCATGATAAAGAAATAAAAATACATCATAAAATCGCATTTGACAAGAGAATTGCCATGTTATTTTTATTTTTTGTGCTTTTTTTTATTTATCACTTGATATATTTTTTTCTATCAAATCATTTCTTTTAAGTTGACATGCGTTATTTCGATCCATTACACCTCATTCACACCTAATTAAAGGACCGATACATACTTACTTATACTTATACATCGCGTATTCAACACTTAAGATAATTAGAATACCAACACCTGAGATAAGTAGATTAATAAAGCACACTTTCACGTTTGTCGGTTTGTATCACGACGATTATCACTGCGATATACTTTAATCGCTTTCAACTGCCGGAATTAAAATAGACAGACAAATTATTGTTTGCCTTGATAGTCTTTTTTTGAAATTCATTTTTCATAAACAACATTAACAACTACCCATTTGATTATTATCAGAATATTCAGATTCGTCCCGCTTTTTCTAAAAACAAGTCAATGAAATGTATACCAAGGTACAGTGATATAATGAAAAGTAGAGATAACCAAGGTAGATTGTGGGTGCTCGCTAGAACCGCCTCATCGAGGGGGTTGTAACGAGTACCCAGCACCTATGTCTTGAAACAGAAATAAGAAAAATAATTTATACCCCTGTAAACTCTGTAAACTGGGAGTTAGGGGTAGTTCATTTCACGGACTTGTCCAAGTGATGTTATTTATTGTTCAGATTCAAAATCTTTATTCAGTCGTTGTATTAGAAGAAAAATAGAAAAATAAAACCAAGAAAAAGGAAGCAGAGAAGATAACTGGCGCACACGCCGTTCCTTGATGTTGAGGAGCTATGCATAGGGTAGGAGCAGTCAGTTTTCTTTTCTTCCTTTCTTTTTTTCACATTATCAAACCATTTCGATAAACACCCTGTGCTAAAATGACTTTTTTTCATATCTCCAGAATTAGACATTTTTAAATGAAAATTTCTGATAATTTTCCTGTTTCTTTTTCAAACATAGATTGTGAGTGCTCGTTAGAAAAGCATCAATGTTTTTGAGCACAAATAAGGATATAAATGAAAATATTGAAAGCCCCAATGGGGTTTAGAGGGGTCTACATTTCACGGACTTGTTAATATATGTAATATAGTGTATTTATCACTGTTCAATCTACATCTACATTCAGGAATTCATTCAAGACGTAAAATGAATGTGTGTTCCAATTAAATTATTCCGTACACCGAAAAGAAAGAAATTCAGATTGTCAATCAGTTCCGAATATGGCTGAGATCTTTTTCTTTTTATTTGATTTTAGGTTAAACTTCCCTGTCAACACAATTTAGGTCGTTTTGCCGCCCAATGAAACCAATTGGGTTTATATGCATGGACGGTCCGACTCGCACCACTTTGCCTTGGCAGGATTATATTTTCTAAGCGGATTATCTGATTTATTTATTTATTTTGTTTAACGGCCCTTTCCGGTCCGTTCCGGTAATTAGATCCGGTAAATTTACGCACCCTGAAAATGGTAACCGAACCAGACCGAACTGAATTGGGGAGACACGTCTAATGTGAAAATTGTTTGTTTGTTTGATTTGAGGTTTAACGTCCACGTCAACACTGTATAGGTCATTTTCGAGACATTGCTTCCAATTTTGAGGGACTTTTACCCGACATGTGATGAAATGACATCTCAAGCCCTGCCGCCCAATGAAACCAATAGGGTTTGTAAACATGGACGGTCCGACTTGCACCGCATTTGCTGGAGAGGCTTAGATCCTCTAAGCGGTTTACCAGTACTCGTGTGCGGGTCGGTTACAGCTCTGCGTGGAAGCATCATGCAGCTCATCTATTTCTTCAAGCCCCGACGGGCGGGGGATATTCTAATGTGCATGGAATTGATGGGCGCCGTACCAGATGCTGGCAGATGGTAATATCAATCCGGAAAATTACCGAGAGGCGGTATATATAAGTGGAACCAATACGCGCCCCTGAATGAATAAATACCATCCTTGAAACCTCTATATACAGTGTCTTAGGCTAATTTTGCACTCTTAAGACTTTCAGCTATTGTTTAATCCATTCCAGGGAACCAAAGCCAATTTTGCAGCAATATGCTATACAGTTGTCTAAGCTTGTTAAAAGACAATATCGACCATAAATATATCTGGTGCAATTATGTTCTGGTCTGTCTTAAAAAGACACCCCCATTAAGACCCCCACGAGTAAGCTCAAGATACATGTACTTAAGGCATCTGGGCCGGACGACCTGAATGCCAGGGTGCTTAAGAAATGCAGTGCTGGAATCTCTCCTGCATTGACTTTATTTTCAATGAATCACTTGCCCAGGGCACTGTACCAGATGACTGGCGATAAACAAATGTTACCCCGGTGTATAAGAAAGGTGAAAATATGATACAACAAATTATAGACCATTGTCACTAACACGCATCTGTTGCAAAATCATGGGGCATATATTAATTAACAAATCAACAAACACCTAGCCTGGTTTCCGAAGTCAAAGGTCTGGTTAAACGCAACTACTTCAATTTTACTATGGCATTGTGAGCAATCTGGATTGGGCCATAAACCGTGGTCACAAACAGATTGACTTGATTAGCATGGACTTCGCCAAGGCCTTTGAAAAGGTAGCTCACAGAAGGATATTGTATAAACTGGCTAACTATGGGATAAGAGGACCACACTTAGATGGATTAGCTCATAGCTCTCTCGGCGCTCACAACAAGTTGTACTCGATGGCCAAGCGTCTGATCCAGTCCCTGTTTTATCTGGAGTCTCCCAAGGTTCGGTTTTTGGACCGGTCCTCTTATTGGCATTCATCAATGATCTCCCTGATAATATCAGGTCATCGGTCCGTTTGTTTGCTGATGATTGTGTCCTGTATAGGAACATATATTTTCCTTCTGACTGTCTTAATTTACACGATGACCTGGAGCAACTTGCACAGTGGGAAGCAGATTCGCAGATGAAGTTCAATGTGGCCAAATTCATTCAATGAGGGTGTCACGACACCCTCCGGACAAGCAAATTAAGTTTGACTATACACTTCACCAGCAAATTTTGGAGCATGTTCAATCCACCAAATATCTTGGTATCACTATCACTGACGATCTTGATTGGGGTCAACATATCTCTGAGATTACATCTAAAGCAACTAGGACTTTAGGATTCCTTAGACGTAATTTGGCCTTATCACCTAGGCAGACAAAGGATGTTGTATATAAAACATTGCTTCGCCCTCAACTTGAATATGCATCACCCATTTGGCATCCCTATGTTCAAACTCATATTCAGCAGGTGGAGAAGGTGCAGAGGACAGCTGCTCGATGGACCTGCCGTCGATGGCGAAATAGAAGTGGCGTCGGTGACATGCTTAATGAGCTAGAGTGGCCGTCACTGGAGGCCCGTCATGAGCAGTCCTCTTTAACCTTCTTCTGTAAGATACACTCTGATACAGTGTCTATTAATAAAGATAGGTACTTGACCACTGTAACAGCGTCAACCCAAACAAGGACATCAAAAGTAAACAACTCACAATATCGTAGGCACCAGTCCTATAGCGATGCCCTGAAAAACTCTTTCTTTCCTAGTACTATTCTTCGATGGAATAGTCTTCCCTCTTCTGCAATGAATGCCAAGATCGCACTGGATTCAAAGCCCGTACAGTGTAAGATTGAGACTCAGAGGTATGCGTTTTAGGATACCTCTGTTATTCAGATTGTAAATAGTTTTAAGGACTCATCCGGTGACTTTTTTATTAGCTAAATTCTAAATTTAGCCACCCATTCAACTGAGGGCATGGCCAGATGTTACCGACTCAGTATAAGAAGATAAGATAAAATAATATAAAGACGCCATCAATTTTGTCTGCTAATTCCGCGCACCCGAACCATAACATTCAGTCAAGATACAATACTTTAGACAAGAAAGGTGTTTTGTTGTTATACTTGTTTGGTCATGTATTTGTTTGAAAGCTGCTGGTCCAGTTGGTTGAAATATATAGCCGTCAGTAACGTTTTTTCAAAATCAAATAAGGGCCTATGGTGCTAACTAAAAACAAAATACACACAAAAAATGGATTTTATGCGCCCAGTTTACAGCCAAAGTCTCATCCTTAATCATATACGAAGTTTTGTTAGGTACCTGTCAAAGGAAAATGAAAACATTTAATCTGGTTCGTTTAATTTTGAAATAATCCCAAATGCGCAGAATTGGCAGATGCGCAGAATTAACGTGAGAAGGTAGATAATTCCCCTGTACAGCAACCAAGTGAAAGAAACTGTAGAAGGAACTTGTACAAAGTGCATTGGTTCTGATTGGGTGGCGGTCATATGCAGGCAGTGGTATAAACTATCTTGTAGAACAAGTATAAGGCGTGCGTCAGCACGTCTCTGTTCTAAAGATCTCCTCCCTTGATCATCTGGAATCTGGGTCACACTACTGTATGAAGAGTAGTCATTTTTTACCAATCTAGCTGCTCTTCTTTTGGACCCTTTCAATTTTGGTAATGCTGGACTTGGTCAATGGGCTCCACACAGGGGAGGCATACTCGACTTGGGGTCTGACCAACGTGTTATATACTGTGTCTCGTATGCCTTGATGTTTGATGCGATTAAGAGGGTTAATTGGCAACCGTTGCATACATTTTCTTATTCCAGCTCGAAATATAGTTGGTGGGTATATGTTAGAACCAGACACAGAGGTGGTTCTAACGAGCAATCGCAATCTATGTCTGCATTAGGCATCACGAAAACATATCTTTATAATTCTGACCCCCTTGAACCCCATTTGTTTATATTAAAACTGGGGTTTACAGGGGAAAACTTTGATTTTCTTATTTCTGCTTTAAAATATAGATTAGAACCGCCTCGATGAGTGTACTCACAATCTATATTTTGAGCAGAAATAAGAAAAAAGCACAGTTTTTCATCCGAAAATTTTCGTGTTTTTCGGCGGTAAAATTTATAATGTATTTGTATAGGCGTGCTTTCGTAATGAATAAAAAATATCAAAAATGTTCTCAGAAAAACAGCCCCGTCCATAGGGGTTTGAGGAAATATATGGGCTGCACGATGCTTCCACGCAGAGCTGAAACCGACCCGCACACGAGTACTGGTAAACCGCTTGGCCAGGCAAAGCGGTGCGAGTCGGCCCGCCCATGCTGATAAACCCTACTGGTTTCATTGGGCGACAGGGCTTGAGATGTCATTTCACCTCAATGCCGGGTACAAATCCCACAAAATTGGAAGCAACGTCTCCAAAATGACACTTACAGTGTTGACGGCATCCAAACAAACAAACAAATCATCAATAATAATAATAATAATAATAATAATAATAATAATTGAGGGACATAAAAGAATTCGTTATGTCACAATGGATGTGTTATCTTAACGATATTAAACGTATTCAAAATCTTTCTTTCTTTCTTCCGGTTTCGCCTTAATCCAAGGAGGGGACACAGACGGTGTATATTACATACACTCAAGTTTTGCAGGATGAAAGCCTTCACAGTAATCATGTAATTACAATAGGGTTCTTTAACTTGCACAGGGGATGGTTCTCTCTGCACAGGGGGCCTCCAGTTAACGTCCCGATCCGAAGGACGGTGCACTTTATGACGTTCATCCCTGCAAATGATGCCAATGGAGCGTCATCGGACACCGAAATTTTCACAGCGCTGCCGGGGATCGAATCCGGGACCTCTAGCAGCAGAGGCAAGTGCACTAACCACTGAGCTACCACGCTCCACACAGAGTGTTTCAGAAAATTACTTTGGTTAACAATGTCCGTCCACCAGTGACTACAAATTTCACATTAATTGATATATTTCAAATGCAAATTGGTTCATTGGTTCATGAATGACAAACACCACGAAAACACGCCTTGAACTCCCACCTTTATATAGTAAATCTGGGGTTTAAGGGGTAAACCATATTTTTTTTTTAATTTCCGTTCTAAAATATAGATTATGGGTACGCGTTAGAACCTACTCGATGAAGCCGTTCTTACGTGTACCCCCAGTCTATATTTTGAGCAGAAATAAGAAGAATGTCACAGTATTTCTTCTGAAAATCTACGTTTATTTCGGCGGTAAGCTTTACAATGTATTTGAACAGGCAATAGGGCTGGCTAATCGGAGCTGAAAAGATACTCGATTATCAGTCATGTCATTGCGATCGATAATCGATTAGTAATCGCTAAGGTTTTTTATCATAATTTTACCTGTCTGGCTTTCTGTCTGACCATGACTCTTACCATATGTTGCACTTTACCATATGTATATTTGAACAGACAGGCCTGAGCAAACAGTGTAGAGCCAGATGAGACGCCGCAGAATGCGGCGTCTCATCAGCGTCTGCACTGTTTGCTACTCATCCAGCTATTATAGGCATAACTTTGGGTAGTAAATTGTACCTATCAAGTAATCGATTAAAAGCAAATCAGAAATGATATTCATTTTTGTGGAATTTATCTATCGATTAATCGATTATATGATTAATCGTGTCAACCTTAACAGGCAAGTTTTCGTAACGTTCCGCGCATTCTGACCTGAATCTTCTCAGGTCGCGTGAGTAATATGCAAATCACGAGACATTTATAGAATAAAAAGTGAAGATTCTAGTCAGACTCCACTGATCTGAATCTTCACTGTTAGCGCATGCCAAATTGTTCCTTTTGCCATTCGGCTTTAAATAATTCATATATGAGCCGGGGCACAGCATTTCCTATAATTTACATGTGCGCCTAGCAGCCTGTTCAACCAGAGACTTCTCTTGCTGCATGAAGGAGCATTGGGCCCTTAGCTATCCTTAGAGCGTATAAGGAAGACTCTGATCAGATTGCGCGGACGCGCAGGCAAATCTGAGTCTTCGTTGGGCGCACATTTCTTATTGTAGGTTTTGTCGTGGGCTGGATAATATGCAATTATATCATAAAGGAGGCGTAGTTTACGTCGGCGTTTTTGTTTGTTTGAATTAAGAAAAAGATCAGCTCTAACTGTGATTTGTTCAGTAATAAATCACAGTTTGGAGGTCAGTTGTAAAGTAGATCAAATCACGAGCGCGTAGCGCGTGTGATTTGTCTACTTACAACTGACCGATCGGCCCGCGGCCATCGGAGCTTGAAGAAATTAATGGGCTGCATGATGCTTTCACGCAGAGCTGAAACCGACCCGCACAGAAGTACTTGTAAACCGCTTAGAGGATCTATGCCTGCCCAGGCAAAGCGGTGCAAAGTCCATGCTTATAAACCCTATTGGTCTCCAAAATGACCTTTACATTGTTGATGTGGACATTAAACCTCAAATCAATCAAACAAACAACTGACCGACGAACTTTGATTTATTACTCAACAAATCACAAACTAGAGCTGATCTTTTTCGATTCTAACAGGCTGAAAATCGGCAATAATGCTGTTGTTTCCTTCACAATGTCACAACTTTTCGCCATTGTTAGAAGAAATCCCCCTAATATACCCTTTTCTGACGTTTTCGATGCGATAATATGACGTTACATCGTCTAACGTCAAGTAAATCGACCATTGATGTCATAAATTGGCAATTTTTTTAATGACGTCATTCGTCGCGCTCTTCCTTTCCGTGATTTGTTGCAGAATAAAACACAGTTATTTTCCATTGCCTATATAAAATCGGCAGTTTTGAATGACGTCACTCGTCGCGCTCTTCCTTGCCATGATTTGTTGCAGAATAAAACACAGTTATTTTCCATTGCCTATATATTGCGCTGTGTGAGAATTAAGAAACAGATCAGCTCTAACTGTGATTTGTTGAGTAATAAATCACAGTTTGGAGGTCAGTTGTAAAGTAGATCAAATTACGAGCGCGTAGCGCGCGTGATTTATCTACTTACAACTGACCGACAAACTGTGATTTATTTCTCAACAAATCACAAACTAGAGCTGATCTATTTCGATTCTAACAGGCTGAAAATCGGCAATTACAGTATACTGTTGTTTCCTTTAAATTCTCACAATTTTTCGCCATTGGTAGAAGAAATCCCGCTAAAATTATCGAATGAAACACATGCATTTATATCCTTTTCTAACGTTTTCGATGCGAGAAAATGACGTTACACCGTCCAACATCAAGGAAATCGACTAGTAACGTCATAAATTGTCAGTTTTTAATGATGTCACTCATCACGCTCTTCATTGTCGTGATTTGTTGAAGAATAAAACACAGTTATTTTCCATTGCTTATATAGGCGCGCTGTGTAAGAATTGGGGTTTAACGTCCCCGTCAACACTGTATAGGTCATTTTGGAGACGTTGCTTCCAATTTTGTGGGACTTTTACCCGACATTGAGATGAAATGACATCTCTAGCCGTGCCGCCCAATGAAACCAGAAGGCTTACATGCATTGGACGATCTGGCACACACCGCTTTGCCTGGGCAGGCTTAGTCCTTCTAAACGGTTTACCAGTACTCATTTGTGGTCAGATTCAGCTCTGCTTGGAAGGACCATGCAGCCCAATCTATTTCTCCAAGCCCCGATGGGTTTACATCGGTGTAGAATACGAAGGTAGGCACAACTAAGTCCAGCGTACGACTGTCTTAAAATCGGGCTACGGCGGACTTAATTGCGACAGTAGAACGATTGATGTATAGCCAAAATAGCACGATGTAACAGAAATGTTTTTTTTTCTGCTTTATACGCACGATATAATAGTGGCAGATAAGATTGACTAGGCGGAGCTATTCATGTGTTGTCAATCAATATATGTCAAATTCGCTTAATCCACCAGAAGATTCGGTAGAGTGCCTTTCGCACGCTTTCTACAAAAGCCCGTCCATGCTTATAAACCCTATTGGTTTCATTTGGCGACAGGGTTTGAGATGTCATTTCATCTCAATGTCGGGCAAAAGTCCCACACAATTGGAAGCAACGTCTCCAAAATGGCATATTCAGTATTGACGGGGAATCAACCAACCAAATGCTAAACGAGCAAATCGATAAAAGTTCTGCAACGGAAGATCATGAAATCTTTTCTACGGTCATTTGTTCCCTTTCGCTGATTCAAGAAGGGCAGTTGTCAGTTTCTGGCGAAAGAATGTGCAATGTACTGGATAACCGCTTACGCCGTATAAGCCTGCCCAGGCAAAGTGTGGATAGGTAAACTGGGCGGCTCAAAAATGACACAAATAGTGTTGACTGGGCCTATAAACCCCAATACAAACAAACAAACAAATCTGCAACGAAAGGTCAGGTGGATTTTCTCTGGGTACTCCGGTTTTTGCCCACCTCTGATTAACGATCGGCTCGATTTAAGTGAAATAATCTTGAAAGGGCGGCAAAAAAGAACAAGAACAACAAAAAAAAAAAAAAAAAAAAAAAAAAATGAGACTTTCGGTAAAATTCTTGAAAATGTCAAAATTATCAAAATCAATGCTTTAAAAACTGTTCTTTTACTTTCTTGATGTTCTTAACCTCATTATTGGAATGTTTCTGGTAATATGATTAGAATTTAGACCTTTTAAAGAGTTTTGATCTTTTTCCTTTCTTTTGTTTTCATTATATAAGAAGTTGGCAAAAACAAAAAGTTTTTGCGACATAACGAACCTTACCTTTTTTCGGTATGTTAGTGGAAACGAAGCTATTTTAGGCCAAATCCGGACATCGACCTTTTTGTCCATGGCAGACTGCTTATCACCAGTAGAGGTAAAGTAAATAGGACAAAGGGTGGTGCTCGTAATCTTATTTTATAAAAGCTGCAAGCACTGTATGATGCCACGTCACTACAATTACATCAAGCAAGTGCCATATCACAATCAAAAAGGAATTCAAAGTAAGGATGCATTACTCTTTCCCTTAATTCCTTAAGTATTCGACAAGAATACACGACTGGGATGACTATTTTTTTTTCAATGTTCAAAGAGCCATGGCTGCAAAAGAAAGTAAACCAGTATTACAATTCTCATTTTCAGTTGTTGGGAACCTGTGCCCTTTATAATAAAGTCAAGGTCTTCAACATCTAATCAAATCTTTGGTCAATTGCAATGATATATTGCACCAAGTTAGACCACATTTCATTGATGTGTTCATGAGACTGGGTGCAGACAAGCCATCTTTGGTCCAAAATTGACATTTTCTTTTTGGCCTGTGCCCTTGAAAATAAGGTCAAGGTCATCAAAATGGCTGTTTTTTCCCATCCTAGTAATGTAACCATGCGAGTTTGGTCAGAATCAATGATTAGGTTCAGGAGGTATAGTGTTTCAAACAGACTACATGATAGAAATAGCTATGTTTAATGTTCAAGGGGTGATAACTCCAAAAGTAAAAAATCAGAGTTATGGTTCCTATGTTATGCACGTCGTCTCATGGTGCTCTACATATCTATGAAGTTTCGTGAATATATCTCAGAGTTATGGAGCGGACACGAAACTGATAGCAACAGCTATATTCAAAGTTCAAAGGGCAATAACTCCCAAAGAAGGAAAATCAGAGTTACATTTCATATGTTCTGCACTTCGTCTCATTGTGCTCTACATAACTTTGAGGTTTCATGGAAATATCTCAAATGGTATCGAAGTTATCGAGCGGACACCATACTATGATATAAATGGCTATGTTCAATGTTCAAAGGGCAACAACTCCAAAAGTAGGAAAATAATAGTTAGGGTTCATACATTCCGCACGTCGTGTTATAGTGCTCTACATATCTGTGAAGTTTCATGGAAATATCTCAAATGGTATCGAAGTCATGGGGCGGACACGAAACTTTTATTCAATTTTCAAAGGGCAACAACTCCAAAAGTTGGAAAATCACAGTTACAGTTCATACGTTCTGCACGATGCCTCATATTGCTCTACATGTCTGTGAAGTTTCGTGAAAATATCTCAAACGTTATCAAAGTTATGGAGCGGACACGAAACAATGGTGCGCTGACGGACGGATGGACGGACGGACACTAAAAACTTCGGCGGGTATAACATAATTTTCCGCCATTTTTGAATGGCTGGGCATAAAAATGACGAAATCGTTTTAGTTTTATTTCACGAAAGTTATATGAGCGTGTTTGTAAAACATTTGCCTGAAACAATTCACAATGAAATTACGGCAATATATTCACCATATTCATATTTAAAGGGTGCTTCCAATTACATGGAAAAATGGTCAAACCGTTGTTGATAAAACCATCTTAAAACATTTGGGCATTCGATAAAAATGCGGAATCATAAACCGTTTGCACAGCAAAAATAAGGATAGTTTTGACTTCATGGAAAAATTGTGTAAATCTATGTAGGTACTTTAGCCCACTGTAGTTACCTGGATGTCGATTAAATTGACAGTTCTTGTTTTAGGACAAAATACAGACAAATGCTCCGATTACTTGATATGGATACTGGGCGTTAACACATTCATAACCATGTCCTGACATTATTTTAATAAGCAGTTGTCATCTTCAAACTTACGAATGTATGCTTTCGCATAATTCGAATCCATTCTTGCTATGGTGCGACTTCTTGAGACAGACAGTGTCACGGTGTTTTGCTTCTTCGGGATCATGTGTGTTGCCAAAACAGGCAGTCCAGATTTCTAGGACACTAACATGGAGTTTATGCATTAAAACGTGTTTATTTATTTATTTTTATCATATGACGTCGCGTCTGAGAGTGTTATAACGCCATTTAATATTTTCGATAATCCACTTGTGGATAAAATATGCAAATTAGCTAGATACGTCCCGTAACGTTACATGTACGACGGCCTTAACGACGTCGCTTTTACGAACGGCGGAATATTGACAGTTTTAAAAACAATCGTGAATAAAATGCGTTTTAAATATCATATGATAAACATAATTTTGCATTCGTGCTCATGTATTATTGAATTTATTAAACTTGTTGAGGAAAAGGGATAAAATTCTCGACAAAACCTCGAATTTTATTCATTTTTCTCAACTCGTTTAATAAATTCAATAATACATGAACGCTCATGTAAGATCCTCTATATAAGGAATCGATACACGTCAACAAAAGCAACTCTGTAAAGGCACTCAATGGTTGATCATAGTTTGACCGTGGTTATAACGTAGCAACGTAGAGTTAACGTTGTTTGCTTGTAAAATCACCTTGGTCCCCATTCTTATTCAATGTTATTCTGTAATGAAAGAATTTATTCCATGTTGCCTTCTTTCAGAAACAATTCAAACACTAAGCAAAGAGACAATCTTTTTACCTCCCGCACGGTTTGCGTTTTTTTTTTCTGAACGTAGACATCCTCCTCTTACAGGAAAGTATGTGTATATTTGAAAGAGTTCTCTTTCCTAAAATTCCACCCAGTATCCTTTTGACCAAGGAGAAGAAGTTATAGGAAAACGTGATTTATCAAACATTGTTTCAAGAGTGCTGAAACATGGCTGAAACATTTTATAACTCGAAGAAGAAAATAATATGTCATGGAATGGTGACTGGAAGCACTGACAGACATTTAGACAGAGAAATAGAAGCATTTATTGCAAATACAACAGATACGGTGAAAAAGAACAACCAGTTATATACTCTGTGCAAGCTGACGGTGAAGAAATCCATTAGGCTTCTTCCACTTGCAATTTGTTTTGGATATTTAGTTTACGTTGCTTTCGCTCTCTATGTGCACCCAGAACAGGCCATCGCGGTGACAATCTTTACACCTTTGGTGTTATACATCTGTGCCAATAGGTTTACCAATAGACAGTTCTCAAAGCGACTGGAAAAAAAACTTAAAAGACTTTGGACTGTTTGTACGCCAAGAAAACGGATACGATTATGGACTAGAAGGTAACGTGCCTGTTACTGTTTAACCGTGAGGTGCACCTCCATCCCTCCATTTGAATAAAATAGCCACAAACCTCGAGCCTCGGGATTTAAAAAAAATCTTTGAGTTTGGGTTGGGTCCTTAGATATATATGAAAATTTTATCCATTTTATTGGGAAGACCCAAAGCTGGACATTAACTGTCAGCGAAGGCGCCGCGGTAAGGCCTAAAATAATAGCTTTGTTTCCGATAACATACCGAAAAATTAGGGTCGGTAGGTCGATAAATTTTTTTATTTTTGTCAACTTTTAATTTGGCGAAAAAAGAGCAAAAATCTTTAAAGGGGCTTAACTCCAGCCATATAACCAGAAAACATTCAAATACTGAGGTTTATCATAAGTTCTAGAAAATAATAAGATCGTTGGTAAGAAAATCTTTTTATTTTTTTCTGGATGGCCATAAAAATTGCAGGGTCGGCACAAAAATCAGGGTCGGTCGGGTTAGCGGAAAACACCTATTTTTTTCAGGCCTAAGCGGGCCTGCACTTTTCAATCATTTCCTAAATTAAAACAAAAATAAACCATCTGGGCTTTAAGAAATATATTGGCTGCATGATGCTTCCACGCAGAGCTGAATCCGACCCACACACGAGTACTGGTTAACCGCTTAGAGGATCTAAGCCTGCCCAGGTAAAGCGGTGTGAGTGTCGGACCGTCCATGCTTATAAACCCTATTGGTTTCATTAGGCGACAGGGCTTGAGATGTCATTTCATCTCAATGTCGGGTAAAAGTCCCACAAAATTGGAGACAGCGTCTCGAAAATGACCTTTACAGTGTTGACGGGGACGTTAAACCTCAAATCAAACAAACAAACAAAACAAAAATAAAACTATTTCAATCTGACAACACTCCTCCCTATATATAAGACTGTAGATTCCACTGTGACGTTGATGACTCATTACCTGCCTTGTGAAAAGGCAAGAAATGTAGGTGTTTCTAATTGAAGTTTATATACTCGTATATTGTGGTTTAAGAAAAAAAAATTGTCGTTATACAGAGGATTTTATACGAGTGGTCATGTATTATTATTGAATTTATTAAACGAGTTGTGGAAATGGATCAAATGCGAGGCTGTGCCGAGCATTTTATCATTTTTCCTCAAGGAGTTTAATAAATTTAATATTACTTGAGCACGAATGGAAGATTCTGTTTATCATAAGACATTTAATTCACGAGTTTTATACAAAAATGTTAATATTCCGCCGTAAATAAACGCAACGCCGTTAAGGACGTCGTATGTGTAACGTTACGGGGCGTATCGAACTAATTTGCATATTTAATCCACTAGTGGATAATCGATGTCGTTATTACATTCTAAGACGCGAAGTCATATGATAAATATGTATACATGTTGTTTTGTAGAATAAAACATTTTATGGAAAACAAATGCGTATGCGCTGCCCCCCTTCACTCTTTAGCCCATACAGGTGCACACGATCGCAGGATGGTTTTATTTCCTCTAATTATTTTCATATTTGAAAGATTCTAATGATCGCACACAGAATATGCTTTCGAGCAAAATTAAAAATACAAATGTGATATACATGTATATCCATGACAACACCTTTGTAAAACCCACTTGAAAGTGGGATAAAATGGCACGTCTTGTATCACATGGACTGGTTAATGCGATGACGGTTCCGGCTGAACCTGAGTTGTTTGTTTGATTTTAGGTTTTACATCCCCGTCAACACTGCATAGGTCATTTTGGAGGCGTTGCTTCCATTTTTCTGGGACCTTCGCCTGACATTGAGATGAATTGACATCCCAAACCCTGTC
This sequence comes from Lucinisca nassula, assembly GCA_963580285.1. Classification (NCBI taxonomy): domain Eukaryota; kingdom Metazoa; phylum Mollusca; class Bivalvia; order Lucinida; family Lucinidae; genus Lucinisca; species Lucinisca nassula. The sequence goes on from OY757022.1 coordinate 74,794,508, forward strand.
GCCCAATGAAATCAATATAGTTTATAAGCACAGGCGGTCCGACTCGTACCGCTTTGCCTGGGCAGGCTTAGATCCTCTAAGCGATTTACCAGTACTCGTGTGCGGTCGGTTTCAGCATTGCGTGGAAGCATCATGCGGCCCATCTATTTATTCAAGCCCCGATGGGCGTGGGCCGGAGACGGATTTCTGCCCTCATTATTTGAGTTTACGTGTAATCACACCCGACTACTTTTAGGGTCGATTGTTTGTCAATCGACCAAAAGAAAACTTCCATGTTATTCTAGGCGTGAATATCACTGTCCTATAAACTTAAAGGGAATTGGAGCACCTTCTGGGGAGGCAACTCCTGCAAAAGTATTTTGGTCTCCCATGTCAATAGGGGTCTTCCCTTAAAGGAAAGAATTTGCTCCTGGGGAGCAAGTTCTTTCCTTTTAGAGTAGACCCCTTTTTCAGTCGGACAAGGCTTATTAAAAGCGATTAGGACGTCCCGAAAGTTGTCTCCCTTTGAAAAATAGCAGAAAAATCTGCTAGATGTTCCCATTCCCCTTACATCGCGCGCACATAAGCCTAATAGTTTTGTGTTTAAATCGAATCAATAGCTTTGGAGAAATCCAGTTACAATATATGGGCTCGCATGTTTATTCTATTTGTCGCGAGTTTTACATCTAATTCGGCCCCGCCCATCGCGGCTTGAAGAAATACATGGGCTGCATGATACTTCCACGCAGAGCTGAAACCGACCGCCCACGAGTACTGGTAAACCGCTTAGAGGATCTAAGCCCGCCCGGCAAAGCGGTGCGAGTCGGACCGTCCATGCTTATAAACCCTATTGGTTTCATTCGGTGGCAGGGCTTGAGATGTCATTTCATCTCAATGTCGGGTAAAAGTCCCACAAAATTGGAGGCAGCGTCTCGAAAATGACCTTTACAGTGTTGACGGGGACGTTAAACCTCAAAACTGAACAGTCAAAGTTTAACCCATATATGCCTAGCGGCCCTTTTCTGGGACGTTGGCAAACAGTGCAGTCCCAGATCAGACGCCACAGAACGCGGCGTCTGATCTGGATCTGCACTGTTTGCTTAAAGAACATTCATTTTTTGAAAAATTTGCCACAAATAAAAACAAACCTGACACCCCTATAATTGGAAATCGACCACTCCAAACATTCTGGGTGGAAGATTCCATTGTCATATATGGGTTAAGTTCCAGCTTACACTCAGAGAACAATCGACCAATGCTTTGATTTTTCAACAGGTTCGTGACTGTTGGAGGAATACTTGGCGTTATAGCAGCTCTTGTTGTCGATATCTGGGATGATTTTGAGAGATTCAAACCTGCCGGAGGGCTTTTCATTCTTATCCTTGTCTCTGTGATATTTTCTAAAGCTCCCAGAAAGGTAAATAGTTCCTTTGTGTGTGTGTGTGTGTGTGTGTGTGTGTGTGTACGTGTGTGTGTACGTGTGTGTGTACGTGTGTGCGTGTGTGTGGCTTGACTTGATTTGAGGTTTAACGTCCCCGTCAACACTGTAAAGGTCATTTTAGAGACATTGCTTCCAATTTTGTGGGACTTTTACCCGACATTGAGATGAAATGACATCACAAGCACTGCCGCCCAATGAAACCAATAAGGTTTATAAGCATGGACGGGCCGACACGCACCGCTTTGCCTGGGCAGGCTTAGATCCTGTAAGCGATTTACCAGTACTCGTGTGCGGGTCGGTTTCAGCTCTACGTAGAATCATCATGCAGCCCATATATTTCTTCAATCCCCGATGGGCGGGGGCCGGTTGCTTGATAGTCGAGAATTCCATGCAGAAATAAAAATAGCAATTCACTATTTTGCTTCTTCACAAGCTAGTTTCGTCCAATAAGGCTTCGCCAGTAACTCGCATGTGTTGTTTTCAATGTCTTGAAAAAACAACAACAAAACAACAACAACAAAAAACGGTCAATTATCTCTAAAGGACATGAATACAAAATGATTTAAAGGTACACGATGGTAAAGTATGGGGAAACTTTTTAATTTGAAATTTCAATCAAATTATGAAACCTCAAGTCATGTTTCCAAACAAAAGAAAATATTTTTAAAATACAGTAAAACCCCTGTTTTAAGACCACCTTTGGGACTGTTCAAAAGTGGTCTTTAAGACCACTTTTGAACAGTCCCAAAGGTGGTCTCTGACAAGAGGACAGTGTATGCAGAAAAGACCAAGAAAGGATAACTGCAACCTACTAAATATGCTTCTAAAAGCAGATGTAGTCTTAATTTTGGGTGGTCTTAATAGCTGAATTTTACTGTACATGCATGGAACTGCAAAGAACCAGGGCAATTTAAAAGCTTTGCTTGAATAAGGATGGCATTTCACACAGGGCATGCTGCGATATGAGATTCGACAGTTGATTATCTGGGACAGGTCCATTACAGTCCTGTTTCCGAAAGTTTCCTGCACTTTAGGGAAACTGTGGAGCTTGATCAGACGCCGCCTTCTGGTTAGGCTCTACAATGTTTGCCAGTGTCCCTTTTTGGGACCCTATGCATATATCGGTTAACCAGTTCTATTTGGAAAAACAGTTTTGTTTGTTTGATTTAAGGTTTAACGTCCCCGTCAACACTGTATAGGTCATTTTGGAGACGTTGCTTCCAATTTTGTGGGACTTTTATCCGACATTGAAATGAAATGACATCTCAAACCCTGTCGCCCAATGAAACCGATAGGGTTTATAAGCATGGACGGGCCGACTCGCACCGCTTTGCCTGCGAAGGCTTAGATCCTCTAAGCGGTTTACCAGTACTTGTGTGCGGTCGGTTTCAGCTCTGCGAGGAAGCATCATGCAGCACATCTATTTCTTCAAGCCCCGATGGACGGGGGCGAGGTATGGAAAAAAAGTAAGTAAGGTAGTACATGGACATTCTGATCTGGGTCTAAACTGCTTGCCAGTGTCTTACTGGTAACTAAGTCAAATATGGGTCACCCTATATAAATACATGCATTTTCACTAACACGACAGAACACTAGGCTTCCAATCAGTAAACCCAGTCACCACAATGAAATCTGTACTTTAACCCTTTTTGTACGAAATGGAATCTTCCACCTTATATATGACAGGAGTCCATTTTGAAATTTTGGGGTGTCAGGTTGTGTTTTCTTCAAAATTTATTTTGAAAATGGCTTAATTTTTTGCAAACAGTGTAGACCCTGATCAGACACCGCGTTCTGTGGCGCCTGATCTGGGCCTGTATTGTTTGCCATGGTACCCCTTTATGGGTTTCTGGTACTGAATGGGTTAATAAGCGTCAAGAATGTCTCAGAATGTGGATCTAAAGGAGGCAATTGTTTTCTGAGTAATTCCGAATGCGTGCTTCAAAATATTTTGTAACATGTTTACTTTTATATGCAGGTAATGAAATAATGAGTTTCATATGGCCTTTCTTTGATAACAGTTGTTACTCTGTTTCGTTGCTAAACATATTTATTCTCTAAAATAGAAGTGAAGGCAATGATCAGGAATCGATACAATTAATCCACAGCTCCCATCAGAGACATCAAAGGGAAAGAAACACAAACATGAAACAGCAGATCCTAATGGAAACATCAATAACGGAAAGCTTATAGGACAGTTACTTTCCCACGGAATGGCCAATTGGTTATCCAAATCAAAATAATATAAGCGATACAAACACTCCAAGACAAACCATAACAAAAATAAACCGCGACAAGAAGAACCGCATTAGAACGGTCAGTGAAACGAATTCCACTTGTTGGGGGGGGGGGGGGGGGGGGGGGATGGGGTGGGGGGGGGGGGGGGGGGGCTTTAATCGGTTTTACATGGCCACAGTCCTCGCCCTTATTTCCGTTGCAACTTAGACAAATAATTTGTTCAGTCCGCATGAAGGCCTCCTAACTCATCAGTGCTCTAAAGCTCTTTACAGCTTAACACAGAAATACAACAAACGATTTTTTTTCATAAAAGGCATTCATATGAAATATCAAGCATGATTTTCTCTGAAAAAAAAGTAATGAAAAGGCTTGAGATGTCACATTACGATAACACACCCGTGCGACATAGTGCATTTTGTTTCACATCTCCAAAATGCATACTTTTCTCATGGCAATCTGTGATATTGTTCTTATTTAAACTGTAATCATAGCTTGTGAGTGCTCGTTAGAACCGCCTTAGGCTGTTCTAACGAGTACCCACAACCTATGTCTTAGAGCAGAAATAAGTTAAGGCGGAAAAAAGCTTCGTAATTTTCAACAGTATTTGTATCAGCAGACAGATGATGAGGAATCAGACGGCCGCGGGCAAGGGGCTCATATGGGAATTTATAAGTATCGAGAATGTGTGATACTCTCTTAAACTGAATAAATATTAAACAAAATAAATAAATAAATAAAAAAAACCTATGAAGAAAGGAAAGGAAAGGGGAAAGAAATGAAAGAAAAGAAAAGAAAATGAAAAGGAAAAAGAAGGAAAGGAAGGAAGTATTCGCTATAAAGACTCAAGATTAAACTTCTAAACGCCCGGAAAGTTTGATTATCAGTTACCCCTTATATTAATTGCATTGTAACACATTGACCTGATAAATATATTCTATCTCAGGAAAAGTGAGCTTTATAATGTCAACGTGATATTGCACTTATATGAATGAACCGGACTACCGGAAAAATGGCAAAATGTTATAATAACTGGAAAAAATGAAAAAAAAAAAATGCTAGAAAGAAGTACCACAGGAAAAATACGGTCAGATTATACTAAAAATTTGGATCGATTATTGCATGCCGGAATGTTGAGACGCACTGGGGATAATCGATAACTGAACGTAAATTGCACATATAAAGAGTGAATAATTGGATAAACTGATAAATAGAATACCAGATTCGTGTCATTTGATATCAAGTTTATCAGGCTCGGCTTCCTCGCGATTCTACAAGCGTTCTCGAAGCCTTGCCTGATAAACTTAATATCAAAAGACACGAACCTGGTATTCTATATTTATTTACGTATTATTTTGTAACTTCAGATCAACTGGACATCAGTGATATGGGGAGTTCTGCTACAGTTCTATCTTGGGTTTATAATACTTCGTTGGAAATTGGGTTATACAGCTTTCAAATGGCTGGGTGTTCAGATTACGACGCTACTGTCGCACACAGATGTTGGCACCAAGTTTGTGTTTGGAGACACGTACACAGATCATATGATTGTGTTCAAAGTATGTTTATCACATGTTTTTATTCTCGATGCATTTACAGAAAACACATAAAGTTAGGCCATATGTGAGGTGTCAAGTTATGCAACGAAAGGTCAAGATACTTAGGATTTCGCCCACCCCTGATTTACGTTTGACTCGACTCGATATAAGTAAAGTAATTTTGAAAGGACCGTTAACCAAACCCTAACAAAAATCTATTTATTTTGAACAGCGCAGTGTCATAGATGAGCTGCGGCAAGCTGTGTGAAGACGTTTTGTGGCAACGTCCATCCATATAACACACAGCATAGACGCTGACTGGACTTCATGAATGAGCAAGTTGGTCTTAGTCTTCATCGGGCGCTTATGTCTGAGGACACATCTTTTGCTGTTTTTTACGGCCCATTCAAGATTAGTTCAATTAATTTGAATCGAACTTTCATCAGAGGTCGGCGCAAAACGGAGTATCGGAGAAAATCCATATGATCTTCCGTTGCAGAAAATGTCGCCTCACCCGAGCGAGGTTCGGACCACAACGATGAGACATCAAATGATTTAAAGTCGGGGTCCAAGCCACTAGACCTCGGAGGACCACTTTTGTATACGAACTGACTACATAGATCATTCTACCACAGAACGCCAAGAAAAATTTCTCATCCGCATTTTCTATTTTGAACAAGGCAACGCAAGCGTAGCATCCCCTCGTAACTGCATACCGTTCAGCAACATCTAAATCCAATCTGAATATGTTAAACATATTAGACACTATAGATTACCTTATCCTGCTCACAAGGTTTTACGGTCAAGTTCATTGTGACCTTGATCATTGACCCTTGATCTTGAAAATCAATAGGGTTCATCGTCGTTCCATGGGGAACATTTATGGAAGGTTTGAAGCTTCTACGAGGATAACTGTGTCTTCTATCCTGTTCACAAGGTTTATAAGGTCAAGGTCATTGTGACCTTGACCTTTGACCATCGACCTTGAAAATCAATAGGTTTCATCGTCCTTCCATGGGGAACATTTGTGGAAGGTTTGAAGATTCTAGGATGATCTGTGTGTCTTCTATCCTGTTCACAATATTTTTAATGTCAAGGCCATTGTGACCTTGACCTTTGACCATTGACCTTGATAATCAATAGGAATCATCATCTTTTCATGGGAAACATTTGTGGATGGTTTGAAGTTTCTACGATGAAAACTTTGTCTTCTGTCGTGTTCACAGGGTTTTGAATGTCAAGGCCATTGTGACCTTGACTTTTGACCCTTGACCTTGAAAATCAATAGAGGTCATCGTCTTTTCATGGGGAAAATTTGTGGATGGTTTGAAGTTTCTACGATGAAAACTTTGTCTTCTATCATGTTCACAAGGTTCCGGACGGACACACACACTAACACACACCCCGAAAACACACACACACGGACGCACGGCACCGATGCTATAGCCCCGTCACAACGTTGTTGCGAGTGGATAATTAATTTTTGGCATTACGCAGCCAAAAAAACATGCGATATTCTCGATTAACTAAATATTCCTAAGTTCGTACGTTTTCAGAAAAATTGCGCTAGAAATAATGTTTGGCACGTCAATTGACGTTACCGGTAAGAAACTGCAACTTCGTTTATTATTCTAACACAGCGCGCCTATACAGGCAATGGAAAATAACTGTGTTTTATTCTGCAACAAATCACAGCTCGGAAGAGCGTGACGAGTGACGTCATTAAAATTCCCAATTTAGTCGATTTCCTTGACGTTAGACGGTGTAACGTCATTTTCTCGCATCGAAAACGTAAGAAAAGGATATAAACGCATGTGTTTCAGTCGATATTTTTAGCGGGATTTCTTATAACAATGGCGAAAGGTTGTGAGATTTTGAAGGAAACAACAACATTATTGCCGATTTTCAGCGTGTTAGAATCGAAATAGATCAGCTCTTGTCTGTGATTTGTTGAGTAATAAATCACAGTTTGTCGGTCAGTTGTAAGTAGACAAATCACGCGCGCTACGCGCTCGTGATTTGTCTACTTTACAACTGACCTCCAAACTGTGATTTATTACTCAACAAATCACAGCTAGAGCTGATCTATTTCTTAAATAACGTCAGAAAACGTAGATCCGACACTTCTTTATATGTCTGTACTACGAAAACTAACCTGGTAGTCAAGGACTTTTTTCAGCTTGTTATAATCAGAAATAGCACTGCCATAAAACATTAGTTTCTGAAAAAATCCATGGGCCAGTTAATTTGTTATATGAAATTAAAATGGAAATTTCGGCTTTTTTTCTGATTCCCCTTGTCCTGTTTGGAAACGATTAAGATTTTCAAGCGGTCCTTGCGCCTAAACGAAGCTGGTGACCTATCTTTTTTCTTGCATTTTTTGATGTAACATGTTTAGTTCTACTCGTATGCAAAATTAAAAAAAAAACTATGGAAGAGCCCATTTACGTATTCTTAAACTTAATAGTAAAACTGCGTGCAATAGTTTTCTTCTTTCAATGGATGGAAAATGATATAAATTAATTTCAGACAACCCCTACCTTTGTAAACAGTGTAGATCCAGATCAGGTCTTGTGAAGATCAGGTCTTGTGAAGAAGCCAATTGATCAGGAACTACACAGTTTGACATTCATTTTGTGACTTTACAGGAATAAATTATATCAAAATGAAATAATCTGATTGGTTCATAGTCAGAAATGGGTGTGGCTAAATTAGTTTATGCAGCGGGATAAGGATAAATGGGCAAATCCTATTATTATTTGACAAATTATGGCCATTAACAATTTCCATTAAATGGTTTTTGGACTCTTTTTTCCTTTAGTGAAAAGAATATATGGTTGGAACTTTACACGTATAAATACCACTAAACGAAGCATATTGTGGCCAAGGACTACTGCTCTGACCATCATTGATCTTAAGTTATATGCCCTAAAGGGATGTAAAATTTTTTTGTCTGTTTCTTCTTTGCTTATGGCAAATCTTGAACATTTACAAATGCATGTCATAATATGGCCAAGGACAGTATAACATAGTCGTTCTCTGAGCATATAACATGTATAACATGTATGACATATAATGTTGAAGGGCCGTAAGAAACTAGCCCTGTATGATCTATAGTGTTGGTGGGTCGTAAAGGCATATCATATTAACAGTTATTTTACTATCTAAACTGTTAAAGCTTAATTGTGAATCTTTCTTTCTATAAAATATTGGTTTTTGCTAACAGGCTATAAACGGATGCATTGTACTTTCTAAACTTGATTTACATGTCTTGTTTATGTTGGAATGGATTCAAATCAACTGGACTGAGTTCAAATCGTCATTTGACATATTAAATATGTGATTACGCAGTAACCACCTGGTGTTTATCAGTTTCTATAGACATGCAGGTGCAGTAAACAAAACTTACATAATTCTAAAATGTATACGGATACGCCACTCAAAAACGGGTATTTGTATATACATATGCCTATCACCCGAGTACATATTATGGTTTATGTCAGTTATTGGGGTGTATGTTTTAATGTTAAGTCAATCAAATAGGTGCAGTAGGCTTTTAAAGGAATTTAGGAAAACAATAACCTTTAAATAATTGCGTGGTAGCGTCCTGAAAATATGCAGTATGATTGACGTTTGCACAAATAATAAGGGTGTAAACGTGAATTGTAAAATGTTAGAAATGCTCAGAGACCATATATAAGGTCCAGTTTTGAACACGTTAGTTAGATCTGAATTTGGGTTTAAAAGATGTAGAGAGATCAATGCTGAATATAATAGATCTCATTTTTGAAAGTATCAGATTGAAATTAATCTGATACAACTTTTGGGCTGTCGCGGAAATGAAATGAAATGAAAATTAAAACTTAGAAACTTTTGCAAGACTTTAGCATATAAATTCAGAAAAATATATAACCGCAATGACTTCAGCACCCAATTTCGTAAAATCATTCTTCGATATAAAAAGATTGGGTACAACATGGATATTATACGACAGACTGCATGCATGGTAGTTAACCCAATCACGGTTGGCAACTTTGCTTCCCTCTTTAATTGCACGCCGGTGGGTCAGGCCTCAGATTCTATGACGGCTCCAACGTAAAGGCTTATTGAAAATTAGAGAGATAATGTCGGTTGGTGCCTGATGCTCTGTCTCTGGTCGGGCTCATCGGAGTCTAACTGTTGGTTTTCTTTTGCTCCAGCATTTCAGTGGTTTCTTGCTGTCGAGTCCTCACCGTTGTCTCACCTCTGTGGTTCTTTGATTTTTGTGTTCACGGAGATGTTGCACTGATGAGTTAGGAGGCCTTCATGCGGACTGAACAAATTATTTGTCTAAATCGCGACGGAAGTAAGGGCGAGGATTGTGGCCACGTAAAATCGATTTAAGCCCCCCAGTGAAAATCTTCCACTGACCGTTCCAAGGCGGCTCTTCTGTGGCGATTTATTTATGTTGTTGTTTGTTACTTTCTGTGTGTATCACTTTTGTCTTTTGGTTTTGGATGGCCATATGGCCATTTTGTGGGAAAGTAACTGTCCTTATGGCCTTCCTTTGTTTAGGTTTCCATTATGGTCTGGTCGCTTAATGTTTGTATTTCTTTCCCTTTGGTGTCTTTTATGGGTGGAGTAAGTTGATTGTATCAATTCCTGATCTTTGTTTTACTTCTACTTTTTATTTTATTGTGTTTTAAAAGAGCGAAGTACTAAACAAGAACACTATACGACATATGTCTACGGTACCCCACTACGTAACAGATGGGTATCTAATTTGGTGCTTAAGTTTCCAGGATTGAACTAAGGATTAAACACAAGACCACGAGGATGGAAAGTCAACAAGGACCACAGGAAGGACATTTTACTTCTTACATTTTCTATTCATGTGTGTATGCTGAAAGTTTACCAATGAATAATATGTAGTCTGCCTTGTGTTAGCCATTGTAAACATATAGTAAAACCATCTTAAGAAAATAGTTAAGAAAACTTATTTAAGATATGGTGCATTCAGTAATAAAGTAAAAATATTGATGAAATCTTATGACATTAATGCTTAAAAGGTAATTAAGATTTTTAAATTAATAAGTTTGTTTATGGGCATGTTAATTGGTAAAGTGGATTATTTTGTGTAAGATGTAAAATTATTAAGAGCAAGTAACTGTTATAACTCTATAATAATGTCTGGACAGGGTCAAACTGAATTCATAGATTTAATGGAACACATATCTGAAGAAGTGTTTCAAGAAATGCTTACTGTACAGGAACTTATACAGAGGCAAAGAATATCCGTTGAACTTGTAAGATGGTACTATGAAAATGGCCAAGCATTTTCTGATTGGTTTGATAAATTAAAAGAAAATTCATTATGTGTTTATGTCTGTGATCAATTTGGCAATTGCAAATACGTAGTAGTCATTCCGCCTCAATAAGCATTAAAACAAATGCACATTTCTGTGAGAGAGTGGTAATAATTTGACTATTCTATTTAGTACATGTATCTATTAAGTCCTTGTGATTTGAAATTAGGTTAAGAATGGCAAAGCAAACTTCTGAAATGAAATATTTGGGTCTTCCTATAAATGTCAAGTTGTCGAAACTAAATGAAACTGGGGTAGAAACAGAACAAAAACGTGTTGAAAATAATTCACTAGCTACCAATAGTATTGCTTCACGAGTAAATGTGAAAAGTTTTAAAACTTTTGTAGAATTCACGAACGATAGTGATTCGGAAGAACTATCTCTGAGTGAATTGGCTTTCAGAATCGGTTGTAAGCGGGTTTACTTACAAGGCTACGATTCTGATGATGATGTGCCTATTTTATACCTACGAAATAGGCCACGGAAGAAATTTAAGTGTTAGTTATTGTAACCCCTATTTTGTTGTAAGTGTGATTCTGCTGGGTGATTTTATAGGTTTAATTATAATTTAATTTAAACAGATACACATTACAACATTGTAGGTATTCTGACCAGGTAATGGTCAATGTTGGATTTTATGACTATTGCAACACTTAAGCCTTCTGGTTGAGGTCAGTCCGTTCAGGACGGAGAAGGGTCAAACGTATGGCAGCTTCTCAGGTCAGTGAAATAATGTTAGACTTCTAAGGATGGTGTTTGAAGTGTTATAGTGTTCGCTAAGAGACTATGATTATGATTACGAGTTGGCATTATATGTTTGGGCTACTCTTTAGTGTTAAAGAGTAAGCAATATTACGAAACTATATGTTGTCGTATCTCTAAATAGGGATTTGAGCTTTGAGCAAAGGTAGACCTTGGTATGCCGAACTTTGTGTTTTAATGGTGTTTTCCTGATAACAGGACTCATGAAGGCTGTTCCTATTTAGAGTAGATTGCATGATTCTGTTTACCGACTTTCGAGTATGGATAATGATTTGGCTTATACATTTTGGATACGCATGGTATATGAGTAGCATTCTTCAGGTGAATCCCGGGAATATGTAAACTGTTTTACTTGTATATGTATAAGTTGAGGTAAATATGTCGAAGACAAACCTCCTTATATGTATGACTTGAAGTAATGGTGAATTACTTCGTTGTGTTTCTCATTGGGGTACATTTTGCATAATTAGATTACCTCATGGTTGAGATATCACTGTGTAGAAAGTGTAAATATTTCTTTTGTTTGTGAATAGTTGAATGTACTACTCGTTCATTTCAGATGAACAGTGTATTTTAATTTTTCTTAGGGCCATTGCTCATTAGCTATTCGTTTGGTTTGTTAGTTTGTTACTGTCTGGAAATACTTATCAAATGTGAAATACATATCATTTGCAGTTTTGTAATCCAGAGACTGCATACTATCAAACAAACATTAATAAGTTTTGTGTTATGGCATTATTTACACAGAACAAGCATGACATTAAAACATTGTGTAAACAAGTTATTATTTTAGATCAGGTTCTGCCAACCAATAAATACTTGTTTGCAGGTGTGTTGATAATTGTGACTGATAAACCATTAATGTTTACAATTAACTTTCAGTTGAATAAACATAGAGTCAATGACATTAAAATTAAATCTCCATTTGACATTTTAAAGTTAAATAACACTTGCAGAGCTTATAATAAATACTTACAGCTGCCTGAATATTTTGATGAACAAACTGCTGTTGAAAGGTCAGATCCTTTACAAGCTTTGTTGTCACTGCATAATATTTCACAGTTTTTCATTTGGAACAATTCCAAAACTGAACTTGACAAATTAAAGCCAGTTAATATTCCATCGCATTTGAGAGGCTTGAAAGAGATTCCATTGCAAAGTTTTCTACGCGAAACAAGAACATATAAAACGGTACAGGTAGATGATAAGAAAGGTACAAACCATTGGACATATGCTTTTGTAATTGTAGCCGCGTTGTCATTTATAATAATTAGTATAGTATGTATAGTCAGACATAAAAGTACATGTAATTTGGGCCAAATAATTGGTAAACGGCAGGCTAATATGCATGACCTTGAGAATGTGAATGTAAAATGTTCTCCTTCACATGGTGTTTGTGAAGAGATAGAGATGTCCGCTATGCTAGATAAAAGGAACGTCGATTACAGTTCTGAAGGACAGAAACCCTTCAAGCGGACAGATGCATCACTCGCTTGGCCTGTGTCCAAGGATGTGACAACAGAATTGTCCTAAGTGGCAATGATCTGTACGTGTATATAGAGAATCCTCGTCGTTATAATTGTTAGTTTATTAGTGAATCCAGGTCACTTGAAATAATCCTGGTTATTTTAACAGTAAGAGATACTGTTATGTGGACATGTATTTATGTACTTTGTATGGCCCTTAAGGTCATGCATTGGCGAAGATTGACATTTTATTAACTTTAAAGTTTGTGTAAAGTCCTTTGTGGTACCCTTAAGGTGCGCACAGGTGAAGATTTTAAATAAGAGTAGGGTTTGAACATTTAAACATAATTTTTTTACAGTCGGATGTTACAGTCATGCAGTCATATTATGGTGAACGGGAAGAGGAGCAGAAGCAACCATACCCAGTGCATATAGTGATAAATGCTCACACGAAGCCATCATCGGAGGACGACATGATTCTAATTCCGAAAGATAGGGTACCTATATATCCTATACCAACTTCAACGCCGCCGAGGGAAGATGGACAAAAACTTTATTCTTATTAATGTGATTAATTTTATAGTGTTGTGTTATTCTTGTGTGTGTGTTTTTAGTTGCATGTTTTCAGATGACTCATAGACTATAGTGTAAACTTTAGAGAAGAGACAAGAAAACTGAGTGACTGTAGAGTTACACGGAATAACATTATTTAGTGACATTTATTATGTGTATATGTATATACATATGTTGGATAATCCGGCTCACATTTAGAGAAACATCCTTATCATTTTAAGAAAGGGTGTTGATCTAAATGTGAATTTATATATCAAGCTTCAGGGTTAATAATCCTGGTTACACTTGTTGTATTGGTAGAAGATTATATTATTGTTTGAGTGTAACATATATTAGAAGCTTGATGTGTGTTATGCAACTACTTAATTTGTTTACTAACGTGATCAACTGGACACAAATTATCTTAGATAGGATGTTTATGGTTATAAATTAATTTTCTTGTGTAGGAAAATTAACTTATTATAAAAAGGGGAGTATATAACATAGTCGTTCTCTGAGCATATAACATGTATAACATGTATGACATATAATGTTGAAGGGCCGTAAGAAACTAGCCTTGTATGATCTATAGTGTTGGTGGGTCGTAAAGGCATATCATATTAACAGTTATTTTACTATCTAAACTGTTAAAGCTTAATTGTGAATCTTTCTTTCTATAAAATATTGGTTTTTGCTAACAGGCTATAAACTGATGCATTGTACTTTCTAAACTTGATTTACGTGTCTTGTTTATGTTGGAATGGATTCAAATCAACTGGACTGAGTTCAAATCGTCATTTGACATATGAAATATGTGATTAAGCAGTGACCACCTGGTGTTTATCAGTTTCTATAGACATGCAGGTGCAGTAAACAAAACTTACATAATTCTAAAATGTATACGGATACGCCACTCAAAAAGGGGTATTTGTATATACATATGCCTTTCACCCGAGTACATATTATGGTTTATGTCAGTTATTGGGGTGTATGTTTTAATGTTAAGTCAATCAAATAGGTGCAGTAGGCTTTTAAAGAAATTTAGGAAAACAATAACCTTTAAATAATTGCGTGGTAGCGTCCTGAAAATATGCAGTATGATTGACGTTTGCACAAATAATAAGGGTGTAAACGTGAATTGTAAAATGTTAGAAATGCTTAGAGAACATATATAAGGTCCAGTTTTGAACACGTTAGTTAGATCTGAATTTGGGTTTAAAAGATGTAGAGAGATCCACGCTGAATATAATAGATCTCATTTTTGAAAGTATCAGATTGAAATTAATCTGATACAACTTTTGGGCTGTCGCGGAAATGAAATGAAATGAAAATTAAAACTTAGAAACTTTTGCAAGACTTTATTTTATTGTGTTTTAAAAGAGCGAAGTACTAAACAAGAACACTATACGACAAAGGTCTACGGTACCCCACAACGTAACAACAGTCAATCCGCATTACGTAAACATGCCCATGCAAATACATTGTAACGTTTACCGTCGAAAAAACGAAAATTTTGAGATGAAAAAAAATATGATATTTTTCTTATTTCTGCTCAAAATATAGATAGTGGGCACTCGTTAGAACCGCTTCCATGATGCGGTTCTAACGTGAGCTCACAATCTATATTTTAGAGCAGAAATAAGAAAAATAAGGTTTACCCTTGTAAGCCCCAGTTTTATTGTATAAAAGTAGGGTTCATCGGAGTCTAACTGTTGGTTTTCTTTTGCTCCAGCATTTCAGTGGTTTCTTGCTGTCGAGTCCTCACCGTTGCCTCACCTCTGTGGTTCTTTGATTATTTGTGTTCACGGAGATGTTGCACTGATGAGTTAGGAGGCCTTCATGCGGACTGAACCAATTATTTGTCTTAATCGCGACGGAAGTAAGGGCGAGGATTGTGGCCACGTAAAATCGATTTAAGTCCCCCAGTGGAAATCTTTCCACTGACCGTTCCAAGGCGGTTCTTCTGTTGCGATTTATTTATGTTGTTGTTTGTTTCTTACTGTGTGTATCACTTGTGTCTTTTTATTTTGGATGGCCATATGGCCATTTTGTGGGAAAGTAACTGTCCTTATGGCCTTCCTTTGTTTTGGTTTCCATTATGGTCTGGTCGCTTAATGTTTGTGTTTCTTTCCCTTTGGTGTCTTTGATGGGTGGAGTAAGTTAATTGTATCGATTCCTGATCTTTGTTTTACTTCTACTTTTCAAAGGGGTCAAAATATAGGCGTGTTTTGGTGATGGCAAATTCTGGTTCTTGAGTTATCTGCCCTTGGTATATGTAAAAAATGGTTGTTAGCCCATAACTCCTTCACTATATGGAATACCTTGATGGAATTTTACAGATGTAAAGGACACTAAATGAAGCCCACTGCGGCCATGGAACCATACCCTGCCAAGTTTAGGTCTTGAGTTACCTACCCTTGTATATGTAGCTCATTTCAGTATGGAATAGGCAGATTGAACTTCATAATAATATAGTTAGCACTAAAGCTACCATAAAGTAGGCGAGAACGGCTTCTGTTGGTGTTCTACTTCTGAGTTATCTGCCCTGATCATGTGTCTGAAAAATAGGTTTTTGGCCTATATTTCTGTAGTATATAGAACAGCCTAATGAAACTTTACAGATATACAGGATACTAAATGTTGCCTTTTGTGGCCAAGGACACTAAGTTCTTGAGTTATCTGGCTTTGGTGTATCTGAAAAATGGTGTTTTGCTTGTAGTTTCTGCACCAGAGATATAGAAAATTATTGTCAAGGCTTTTGCATACTGGCTGTCCTATTTCTAAAGTTGTTTGCTCTAGAAACACTTAAAATGCACTATTGGCCTGCAGTGGTGGGGTACCATGCGGTGTTAGCGATGCTTTTATTTTATCATACAAAAGCACATGTGACCCAATTTGACCTTGGTGTGAATTGGGTCATGGTCAACACAGACTCATCATTTACATAATTACAACGAGCAGAAGTCCCCAATGCTACATTTATAGTTTCAATGCGATTGGCCTACTGGTTCCTGAGAAAAACTATATATGGTGATGACGGCCATCTTGGTCATGTGACCTTGACCTGTTGAAAAATATTTCTTTCGTCCGACCAAAGCTTCATGTGAATTTTGACTTCAATTTGCCCAGCGGTTTAAAATGAATATTAGGTCTTAATTTTGATATCTGAGTGATCTTGATCCAAGGACAAACTGACCTTTGGTCCAAATTCAAGGGGTGAGCTTGGCCTTTTGATTTATTTACTAATTAAGATGATTGCATATGACAGCTTTAAAGTTCACAGGCAACAATTTTTCCCGAAAAATACACAATGTCTTCCACTTTTCCAATACAAAATATATATGCAAATTTGACCTTAACGTAAATTTGTTCAAGGTTAAGACAGAGTCTTTATTTGAACAATGCATGACGGACCTGAGACCTCGATGCTAAAAACTGACTTTCTCAAGGCAATTGGCTACATACGACTCGTACCTGGGGTTGAATACTTTTAATAGTATTTGAATACAAATACAAATAATTGCATTTCACGAATACAGAATACAAATAAAAATACATTTTTATGAATGTATTCGAATGAAAATACAAATACCTTGCAAAAGTATTCAAATACTTTTTTAATTCTTTATACTGTAGTAAATGGAGGATTAAACACCTAGTGACTGTTGTAACATTTGGGTCATAGACAGATACATATCTTTGTGTTTTCATTGGAACATGACATAATGAATAAAGATGTGCAGGATTTAGTATCTAGTTTCTGTAGCATTTGTCAATCGAAAGCTAATTGTTTATGAAAGGCGGTTGGCCAGACTCTGGACTCTTTGTTGACGGTCCCACCTTACATCCTTTAAATTCGGGAAGGGTGGAGCCGGATATATCCTGGGTTCGACCCTCCTTTATCTAACTGGTGGTTTTCTTCTGCCCTGACGTCGGATTCTGGCAGATTCATGATAATATTAATCTATACATAACCATACGATACTGTCTGGAACTGAGAGCGAGGGTTGAAATTTCGTAAGCGCCGAAGTTGAAGCCCCCCCCCCACACACACACCCACCAGTAGTTTTACTACTGACCGTCCCAAAAACAGTGACAAACAGTGTAGATTCAGATCATATGCCATAGAACAAAGTGTCTGATCAACGTGTACAATTCTTTTCTGAAGATTATGAATTTTGCAAAAATAATAAAAGTAAAATATGTTCTATAAAAGGTTTATCCTTTGGAAGCAAGGAATACATCACTGAAGTGAAAAATATGGAGTGTACATGTTTTCTGGGCCAGACTAGCTAGTTTCGGCCAATTAGGCCTCATCAGTGACCCCCAGATATTTTCAAAATTCCAAAATGGAATCAATGATCCCAAAGAACACGAAAATATAGTCTACAGCAGGAGAAGCAGACAACTCTTAGATTGAAATGGAGCTGACTGCTAATAGAAATTGAAGAGATCAGTTGACACAAACTGGTAGGAGAATCAGCACAAATCAGCCAAAAACATCATATAAATTCACAAATAGATAAATTTGGAAATTTGTAAGAACAATTGAAACAGCCATGTGCCACAGTGGTACACCATGATTGTGAGTTATTTGTGACTGAAGTGTCTCTGAATAATCAAAGATCTAATGAAGAACAATTGAAGTAAGCTGTGTATATATTTTCTTCTGGTTTCACACCTCTCTGCCAACAAATTACAATGTCAATCTCTTTAGAAGTGATATATATATACTTAACAATGAAACTTTTGTCATCTTAAAAGATTTTAAATGCATCAAAGATTTTAATTGCATCAAATGGATCAATTAGTATTATGTGTTGTATTTACCTTCTAATAGTAATTTCAGAAGTTCCTCCATGAACATTCAAGACTTTAGTCACACCAATTAAAACTTTTATTAATGTATTAATTTGCCTGCAACTGGCAAAAGATTCATAATGTACTCGTAAAACTATTCATGAATACAAATAAAATGACGTTTATTCTAAAAAATCCACGAATACAGAATACTCCACGAATACTCAGAAAATGGATTTGAATAGTATTCGAATAAGAATACAATTACCCTAGGTCTGATTGGTTACGGGGAAGGTTTTAGAAGTTTTTAACCATAAATCGGCATGGTTGCAATATTGGTAAGGTGACCAAACTCATATTAATTAATTTTCATTCCACTGCTCCTAAAAGCGTCTATACGAAATCTGGTGAGAAATGGCCCAGTGGTTTCTAAGACTGCATTTACAAATATTCAGATCGCAGGTTTCGATAGTTTCCGAAAAAAAAACACCATACACTTACCGATACAAAGCCTATGCGACCAAAGTTGACCTTTCGCCCAAAATAGGCCAAGTTCATCCAGGTGTCACCATTTGAACAAACTATAACTCGCATGAAACCAAAATGCTACCTTCCAAGTTTCATGATACTCGGCGCACTGTTTCTGGAGAAGAGGATTTTACCTTATATGGGTATTGCGGCCATATTGTTCCTGTGATCAAACTCAATTTAATTGCTTTTCATTTCCTTGTTCTTAGAAACCTTTTATATGAAATTTGGTTACGAACGTTCTAGCGGTTTCCGATTAAAAGGAAATGACTTTTACCTTGAATAGTCATGTAGTTTCATTCACGTATTTAGCTGACTGTATCTACCAATTTTCAGACCACAGTCAGTTTCCGAAAATATACAAGGTTTATACAAAAGTCAGTGCGACCAAATTTGACATCGACCTAAATTAGGTCAAGGTCATCCAGTGTCATCATGTGAACAAACATTGATTGGTTTGGGTCCCTAATGCCACTTATCAAGAAGTTTCATGAGAATCGGCCCACTGGTTCCAGAGAAGAAGATTTTTGTGTTGCTTTTTTTACCTTATATGGGCATGGTGGCATCTTGGTCATGTGGCATGAACCCCACGTATAAACCGCGTGAATGCTTCATATGAAAATTGACTTCAACTGGCCCGGTGGTTTCTGAAGATGTTTTAAAATGTTGACAGACAGACAGACAGATAGACAAACGGAGCGTTTTCATGCTATAAGCTCATTAATGAGCCTTTGGCTGAGTGGAGCTAAAACGGGATATTACACGAAAAGAAACAGTTACTGCAGAATACCACACCCGAACCAACTTCATTTGAAATTTATGTGACTCGCCGAAGGCTCGCTTCATGAAATATGAAATTGCCATGCATATAAGATCATCCACATGTATATCTCTTGTTTATTTCAGATACTACCGGTATTAATATTCTTCAGTGCTTTAACCGAAGTTTTATACTACGTCGGAGCTATGGATTCTGTTATCAAAGCAATAGCAACCCTGCTACAGTTTACAATGAAATCTACACCGATTGAATCCTTTGCAACAGCAGCACATATTTTCGTCGGACAGGTAGAGCAAAGCATAAAGTACAGTAAAATTTTCTATACTACGACCACCTTTGGAACTGTTCAAAAGTGGTCTTTAAGACCACTTTTGAACAGTCCATAAGGTGGTCTCCCACTACAGAACAGTGGATGTGATAAAGTCAGTTATATTAGTGGGGATTCCTTTAAACAATGGCGGAAGATAGGGAGAATCTGAAGGAATCAAAAGCTTTTTTGTCGACTTTTAGTGTGTTAGAATCGAAATAAATCAGCCCTAGTGCCGTGATTTATTGAGTGATAAATCACTGTTTGTCGGTCAGTTGTAAGTAGACAAATCACGCGTGCTACGCGCACGTGATTCGATCTACTTTACAACTGACCTCCAAATGGTGATTAATCACCCAATAAATCACTGCTAGATCTGATCTATTTCTCCTAGATATCATACAAACGCTGTTTTGTGGTTTATGTTTTCTCGTCAGTGATAGTCACGTGGGCAATGACAAAATACCTCTATAGTCTTTCAAAACGCAGTGAGACGTGACAGCACTTTTAATGTTGGACTAGTCCGTGTTTTAGGTTAGTCGCCTTCAGTTGGGCGTTTACATTATGCGATATCGCTTTACTGAGATTCGTACTGCATCATACTAACCACTTGGCCACGACTTTTACATAATGGCATTATCAAAAAACTAATTTATAATTTTAAAATCCAGTGAAAAAAGAAATCTGAAACCTGCTTCGCCTAAAACATGGAATAGTCGTGTCCAGCTTGAACGTTGAACTCTCAAAGGTCGTTGATAAACTATAATTCAATAGTGACTTTGTGTCGACTGACAAAAACACTCGATCCAAAAACAGCACACCTCTTTTTCATACGATTAACTGTTACTCGTAACTGACTAGATCGTGCACTTGACCGGTTTTCTATAACTCAATGTCCTTTCACCCTGACTCTCTGATCTTTGAATTTAGACACGTCCATTCTTGAAAATACATGTAAGGTGTCTGTCAAAGGCACGCAATTGTATTAAATTATAGCTAAAACGGCTATAAAACATTTATTCAGAAAACACGTTACAGGTACGTTTGTGAATTTACTTGAAATACGCCTATAATAGGACTACAAATGTAACATTATAACATTTTGCATTTAAAGCGTCGATAGTTGCTTTTTCATTGAATTAGCAACATTTTAGACAGTTTTAATTGCTCTAGCCATGTAAAACGTCGCTAAAACTAAGTGTACACTTTCTTTAATATTTCGTATATAAGCAACAAAACAAAGTGAATAGGAGGGGAAATGATTTAGGATCACAAGTGAGACGCAAAGTTCCTCAACGGAAGGTCAGAGGTCAGGTGGTATTTTTCCGGGTTTATTCCTACTTTCACAGACCTCTGATTAACCTCGAAATAATCTTCAAACGATCGTAACCCTACGCCCTCTTCCCGCAAAAAATAAATAAATAAAATAAAGTAAAATGAATAATTAGAAAAAGTTCTAACGTGTACCGTCAGTCTATAACTCTTTTTTTTTTAAATAAGAATAATAGCGAAAACCCCTATAAACCCCTGAGGTTACATGGTGTGTTCATTACACGACATTACTGACATAGTGACCTTGCATAAAATTAATGGAGGCGGTGCGTGACAAAACCTACAATAAGACCGGTGTGACAAGCAGAGACTCAAAGCAACCTGCGCATCCAAACACTATGACAAGACCTTTTGCTTATGTCTCTTTGCGTAGATATTTGCCTGTAGTATGTAATGCGATCAGCGAAGACTCTGATCAGACTGCGCGAATGCGCAGGCTGATCTGAATCTTTGCTGGTCGCTCAAGACTTCTTGTAGATTTTATCATGTGCTGGCTCAATTATGTACATGTATGTATTTGTGAACATGTTAACATTTACGTGCTCATTTTAATTGTAGCTGGAGAGCAGTGTGGTGCTCAAACCCTTCTTCCTGAAGCTGACAACCTCAGAACTACATGCTGTAATGACAAGTGGTTTTGCAACTATTGCTGGCGCTATGTTTGCTGCTACTATAGAGTTTGGAGTATGCATTACGAAAACACGCCTATCCAAATATATAGAAAATGTTAATGCCAAAAATTGAAAATTTTCAGTCAAAATTTTCTGATATTTTATCATATTCCTGCTCAAAACATAGATTTTCGGAACTCGTTAGAACCGCCTATGTTTTGAGCTGAAAAAAGAAAAATAAATTTTACCCTTGCAGACCCCAGTTTAACTATATAAAATTACGATTTATTGGGGTCAAACTTATATAGGCATGTTTTTGTGATGTAACCACATGTCCTGGGGCACACGTAATAGAAACAATCACCATAATTATGCGTAACTTTTGTTCGCACATCATGCCTGTGCATAATGAAAACGACATCTCGCCCCCGCCCATCGGGGATTGAAGAAACAGATTGGGCTACATGATGATTCCACGCAGAGCTGAACCTGACCACACACGAGTACTGGTAAACCGCTCAGAAGGACTAAGCCTGCCCAGGCAAAGCGGTGCGAGACGGACCGTCCATGCTTATAAACCCTATTGGGTTCATTGGGCGACAGTGCTTGAGATGTCATTTCATCTCAATGTCGGGTAAAAGTCCCACAAAATTGGAAGCAACGTCTCCAAAATGACCTATACTGTGTTGACGGGGACGTTCGGTAAACCTCAAATCAAACAAACAAACGTGTGTGCTCATGGCATGACGTTATCCGTTAAATAAAAGCCAAGTTATATGATAAAAATATTTCTAATATTCTAAGTTTGTTCCTAAATGAAAGAATTTGCAACCGTAAGAGAAGCCCCGATTTCGGAGGAGAGGTTTTCCAGATGTGTCATGTGTGTACGTGCATCTCCCTATCGCGTTTTAATTCAGCAGCCAGTTTTGACAGCATGCTGTTTGGATAGGGCATCCTTCCCGAATGTTCCTTCCATGACCTCATGGACCTCACTGGGCGATAGACCCTTAAGGCAGAGGTAAGGAATAATCGAACGATGACTAACGTTGTCCATTTGCTTAGAAGTGCTCATAGTGTGAGTAACCTCAAGAATCAGAATCTGGCGAAGGACGATGGTACGAAATTCGTTCCTTTTATCTGTCAGAACAGTGATGTGAAGCCATGTGTTACTTGTGCGCATTTGAAAAAAAATGGTCTCTTTCTACCCCAGGCCATGGACTTATCAATCACGCCTCGTAGAGGGTGGATGCATTCACTTCTATTTTTAATGGGCAACCGTAATGCATGCTCGGAGCATAAATATCTCTTATGGTCATCTGAAAAAAAAGTCGTGCAAATGGTTATTTTAGCGTTTTCAGGAGATTTATATACATGTACAGTGGGCAACGATGTTAATAAGTTATAACAGGTTCTGGACCTTCACTGTTTACCATTGTCCCATTTTGCATGTTCCCATACAAAATATGTAAAGGATAACATTACATCATCTCACATAAGTATATTTCTTTACGTTTCATGTCAATATAGATCCCACCGGAACATCTAGTATCAGCATCATTTATGTCAGCACCGGCAGCTCTGGCCGTAGCTAAGATTTCAATCCCAGAAACACAACCATCTGTTATAAGAAGACAAAAGGACATAAAGGTCCCTAAGGGGTAAGTGTTATTGTTTGTTTCTGTTTGTTTGGCTTTTAACGGCCCAGTCAACTATGCGCATTTTTTGCCAGAAGCCGACAGACAAGTGATCATATTACGAAAACACGCTATATACAAATACATGGTATCTATCTATCTATCTATCTATCTATCTATCTATCTATCTATCTATCTATCTATCTATCTATCTATCTATCTATCTATCTATCTATCTATCTATCTTCATATACTGAGTCGGTCATACTTGGCCATTACCTCAGTTGGGTGGTGCGCTAAATTTTGAATTAAGCAAAAAAAAAAAAAACAAAAAAAAAAAAACACTGGATGAGTTCTTTAAAACTTCCTTGTAAACTTTACCGCAAAAAAACAAAACAAAAAAACACTAAAATTTTAAGATGAAAAATTGTTATATTTTTCTTATTTCTGCTCAAAATATAGGTTGTGGGTACCCGTTAGTACCCACATTCTATATTTTAGAGCAGAAATAAGAAAAAAGGTTTGACAATGTAAACCCCAGTTTTACTATATAAAAGTGGGGTTCAAGTGGAGGGGTGGGGGAGGGGGGCTCAAAATTATATAGAAATGTTTTCGTGATGGTATAATTTAATCTTTTTGCACAATGTTTCGATCGACAACATAGTTTCCCATATGCATTTCACCATTACATGTACATGAAAACCGTTGTCTACAAAATGTAATTAAGGCGTAACTATACCTAATTTAGTGACACAGAGGACTTTCTGATATTTAATCTTCATCATTGTGTCTCAACCCCAAAGTTTTGAAACCGAAACGGATGATGGACAAGACCCGGCAAACACAACACATCCCCCTCCGAGCACACGCCGACCGACGTAGCCTAAGTGACAGGTCAGCTGGAGGCATCAGGCAAGAGAGCCTCAATCTAAAGTAAATCTCCTTTTTTTGGTTGCAGAAACGCCACCAATATAATAGAAGCTCTATCGGTTGGTTCCACAACCGCTATAAAGATGATCTCATACGTCGTGGTTAATCTTATTGCCTTTATGGCAACATTGTCATTCTTGGATAGTGTGTTGGCCTATTTTGGCGCAAGAGTAGGAATTCCAGGTCTAAGCTTTCAGGTAAGCGTTCACGGGTCACGGATGCTCTATATCAATCTTATCTCAGTAGTTTTAAATAAAACAATTTTTCTATAATGAAATAGAAATAATGCTTGTAATGCTTGTGTCTGTCTTCTTCCTAAAAATAGTGTGAAAATCAAGTTTTTTGACCGAATATTTTATAACACTTCAAAAGATTTTACGGCACCTTGCCAAAATGGTAATATAACTCTACTATTATATCAATGCTAAATGCAGTTTTCGCAGTAATAACGACACAAACTTAGACTTTTTTATACTAATCTTTAAAACATGCCCTAAACATTCATTCTCTTAAGACGGCCTCCGCCCATCGGAGAGAGGCAGTGACTTTTATACCACTGCTACCCGTTTACACCTGGGACATTATGCCACTGCCCCACTCCACCCTATGGGTAGAGTGGGGCATTGGCATAATGTGTTTTCCACAAAGATACATCTCGACTCCGGTGGTCGGACTCGAACCATCATAAGTCGAACGCGATAACCACTGAGCCATCGAGCGAGTGCGTGTTTGAGTATTACGTCCCACCAACAGCTAAGGTCATACGGAGACGGGACCTCGGTTTAATGACTCATCCGAAAGTCTGGTGAAGCCCAGGATCGATCCTGCGACCCCTGGTTTATAAGGCGAGTAGCGTAACCACTGCACCACGGAGACTGAGCCATCGAGGCCGCCAGCAATTTGCCCGTCTTTATCACAAAAAAGTTACAGAACACTTTTATCATAGTTTCAACTTCAGCATGGATATGCGCTTATTTGAGCATGCGTGCTAATTACAGCGAATACACTAAATAATTGCTGTATTACCCTTTTTGATAATCCCTAACTGGACACACTCAAATATGCAGATCGACCAGATCAGACGCAACAGAAAGCGACGTCTGATCAGTACCTTAGCTATATCCAGAAAATTTTGCCATTTTCTAAATCATTTTCAAGCTGGCACCTCTTAATTGAGACATATACTACTCGTAAACATAAGGCGGAATAATCATTTTGTAATATTTTCGCTTTTGACTTTATTTCAGCTAGTGTGTTCATATATATTTTTCCCAATTGCTGCAATTGTCGGCATACCACTGTCTGATGCTCTTAAAGTTGGGTCGATCTATGGGAAGAAAATAATAATGACAGAATTTCTTGCTTACATAGAGCTTGGTGAAAAGGCACAAGAAGGAGTGTTGCAAGTAAGGAAAACATTAGAATCAGTGTTCATGAGGATAACACATCTATGCGGTTTATGAGAATCTTACAAGGGTGTGAGGGGTGGATGAAAAATCCGCCCGAGCGTCACTGTCTGGCATCACTCGGCAAGCCTCGTGATGCCGGACAGTGGTCTCTCGGGACGGATTTTTTATCCACGCTTTACACCAATGTAAGATTCTTTTTCTTGCATGCCTTCCATTTCTGAGCGTGGATTTTAATACTGCAGTCACTTCGGTTGCCGGCGTCCGTCATATTGCGATGACATCACAGTGATGTATAGTATCATCACGTAAACTGCAGTGACGTCAACCTTAACGATGGCGCATATGAGGTCGTATTCAACCAGTGAGCGAGAATATTCAATTTTGGGTAAGAACACCTGGGTTGGAAAAGAATTTCTATCCCAAGCTAAAACTATGGATTTCCTTATCTGGTGGGCATGAATAATGCTTTCTTGCGTTGTCGTATGAATGAAAAATGTGAAATTGTTTCTTATTTCTGCTTAACATGAAACAAAGATTATGGGAGCTCGATAGAACCGTCTTATTGAAACCAAGTTCCCACAGGCTGTGTTTTTGAGCTAGAAAAATGAAAAGTAAGAAAACAGTCTAAACGCTGCTTTTCTCTACACGTTGTAAGTCAAAACATAGCGGAAAGAATTTGTTGTGAAAAAGAGAACCGAAAGCGAACGATACTGCAGGAGGACAGCCCCGCAGTAAAACTGACCGTTCCAAGGCTGTTCTTCAGTTGTGGTTTATTAATGTTATATACATGTAGTAAGTACATGGTTAGTATCTTTAATAATAAAATATAATCGGTGAGCCTTAGGCAATAAAGTTGTCGCGGCGAACCGATTATATTTTATTATTAAAGACACTAATCATGTATTTAGTTTATACCGCAATTCAAAACAATCAAGAGGTTTTGCAATAGTTTAGCAAATTTAAGCAAAAAGGACAGCATACAGTGTGGCATGTTAAACGGCATTCAGTGCCATGGCGCGCACACGTAGTATAACGTGACGTCAACAAGTGCAAAGTTTCTGACGACACCGCGCCACAAAGACGTCGGAAACAACACGAACATTCGAATAAAAGTTTCTCAGCGCTTTACATATGAAAATCTGCAAATAAATAGTTTGATTTAGCTTTAGAAATTATTTTAGAGGTTGAGACGCAACTGCAGTACTGGTGCGCAGTTATTCCAACGGGCCATTCAATCCAGGAAAGGCCGAGAAGGTAAAAATTTAACTGAAATTTCTGAAAATCTGTTCAAAGAAATATTGCAAAGATTTTAACTTGCAGTTTCGTTGTTTTCCCATGTATGAAAGGTTGCATGTTATTGTTTACACTTGTAAATTAGTGACCTGAAAAGTAGGTCCTATCTAAGAACGGTCTCTAGACGTACAGACTAGCTACCGGTAATAACCCATTTTTTTGTTTCGCGGAGAAACCGCCTAAGCGAAATCGGATATTTTCTCCGTAAAACAGCGAGAAAAGATAAAATGAGCGAGAAATTTCTCGCTGAAATTTCTCCCGGTTTCGCGGAGAAAATTCTCGGAGATTCTCGGCGAAAATTTGACCGATTGCTTTCATTGCTTTCATGAAATTATCCGCGTTTCGCGGAGAAAAAAATACAACTGGGCTTACGTGAAATTTTCGGCTTATTATTATTTCTTCATTTGTTTGGTGTTGTTTAAACGAAGGCAAATGGTAGTCATTGTTAAATCATAATCAAAAATTCTTTCATGTTACACATTTTCATTTTAGTAATTTATTTCTCCTTTGTATAATCCCTTTTTAAAAGTATCATGACAACTTTTATTCACATCACGAAAATACGCCTATTTATTTGTTACCCGCTTAAACCCCACTTTTAACTGGGGTTTACAGGGGTATACATTATTTATATAACTTCTGCTCACATAGATTGTGGGTACTCGTTAGAACCGCCTCGCCGAGTCGTTTTGAAGTGTACCCAAAATCTTGAGCAGCAATATGAAAAATGCCAGAAATTTTATTCGAAAATGTTCCGTTTTTAGTGGTAAAATTTTACAATATATTTGAACAGGCGAGTTCTCATAATGAGTCGTACATGTAGGTTATTAACATCATGATGATGTGTGACATTTACGAAAAGCTCAGCTTGATGAAATAGACGGGCTGCATGATGCTTCCACGCATGGCTGAAACCGACCCGCATGCGAGTACTGGTAAACCGCTTACAGGATCTAAGCCTGCCCAGGTGTGTTTTCATGATGTCAGGACAGATTCATTTATTTCGAACCGACCGCGCTCAACTCCCAACGTTGCAGAATTTGAACCGAACGAGGTGAGAACCACAGCATTGAGAGTCCAAATGAGTGTCAGCGCTTTGAGGATGCCCATTATCCTCGGGGTGTTTAGTGGATTTACGGCACTTTCAAGATTATTTCCCTTATTTCGAGCGGACCGCTAATCAGAGTTGAGCTAAAACCGGAGTAAGACCACATTCTGTAGCAGATCTTGGCGTCTAATTTGTGGCCCGAGCGAGGCGCAAACCACAGCGGAGAGACCTAATGACCCGATGATTAACCCTTTTTGTACCAAATGGAATCTTCCTCCTTATATATACAGGAGTCCATTTTGAAACTTAGCCGTGTCAGGTTGTTTTTTTCTTAAAAATTTTGTTTGGGAAATGGTTTAACGTTTTGCAAACAAGGTAGGACCTGATCAGACGCCGCGTTCTGTGGTGTCTGATCTGGGCCTGCACTATTTGGCAATGTACCCCTTTAGGGGTTTCTGGTACTGAATGGGTTAAGCGTCAGCGCTCTTACCCATTAGGACACGGTGTCCAGTTACCTTTGGGGTGCACAGTAGACTTAACAAGATACCAAGGTTGCATGTCTGTACAAAATTCGTTGATTATCTTGGAGAATTTTGTAGTTCTGCTCCAAGTTAGAGATCAGACTTATATGCAGCCTTGGAATGCTTGCCGCGCAATTTCCCCATATTAACCCTTTTTGTTTTAACAGTTTTTAGAAGCCTCCGTGGTGCAGTGGTTACGCTACTCGCCTTGTAAACCAGGGATCGCAGGATCGATCCCGGGCTTCTCCAGACTTTCGGATGAGTCTTTAAACCGAGGTCCCGTCTCCATATGACCATAGCTGTTGGCGGGACGTAAAACTAAAACTCACTCACTCACCAAATGGAATCTTCCTCCTTATATATAGCATGAGTCCATTTCAAAATTTCGGGGTTTCAGGTTGTGTTTTCTTCAAAATTTATTAGGAAAATGGCCGATCATTTTTCAAATAGTGTAGGCCCTGATCAGACGCCGCGTTCTAAGGCGTCTGGTCTGGGCCTGCACTGTTTGCCACGGTATCCGTTTAAGGGTTTCCAGTCTGAAATGGGTTTATGTACATGTTTGAGCAAAATTGAATTGTAAAGGCAAGAAACACAAGCGGGCCTCCATGTGAGCTTAAGTGTAAGCATCAGTGATGTTTAATTACTCGCAGTGTAAGAAAAAAGATCAACACATTGTAGAGTGACATTAGCGCCCACTTATACTTGTACAAGCAGGATCCCCGTTATTATAGACATTGATTTTGATTTTCTAAAGTTTTTACTTGAGAAAAAAATAAAGTACTAACAATATGGTGAACCGATAGAAAATCAACAGTTTTCAATTTATGAAGCGTTTACACAACAGTAAAAAAAGGAACACATAAAACATTCATCATGTTAATACTGCGTTGTAAAGTGCATAAGATGCAAATCATTATGATTCCAACCCGATCAAAATCATACTTTAAGATCGCTAGAGTTGTCCATATTTGTACAAAGAACATGCAATTAGTCATATGCTTCAAACTTTGTGTACCAAATTTTAATGCATGAAAAAAATACATGCACATGAACAAATATACATGTAGGTATAGGCAGATTTCGCGGAGAAACGCCGTGAACGACTTCACCTGTTCTAATTGGCTTTCTCCGAGAAAAAGCGATGTTCGCGGAGAAATTTCGCGGCGTTTCGCGGAGAAATTAACCGCTTTGTTCTCCGAGAAAAAAAAGCCTATTACCGCGGAGAAAAATAAAATATGGGTTAGACCGGTAGCTGGTCTGTATTATAGATCAGTAGAAGGTATTATAGGCCACTACCGTTATAGCGTGCAGTTATTCGACCCCCTTTATTAGGTTACTAGAATGGCTGATTGCGGTATAAATTTGCATGCATGTGCTGTTTGTATCTTTTTATTTTGTATTGCCATTTCGCAATTTTGTTGGAAAGAAAATGTCCTTTTTTCTTTCCGTTTGTGACGTTTTAATTATGGTGAAGCTGTATAATGTTGGTGTTTCTTCCCCTTTGGTGTCTTGGATGGGAGGAACGAGGGAATTGTATCGATTCCTAACATTGCCTTCATTTCTGTTCTAGAAACGAGAAGATACAGGTGGCATATTTTCCCCACTATGTACTTCGGAGACAGCTTTGTTGTATATACTGGACCATTTCATTTTAAGATAGTTTAGTACAGATGAAAAGAACAAAATATTTACCGAATGGTTATGTCTCCTTAAACAAACGGGAATTGTAGATCTGGGATCACAGGATCGATCCCGGGCTTCTCCAGACTTTCGGGCGAGTCTTTAAACCGAGGTCCCGTCTCCGTATGACCTTAGCTGTTGGTGAGACGTAAAACTCAAACACCCACTCACTCCTTAAACAAATGATAATAGGTTCAAGATACACATGAAGAGATATTCATGCAAAATTTCATATAAATTTACTACCGATGCACCATATGCCATACAAAATATAATTCTGCTATTCTTTGCAATAAAAATGACATGTAATGTTACATTAGCTCAAAACAGAAATTCTGTTGTCAGTCGGCCCAGTCGAGGTGATTCTGACGAGTATGGTTATGTATGTCTTTACATGAAATGGAGTTAATCTGATACTGAAAATTTTCAATCTGGAATTTTCACTACAGGGAAGATCACTGGTCCTGGGAACGTATATGCTCTGTGGCTTCGGCAGCTTGACGTCAATCGGAATATATCTTGGGGCTCTGGTATCCGCCGCTCCCGAGCGAAGGAACGAATTTGCGGATTTATCGCTCAGAGGTCTGATTCATGGAAACATCGCATGTTTAATGACAACATGTATAGCAGGTATAGAATTTCCAGTAAAATGCCTATATCAGGACAATCTTTGGGACTGTTCAAAAGTGGTCTTAAGACCACTTTTGAACAGTCCCAAAGGTGATCACTTAGTAGGAGACACTAGTTGTAGAAGACACAAAGAAACAATAACTGAAACTTTCTCATTCGGCAGATTAAAAACACATTTAGTCTTAATTTTAGGTGGGGATTGCGGCCGCGTTAAATTGATTTAAGCCCCACAGTGAAATTCTTTTCACTGACCATTCTTTTCACTGACCGTTCCAATTCGGTTCTTCTGTCACGGTTTATTTTTGTTATTGTATGTCTTTGAGTGTCTCGATCGCTTATATATATTTTTGTTTTTAATAGCCAATGGCCATTTTGTGGGTAAGTAACAGTAACTGCCCTTTTGGCTTACATGCTATGGATGTTTCCATTAGGGTCTCGTTATTTCACGTTTGTGTTTCTTTCCATTAATTGTCTCTGATGGGAGCTGTGGATTAATTGTATCGATTCCTGATCATTGCCTTCACTTCTATTTTACTTAATAGCAGTATTCTACTTTAATTAGGCCGCAACAAGGAAAAATAGATTTTCGAGCCTGTACTCTCAGCGGAGACTCAAATCAGGATGTATACAAACTTGGCAAGACTACAACTATTCCTGTCTGCATGAAGACACTTTATCTCAATGGCCATCAACACCATTAGGAAAACATGGACTCCATGTGAAATAATGGCGCCCAACATGGTGTCAAAAATTACAAATTTTAAGTTAAAATTGTTAGTTCTTTCTTAGTTTTTCTTTCAACATTTATTGTGGGTGCTCGTTATGACCGCCTCATTGAGGCGGTTCTGGTAATGAATACCCACAATCTATGTTTTTGAACAAACATAAGGCAGATAACGTATACCCTCGTACACCCCATTTTCCCCTATATATAGTGGGGTTTAGAGGGGTCTTCTTTCCACGGACTTGTTATCCAGATGCAGCGCACAGATAAGACCATGATCAGGCTGTGTGGATGCATAGGCAGATTTGAGGTTTTGCTGGGGTGCACCTGCTCGAATTAAGCGTTACTATGACAACCCATGGTTTGAAACATCCATTCTCTGTTCAGAAACTAAACCACAGCAATGGTCCTGAACTGCTCACCTGAGTGCTGAGTATTTATAGAGCCATTTGGTTTCTGAGAAGAACACGATTTCTGAGGGTGGGTTTACCATGACAGCCATTTTGGTCATTTGACCTTAACCATTTGAAAAAAAAAATACTTCCTTTTCTCCAGCCAGTAAATGCTTCATATGAAATTTGGCTTAAATTATCCAGCTGTTTTTTTTTCGTTTACACTGAGTGACCATGACCTTTAGTATACATGCATCTTCATTAATTCGTAAGCTGATTACATATACCATTCAAGTAAACAGGCAATATAAAATTAAAAAAAAATAAATGTTTCCACCTTTTCCCATACACAAGCAAAAGAGATCAAATTTGACCTCGACATAAGATGGGCCAGGATCAACCCAGACTCATCAGTTGAACAAATTATGAGCGGTCAGAACGCTCAATGCTACATTTTAGGTTTTAAGTCGGTGCATTTGCTGTGGGTCCTTCATAATTATTTTGTGTTGGTGGTTCTGATTCTTTCCCTAATCATGTTGTTACGATTGTGATTCTGATTCGTCCCCCTTTTTGGTTGTTCATGTTTAGTTACGTTTGTCCTTCCAGTTTAATGTTTGTTATGTTGGTAATTCTAATTCTTTCCCCATTATGTATATTGCTCCTTTTCAGTTGAGTTTGGAAATTCTGAGTCACGACCTGTATGGGAAATAGCTGCTTACTCCGTTTACCTGTTGTCCATTTTGTTCATTGTCGTCACTTCATGTATCGACTTCTTTCCCTAGTGATATTTTGGGAAGAATTTGGGATCTGATTGTATCAGTTCCTGATCGTTTCTCTTTTTAATTGTCATCGAAATTGGCCTGCTGGTTCGAGAGAAGTAGATTTAGATTTTTTACAGTATATGGTTAGGACAGCCATCTTGATCATGTGGCCTTGACCAACTGAACAAACTTCCATTTCTTCCATTCCATAATCCAAGTCGTTTTTTTTAAGAAATAACGAGTTTGAATTTTGATATCTGAGTGACCTTATTCCACTGTCAAGGAATGTCTGTGACCTTTGATACGCTTATAGCTTCATAAGTGCATATACAAATTTAAAGTTCACAAGCAACAATTGTTTCCGAAAAATGAGCAAGCTATTTCCACTTTGTCACAAAAGCATGTTCTGCCAAATTTGACCTTGACATAAATTGAATCACGGTCAAGCCAGTGTCATAATTCGAATAAATGATCATGTCCTTGAGGCCCCGATGCTATATACTAAGTTTCAAAGCAATTGACTTAGTGGTTCTGAAGGAGAAGGTTTTTGAAGTGTTTTACCATATATGCCGTCATATCAGTCATCTTACCTACTTCATAGTAATTGATATTCTAATGCACTTGTGTATGTAACGCGATGTCTGATTGGATAACGTCAAAAATTTGTGACAGTATAATCTGCGATATAGTGTCGGAAACCCGACGTCATCACGTAATGTCGCTTTTCATTGGCTGGCATTTGGTTTTGCGCTTGCTGCCTTTGTGCAAATAGTACAATGCATAACTTAACAACCGAATAAGTGCATTAGAATGGGGATAACTGTATTGAAAATTGTCATTTTGGGCGGTAAATCGTCGGTTTTACGGTCGCAAATTACGTTTTACGGCTCCGCTGACTCGTCGCCGGAAAACGAAATTTCCGACCGTAAAACCTCCGATTTACCTCCCCAAATGACAATTTTCAGTACAGTTATCCCCTAATTTATTTCCTCGTTCCTAAAAGCTATCAAGTGAAATTTGGTAACAAATGTCCCAGTGGTATGAGAAAAACGAGTCTTAATTTTAATATCTGAATGAACTTGGGCCAAGATCACTGAACGACCTTATCCTTGAATACTCGTGTGTTTACGCATCTTCCAATTTTAAGATCACAGGTTGCAATATCATTCGGAAAAATACACTGTTTTGACTTTTCACCATACAAAAAGTCTTTGTGACCAAATTTGATCTTGGCTTAAAATAGGTAAAGGTCATTCAGGGGTCATCATTTGAACAAATTATGATTGGCTCGAGTTCCCAATGCCAGATAGACTGGTTCCGGAAAAGACCAGTTTTTAACTTGTTTTTTCATTTTTGTTTGATTTGAGGTTTAACGTCCCCGCCAACACTGTAAAGGTCATTTTGGAGACGTTGCTTCCAATTTTGTGAGACTTTTACCGGACATTGAGATGAAATGACATCTCAAGCCCTGCCTCCCAATGAAACCAATAATGTTTATAAGCATGCGCGGTTTGCCTGGGCAGGCCTAGATTCTCTAAGTGGTTTACCAGTAATCGTGTGCGGGTCGGTTTCAGCTCTGCGTGGAAGCATCATGCAGCTCATATATTTCTTCAAGCCCCAATGGGCGGGGGCCGTTTTTAACTTGTATGGGTAAGACGGCCATCTTGGTCATGTGATTATACCTATATCGTTTCCCAATCCCATGGATACTCCGCAAAAATAACTTCAATCGGGCCAGTGGTTTCAGAGAAGAAGATATTTAAAAACGTTGACAGACAAAATTTGATCCATATAGAGGGGTTACTCACGACATGAACATACAGAGTAAATCAACTATTAGTGAACCTTTATCCTGCTGTAGGCGACAAGCCCTATCTTTGCAAACAGTGTAGATCCAGATCAGATGGCTTCTGAAGAAGCCATCTGATCAGGATCTACTGGTTCAAAGTCAGAAATGAGTGTGGCTTAATTGAATATTCAGCAGGTTAAAGGTTAAGGGATACAGGCGATCTGGTGAATCAAGTCTGAGAATTCAATAACCATCCGCAGATCACAAGAAAACCACCAGTTGGATCACGAAAAGTCGAACCAAGGACATAAAATTGAGTTCCTCCCTCGTAAAATTTAGGATTGACAACCACAGAGTCCGAAGTTCGATCCAGTATCGGGCCGGAAAAGGGCGTATCGAAACTTCGCTGCAGTATCCGGTAAATTTATTTCCATGAGCAGGCCAAATTTTGTCATGTGTTACATGTGATTAAAAAGCAATCACATCACGTGAACAAGTCCGTGAAATGAACACCCCCTTAAACCCCACTTTGTATAGAGAAAACTGGGGTTTACGGGGGTAAACATTATTTTTCTTATTTTTACTCCAAGACATAGGTTGTGGGTACTCAATAGAGGCGGTTCTAACGAGTACCCACAACCTATGTTTGCAGTATAAATAAGAAAAATATCATGAATTTTCATCAGAAAAGTAGCCATTTTGGAGATGTGAAAAATGCACTGTGTCGCACGGGTGAGTTAGCGTAATGGAATAGTAAACTGAACATTTTGTTTGGATGTGACGAATTGTGGTCAAGCCTGGTCGTCACAAAATGAGCTATTTTGGTTTGAATGAAATTGGCCCAGGGAGGAGTAGTCGTTTAAAGATTTTTTTTCTATATTTGTAACACTGGTGGCCATCTTATTCATCGGAAAGGAACGATTTAAACTGTTTTTGTAGAGGGTCGTCCAAGGAACATTTCTATGAAGTTTGAATGAAATCGGTTCAGGGATATAGGAGAAATAGTCGCTTAAAGACTTTTCTATTTTTAGCTCTGGCGGCCGTCTTGCTTATCGGAGCGGAACGATTTTAAATAATTTGGTAGAGAGCGTCCTAGGTAATATTTCTTTGAAGTTAAATGAAATTGACCCAATGATTTAGGAGGAGTAGTCTTTTAAAGCAAGTTGATGACGACGGGGTACGCTCATGAGCTAGAGCAAGGCACCTTAGAATACATGTTGGCAATCATTATGACAAAAGTGCGCATAAAAGGATGTTTGGCTCTATGTCTGGTTAAACATTCATATTTTTCTTACTTTTGAGAAATTTATAACACGAAATTGATGTCATAATGATTTTGAAGGGCTTGTTTTGCACAGCGTTGATTTTAGCAACTGCTCAAACAGAATACTGGTAGAAATCGGTGCCTATTTCTAAACTAAAAACACGCCGGTCCTAGAGTAATATGTTTTTAAAATTCACCAATTTGTTTTCTATCAGGACATGCTGCATTATTTGTTTCGACATTATTAAGGTCAAGAATACCTAACTTCTCTCTTTTAAAATTTTGCATGCGAGTACATCTCCACTTTCTGCACCGAGAAGTAGAATAAAACGAAAGGTTACCAAGTCTGGTTAGGTGCAATGGTCAATAAAAGTGATGGGAATCCGACGATAAATATCGAATTTCCATTACGCAAACACGCCTATTCAAATACATTGCCACCTTTATCGCCGAAAAAATGAAAATTTTTATGCTGAAAAATTGTGATATTTTTCTTATTTCTGCTCAAAATATAGATTGTGGGCACTCGTTATAACCGCCTCATCGTGGCGGTTCTAACGAGTACCCACAATCTATATTTTAGAACAGAAATAAGAAAAATAAGGTATACCCCGGAAACCCCAGTTTTACTATATAAAAGTGGGGTTCAAGGTGGTCAAAATTATAAAGGTGTGTTTTCGTGATGCCAAGCCTTATTGCCCCGGTCACACCTTTACGTTTCTGCTACGTTTCACCACGTTTCTGACAAAAACCCAAAACGTGGCCAAACGTCGCAACCTGCTGCGTTTTTTATGCAAATTAGATGTCTTGTTGTGTACATGGAGTATGAGCTACGTTTCTACTGCGAAGCTGCGGTGTAAGACCAACGTATCGCGGCGTTTGCGTGACGTAAGTGCTGCGTATATCGCGTTGCTGTTACGTAGGAGCTGCGTTTCATTCTGACCTGCGACGTTGCTGTTGCGTAACAGCGGCGTTTTAAAACGTATGTGGTAATAGTATTGTTGTCATTCATTCAAGTGACATCGAAGTATCAACATGACAAGGAAGAGAGGAAAGGCAACTTGCAAGACCGGGGCAAAGAGAAGCTCGATGCCTAATCTCAGCCCTGCGGTTAATATTCAGACTGATCAGGGATCAGAGCGGGACAGAAATCCGTGTTGTATATATATAATTTATATATGAGACCACTTGATCGAGATTAAAATGTATTATGCGATGCCACTTGACCTCATTTGAAACTCAACAAAAGCCACAATCGTCGCTATTACGCCGCAGGTAAACTTGAAACGCCACAGCTATTTTTACTACGTCGTACATACGCAGCAATAACGTCGCACATACGACAGCTACGTAGCACTTACGCCATGCTTACGTTATGATACGCCGTGGAAACGGCGTATTTAAAATTAAAACGTAACAGATACGCCGTAGATACGAAAGGAACGTCGCTGTTACGCAGCGACAACGTGTCGTACGCCACACTTACGTGGTAAGTCTTGAGTGGCGTATGAGCGGCGTAAGAGGCGTTTGTGCTACGCTACTGCTGCGTTCCTTTCGTTTGCACTGCGTTTCTGCTACGTATGTACGACGTTTCGAACCTGCCACGTATGTGCGACGTAAAGAAGTTGGATGCAACTTCTTTACGTGGCAGCCTCGCGTAAGAGGCGTTCCTGCTACGTATCTCGGCGTAAGAGCTACGTTCCTGCGGCGTACCTTTCGTTTCGCCACGTATTGAGAAACGTAGCGCTTACGCGGGTCGAAACGTAAAGGTGTGACCGGGGTATTATTGCCAAAAGCAAAACATTATTTTTTTTTCTAAAAACTTATATTTTATGTCCTTTTTATTGTTGATTAGAATGAGATGAAACACGTCCTTGACTACCGAGTTAGTCTTTGAGCTATAGCAGCATAAAAAATTGCATGGACTTTTTAATTTGGGCACATCTTGACGTAATTTATAAGTAGTTTAGGTCGTAGTACGACGTTTCAAATGTGTACTTTCAACGTCCTTTGACATAAAGAGCCATCACGAAAACACGCCTATATACTTTGGACCCCCTCATACCCCACTTTTATACAGTAAAACGAGGGTTTAAGGGGGTATACATTATTTTTCCTATTTCTGCTCGAACACATAGATTGGGGGTACTCGATAGAACCGCCTCATCGAGGCGGTTCTATCGAGTCCCTACAATCTATGTTTTGAGCAGAAATAAGAAAAATATGACAATTTTTCATCTTAAAATTTCTAATTTCTGGCCAAAAAATTGTTAATGTATTTGTATAGGCGATAATGGTTTAAGCAAACATACTGAACATAACCGATAGATCACAGCGACTGAAGATGTTCAAGTAACGTAATCGACCCACTTAGTTGGTAGGAAATCGCTTGGTTCTGGTACTAGACTGTGGGAGTATTCTGACTGGTCTGTGTTGTCTCTAGACGCGCAACCTATATTACATTCCCCCCCCCCCCCCAGTGGAATTCGTTTCACTGACCGTTCCAAGGCGGTTTCTTCTGTCGCGGTTTATTTTTGTTATGGTTTGTCTTTGAGTGTTTGTATTGCCTAAATTTTTTGTATTGGATAGCCAATTGGCCATTTTGTGGGAAAGAAACTGTCCGTTTGGCTTTCCGCTATTAATGTTTCCATTAGGGTCTGTTGTTTCATGTTTGTGCTTCTTTCCCTTTGGCGACTCTGATGGGAGCTGTGGGTTACTTGTATCGATGTATCGATTCCTGATCATTGCCTTCAATTCTATTTAGGTATTGTCTGGCGATATGTAAATAAATGCATTACATGTATGTTTTCATAATACTGACTTAATAGTTTTATCAAGCATTGCGAGCGTGAAGCACTATGATGCAGTGATAAAGTATCGGATTTGAGATCGAGGGGTAACCGGTTCGATCCCCGACAACGCCACGTGTGTTGCTTTGAGCATGAGACTTTATCCACATTGCTTGTTACTGGTTTCTACCCAGGAAGAGGAAGGAAAAGAGGGCCACATGGAAGATTATAAGAATCTTATATGGGTGTGAGGGGTGGATGGAAAAATCCGTCCCCAGGGTCACTGTCAGTGATCCCGAGGGACGGATTTTTCTATCCACCCCTCACACCCATATAGGATTCTTTTTCTTGCATACCTTCCATTTCTTAGAGAGAATTTGTAATGCTGCAGTCACTTCGGTTACCGACGTCCGCCATATTGTGATAACACTACAGGAATGTTTAGTGACGTCACGTAACGTGCATGACGACAACATTAACGTCGACGCATCCTGGGTCGTATTCAACCAGTGTATTTATCAAACACGCTAGAATATTCGATTTTGGGTAAGAACACCAGGGTCAGAACATAAATTTCTATCTCAGGGTAAAACCACGGATTTCCTTATCTGGTGTGCAAGATTAGTACTTCTAGTAATTTACTAAATGTATTACCCTCTATGAAAACACTCGATTATTATTATTAGTAGTAGTAGTATTTTAATAATGGTATTTGATTGTTATTGAATTGAGTTGTCAGCGTGTGTACAATTTGGCGGCGAGGTCATTTACACATTGTTTACCTTGAAACGTATTTAACACTTCTCAGAAAAAAAACGTCAAACATTTCTCACAGACGTTTTGAGCTAGATGCAGGTATGAACAATGTGAATGTGTATTTGGAATTAAGAATTAAGTTAATTGCATTTATGTAGTATTCACTTCTCGGTGCCATTGTAAGTCTGTAATATCCATCTGTATTTTTGGGTCGATTGTTAATCAATCGACCCAAAGTTATAAGGACAAAATTTCTATTAGTGCTGGAGTCCACGTGACTATCGCTGATTTGTAGGAAATCCATGTAACGTATTTATAGAATTTTATCGCAGTGAGGTCAGCGTGTTTGCGTAAAATGGTTATCTGTAGAATGTGGGCTGGAATTATGGGTTGGGCTAGAACGCGGCGTCTGATCAGGGTCTACACTGTTTGCTTACAGTCCATGAAATCAAGGCTTAGACGAAACAGTCCAAGTCCCCCGATCAGGACCATTTTCCCAATCTACACTCAGAGACAATCGATCCACCAGTACTCTCAGTGCTTTGATCAAATTTTATTAAGTATTTATTTTTGTCCTTTTCTGTCATTGAAACAGAATTGATTTTGCGCTAATTCAAGTTCTAATGTTCTGAAGCAGTGATATGCCAAGTGTATTCACCTAATTTGCCTTATCTGCTGGTTCCAAATCTGAAGGTTATCAGTGTTGGAAAAACAGGCAACCAGACCCCCCTGACCTTGAACGGTCAGGGGGGTCTGGTTACCTGTTTTTCCAGTAGTGACAATGTGCAAGCTGGGAGCCAGCAAATAATGCAAATATGGTGAATAATCAGTTCCAGTTTACATGGTATTTTTCTTTGTTGCAGGTCTACTTTATCAGCCGGATACCTCTGTTAGTTCGGACATCAAGACTAACCAATCCATGCTCAATTACACGACTGTCAACAATAGTTTATTTTCAATTAGTCCAAGTACTGTCTGAAATTTAAGGCGTCTTTAGACAAATCATACTGGCTCGCAGAATTTAATTAAGCAAGATTTTTTCTGCATAATTCTAGAATCTTATTTAAGGCATGATCTGGCCATTCCCTACCATGTGGCAGTTTCTAGAATTAATTCTGATGCTTTTGCCAATGATAAGCCATAAATAGACTTCCAAAACCCCGGACATACGCTTCTCCCAGCCTTTCATTCGTTAAGTCTGATAGACATAGTGGGCGTAACTTGCTTAACAAGTGATGCTTAGTATCTGCGGACGCCTCATTACACACTTCCTTGTGGGGCCAATGTCTGTTGGTCTAAACATCCTGATTCGTCATTTGTTTACGGGCTTATGGGTTTGAATTACGGCGTGGGTAATCTGACCACATCTTCTCACGTTTTAAATGTTGCTATGTTTTATTTCACCATCGCCAAGCTTCCGAGAGATCTTTCTAATACAGTTAAAGAGTGTCAGCATACAGAGATACCATTTATACTTAAAGTGTAAATGAATAAGGTTACAGATTTTGCTCTAAACCTTTACGCATGCTATTCGCTAATGAGCAGGGCAGAAATACGAATTCGAGCAGGAAATTCATATTTTAGACAATGTTTCATCCACTGTTTGAAAAAATTCTCATATATCGTAATGTATATTAACCGTTCACAGAAGCTTGTGTGTAAAGGAATGAATAAACGATTTCTGGATAAGGAATTGCGTGAAGGCTGCTTTGACCGAGGTAACTGGTTATGTAATGGCTATTATCAGTTACCTACTATATATATTGCATTGCAACACATTGACCTGATAAAGATATGCTATCTCAGGTCAAGTGAGCTTTATCACGTCAACGTGACATTGCACATTTATGAATGAACCGGACCACTGAAAAATGACAAAAATGTTATTGCTACTGAGAAAAATGGAAAAATTAAATAAAAAAAAAATATCATAGGAAACATATGGTCAGCTGATACTAAATATATCGACCGCCAGAATGCTGGGACGCACTGAGGACCCTAAATAACTGATCGTAAATTGCTTATTTAAGAGTGGACAAGGGGATAAACTGATAAATAGAATACCAGATTCGTATCATTTGATATCAAGTTGATCAGGCTCGGCTTCGAGAACGCATGTAGAATCGCTCGGCAAGCCTCGCGATTCTACAAGCGTTCTCGAAGCCTTGCCTGATAAACTTGATATCAAAAGACACTCACCTGGTATTCTCTATATATCGTGGACAAAACGGCATTACAATAGTGATTTGTCTAAGTGACAACGCAATGAATATTGCTCTGTTTTTTTTTTTAAATTGTCTGGGCGAGATAGGCGTAAAAAAGGGGTTGTCTAAAATGATTTCATAACGGTGGTCATTTAATTTGAAATTTATGAAATTCGCAGAAGGCTCCTTTCTTAGATGTCGTTTAAAAATAGAAGAGAAAGGAATGATCAGGAATCAATACAATTAACCCACAGCTCCCAGCAATGACACCAAAGGGAAAGAAACACAAACATGAAATAACTAAACACTAATGGAAACATCAATAGCGGAAAGCCAAAAGGACATTTATTTTCCCACAAAATGGCCAATGGCTATCCACAACAAAATAATATAAGCGAAACACTCACTCAAAAACAAACCATAACAAAAATAAACCGCAACAGAAGAACCGCCTTGGAACGGTCAGAGAGGGAGCTTAAAACGATTTTATGTAGCTGCAATATTCGTCCTTACTTTCGTCGCGATTTAATCGGAAATCGACCAAAACGACCAGTCGTGTGATTTGCTTTATGTGTATGAAGTAGAAGAAGTTACCCAAGAAAAGCCACAAATAACAGAACGACTTCATAACACAAAGGCGCACACGAGGATTGTTACATACGTGGCCATTTCTTATCAAATTTATGGAACGAACCTCTGGCGAGTTTCATAAAATACATATGAATGATTCCAAAATAAAAGATTCTGTTTATCATATAACGATTTTAAATCTGATTTTAAAACACGAGATTGCCACGGACGGCGGAATGACAGCATAT
Organism: Lucinisca nassula; assembly: GCA_963580285.1. Taxonomy (NCBI): domain Eukaryota; kingdom Metazoa; phylum Mollusca; class Bivalvia; order Lucinida; family Lucinidae; genus Lucinisca; species Lucinisca nassula. Next base: position 74,836,828 of record OY757022.1, read on the forward strand.
ATTATAGTATGGTCATATAAGTTATTTATGACTTGACGTTATCCACTAAACAACAGCGACGTAATATGACAATTAGAGATTATCACATGGGTCTTTGGTTGTCGCCCGCAGTATCAACTCGAGACCCCATTATCAGCCCGAGAGCTTTAGAAATATCTCTTTTTCTATATTTAAACGACGGATCGCCATATTTACATTGATTGATCCGCCAAATGTTGTTTCTTCAAATACCCCTTAACTAACGTCACAAAATGAGGTTTTGACCCGCAACTGTGAAGATTTTTGACATCCCCGGTCGTGTCTCTTTCAGTGTTCACATTTTTATGACTTCAACAAATGTGTGTGTGTTTTCAATTGACACCTCTCTAAAACGTCTTTCTCTCTCTTCGACCATGCCATTTTTGCACGAAGACTCGTTTCATACAGTTCGTCTTTTATGAAACGTGTTCCTGTGTACTGTCTCGGTTTAACTATAACATCCGTTCAACTGGTTGTTGGTTGTTGATGTTGAGCGTTCATTTCGGGGGTCGTTGATGCCGTTTTATCTCGGGAGTCCTACTGATATTTGCTTAAAGATGTGCAAAGCCTGTGATACTTGCATCAGGTAACGTTGTGTGTGTGTGTGTGTGTGGGGGGGGGGTTGCTGTTTCTTCTGTTTCTACACTTTCATTCATTTTCCTCTGTCTCCCGTGTCCCTCATCCTTATCTCCTCTATACTATCTCTTCTACACGTTTCTCTTTTTTTTCTTGGAGACAATACAAAACAACACAGAAAGGTTGACGTGTCGTGAAACCCCGACAGATTACGCTAGAATGTTTACATCACATGATGACGTAGTTGTTAGTGATGACGTAGTTGTTAGCAATGACGGGGTCACTAATGATTTTTAAAGTAGGTAAATCGAGTTGAACGTTTAAAGGTCTTGACACAGTCTAGAAGTATATTAGCCGGGCACGATAAGCTTACTTAATGTAAAAATGCATTACTTCCGGTTATCAGCCCGGGCGGACAAAAACTGGTTATCAAGGGCAGATTCCATAACCTTCGGTATGTTACTCTGTTGTCGCATGTGCAAAATTGTGGTTATGGATGTTAATATAGAAACAAGTATGTGATAAACACATTTATCATATAACTTCGCATCTTAGAATGTAATACCGCCATGTAATAAATTCGGTAATCCACTATTAGATTACATATGCAAATTAGTTAGATTCGCCGGCAACGTCTTTAACGACGTCGCATTTCCTAATGGCGGAATCATTACGATAACTAAGGCTGACACGATAAATCACATAATCGGTTAATCGATCGATAAATTCCACAAAAATGATTATCATTTCTGATTTGCTTTTAATCAATTACTTGATAGGTACAATTTACTTGCCAAAGTTATGCCTAAAATAGCTGGATGAATGGCAAACAGTGCAGACCCTGATGAGACGCCGCATTATGCGGCGTCTCATCTGGGTCTACACTGTTTGCTCTGGCCTGTCTGTTCAAATATACATTATGTAAAGTGCAACATATGGTAAGAGTCATGCTCAGACAGAAAGCCAGGCAGGTAAAATAATGACAAAAATTTTCGCGATTATTAATCGATTATCGATCGCAATGACATGACTGATAATCGATTATCTTTTCAGCTCCGATTGGCCAGCCCTAACGATAACACACCAGTGCGACATAGTTCTTTTTTCACATCTCCAAAATGGCTACTTTTCTGATCAAAATTCATGTTTTTTTATTATTTATACTGAAAACATAGGTTGTGGATGCTCGTTAGAACCGCCACAATGATGAGGCTCGAACGAGTTCGCACAACCTATATCTTGGAGCAGAAATAAGAAAAATAATGTATAACCCCGTAAACCCCAGTTTTCTCTAAAAAGGGGGAAATGTAAGGGGTTGCTAATTACACAGACTTGTTCACATGATGATTGACCTTTTTCTTTTTTTTTATAAAAAATCATTAACAAAATGCATTTTACATGTCATACGATAAATAGCATTTATAATATGACGTCGCGTCTGAGAGTGTAAGAACGCTATGTAATAAATTCGATAATCCACTAGTGGAATAAATATGCAAATTAGTTAGATACGCCCCGTAACGTTACACGTACGACGTCCTTAACGACGTCGCGTTTACTTATGGCGGAATATTGACATTTTTGTGAAATAAACGTGAATAAAAAGCGTTTTAAATGTCATATGATAAATAGAATCTTGCATTCATGCTCACGTATTGTTGAATTTCTTAAACTTGTTGAGAAAAAAGGATAAAATGCGAGGCTTTTCCTCAACTCGTTTTAAATGAGCACTCATGTAAGATCCTCTATGTATTACAGAAATAAATTCAGTAATACATGAACACTTATATTAGACCCTCTACATGCAAAACAAGTTGATCACCAGCTACACGAAGCCAATAATATAAAGAGGATCTTACATGGGTGTTCATGTATTATTGAATTTATTAAACGAGTTGAGGAAAAGGGATAAAATGCGAGGTTTTGCCGAGCATGTTATCCCTTTTTCTCAACGAGTTTAATAATTCAATAATACATGAGCACGAATGCAAGATTCTTTTTATCATATGGCATTCAAAACGCATTTTATTCACGATTTGGATACAAAAATGTTAATATTCCGCCATTAGTAATCGCGACGTCGTTAAGGTGCCGTACATGTACCTGTAACGTTATGTGGCGTATCTAACTAATTTGCATATTTAATCCACTAGTGGATTATCCAATTTATTACATGGCGTTATTACACTCTCAGGCGTGACGTCATATGATAAAACAAATGTTTGTTTGTTTGTTTGTTTGTTCGGAGTTTAAAGGCCAAGTAAACACTATTTAGATCATATCGAGCTGGCCAGTATATCTAATAACGCTCTACTTGGACAGGCTTAAAGGTTAGCGGTCAACAAGCTCAGTGCAGATTCTTTCGCCAGAAACTGACAATTGCCCTTCTTGAATCAGCGAAGAGAATCGAATGAGGGAAGAATAGGTTTCGTGATCAATCTCCTCGAAAGAATGCTGCCGACGCGGCAGGTATCGAACCCGCAACCTCCTAATCACCAGTCAGACGTGCATCCGACTGAGCTACCGAGACCGGCACGACAGCCATGTAACATGCGGTCAGCAGACAAACTATATGGTGTGGAGTGCTTAAGCTCTTCCGACTCGGCACTTGAACCCGGTGCGATCCCCGCAAGCTCCAAGTGTTGTTTCTCTTTAGCAAGATACATTGTACTTTATCCACATTGCTTAGCAGGAAAAAGAGGGCCACGTGGAACCTCTATAAATAAGGTCGATTATTATATAAGGGATTTTACATGAGTGCTCATGTATTATTGAATTTATTAAACGAGTTGAGGACAAGGGATAAAATGCGAGGCTTTGCCTAGCATTTTATCCCTTTTCCTCAACGAGTTTAATAAATTCAATAATACACGAGCTCGAATGCAAGATTCTATTTATCATATGACATTTAAAACGCATTTTATTCACGATTGTCTACAAAAATGTCATAATTCCGCCAGTAGTAAACGCGACGTCGTTAAGGACGTCGTTCATGTAATGTTACGGGACGTATCTACCTAATTTGCATATTTAATCCACTAGTGGATTATCGAAAATATTACACGGCGTTATTTCACTCTCAGACGCGACGTCATATGATAATATTATTATAATTAACTCTCGTCGTCAATTCAAGTTCAGTTTCATGCATAATAACAACAACAAATTGATCCATGTGGACAAACAAAACTGAACAATTACGTAGTTTCAACTTAGAGATTTTATTTTTGTATAACTGTATCCAGATATTGTGCCATGCAAATGGATTTGTTTCTGGATAGTTTTAACAGTATCAGAGCTGCCAGTTATATTTCGATTTAGTATTTAATATCGCACGACCCGATTTATTTCCCTTATCGAACTTACTCAGATAACTAGGAAGAGAAGCATGAAATGGGAACCTTGGTGTTACACTTACACGTGATTTGAGATGGAATTGACGTATAAGAAACATGTGTACTAAGAAAACGGAACGCTTAGATTCCGTTTGGTTTCCTGAGGCGAACATTTTTATGTTTCCTCAGGATGCTCAAGAGTTCGCCTAATCTTGGAATAATGTGGTTGTATCTGGGACCCCCAGGGAGTTGTCTTTCGCGCATAAATCAAAAGTTTCAGAATAGAGCTGCTATATATGTAACTAGCAGTTACTGCCTTGAAACTGGGAGTATGACCGGAATACAAGAAAACAAGAATATCGGTGAAACCGGTAGATGCCCCCCGAAGGTGCAATAGACGGAACAGGAAAAATTATCCTAGTTAAAGAGCGGTATACGGTATATACTCACTGTACTTCAAAATGGAGTATAACAAAACCTGTCGGTGGACAGTTTTTTTTTCTGAAAATAGCCACCTTGACCTTGAGCCCAGGACCCTGAAAGTCAAACTTGCTCGAGATATTATCATATCTAACATTTGTGTGAAATTATATTAAAATCCATCAATAAATGTAGGCACTAGAGCGATGACAATGTTTTTTTTTCTAAAAATAGCCACAATGACCTTTACCTTGAGCCCAGGATCCGAAAAGTCGAACTTGCTCGAGATATTATTATACCCAACATTTGTGTGAAGTTATATTAAAATCCATCAGCAAATGACGACGCTAGAGCGATGACAAAGTTCTTTTTTTTTCTAAAAATAGCCGCAGTGACCTTGGCATTGAGCTAAGGACCCGGAAAGTCAAACTTGCTCCAGATATTACCATGCCCAACATTTGTGTGAAATTATATTAAAATCTATCAATAAATGTAGGCACTAGAGCGATGACAAAGTTTTTTTTCTAAAAATAACCACAGTGACCTTGACCTTGAACCCAGGACCCTGAAAGTTTAGTACTGGTAATTTGCTTAGAAGGTCTAAGCCTGCCCGGGAAAACTGCTGCGAGTCGGTCCGTCAATGTACACAAACCCTATTGATTTTATTATTCAATGTTGGGTAAAAGTCCCACAGAATTGGAAGCAACGTCTCCAAAATGACCTTAATAGTGTTGACGGGGATGCTAAACCGCAAATTAAACAAACAAACAAAAACACATTAACAGCATGAATTGGACTATTTGCATGAGCAAACGACTATAATCTGAGCTTACTTTAATATCTGGTAGCGTTTCATGGCCCATTCAAGCCAAACAGTCATGTCAAGCATGGTCAGTTTAACCCATTTTGTACCCGAAACCCGAAAACTGGTGATTGGCAAATAGTGTAAGACCAGATCATGTGCCATAAAAACCAGCATCTGATCAGAGCCTACATTATTTGCAGGGAAGTTTAGCCATTTTCTACATAAACTTTTAACAAAACACAACCCGACATCCCTAGATTTTGAAATTGTGATTATTTGTGCTTTATACAAGGTGAAAGGTAATGGGTTACTTACCCACAAATATTGAGTAAACCTGCTGTAATATTGATCTATGTATGTGTTAGGCTTTTACATCCCATCATCATCTAAGGTCATATGGAGACGAGACCTCCGAAAGTCTAAAGGATCGAACCCAGGACCCCTGGTTTACAAGGCGAGTAGCTAAACCACTACATCACAAAGGCTTCTGTAATGTTGATCTACTTGTTGGGTTTTTAAGTCATTTGTAAAAATAGCCCCACAACCGCAGATATGGGTGGGTATTAGCTTGTTTTAATTGAGCTTTAAGGTCCTCGCCAACATTATTTAGGCCATTTTGGGGACATTGCTTCCAATTTTGTGGGACTTTTATCCGACATAGAGATAAAATGACATCTTAAGCAGTGCCATCCAATAGAACCAAAAGGCTTTTAAGGTATGTATTGGACAGTCTAATACCACTTTACATGGGCTAGCTTAGACCTTCTAAGCGGTTTACCAGTATGTGTTTGTGTCAAGTTCAGCTCTGCGTACACGCACCAAGCAACCGGTCCCCCTCTATTTATCCAAGGCTTGCAGCCTTGATGGGCGGGCGTGAAATATGGGTGGGGTAAAGTCGGGCTAACGTGTGGGGTAGTCACATGTACATGTAATATATGTGTTCCCCAACAGGTTTTGATGAAATGCAAACATACCCTAGTGGAAATAACTATTATAAACAGAAGGATATTCAGGAGGGCCCGGCAATGCAGGCTCCTAACAGGGCTCTGAAATGTAAAAAGTCATTTTCCCCATCACTCACCGTATGTAAGGGTAGGGGGTGGGGGGATGGGGGGGGGGGCGGATGGTGAAGCCGTTAAAAATGACAAATGTATTACAGGTTTATTTATTTAACATGGGAAAAATATATATATTTTGTCAGTAAAATCAATGGTTTCTAACTATGCTTTTAGGTGGAACTGTTCTTCTTTTTGTTTTCTTACCTGTTCCCAGTGGGACAAACACACCCAATCCAGATATAATTTTTAAGTATCTGTCCTCTGAAACATGTCTGTCTATGATCATAACATGTTAGTGAAATGACAAATCCTTTATTTTCTGTTTTTCATCCGGAGATATGCAGCTTCTTGATGTCTGTTGCAGTGTTGCAGATTGTCACTTGTCAGTCACATTGGAGGGGGAAAGTGACATTTCAGAGAGCACACATATTGCTGGTCCATGATTAATGGCAGAATGTTTCTTCAAAGATCCCTCACGATCAGATGAATCATTTAAACACCACCTTACTATAGACATTTTTAATCAATTCCACTCATTTCAACAGGAAATTCAGCTGCTTGCCTCCATTTTGATCTACCTTTTTCGTGGAGAGTTTCAAGGGAGGTAATAAAGTTCCCGTCCTTTTTCGGTTGCACACCACTAAAATAGGTTTTTCAAAGGCCAATATTATGAAAGTGTATAGAGTTCCCGCCGATATTTTTATTACTTACTGAAGTTTTAAATCCATATGTCCACACTAGGCAGATATGCACGCTTATTTAAATAACATTGAATGAATATACCCACAGTGACCCCCCCTTTCCCAGTCAATGTTTTTTTTCAAAAAGTAAGCAAAAAAATAAAAACTACAAGTGTCATGAATTTTTGTTGTTAGGAAGAAAAAATATGTACTCTCATCAGATGATATGAAAAAACAGCACAAATTCACACAGGTTCATTAAGAAAATGGGGACTATCCAAAAGTACCCGTCATTTTCGCAAAATGCCCGTTGCCATGGAAACGATACAATATTTTGGAAAATGATGGCCAGTTTGTCAGATTTTGGTCCTCTATGCCAATATGACATTTTCAGGCGAATCAGTGACTATGTGTGGCACGGATTTTCTGGTGCTTACAGAGAATGGCTCTTAAAAGGCCGAGCACTGCTCCTCAGATTCTACGACGGTTCCAGCGTAAAGGCTGGTGCTGTGCCATGTGGCGGCCGTAAAAAGTCTCCCCGTTCATACATCATAGTGCAGATTACATTTTCCGGTCCTTTGGGATCATTGGGTTCATTTAGAATCATTTTGAAAATAGAGTTCTGCTTAAGCCGGTGCTAGGGGGCGTGGCCAGTGTAGCACGTTTCAGTACTGGCCATGAACAGACTCAATAAAACCGAGTCTGCTATTTTCGTTTGTTTGGTGTACTCTTTGCTTCCAAAGGATCTAACTATTCAGAACTTATTTACGGAGGATTAGAGAGATCTAATTCTATGTAATGTTGGTTTGTGCCTGATGCTCTGTCTCTGGTCGGGCCCATCGGAGTCTAATTGTTGGTTTTCTTTTACTCCATTATTTCAGCGTTTTCTTGCTTTCGAGTCCTCACCGTTGTTTCATCTCTGTGGTGGTTTGATTTTTTAGGGTTCACGGAGATGTTGCACTGATGAGTTAGGAGGCCATCATGCGGACTGAACAAATAATTTGTCTAAATCGCGACGGAAATTAGGGCGAGGATTGTGGCCACGTAAAATCGATTTAAGACCACCCCCGCTCCTATTGGAATTCGTTTCACTGACCGTTCCAAGGCGGTTCTTCTGTTGCGGTTTATTTTTTGTTATGGTTTGTCTTTGAGTGTGTGTATCGCTTATGTAATATTGTTTTGGATAGCCAATTGGCCATTTTGTGGGAAAGTTACTGTCCTTTTGGCTTTCCGCTATTGATGTTTCCATTAGGGTCTGTTGTTTCGTGTTTGTGTTTCATTCCCTTTTGGTGTCTCTGATTGGAGCTGTGGGTTAATTGTACCGATTTCTGATCATTGCCTTCACTTCTATTTTGTATATAAAAGCGGGGTTTAACGGGGTCAAATTATATTGGCATATTTTCTGGAGGTTTAACTCAAATTGCAATATGATTACTAATTCAAGGTCACAGGTTGCCTGAACATATGAATATCAGGTCCAATAAATCATCATGTAATAAACATTATAGTTTAACGCAGTTTTATGCCTGTTTGTTGTTGAACGCTACCAGTTAATTAAAAATTCGTTTGAATGCATAAGTTTTGACAGATTTTCAAGACGTATGTTGAGATTCTCAAAACCATAGTCACTTATTGTCGTTGCCGGCTGCTATCTCTGTCTTAAATACCAAATACAAAAGTTAAGTTGTCATTCAATTAAACCAATTTTAAATGAAATAATACGGGAAAACTTAATAATCATCAAGGGTTTTGGTCCAATTTGATGTTTTATAAAGAATGATATGTCACATACACAGTTGTATCAAAATAATTAATACCAGTAATTATAAAACGTTCTCTGCAGATAAGAAATTAAAGCAATTAATTTAACATTTTGTAAACTTGAACAAAACCGCGTTTGAGATAAATCTTTAGAGCTATTAATTTCTAAACTTGACAAGACCTACAGACAACATTTTTATTAGTCTGAATAGTTAATCCGTCATAAACACATTTATTCTTATGAATTGAAATTGAAATGTACTTCCATCAACTTTAAAAGTGCTTAAAGCTTACATGTACCTACTTAACCCATATACGCCTAGCGGCCCATTTGTGGGACATTGGCATCGTCGTCACACGACTTAGGTGGAGAGGATATGCTTTACTCGAACAGTTGTAATTAGTTAGGAATTCGATATTGAAAGTAAACCTCTTAAGTTTGTGCCATTATTTTTTTAACATCAAGCGTCATGTATGTTTTTTTCCTATCATTTCTTATTGCACAACGCAGTTGTGAACATTGCCCCGATAGCGCAGTGGTTAACGCGTTCGACTTATGATCGAGAGGTTGTGCGTTCGAATCCGGCCACCGGTATCGAAGAGTGTCCTTGTGCAAGACACATAATGATACTGCCCCACTCCACCAAGGTGTAAAAGTCACCGCCTCTCTCTCTCGCGCGCGCGCCTGAAACACCTGGAATGAGTGTTCGAGAGCGATTCAATAAGGTTGAAGTTTTCATCGCAATCTAACTAAAATCAATTAGTATAAACTAAACTAACATTGAATAGCTCGTGATGCAAACCGTGCAGAGGCGACCATGTACAACAAGCTGCTCAGAGTATGGTCCGTGCGTCTGTTGTAACGTTAATTCACTCGGTGCAGTTCGTGGTTTGTCTTCCCGTACAGACGCACGATTCATAATCTGAGTAACACCGAGGCTTTGGTTCTCATCACGTTAACAAGTCCGTGTAATGAACACCCATCTACAATTCACTTATATAGAGAAAACTGGGTTTTACAGGGGTATATTAATTTTCTGATTTCTGTTTAAAGACATAGGTTTTTGGTTCTCGTCATATCCTCCTCCCTGAAGCCGCCTTACGAACACCCTCAACATATGTGTGGAGTATAGATAAGAAAAATATCACAATTTTTCACCAGAATAAACCAGGTATGAAAGATTGCACTTTATCATATGACGTCGCGTCGGAGAATGTAATAACGTCATGTGATAAATTCGATAATCCACTAGTGGATTAAATATACTAATTAGTTAGATACACCCCGTAACGTTACATGCACTGCGTTCTTAACGACGTCGCGTTAACTAATAGCAGAATTTTGACATTATTGTTGAACAATCGTGAATGAAATGCGTTTTAAATGTCATATGATAAATAGAATCTTGCATTTGTGTTCATGTATTATTGAATTTATTAAACTCGTTGAGGAAAAGGGATAAAATGCTCGGCAAAGCCTCGCATTTTATCCTTTTTCCTCAGCTCGTTTAATAAATTCAATAATACATGAACACTCATGTAAGATCCTCTATGTGAACAATTTATTAAACTCGTTGAGGAAAAGGGATAAATGCTCGGGAGAGCCTCGCATTTTATCCCTTTTCCTCAACTCGTTTAATAAATTCAATAATACATGAGCACTCATGTAAGATCCTCTATATATCACATGGCTATGTGATCGTAATGTGATACGTTTGTGTAACTTTGCAGTTTATATTACTTGTTATGTACAATACGCAATATATTTCATTTTAGCCCCGCCTAGCAAATTTGTGTCTTCGGGCATTCCGTCATGACAAATTTTACCTGCGCATGCCCAGCCCTCGTATGGCTTTCTGTCTGAAGGTTCCTCTTGATTCATTGCTTGTATGAGCGAGCAGCGAAGGTTCTGGCGAGACTTCGCGGATGCGCAGCCTCGCATCGCGCAGGCTGCGCATAAGCGATAAGTACCAAAATCGCTTGACGGGGCCCAATTTTAAGTTGCGGTGGCTGATTCCAATAATAATGTCCTCTCGCTCAAGAACTAGTGTACTGATTTCCTCCATGTTTGGCATTTTGACTTTTGTTTTAAGCTTCATTGTAAATGAAAAAGTTAATTCTACAAGGTAGTTCGTGTTTGAATGGACAAACTTCTTTAGTATTATTAAACATGATAATAGCAATAGGTCACAGTAAAGATAGCAATGGTTCAATCAATAGGTACTATGGTAATATTAATAATTACTCCGACTTTTACTACTGATAACGCCGCCCCCGCCCATCGAGGCTTGAAGAAATAGAGGGGCTGCATGATGCTTCCACGCAGAGCTGAAACCGTCCGCATACTAGTATTGGTAAAACCGCTTAGAGGATCTAAGCCTGTCCAGGAACAGCGGTGCGAGTCGGACCGTCCATGCTTATAAACCATTTTGGTTTCACTGGGCGACAGGGCTTGAGATGTCATTTCATCTCAATGTCGGGTAAAAGTCCCACAAAATTGGAAGCAACATCTCAAAATGACCTACACTGTGTTGACGGGGACGTTAAACCTCAAATCAAACAAACAAAAACTACTGATAACGATAACAATAATGATACTAATTAGATGATAATTAGTAACGATTGTATCAACAAAAACGCCTAAATTAGGAAATATTACATATGTAGCAAGGTTTAGAAGTTTTATAATAATACGTATTATAATTATCAATATCATCATCATTATTTTAATTCTTGTCCATTCAAACACTAAACAGTTAGATAAAAAAAAATAACGTATCAAAGATATTGTTTTCTATGCTGGACAGCGGAGTGCATTTAAGTGCACAAATATTTCATTTAAGCGTAGATTTTTTTCATTGCATTCTACATTTACTACTTTCGGCACATAACAATCAGATCAAATTTTCTAGCATCTGTCTGCAAAACACAAAGTCTACATTTGATAACGAGCAAGTGTGTGTGTGTGTGTGTGTGTGGTGTGTGTGTGTGTGTGCGTGCGTGCGTGCGTGCGTGTGTGTGTGTGTGTGTGTGTGTGTGTGTGTGTGTGTGTGTGCGTGCTTGTGCGTGTGTGTTATGTTCCACCCACAGCTAAAGTCATAGGATTTGAAAACTCAATCGACATTTTGGACATAATGAAAACACGCCTATAAGGATACGTTGTAAACTTACCGCCGAAAAAACGAAAATTTTAAGAAGAAAAATTGTGATATGTTTCTTATTTCTGCTTAAATTATAGTTCGTAGGTGCACAGTAGAACCTCCTCATCGAGGCGGTTCTTACTAGTACCACAATCTATATTTAAGAGAAGAAATAAGAAAAATAATGTTTACCCATGTAAACCCCAGTTTTACTAAATAAAAGTGGGGTTCATAGTGTAGATTATATTTTCTTGTCCTTTGGGACCATTGATTCCATTGTGGAATTTTGAAAATATCTGAGGGTCACTGATGAGGCCTAATTGGCCGAAACTAGCTAGTCTGGCCCAGAAAACATGTACACTCCATATTTTTCAGTTCTGTGGTGTATTCCTTGCTTCCAAAGGATAACCCTTTTATAGAACATATTTGACTTCACCACAGCTGGTGTGTGGGAATGTGTGGCGGCGGTAAAACGTCTCCCTGCCCTACATCATAGTGTAGATTATATTTTCTTGTCCTTTGGGATCATTGATTCCATTGTGAAATTTTGAAAATATCTGAGGGTCACTGATGAGGCCTAATTGGCCGAAACTAGCTAGTCTGGCCCAGAAAACATGTACACTCCATATTTTTCAGTTCTGTGGTGTATTCCTTGCTGCCAAAGGATAATCCTTTTATAGAACATATTCAAGGGGATCAGAATTATATAGTATTTTCGTATATAGAAGCACGGAAGGAGCAAACACATGATCCCTGGTTTATGAGACAAGTAGTAGCCACTGCACCACCGAGATTTCTATTACGAGCAAGTAAAAAATGGTGATGTCAACAAAGTTGTCAAAATGACAAACGTTCATATAAAGGATATCACACTGTTTCTTTATGTACATGCACATTTAGTTTAATTTTGCCCATATAAAAAGGGGTAAAACATGTTTGTATCACAAGCTACCTATCTGGAAAGCCTACTGCATTCTAACATAAATCTTCGGCTATGTTTTACTTGTATGTTTGTTTGATTTGAGGTTTAACTTCTCCGTCAACACTGTAAAGGTCATTTTGGAGACGTTGCTTCCAATTTTTTGGAACTTTTACGCGACGCTGAGATAAAATGACATCTCAAACCCTGTCGCCCAATGAAACCAATAGGGTTTATAAGCATGGACGGTCTGACCCCCACCGCTTTGCCTGGGCAGGCTTAGATCCTCTAAGCGGTTTACCAATACTCGTCTCCGGTCAGTTTCAGCTATACGTGGAAGCATCATGCAGCCCATCTATTTCTTCAAGCACCCCCCCCTCCCTGGGCGGGGGCCGCAACTTATGAATGTGACGATGTTTTAAATGAAAACAAAGCAGCAATAATATGAGCATAATGTCAATTTCTCCAGTTCTACAAAACGAGTATAGGGTAGCTGTATTTGCTCCAATGGTTAAAGTGTTTCAGTAATAAGGAAGAGGGGGAAAAGGAGGATAGGGAGAGGAGATAAAGAACGGAGAGGAGAAAAGTAGAGAGAAGAGAAATGGAGACGGAAATATGTTAAGCGTAGAAGACCGGAAAAGGAGAAGGTAAGGAGATGGAAGCGAGTAGGCCAAATGGTAAAATGTGACCGATCACAGTAAAAGTATTAAGAAAGAAAGAAAGAAAGAAAGAAAAAGAAAGAACAGTGCAGTGATAAAAGAAAATAGGCCTATTCAGAGGGGAGACGGGTAAATGGAGGGAGAACGGGGATTTGAGAGGCGAGAAAGGGTAGGGAAGAGGGAATGTGGTAGAAGAGGGATGGGAGAAAAGGAAGGGGAAGGAGGCCTAGAGGGAAAGAGAGATACCAGAGGGAAGAAGGAGGGGAAGGGGGAGTGAAGGTGTGAAAATAGAGCAAAGGGTACAAACAGGGGTAACGAGATGGAAATACGGCGAAAATAGATGCTAAGTGTAATAGGAGAATGGGAAAATGATAGAGGGGTGTAAAAGGGACAGTGAGAGGGAAGAAATTTGATTCGATTCTGCCATGAAAGGGTATACACTATTCATTTGACAGAAACACTTGCTAGCATTGTCAGGAACCTATTTGTCCGTTTCACATATGTAAAAACAGCTGGTAAAATACGGGCAGTTTACGTTTTAGCTGATTAAACTGAAATTAATCTTTTATACATGAAAAAGTATCAAAAACCTAATAAATAAATAATATATCCACTTTGTTAATAAATTTTGAACAAAAAATAAATAAATAAATAAATCGGACTGAGAAGGTTTTCTTTCAAACGCTGACGCTTTTGGAAGTTTTAACAAAAACGAAAAGAAGGCAAGGCGGGTAAATTACGTTATTCCAAAGAAATACAATCGTGTGAAAGCTCGCAGTAGAAGAACAAACTGTACAGTTTAATAAAGAATTGTATAAATACGCCGTCACATTACTGGGGACCGATATACGGGCATTCGTATCCAACTGTCCCTATTTATTTACCCGGATTGCCCGACATTTTCCTACATAATCTAAGCAGCAGAATTGCACTTTTATGTACCAGATAAAAGACATTGCATGTTTTTTTTTGTAATGGAGGGGGGTATATACAAACTGTAGGCCAATTCCTCAAAAACGCCAGATAAGTTGCTCTTAGAAATCAATCAGAATACATGTACGTCTTTCTTGAAGATGCAACCGAAATTCTGATCTGTCATCAATGATAGCCCTCGAAATCTCTGATCTGTGTTTGTGGACAGTGATGCTGCTTAATAATAATAGTTTTAGCGTAGGCCAGGGAATATAACATATTTTGTTCCGTAGACGTACATTTGACGCCGAAAACAAACTTTCATACGATTTTCTTTGAAAATATTTTTCAACGAACTGGAAAAGTCTTATCTGGTTTTGAAATATAGCCAGAATGTTGCTGCGGTATCTCCAGGCATTTAGTTTCTTCTCCAATAGCAGCAAAAGTCAACATATTGTCTACTCGATTTATACATACGAAAAATTTCACCTACCCTTTCTTCGAAACCTTTTGTGTGATCTGTCTTCGAGGCAGTAATGTGCCGGTAATTAGCCGGTTGTACGGTGTGGGGATTAAGACTGCCCATTGTCAGTAATACAGAAGAACTATTATACACAGATTAGAAGCCATACAATACGGCGTCTGATCAGGGTTTACACGTTGGTTTACCATAAAAAGATTCAAGGTTTAAACGTAACGGTCTAGTTTCAGGTTCTATTCTGAACCATTTTCCAACATACACTTACATTATTGCACGACCCGCAGAAAAAGCGACCGACTGAAGTCGGTTGATTTCTAAGAGTGCCCTAAAATCACCGTGTCATTCTGTCATTCTGTCAGTCTGTCCGTCCGTAACCCATTTGTGAAAATTGGTGATAGTGACTTAACCGCTTGGAATATTTATACAATTTTTGGCATACTGATAGATATCAATGAGATCTAACCAATGAACTTGAGAAATATTACATTCCATTTGATATAGCCTCGCAGAGGCGAAAAATGTGAAAATTTTCGAACTGCTTCTCCTCGGAAACCGTTGGGGCCGATTGAAGTCAAATTTCATATGGAGTCTCTATGGGATGGGGGAAACCTAAATTTGCTCATGGGGTCCAGGTCACATGACCAAAATGGCCGCCAAGCCATATATGGTCTGTCTGTCTGTCCGTCCGTAACCCGTTTGTGAACATTGGTGATAGTGACTTAACGACTTGGAATATTTAAACAGTTTTTGGCATACTGTTAGATATCAATGTGATCTAACCAATGAATTTGAGAAATATTACATTCCATTTAGTATAGCCTCGCCGAGGCGAAAAATGTGAAAATTTTCGAACTGCTTCTCCTCGGAAACCTATGAGCCGATTGAAGTCAACCCTAACCCTTACCTCTGATGCATCATGGGATGAACATATTAAAAGAACTTACTCTAAAGCTGCATATAGGCTAAATATCCTAAGGATGCTTAAATATGATTTAGATAGAAAATCCCTCCTACGATTCTACACATCTTTTATTAGACCTACCTTGGAATATGGCGATATTGTCTGGGATAACATCAGCCAACAAAACCAAACTCTTCTTGAAAATGTACAACTGGATGCATGCAGAATCATCACAGGGTTACGTAAGGGAACATCTCATAGCATACTGTACAATGAGTTAGGCCTATGTCCACTTGCTGAAAGAAGAAAAAAACATAAGTTAATACAGTTTTATAAAATTTTAAATAATGAAGCCCCTACATACCTAGATAACATCCTTTACAGATTCAATGAGCAACAATCTCAATATAACTTACGAAGTGAAAAATTAAAACACCCAACACCCAAAACCAAATCATACCAAGACAGCTTCTTCATCTCAACTACTAATCTTTGGAATAATCTATCACCGGAACTAAACAATGCAACATCACTACATTCATTCAAGAACTTGCTGAAAAAGGAAACAACCCAACCCCCTAAATGGTTCTCAACAGGGACACGCAAGTACAACATTATTATGTGTCAACTAAGGAATGAGAAAAGTCAACTTAACAATGATCTATTCAAAGATCATCTAAAAGACTCACCTCTATGTACTAATTGCAATGAAAATAAGCATGAAAATAAACAGCATTTTTTCTTCGAATGTACAAAATTTACCCAACAAAGAACTGATATGATCAACAGACTTCAAGCCTGCCCAATCTTATACAGTAATACCGTACTAAATGCTGAGTTTCTGGTTACAGGCAGTAATACCCTATCTGAAGAATATAATCTCCAACTCACAAATATTGTTTCAAACTTCATAAAAGACACACAGAGATTTGATGGTCATTAACAACCTTTTCACATTAAAATAAAAAAAAAATAAATAAATAAATAAATAAAAAAAAAAAAAAAAAAAAAATTGCAATCACAGTGCTTTTCCACAAGAGCTATGTACCACAAAATCACTCCCACAGGGCCCAATTCTGCCCCACAATCAAAATTTTGCTTGTATGCTACTCTACTAATTAATAGTAATTATACCCCTAAATTTGATATGCCACATCACTATGATCCAAACACTACAATTTAACCCTTTGAATCCTCCCCCAGGTACTGAAAACACATCCCCAGGGCCCTAATTTGACCAAAGGGTCTAAATACTACCTGTATTATATCCTACTAATCATCCCCTTCGATTTGTTATACTACATGACTATGTTCCGAAGAACTTAAATTTTGACACCCAGACCCCTTCCCACAGGGCCCTAGTCGTGCCCCGGGGTCAAAATTTAACTTGTCTTGCATTCTATGTATCATCCCCTTCAAATTGATATGTCAAACGACTATATTCTGAAAAATTTGAACTTTGACCCCTCCTGACCCTAAGTCCGACCCCTTGGGCATGACCATGGGTTGCAAAAAAAAAAAAAAAAAATCCTGTTTAATATCTGATACATATTTTATTAATCATTACGTCTGTAAAATTTGGTATCAAAATCTATAAAATTGACTTCTATTGATACTTGACCTTTTGACCCCTGGTTAGACCAAAAAAAATAAAATAAGTAGATATGTCATATGACATCGCACACCCTCATCGTAGAAGTAAGACACTTACCAAATTTGGTTACATGCCGACTAGTGGTTTAAGGAGGAGATAGCGTTACGGCCAGACATGACAGACGGAGGCCTTCTCAATATCCCCATTATGCTTAAAAAATGTGGAGCTAATAAATTTGTAGCTTAACGAATGAAGTAACAAATAATAATTATCTATTTTTTATTATTTTTTTCCCTGGTCTGTCTGGATGAGGGGCTTCCAATCATTTGTTACATCTTACTCTGCTAACAAGTGGGCCAATAACTGCTTAAAAAGTAAGGGATATCATTGTCACAGTTCACAAAGGGACTTCCCCTATTATGCAATCTCTGAAAACCTATAAGATATAGAGTTACGTCCCTTCGAGTGTTTTCTTTCACGCCTGCTTACTTACTTGGAGCGTCCAATACCATATGACCACTTACTACTTACCGTTATGAGTGCTGAGAAAACTCTACAAAACATATCCTATAACAGTTCTTCTCGATATATAACGGTCAGTCACCAAAACAAAAAGATCAGCTACAGCTCACGAAATCCACGATGTACGAAATACGATGAACAGGTAAAAAGGTCAAATATGCAACCGGTGTAATGGTAAACTATATCCCTCCCCCCCCCCCCCCCCCCCCCTCCAAAAAAAAAAAAAAAAAAAAAAAAAGCTTCCATGTAAAAGACATTCTCTCGCACATACACTAACCTCAATAGCTTTCAACGAAAATGTACCTTATATTTATAAATTAAAGAAAGTAACATCCTCTTGGTGGCTCTCTCTCTCTCTCTCGCCCCTCTCTCTCTCTCTCTCTCTCTCTCTGTCCTGTCTTCGCAATTTATACTAGGAATAAATCGCATTTATATATAATAATGGATATATATTGTATCTTGAATATGTATATAAATATATATATCGTATTGTATATCAACACTTATACATGTATGTAAGTTACTCCTAGACCCAGCAGGCGCACTATGACAAACCACAAACCATAATGATGAAGCCTAAGCAACGTCAAGTCTGCGTCGGGGCAACGTCATGACGTTGCACCGACGTTAACCTGACGTCGCCCTAGCAACATGTGCCTGCTGGGAGAGCATCTGGGAGAGAATCTCTGGTTTCAAATGTACTTTGTAGAAGAAAATAATCCTAAACAGTACCACTTGGAAAGGACAAATATAGGCCTGGCCTACGTCCAATCCAATGGTACATATATATGTACTTATGTTTGTATGTATGTATGTAACCATGAAATTTCTAATAAATAAAAAAAAATTGAAGTCAAATTTCATATGGCGCCTCTATGGGATGGGGGAAACCACAATTTGCTCATTGGGTCCAGGTCACATGACCAAAATGGCCGCCAAGCCCTATATGGTAAAAACCCTTCAAAAATAGTCTTCTCCAGAACCACTGGGCAGACTGTTTCCACGAAACTTGATAAATAGCATCTGGGACGTAGGCCCATCATAAATTTCTAAAATGGTGACCCTGGGTTGACCTTGACCTTCTTTGTGCCTAGGTCAAACTTTGACACATATGCTTTTGTATTGGAAAAGTGAGAATGCATTTTATCCTGCAAAAGATTCAGAATACAGTACTAAAGTATAAGATATATTTTTGCTCCTTACGATAAGGCGCATTTATTGGGGGAACCGTTTTAGGTCCAGGTCACATGACCAAAATGGCCGCCATACCCATATATGGTAACACTCATAAAGCTTAAAGCATCCGGAGGGTCGTGCACTTCAGCTGAAGCACTGGTTATGGTTAGTTCTTGGTTTTAACAATATTTGCAAATAAATTACAAAGACATACATAGATACATACACGCAAAATGACATAGGATCTGACGGTAAGCATAGTGCTTATAATGAAGTCATTTCCTATGTTCAAGTTTTGTATACAGTGTATTCGAATAATGGTTAAATAGTGACATCAATATGAAAACAAATCGTTCTGTGAGCTCAGAGAGAGAGAGAGAGAGAGAGAGAGAGAGAGAGAGAGAGAGAGAGAGAGAGAGAGAGAGAGAGAGAGAGAGATTCATGTGTACTTGTACATGATTGTAGAAGAACACTTTTAGCGTGAGTGGTAAAGATATTCCTCCGAAAGTTTGCTGCTGTATTACGTATTCTAAACATCTTTGAGGCGCCATTACAGTTTTTAGTTCTTAGAACCACGCGATCGCTTGGGCCATGAAAGACGGGTAATTATCCCAAAGGCTCAGTCTTGCCAGAGTCTTTGCTGCTGAAAACTATACAATGCGTTATTATGATAACACACCCGTGCGACACAGAGCATTTTTCACAGCTCGAAAATGGCTACTTGTTTGTTTGTATTGGAGTTTAACGGCCCAGTCGACACTATTTAGGTCATTTATGAGCCGGTCAGTTTACCTATCAACACTTTCCTGGGCAGGCTTATACGTAAGCGGTTAACCAGTACAGTGCACATTCTTTCGCCAGAAACTGACAAGTGCCCTTCTTGAATCAGCGGAAGGGAGAGAAAGACCGTAGAAAATATTTCATGATCAATCTCCACGAAAGAATGTTGCCGACCTCGACGGGAGTCGAACCCGCGTCCTCCTGATCACCAGTCAGACGCGCATCCGACTGAGCGAAAATGGCTACTGATGAAAATCTGTGATATTTGTCTTAATTATATTGCAAACATAGGTTATGAGTGCTCGTTACAACCGCCACGTTGCGAGTACCCACAACCTATGTCTTGTATACCCCCGAAAACCCCTGTCTTCTCTATATAAAAAGTGGGGTTTAGAAGTGTTCATTTGTGATGTCAGGGCATCTAGTCCTGTAAGTCTCATCACGTGAACTAGTCCGTGAAATGAAGACCCATTAAATATGTACTATAAAAGGGTTATCCGTTAGAAGCAAGGAATACACCACATAACTGAAAAATAAGGAGTGTACGTGTTTTCTGGGCCAGACTAGCTAGTTTCGGCCAATCAGGCCTCATCAGTGACCCTCAGATATTTTCAAAATTCCACAATGGAATCAATGATCCCAAAGGACAAGAAAATACGATCCACACTATGATGTAGGGCAGGTAGACGTTTTACCGTCGCCACACATTCTTGTCTTTACATAGACAAAACTGGGGTTTACGGGGGTAAACATTATTTTCTTTTATTTCTGCTCCAAGACATAGGTTGTGGGTACTCGTTAGAACCGCCTCAATGAGGCGGTTCTAACGAGCACCTACAACCTATGTTTACAGTATAAATTAGAAAAATATCAAGGATTTTCTTTCGAAAAGTCGCCAGTTTGGAGATGAGAAAAAAAATGCACTATGTCGCACGGGTGTGTTATCGTAATGTGGTCGTCTGCTTTATGAAAACACATCCGTGTGACATAGCGAATTTTTGCATACCTCCAAAACGGTCAATTTGTGTTTTTTTATTTATACTTCAAACATGGGTCGCTCGTTAAAACCGCCTAAGCGAGGCTGTTCTAATGAGTACCCACAGCCTCCGTATTGGAGCAGAAGTACAAAAATACGAAAAATAATGTATACCCCTGAAAACCTCATTTTTCTCTATATGAACTGGGTTTCCATTATGAAAACACGCCTATACAAATACAGTGTCATTTTTACCGCCGAAAATACGAACATTTTAAGATGAAAAATTGTGATATTTTTCTTATTTCTCCTCAAAACATAGATTGTGGGTACTCGTTAGAACCGCCTCATCGAGGCGGTTCTAACGAGTACCCACAATCTCTGTTTTACAACAGAAATAAGATAAATAAGGTTTACCCCCGTAAACCCCAGTTTTACTATATTAAAGTGAGGTTCAAGGGGGGTCAAAATTATATAGGCATGTTTTCATGATGAAAGTGCTGTTAGCGATAAGTGCCAATTCCTCATGAGCTGGCCCGATCCAAGTCAATATTTCGAAGGGAATTCTTGTTTATTTAAAAGCTTTGATGTTTGTTTACTGAAAGAGTCTGTATTTGTAATGATTATTAAATATTTATGACAAGTCTGTTTGAATTTGAATTTTGTTATTTCTAGAATGTTGTTATTTTACGATTTGCAGTAAATCAGTCAAGGTACAGAATTCTGTCTTTATCCTTATGGGGACACTGGCAAACAGTGAACACCCAGATCAGACGCCGTGAAACTGGCGTCTGATCTGTGTCTTCACGGTTCATAAAAACACAAGATTTGCTATATAATATTTGGAACAGCATTTTTTTTTAAACTTTGAAATTTGTTAAATAAATGACTAGTCCGTGTAATGAATACGCCTCTAAATCCTACTATATCGGGTCCTCACCGTTGTTTTATCTCTGTGGTTGTTTGATTATTTGGGTTCACGGAGATGTTGCACTGATGAGTTAGGAGGCCTTGATGCGGACTGAACAAATTATTTGTCTAAATCGTGACGGAAGTAAGGGCGAGGATTGTGGCCACGTAAAATCGATTTAAGCCCCCACCCCACCTACAGTGGAATTCGTTTCCGCTGACCGTTCCAAGGCGGTTCTTCTGTCGCGGTTTATTTTTGTTATGGTTTGCCTGTGGGTGTTTGTGTCGCTGGTGTTATTTTATTTTGGATAGCCTATTGACCATTTTGTGGGAAAGTAACTGTCCTTTTGGCTTTCCGCTGTTGGTGTTTCCTTTAGGGTCTGTTGTTTCATGTTTGTGTGTCTTTCCCTTTGGTGTCTCTGATGGGAGCTTTGGGTTGATTGTATCGATTCCTGATCATTGCCTCCACTTCTATTTTGTATAGAGAAAAGTAGGGTTTACGGGGGTATTCCTTATTTTCCTTTTTCTCGCTCAAAACAGAGATAGAACCGCCGCATAGAAGCGATTCCGATGAGCACAAACAATCTTTGGACTAGAATTAAGAAATACCAAATATTTTCATCTGAAACTGCCATTGCTAGAGAATTAACATTACGAAAACGCGCCTATACAAATGCATTGTATACTTAACCACCGAAAAAAACGAAAATCTTAAGATGAAAAATCGTGATATTTTTCTTGTTTTTGCTCAAAATATAGATTGTGGGTACTCGTTAGAACCGCCTCATCGAGGCGGTTCTAACGAGTACCCACAATCTATATTTTAGAGCAGAAATAAGAAAAATAAGTTTTACCCCTATAAACCCCAGTTTGACTATATAAAAGTGGGGGTCAAGGGGGTCAAAATTATATAGGCGTGTTTTCGTAATGGCATACGGGTGAGTTACATTGTGTGACACAGTGCATTTGTTTCACATCTCCAAAATGGCTACTTTTCTGATGAAAGTCCGTAATATTTTTCTTATTGACATTGCAAACTTAGGATGTGGGTGCTCGTTAGAACCGCCTCAGTGAGGCGGTTCTAACGAGTACCCACAATCTATGTTTTGAGCAAAAAATAAGGAAGATGATGAATACCCAATAAACCCCACTTTTCTCTATATAAAGTAGGGTTTAGGGGGTTGTCATGTCACGTATATGTAAACCTGATGTCAGCCCCCGCCCATAGGGGCTTGAAGAAATATATGGGCTGCATGGTGCTTCCTCGCAGAGCTGAATCCGGCCCGCACACTAGTACTGGTAAACCGCTTAGAGGATCTAAGCCTGTCCAGGAACCACGGTGCGAGGTGGACCGTCCATGCTAATAAACCCTATTGGTTTCATTGGGCGACAGGGCTTGAGATGTCATTTCATCTCAATGCCGGGTAAAAGTCCCACAAAATTGGAAGCAGCGTCTCCAAAATGACCTTTACAGTGTTGACGGGGACGTTAAACCTCAAATCAAACAAACAAAATGTAAACCTGATGTATCGCAATGGATAACAGTTGTTTGGATTTCTTATAGAATGAACAGAAAAAGAAAAAAAAAAAAAAGAAAAAAGAAAAAAAAATATTCAAAAGGTTTCGCAACATACTGTATGATAGATAAGTCATAATACGCATGCGCAGCAGCCATGTCCGTTTAACCCTTTTTGTACCAAATGGAATCTTCCACCTTATATCTGACAGGGGTCTATTTCGAAATTAAGGGGTGTCAGGTTGTCTTTTCTTCAAAATTTACTTGGAAAATGGCTTAACATTTTGCAAACAGTACAGGCCCTGATCAGACGCCGCGTTTTGCGCCGTCTGATCTGGGCCTGCCTGTTTGCCAAGGTACCCCTTTAGGTGTTTCTGGTACTGAATGGGTTAAAGCTGTCGAACTCATAATAATTATGTTCCTACATGCCCTCAATTTACATGCATCTGTTCGAAAGCTGTGACAGGCTTAAGGGAACCTGTAGACTCGCCTCAGCCTTCAATCTTTGTATACATTGCCAGAAGAGAGAGAGAGAAAGCTGTGACAGGCTTTAGGGAACCTCTAGATTCGCCTCGGCCTTCAATCTTTGTATACATTGCTAGAACAGAGAGAGAGAGAGAGAGAGAGAGAGAGAGAGAGAGAGAGAGAGAGAGAGAGAGAGAGAGAGCTGTGATAGGCTTAAGGGAACCTGTAGACTCGCCTCGGCCTTCAATCTTTGTATACATTGCCAGAAGAGAGAGAGAGAGAGAGAGAGAGAGAGAGAGAGAGAGAGAGAGAGAGAGAGAGAGAGAGAGAAGCTGTGACAGGCTTAAGGGAACCTGTAGACTCGCCACGGCCTTCTATCTTTGTATACATTGCCAGAAGAGAGAGAAAGCTGTGACAGGCTTAAGGGAACCTGTAGACTCGCCTCAGCATTCAGTCTTTGTATACATTGCCAGAAGAGAGAGACAGAGAGAGAGACAGAAAGCTGTGACAGGCTTAAGGGAACCTGTAGACTCGCCTCGGCCTTCAATCTTTGTATACATTGCCAGAAGAGAGTGGGAGAAAGCTGTGACAGGCTTAAGGGAACCTGTGGACTCGCCCCAGTCTTCAATATTTGAATACATTGCCAGAAGAGAGAGAGAGAGAGAGAGAGAGAGAGAGAGAGAGAGAGAGAGAGAGAGAGAGAGAGAGAGAGAGAGAGAGAGAGAGAGAATTTCTCAATAAGATACGTGATTTGTGATTCACTTTGAAATACTGTTCATTGTATTGTGTCTTCATTGCCAAGCATGTTGAAGAGCATGTTTGTTTATTTACTAACAAACGTATTTTATCCTGAAGATATATACGATCCATTAGAAATGATAAAATGTGAGAACAAAGTAAAGGATCAGAACGAAAGCTGAGTTCTCCTTTACAAGCTTTTGAAGTTTGTTTCCTGAAAGAGTCTGTACTTCAACAATGATAAGAAAATATTTATACATTCTTACGTTTTGTTGACCGAAGTCAGAACAGGAAAGAAAAAATCAATTTAATTCAAATAATGGAAAATGAGTCTGCATGCAGGCAAAAATGATTATCGTAAATAAGTCATCGTTCAAATGCGCATGCGGCATCAACCATGTTCATTCAGTTTTAAAGCCATTATAGACTGTTTGGATTTGCGCATATTAGGATAGAAAACGGGGGCACAGTCTGTTTTCCACTTTTCGCCAGAAAGGTTAAGGCGAACCGAACGGTTAATATCAAATTGTACAATTAACCAGCGATGTTTCGCAAGGACTCATGAACTGAGAAAGCAAGTAAAAGCATTTCATATTTGAAAAGATACCTTTCATCAGAATTTACCCCAACATTACGAAAACACGCCTATCTAAATATATTGAAAATTTTACCTAAAAAAAAAATGAAAATTTTCTGATGAAAAATTGCGATGATTTTCTTATTTCTGCTCGAAACATAGGTTGTGGGTACTCGTTAGAACCGCCTGAAACATAGGTTGTGGGTACTCGTTAGAACCGCCTCAGCGAGGCGGTTCTAACGAGTACCCACACTAACGAGTACCCACAACCTATGTCTTAGAGCAGGAATAAGGAAAATAATGTACACCCCTGCAAACCTAATTTTTACTATATAAAACTGGGGTTATAGGGGGTCAAAATTATATAGGCGTGTTTTCGTGATGATACAATTCCAAACATACAACGATTATTTATTATTATTGTGTGTGTGTGTGTGTGTGTGTGTGTGTGTGTGTGTGTGTGTGTGTGTGTGTGCGTGCGTGTGCGTGTGAATTCGGGTTTAACGTCATTTTCAACAATGTTTCAGTCATATCACGGCGGTGTCTGGTTGCGACAGGGAGCTCAATGCTCACTTTTATAGTGCTACCTCACTGAAGTATCATGTCCCAGACACATTACACGATACAACACCCAGTCACATTATCCTGACACTGGGTCGACCAATCCTAGCCTTTTCCCGTAAATCTGAGTGCCAAGCGAGGAGCAGCTAGTACCATTTTTAACGACTTTGGTATGTCGCGGCCCGGGATCGAACCCGTGACCTCCCGTTTCCCGGAGCGGACACTCTACCAACTGAGCTATCGGGGCCGGTTTTATTATTATGTGCTGCATATAAACATAGAAAGTAATGTTAGACATATCAGAAGTGTTTGATGCAAGGTAAGCATGCGCATTGAATTTGTTGTCATTTCCATGAAGGTAATTTCTATGAAGGGCAAAGTTCCTAACGTACGACGCCTCAAGTTGGTATATTTTAACAAGATGCCCAATTAGGCTAAAACGCTCACATTAGGAACATTTTAATAAGCTGTGTGTCTCATGTTGCAGAGAAGAAGAGTGTTTGATGATGTTCTTCCAACTATAAGTCTGTGGGAGCTTAGGAATCCCTAGGGCATGGGCAATTCGGACCCCAGGGACATGGTTGGCAGTATATATGTAGGTGATCATTTAACGTTTCTTCATACTCAATATCCAAGCTCGGGGCCTTATGGTTTCAGAGACGATTTTTCATTTCTTATTCCATTAAAAGTTTATGGGAGCTAATGAGCCATAGGGCTAGGCCAATTTGGACCCTAGGGACTTGGTTGGCAGGATTTATGTAGATGACTACTTAACGTTGCATCATGCTAAATATCTAAGCTCTGGGCCTTATGGTTCGTAGATAAGAACATTTTTGAAGTGTTTTTAACCATAATAAGTCTATGCGAGTAAATGAGCCACGGGGCGTGGTTAGTTTGCATCTTCGGGGCATGGTGGCAGGGTTAATGAATTTGAACACTTAACGTTGCTACACACTAAATAGCTAAGCTC
The DNA here is from genome assembly GCA_963580285.1 of Lucinisca nassula. Lineage (NCBI taxonomy): Eukaryota > Metazoa > Mollusca > Bivalvia > Lucinida > Lucinidae > Lucinisca > Lucinisca nassula. Next base: position 74,863,277 of record OY757022.1, read on the forward strand.
TGGGACTTATGGTTTCAAAGTTTAAGATTTTTTAAAGTTGTTTTCCATTTTAAGTCTTAGGGATCGAACGAGCCATAAAACATGGCCAAATCAGGCCCCAGGGGCATGGTTGGCAGGACGTATGTATGTGACTTCTTAACATTGTTACATATCAAGTATGTTAGTTCTGGGTCTTGTGGTTGCAGAGGAGTAGAACATTTTGACATTTTCCCCTTTTTTGGTCTATGGGAGCTAATGAGCTCCAGGGCGTGGCCAATTTGGACCCCAGGGGCATGCTTTGCAGGATTTATGTAGATGATCACTTAATTTTGCCTCAGCTCTGGCCGCTATGGTTTCAGGAGTGACGTTTTTTGAAGTTTTTCCCATTGTAAAATAGAAGTAAAGGCAATGATCAGGATTCGATACAATGAGCCCACACCTTCAATCAAAGACACCAAAGGGGGGGGGGGGGCACAAACATATCCTATAATAACTAGACCCTTATGTAAACTCCAACAGCGTAAAGCCAAAAGAACAGTCAATTTCCCACAGATTGGCTATCCAAACTAAAAGATATAAGCGACATACACATTCAAAGACGAACTAAATAAAAAATGAACCACGAAAGAAGGACCGCCTTGGAACGGTCAGTAAAAGTATTTCACTGGGTGTGTGTGTGCGTTGGGGGGGGGGGGGGGGGGAGGGGGGCTCAAATCCATATTACGCGGCCGCAATCCTCACCATTACTTCCGTCGCGATTTAGCCAAATAATTATTTCAGTCCGCATGAAGGCTTCCTGACGCACCAGTGCAACATCTCCGATGAAACAACAGTATGGACTCGACAGCAAGAAAACACGGAAATGCTGGACCAAAAGAAGACCAACACTAAGCCTCCGATGGGCACGACCAGAGACAGAGCATCAGGCACCCACCGACATTACATACAATTAAATTTTAATTTCAAGTAGGTTTTTTACGCTGGAACCGTCAAAGAATCTGAGGCCTGGCCCACCGGTGTGCAATTAAAGAGGGAAGCAAAATCGTCAACCGTGATTGGTTTAACTACTGTGCATGCAGTCTGTCGTATAACAATCATGTTGTACCCAATCCTTTTTTTATCGAAGAATGATTTTACGAAACTGGGTACTGAAGTCATTGCAAGTACACCATAAAATTCGGGTTCCTTGTTGTAGAAAAGATTTAAAGCCAACGTTGAATTATGAAATTAAATCGGAATGACGTCTGTAAAATTTAGAAAAGGCTTTGCGTGGTTTTTGATACCGAAACCCTGCAGCAACAATTTATTACGAGTGCTGAAGTCAGTTAACGCCATAGGATGCTACAAGAGGAACATCAACATCCTAGAAAGGAACATTTACAATCTCAAAATCAAAATTATCGCGTTTGTCATACATTTTGCAGGAAACAGACCAATCTGCAATAGACAGATGCAAATACAAAAACCGGGCCTCAGTCAGCATCAGAAGAATTCGCTTTATTCAACTGAAGTTATGGGGTGTAAATTTGACTGATCAAACCATCGAAATAGGTATTGTCAATATTTAACCCTTTTTGTACCAAATGGAATCTTCCTCCTTATATATAGAGCAGGAGTCCATTTCAAAATTTGGGGGTGTGGGGTTGTGTTTTCATCGAAATTTATTTGGAAAATGACTGATTTTTTTAGCCAACAGTGGAGGCCCTGATCAGATGCCGCATTCTGCGGCGTCTGATCTGGGCCTGCACTGTTTGCCAGGGTACCCGTTTTGGGGTTTCTGGCACTAAACGGGTTAATAAATCATCCAAGCATCTAGAAGTCGAGCTAAAGGGTTAAATGATTTCAGATTGGTTTTCAACGGAAAGGGACATCATGAAGTCTATTTCATAACAAAACAAATACAGATCAGTAAGTCTACAAGAGTTAATGAGCTCCAGGGCGTGGCAAATGTGGATCCTATGTGCATGGATGGCAGAATTTATGTAGATGACCACTTGTCGTTGATTCAAACTTTATATCTAAGCTCTTGGACGTGAAGTGTCTGAGAAGAAGGTTTTTTACGTTTTTCCTATAATAGGTCAATTGGAGCTAATGAGCCCCGGGGTATGGCCAATTGTCATCCAAGGAGCATGGTTGGCAGGATGTATGTTGGTGACTACTTGACGTTGCTTCCCAATAAATATCTAAGCTCTGGGCCTTGGGGTTTCCGAGAAGAAGGTTTTTTGAAGTTTATCCTATAATAAGTGAGCTCCGGGATGTGGCCAATTTTGACCCAAGGGGCATGGTTGGCAGGATTTGTGTAGGTAACTACTCAACGTTGCTTCACATCAAATATCTAAGCTCTTGACCTTGTTGTTTCAGGAAAGAAGATTTTAAAAAAAGTTGTTCCCATTATAATGGAGCTAATGGACAGTGGCTATGCGTTTGACTAGGTTCCACATTGATCTACTGCTTACGTTCGTAACTCTAAATCTAATTCACTCTTTTTGTTGGAATTGGGGTTTAACGTCCCCGTCAACACTGTATAGGTCATTTTGGAGACGTTGCTTTCAATTTTGTGGGACTTTTCCCGGCATTGAGATGAAATGACATCTCAAGCCCAATGAAACCAATAGGGTTTATAAGCACGGACGGTCCGACTCACACCGCTTGGCCTGGGCAGGCTTAGATCCTCTAAGCGGTTTACCAGTACTCGTGTGCGGTCGGTTTCAGCTCTGCGTGGAAGCATCATGCAACCCATATATTTCTTCAAGCCCCGATGGGAAATCTAATTCACTCATTCACTTAAAAGATTCATTTATTTTGTACAGCTTTAATACAGTCAAGGTCATCGTAGTGCCCTAAAAATACATGGATCGTTTATATGAAATGCTTGCAGGACGTTTATCACAGCAAAGGAATTTTTCCTCGCCCAAGATATTTAGACAGCACATGTATTCAAATGAAATGACAATGATCTTAGTCGGTCGAGATTATAAAACGTTTTAAATGTTCAGCTCAGTTTTACACGACAAATTCTGCTCATAACTGTTGAAATACAAACAAATGGGATCCGCGAAATGGAATTGCTAAGATGAATAGACAATGTTATTTGTCTTGGTCATAAGATGAAAATGCCAACAATTGTTGACATTTTAAAATTTGTGAGCGGGAAAATTTCATGATCCTTTTGACTGAGCATGAAACATTTCATAGTGTTCAGAATTGTTTGTTTGTTTGATTTGAGGTTTAACGTCCCCGTCAACACTGTAAAGGTCATTTTGGAGACGTTACATCCAATTTTGTTGGACTTTTACCCGACATTGAGATGAAATGCCATCGCAAGCCCTGTCGCCCAATGAAACCAATAGGGTTTATTAGCATGGACGGTCCGCCTCGTACCGCGGTTCCTGCACAGGCTTAGATCCTCTAAGCGGTTTACCAGTACTAGTGTTTTTATTGTTTCTGCTCAAAATATAGATTGTGGGTACTCTTTAGAACCGCCTCGATGAGCGGTTCTAACGAGTACCCAAAATCTATATTTCAGAGCAGAAATAACATAAATAATGTTTACCCCTGCAAACCCCAGTTTTTCTATATAAAGTGGGGTTCGAGGGGGTCAGAATCTTATAGGCGTGTTTACGCGATGTTGAAATTTATGAGCAGGAGAAATTAAACATAAAACAATTGATTGTTTCAGAACCAGACGGAATATAACGAATTTTAATCCAAATTTTTTAACGAATTTCAATGACGAACTTATTTATTTAAGGTTTTGTTTGAATTGGGGTTTAACATCCCCGTCAACACTTTTTAGGTCATTCTGAGTCGTTGCTTCCAATTTTGTGAGGCTTTTACCCGACAATGATATGAAATGACATCTCAAGCCCTGTCGCCCAATGAAAGCAATAGGGATTATATGCACTGGCTTGTATGACTTACACCACTTTGCTTGGGCAGGCTTAGTCCTTCGGAACGGGTTTCTACTACTCATGCGCGGTCAGTTTTAGCTCTGCGTAGAAGCACCATGCAGCCAAATCTATTTCTCCAGGCCCCGATGGGCGGAGGCCGTGTTCATTTAAGAGCAGGACACGAATACATTTAAGGGGAATGGGAGATCCGTAGATTATTTCGCCATCTGTCAAATGGGAGACAACTTTCGGGTCTTCCTGTTTGCTTCTCCGTATGCCCTGGCCCACACAAATGGGTTTACTCTTAAAGGAAAGAATTTGCTCCTCATGAGCAAAATCTTTTCTTTAAAAGTTGACCCCTATTGACATGGGAGACAAAAATGCGTTTGCAGGAGTTGCCTCCCCTGAATGTTTATCACTTGCCTTCAGCCAAGTTTACAGGAGAGACACTGTTTTCTTTCCTTCAGGAAAACGTACGCACTAAGAATACTGGTGGGTCGATTGTCTCTGAGTGTGGGTTGGGAAAATAGTCATGGCCTGAGGCTTAAACTGTTCCATTTAACCTTTAAATTCGTGATTTTTAAGTGAAAAGCGTTCTGCGGCGTCTGATCTTGGTGTACACTGTTACCCCTCTAACGCATCGATAAGAATAGCGATGGTCAGATTTAGGAGCATTTACGACATTATGATAATTATTAGACATAATTACTCATCAAAACTTGTAATTAAAGGTGCATTATTGAGCTATCGGGCTTCAAAAATGAAAAGCGTGTTTTTCGGTTTTATTTCTTCTATTCATGTAGCTATGTCATTTGTAATCTTCTGAAACCACCCAGCGGGCAATAATCGGTTGATTCAACGTTGAGTCAACGTTGAAGGCAAACGTTGAATAAACGTTGATTTTGGGTTGAATATGAAATTTGAATCAACGTTGCACAGTCAACGTTGACTCAAAGTTGACAATCCAACAGTGAATCAACGTTGATATTTCAGTGTTGATTCAACGTTAAGATATTAATGTTGAATAAACGTTGATATTCGGTTGAATATGAAAGTTGAATCAACGTTGAGCAGTCATCTTTGCACCATAGCTTAATTTTCAACCTTGCATCAGCGTTGAAATATCAACCATTAAATCAAACTGATATAACTACAGAAACAGCGTTTAAGAAACCATGATTTATTAAAGAAACGAAACTAACATATAAATTTGCAAACTGTAAATATTTCATACGCATGCAGGGCGCCCACTTTTTCACTTAAATTTTCTTTTAAGATATTACGAGCCACAAACACTGTTGTACTTAAAGTTTGTAGAACTGATCACTGTGGTTTTTTTGTTCGACATTAGCTACCGCCTGTTTTGTAAGCTGTCTATTTTAGTCGGACGCTAATTTCTTTTCTTTTCTTTTTTAATTCTGTCGGGGTCAAGGGTGGTCCTATTCATAACACTATCTGAAAAACAAGAAAGACAATTCTTCAAATTACACCACAGATGTATTTTCTCCTATAGATGCATGTTTAGTTTCTGGAAGGAATTATTGTGTATTGAGTAGAAAATCCGTACACTTTAGAAATGCATTTTATCTTTCTGCTGTTTATGTAAATATGAACGCAGTGGGTCGCATGCAAATTAAATGAACCCCGAAGGGGTTCGCGTAAACTTTGACCGCGATCCGCTGTCGTTCAAGTTTTCTGGAAAAGTATGTATGTGTAAGTGCTGTATGCTCTGAAGTATCAATACCACCTCGCATTAGGATCGTTTTCTAAAAAGCCACCTCTCCTCGACAGACTGGTGTGAGGATCGATCGAAAATTGAAAAAAAAAGCATGAGCATAGAGAAGTTTAAATTCTTAGTTAGTATTTCCTTACTTCATGTGCTAATTACGTAAATAATGAAACCATGCTTATAAACCGAAAGTATGTATGTGTAAGTGCTGTATGCTTTGAAGTATCGATACCACCTCACCGTGAATGCAGGGCATGAGGATCGTTTTCTAAAAAGCCACCTCTCCTCAACAGACTGGTACGAGGATCAATCGAAAATTGAAAAAAAAAACATGACCATAGAGAAGTTTACATTCTGAATTAGGGTTTCCTTACTTCATGTGCTAATTACGTAAATAATGAAATCATGCTTGTGAACCGAAAATATGTATGTGTAAGTGCTGTTTGCTTTGAAATATCGATACCACCTCACCATGAATGCAAGGCATGAGGATCGTTTTCTAAAAAGCCACCTCTCCTCAACAGACTGGTATGAGGATCGATAGAAAATTGAAAAAAAAAAAGACATGCGCATAGAGAAGTTTAAATTCTGAATTAGCATTGCCTTACCTCATGTGCTAATAACGTAAATAATGTAATCATGCTTGTAAACCGAAGGTATGTATGTGTAAGTGTTGTATTCTTTGAAGTATCGATACCACCTCACCATGAATGCTAGGCATGAGGATCGTTTTCTAAAAAGCCACCTCTCCTCAACAGACCGGTATGAGGATCGATCGAAGATTGAAAAAAAAAAAACATGAGCATCGAGAAGTTTAAATTCTGAATTAGATATTTATTGTGTTTAATTCCTTACTTTATGTACAACTTAAATAGTGAAATCATGAGTGTTGTTTGCTTTGCAGTATCGATACCACCTCACCATAACTGCTATAGGTATGAGGATCGTTTTCTATGTTGTAAGCCACCTCTCCACAACAGACTGGTTTGAGGATCGACCGATAATATAAATATATATGCAGCAAGAGTTTTAATTATTAATTAGTAATTTAAATCGCACATCAGGATAAGTTCTTATTTATGAACAATTTACACTGGATCCTCAATTTTACACGAAAACATGCGGAAAATAACGTTTAATCTTGAAAATGCCATAACCAAAAATAGGATTGAACTAAAAATCTGAGTTAAGTAACCTTACAATGACCAAACACTTTTTTTTTCGGTTTTACTTATCGTGGTAGACTGGAATCAGTCCAAATGTTCACTCTAATTCACTCTAAACCTATAAATGTCTCTCTGATTACCTACCATATCCCTCTCTGAAACCTGTTCCTTTATCTTCAAAATTTCATTCATTCAAGAAGTCATTATTTATTAGAGGAGAGAAACATAAATATGCTTATGAACAAACTAGCTAAATAAATGTGGCTGCATGCAGGTAGTGTTTGTTAACACCATACGCTTTGCTGCGTCTATACCACCTGACCATGAATGCTGAATATACTGTTATTGCCATTATGTATGACACTGCATCGGAATTGGGGGCGATGGTGACAATTTCGTAAACTCCGGATTTGAAACCCAATCAGTAGTTTAACTACTGGCGGTCACATCATGTTAAAAAGTCCATGCAATGATTACCCTTTTAAACACTACTTTATATAGAGAAAGGTGGGGTTTACATTATTTTACTTATTTCTGCTCCAAAACATAAATGCGCTGGGGTGCAGTGGTAAAGCATCGGGTTTGAGATCGAGAGGTCGATTATTATTATTATTAATAATTGTGGATACGCGTTAGAACCTGCTCTAACGAGCATCTACAATCTATGTTTGGAGCAGAAATAAGAACAAATCACCAATTATCATCTCTGGATACATAAAATATTGCCCTGCATTACATAGGTATGTTGTCGTAATGATTCCGTTGCAGTTTCTGGTTTTGTACTGTTGGTGCACGCACATTTCGATTGTGTATGTGACATGTCGTCTCATCATTTCTAACTGTTATTTTGGTGGCTTGTGGTGGTTGTGGTCTTTGAGTGTGGCTTTTCCTGAGTAACCTTTTCTTACTAAATAAAATTAACGTCTGGCATGTTCCATGCATACGTACCCGTAGCTTGTTGTTGCTTGTTGGAACCGCATTCTAACGGGTACCCACGACCTATGTTTTGAGAAGAAATAAGAAAAGTAAAATAATAATAATAATAATAATAATAATGCAGGGGTAGGCCTATGCTTCTGTTTATTTCACTATTAAAGTTTTTTTTCTAGATAAAGTGTTATGATTTTAGTTTTGTTTTATTTGAGGTTTAACGTCCCCGTCAACACTGTATAGGTCATTTTGGAGTAGTTGCTTCCAATTTTGTGGGACTTTTTCCCGACATGGAGATGAAATGACATCTCAAGCCCTGTCGCCCAATGAAACGAATAGGGTTTATAAGCACGGACAGTCCAACTCGCACCGCTTTACCTGGGCAGGCTTAGATTCTCTGAGCGGTTTACCAGTACTCATGTGCGGTCGGTTTCAGCTCTGCGTTGAAGCATCATGCAGCCCATTTATTTCTGTCAGCCCCAATGGGCGGGGGCGCACATGTCTTGTAACAACGTTTAAATATGCATTTTTATTCTAAACCCTGTTGGATTACATTTGCACATTATAATGCCTATATAAGGTACAATGGGTGAGATTTGGGTAAATAGTGTAAACCCACGTACTACGTACACCCAGGTCATCTTACACTATTTGCATAAAAATACATGTATAATTACAGTAACATATAATAGGGAACGGAATCGTCCAAACTAACCATGTACAGGCATAAAACATTTAAGAGCGCTGACTCTTAATCATTAGATCCCTCACCCTTGTTGTTCGAGCCTGGCTCGGGTCACACGTGAGACGCCAATTTCTGCAAGGGAAGGTTAGGTATTTTTTTCTCTGGTAACTCCGGTTTTCGCCCACCTCTGATAAACGATCGGCTCGATATCAGTGAAATAATATTGAAAGGGCCGTATAATCCATCACGTGAACTCGTCCGTGAAATTATCACCTCCTAAACCCCACTTTATATAGAGAAAACTAGGGTTTACGGGGGTATATATCATTTTTCTTATTTCTACATTTCTGCTTCTAAACATAAGCTATGGGTACTTGTTAGAACCGCCTCAATGAGGCAGTTCTTACGGGCACCCACACCATATGTTTAAAGTAAAAGTAACAAAAATATCACAAATTTTCATCAGAAAAGAAGCCATTTTTGAGATGTGAAAAAAATGCACTATGTCGCACGGGTGTGTTATCGTAAAAAAGGCATAAAACTTGTGGCATAAGCTGGGAATCATAAACACCAGACGCTCTAATATTACACGCCTATAATGTGGAAAAACTGATAAGCACAGTTATGTATACACAAAGGAGTAAAGCCAGAGCATAACAAAATTTTAAGTAGTTGGCTGAAAATCACATATTTTCTAAAAAGGTTCCCAGTGACTTAAACTAAGCATTACATGTGGCCCAGAAGCTTGATTTTACTGTTAAGTAATAGAAATAGAATCGTGCATTTTACCGGGCATTTTAATTTATATATTTTTCCTTTGACTGGCCAATATTATATATTCATCATTGCACTTCGTTTCGTTCGATTTAAAAGTTAACTGGAAAAATGAAAAGTTTCTCTTCATTTAAAAGTTAATTTTAAAATTTATAAAGAACAAAGCTATTACAGAATCACTTTTAAATATGATATTTTGTATTAACTGCAAGTTGAGAAGCCCGTTTCAGTTTCTGGCGGTGTATTTTCATAACTGCGCGTCTGCGTGCATGCGCTTGTAATGCGCACTTGAAAGAGTACAAAATTTATGAATAAAAAGTTTCTTCGTTTCCATTGTATTGTGTGTAATAACACATGCTATTATGAAAATGTATGCAGTAATAATGATAATAATAAATCTTACCTCGCACAATGAATACTTTTTTCTGTTGTTTTTTTTCCCTCTCTGTCTCAAGTTCACGAAAAACCTTACACGCTCTGTGAGATATGATTTTCCCGGCGCGTCACGTCACGACCAAAGGATCAAAAGATATGAAAATAAGATCTAACAAAGCCTGCATTTTTATAAGAACCATCTCATCAACTAGTATTCGTTTAGACGCAGGATAAGCCGAACACTGGCTATGCCAGCGACGTACATTAGGATAAAACTCTAAATACCTTTTTCTGTACGGCGCCGCCATTTTTGGTTCTGCGAGCTTCGTGGGAAAGTTCATTCAAAACTTACAAACTGATCAGATCCATATATAATTGGTATTTGACAAGCAAACAGCGTAGACCCTGATCGTTTGCCGCACCTGCGCGCCTTCTGGATTTTTATCCCAGTGGGCACATGACGTTTAGGTAACGTCGCATCAACGTCGATGCGACGACGTTGATACGACGTTGACCCGACGTGATGTGCTCTTTCATATTTGCGAGTGGTGTTGTTTTAAAGCAGCAACAGCAGCAACAACAACAATAATAATAATAATAGCGTTGCTGTTGTTGTTGTTTATTATGTCGTAGTAACCAAATGTTGGTTGTCAGCCAAATTTCAACGTTGATTAAATAATAAGGACATCAACGTTTAATCAGCAGAGTTTTACCAACTTAAGTTCAACTTTGCGGAATTAGTTGTTTATATACAACAACATATCAACTTTGATTCAACGTTATACTGCCAACGTTTAATCAGTGTTGATAAATCACCGTTGAACAGAGGTTGATATAAGGTTGATCAACCAATCAACCTAATTTCAACACAAACTCAACGTTGATTCAACGTTGAGTGCCTGCTGGGTGCAACTATCCTGGCATATTCTATTTTCGCCGTTCTTGTGAATTCGCCGATCGCGTGAAATTTGTTTATTTCTCGTTTGCTCTCGCGCGATTCTCGTAGCTGTCAACTGGAAAAATGTAAACATCAACAAACCTGATCGCCAACGATTTTTCTCCAAAGATGGAAATCAGAAAGGTAAAACTGCAGAACAAATGTATTTCCCGCCATATTTCCATGCCATTTTACTAACTACACAATTTTCCCGATCTTCCGGGTCCAGTTTTCACTCCAACACAATATGTTAAACACAAGTCATTACACACTGGCGTCTGCTCCATGTCTGGTGACTAGAGAGGTCACATGACCAAAACATTGTGTTCTATACTGCACAAGAAAATTAAGGCATCGTAGCAGTGGGGTTCTTATGTGTTCATGTTGCTTTATTGATATTTTAATAAAGGAGCCTAACAGAGTCAGTTATACTTTTGATTCATGTTTGCCTCAGTTCAGGAATAAAATTTATATGTAAAAGTTAAAAAATAATGGAAATTGATTGTACCTCCAACTTATGTCAACCAGTGCCTTTTTTATATTTTTATTTACCCCCCCCCCCCCCACCCTACATTTCATGTTTGCCGTCTTTTTCTTTTGCTAACAACTGCCATTGATACACAGTTATGAAACCAGTGAGTCTCTCCCTAAACAAGAAACCCCCACACTTACACTCCCCCCCCCCCCCCGCACCCTTTTCACAATCATTAATGGAAGAAAGCAGACCATACTTCCTCCCATTAATGACCAATAATTTGTCTCTTCCATTGATGACCGGTTACTTTTTAGTCTCACCTGGCTATATTTCAGACCCATGACACCTCTAAGAGGGGCAGCTACAGAAGTTCATATTCTCAGCAAGATCTCACTGATGCATACAATGCTGTATTTGAAGAAAAAATCCCAGTTGAGAGAGCTGCAAAACGCTTTGGAGTGCCCATTAACACATTAAAAGACAGAGTCAGGGGAAAAGTGCATGTTGACACTCTGAAGTCTGGTCCCTCCCCCTTGTTTTCTTTAGAACAAGAGTCTCTTTTATGTAAACACCTAAGCACCATGGCGGAAATAGGATATGGATATTCAAGACAAGAAACAATAAATGTAGCATCAGACTATGCACATAACCTCGGTCTTTGTGATAAACCACACCGCCTCAGCCTACAATGTTTTACAACTTTCTTGGCCGATGGCCAGAACTTAAAGTGAAAAAGCCCAGAAGCTTAGAAATTGCTCGCGCAAAAAGTGCTACCAGACCAGTTATTGACACGTACTTTAATGAGCTCGGAAAGATTCTAGAGAAGTACAACCTTAAGGACAAACCAAACAGAATTTACAACATTGATGAAAAAGGACTGTCAACAGAACATAAGCCCCCAAGAATCATCACTGGATCCCAGTATAAGGCACAGGCTGTTACAGCAGGCAAGTCCAAAACCACAACCGTGATTGGTGGAGGTAACGCGGTAGGTCAACAGGTGCCACCGTTCTTTGTGTTTCCAGGCAAGCGAATGCAAGATGGACTTCTTGAGGGAGCTTCTGCTGGTTCATCCGGAGCAATGTCTGAGTCGGGCTGGTCCAATACAGAAATCTTCAGTCAATACATGGAAGAGCATCTTATTAAATTCTTGCCATCACGCAGTGAAGAATCTTATGTTCTAGTACTTTATGATGGTCATAAAAGCCATGTCTCACTCCCTTTGATAGAATGGGCAAAAGACAACCATATCATACTCTTTGTTCTCCAACCCCTTGATGTTAGCTGCTATGGCCCTTTCGAGGTTGCATGGAACTCTGCATGCCATCATCACTTGAGAGAGTCTGGGGGGAACACAATTACGCGTTATGACGTTTGTAAAATTGCCTGCAAAGTGTATGCTGCTGCCTTGTCACCATCAAATATACAAAGTGCATTCAAGCGGTGTGGCATCTATCCTTATGATCCATCTGTCATCTGTGAGTCTGTCATTGCACCATCACTATCCTTCAAATCAACTGAGTCTGTTGCATCAGAAGTCCATTGTCCCAGTACATCTGATCATACTGACCCTGCCCCAGTCCCACTTGTCAAAGAAAATGATGTCGCAAGGTCTTTCCTGGAAAAAAGAGGTGGTGAAATACTTAAAAATGTTAGAGTGGCAAAAGTCAGAAAGACATTGAGCAAGGTAGTTAGTGGAAAAGCTATAACAGAAGAAAATATTACAGATCAGATAAGATCACACATAGAATCTTCAAAGGCCAAGCCTGTAAGTAAGAAAAAAAATCTGAAAGCTGCTAAGTCAAAGCCCTCAGAAATAAAATCATCAAAATGTGCACGTTACACTAAGTCTCAGCAATGTGAACCCGTATGTACTCAGGGAACATCAGGTGTGTCTAAGACAATAGCTGAGAAAAATGAAGATAATTGTTCTAGCAGTGATGAGTCAGTGTCAGACAGTGAAAAGTGTTGTGTGTGTAAAAGGTTTACACCGCTGGAGGTACGAAGTGCAGTTTCATTAGTATTCACAAAGTGGGGATGCTGTGATTCTTGTGACAGATGGGTCCACCTGCAATATTTCTCTCCAGTTAAAGGGGGTCTTTCAAGGTATAGGAAATTTGCATTGGTTTCTGCCCACGCTTGGATTTTGATGAAATTATGCACAATAATTGCCTTGGGTATAACCATTATAATTATGATGCATTCACTTTTAAATTTTATTTCCGTAGTAAATTTATTACATATTTTATGAAGTCTCTATCACAACAGAGAGTACTCTCCTATAAACTTGTCTACAGTATTCAAAGTTTCATATATCTAATGCTGCTATGTTTTATGAATTAAAGCCATAATTGGTGAGTTAGTTGATACTATGAATGACCTCATAAGTCTAGTAATAGTGGCTGGGCATTCAGTTTTCTTTGATGGTGTCCCCATATTGCAGCTCCTATTTTTGTATTCATTAAAATTTTATATGCATTTTTACCAAGTTCCAATTTTTGTCAAGACACCATTTTAGCATAAAAACTAACCAAATATCTTAGGAACATGTTGATGAATTTTGATGGAAATTGAGGACCGGTAACATTGTGTTTTAACAGACTGAATACTGATAGTCCTGATTCAGCAAAATGTGAAACTATATGATTATCATGTTTTGGTCATGCTGTTTAATAATACTTTACTATTGATTTCAGTTTGGATGGCTTTAGTATAGTATGGATTGTGAAAGTATTTAATGGCATAATTTAAGTATTATTTCAAAACATCAATTTCGGTAAATTTGTCCCCTATGGAACCAACTATTTTGTCTACAGAAATATACCGCAAAGGTTTTGATGACAAACATCATCAAACGCACCCATGTAATCATGTGCACAGTTTTCTTTCTGTCTTTCTTGTCTAATTTGGTAATGGTGCTAAGGTGATATTTAGATTTAACATTCAAATCAGCAACATACCAGTCACTTTAGATGTTGCTTCAGATTTTGTGAGATTTGTTATCCAACTCGAGATAAATGACTCTCAAGTCAAACTGTTGTTTGTTTATTTAACCCTAACTGTCCATTTAAAAAGAAAAGTTTACTCTAGGGGAAATCAATAACACTTGAGATTATTTTTCCTGGACATTAAGTTTTCAGAATTTGTATCTGCATAGGCACTAGCCAATCTATCTTTTTTGTATAGCCCCTATGAACAAAATCAAACGGCTTCCTGAAGCTGTATTCCAAAGCCATTTGCATTTGCTTTTGGAATTCACATGGTCGTACATTTGTCAGTGTTCAAAAACTTATGTGATCATGACTTTGTTGTCTATATACTTGTAAAGGTCTTTCACTTCATTTACCTATCTCAGCAGTTGTTGTAGTAATTACAAAACACATTATGTAAGATATCAAGAAGAATTTAAACTGTTGATAATAATTATTCAATCTGTGAGTAGTTATTGCATTACTCATAGGATTTTAAATTATTTTCAGTAAATACATTGTGACGCTTTTTTGTGCCCAAACACTGCAATGCTCTTTCTAAGCTGAGAGATACATTGCACAGAAATGTACTGGTAATTATTAATGAGCAAAAAGCAAGCAAGAACAGTGCTTAAAAAAACAGTGAACTTGCATTCAGCAGAAACATTCAAGAAGTGGTTGAAAGTTTTACAACCAGAAAAAAATACTAAAAGCTCGCTTCCGATAAATTAACCACTATATTGACAAAATAAATAGAAAATAAGACACCAACTACAATACCAATGCAGAAAAGAGACATATTTATATATGTGTACTATAAGGAAGGAAACTGTTTCTCTCTCTGTCTAATAACAAAATTTCTCTAGGTCATGGAAAAGCTTTGTTTACGCCAAATAGTCTGCGCCTCATCCATCAATGATATCTTTTGTAACAAAAACTCAATATCAGTGACATTTCGATTTTTGGAAATACTAACCAGTAATTACTGTAACTTTTTTGTTAGGATAATAATCCAGCGTTCATAAAGACAGTGTATATCTAAGGCTTAATCTGGCCATGGATTTATCAACAGAACTATTTTTACTAGTAACAACAAACCACTGACCATTGCATCCTTGCATACCGGCTTGGTATGGAAATGAAAATAATGGATCTCCTTGCCTTACACCTATTTGAGTAGCATGACTTATGCAAAGTCATTAAATAAAGTTGCACGTGTTCACAATAATTTTGCAGCTAATAAAAAAGCAATATAATGTTGTTAAGTAGAAGTAAAACAAAGATCAGGAATTGATACAATTAACTTACTCCACCCATAAAAGACACCAAAGGGAAAGAAATACAAACATTAAGCGACCAGACCATAATGGAAACCTAAACAAAGGAAGGCCATAAGGACAGTTACTTTCCCACAAAATGGCCATATGGCCATCCAAAATAAAAAGACACAAGTGATACACACAGTAAGTAACAAACAACAACATAAATAAATCGCCACAGAAGAGCCGCCTTGGAACGGTCAGTGGAAGATTTCCACTGGGGGGCTTAAATCGATTTTACGTGGCCACAATCCTCGCCCTTACTTCCGTCGCGATTTAGACAAATAATTTGTTCAGTCCGCATGAAGGCCTCCTAACTCATCAGTGCAACATCTCCGTGAACACAAAAATCAAAGAACCACAGAGGTGAGACAACGGTGAGGACTCGACAGCAAGAAACCACTGAAATGCTGGAGCAAAAGAAAACCAACAGTTAGACTCCGATGAGCCCGACCAGAGACAGAGCATCAAGCACCAACCGACATTATCTCTCTAATTTTCAATAAGCCTTTACGTTGGAGCCGTCATAGAATCTGAGGCCTGACCCACCGGCGTGCAATTAAAGAGGGAAGCAAAGTTGCCAACCGTGATTTGTTGATTAGAATACCTTTTGATTTAGTGTTTTACTATCTACTATTTTGGATAGATCATAGTGTATAAATGAAAGGAAAATATCAGAAATCCATGATATTTTAATAGTTTCTAAGCTAGATCAGCTCAATATGTATTCATTTTGATTTGTATAATCTCATTTTTATTAGGTAAGTGTTACGAATTGCCTTTTTGTAAGGTTCTTGGATGATTTCAATAAAATAGTAAATTTTGCAGAAACGACTTACATCCATTAAAGGTGTAAAACTACAATGTTACCGGTTTCGGATTTTCATGAAATTTGGCATAGCTAAAGAAAATACATATGGCAAATTTTCCTAGCAAAATGAAATCTTGACAAAGACTAGAACATATTGATCTTAGGGATTGAATTTTGATATTTTTTTAAAATTTTAATTAAAAAATGAGATTTTTGATAATTATTTTATCAGAAAATGTAAACTTTAATTAATTCAAAAGGTTTTTCAGTATCAAAGGAATGCCTATGGAGTTCTGCATTCAATCCAGTTCACAGATCTTGAAACTAAATAAAACATAAGATTTAAGACGCACTTATTTAGAGACAGACACCAGCTCATGGAGGGAGTCAGTTAGAGTGGTCTCCTGAGTCCTACTTTGAATTATATAATTTATTAAATACATTTTTATAGGTTGTATATGCTGATTTATTAATATACAAAGTTTAAAGAAAAAACATGCATGGGCACAAATGAAAGACCCCCTTTCTGAGGTTGGGAGATAGCTTCTTCTGTCCAGAATGTACAGAGAAGCGTGGGTCAGGGACAGTATAAATATTATAAAATACATACCAGGCTGTAAATATGTTTTGTTACATTCCTTGTTCCAGTTTCCAGAGTTTCAAGTTGTTTCCTTGACTGTATTTCATGTGTGGTGCCTTAATTTTTTGAAACAGTATAATCGGCGAAAACCGATGACGTAGTACACAGTAAACAAAGGTGAGTGACCTCCATTTTGAAACAATTTTGACAGTTTGTTAAAACTGTGAACAAGTATAGTTCATTTTTATTTTTGAGCTAGAGTATGTTAGTAGATGATAGACATATAAAATAAATGAGGTTTGTTTTAATAAATTTATTGTATGCTGACATCGTCTTGCATCGGCGAATTCACAAGAAGCCGGGATACCACTTAAGAACTTTGTGAAAATCGTCGTTTTCATTTTTGTTTATTTGTTGTTTTTGGGAATTTCAATCTAAAAATATTCCTGTCACGTGACAAAAAGCCGGGCAACATCACAGCGGCGAACAATAAGATGGCGACCTCCGGTTCATCTGAGGAAAGTAGAATTTTTAGTCCAAATTACAAGTATTTGACTTTCAACTGCACTGACACAATACTATCATGCATGTTAATCTGTTATCAAATGCTAACGCATCAATTTACAGGCAAGAAGATAATTTTACCGTCAATATCTAAGGATGAATTTCTGAATCGATGAGAATTGACATGGGGTCGTTTCAAAGATACACAAAAACCGCATACATGTGAGAGTACATGTATGATGTGGGTATTTGTTAGAATTAGACGATACTAGCAATAACCTTTTGATTTGTTTGATTTGAGGGTTAACGTCCCAATTAACACTGTTTAACGTCCCCATCAACACTGTATAAGTAATTTTGGAGACCTAGCTTACAATTTTGTGGGACTTTTACATACCCGACATTGAGATGAAATGAGATCTCATTCCCTGTCGCTTACGGGCCTCCGTGGCCTAGTGGTTAAGAGCGCTGACTCTTGATCATTAGGTCTCTCACCGCTGTGGTTCGAGCCTCGCTCGGGTCATATGTGAGACGCCAAGTTCTGCAACGGAAGGTCAGATGGTTTTTCTCCGGGTACTCCGGTTTTCGCCCACCTCTGATTAACGATCGGCTCGATATGAGTGAAATAATCTTGAAAGGGCCGTAAAACCAAAAAAAAAAAAAAAAATCCCTGTCGCCCAATGAAACCAATAGGGTTTATATGAATGGGCGGCCCGACTCGCACCGCTTTGCCTGGGCAGGCTTGAATCCTTTAGGCGGTTTACCAATACTCCTAAGCGGTCGGTTTAAGCTCTGCCTGGCACCATCATGCAGCCCACCTATTTCTTCAAGCCCCGCCATGGGAGCCGGGCAAGAACTTTTTAATACCGAAACAAAAGAGAAACACTATCCATATTCGCACCGCCCATCGGGGCTTGAAGAAATATATGGGCTGCATAATGCTTCCACGCAGAGCTGTAACTGACCCGCAAACGAGTACTGGTAAACAGCTTAGAAGATCTAAGCCTGGGCAAGCAAAGCGATGCGAGTCCGTCCATTTGTTTCACTGGGCGACAGGGCTTGAGAAGTCATTTCATCTCAATGTCTGGTAAAAGTCCCACAAAATTGTTATCAACGTCTCCAAAATGACCTTTACAGTGTTGAAGGGGACGTTAAACCTCAAACCAAACAAACAAACGTGCACCAGGACCTACTCACTGATACTGGGATCGGCCACATTTTACCATTACTTGCAGATTTACAGCACACATCAATCTTGCGCTGGCCTCGGTAGCTCAGTCGGATGCGCGTCTGACTGCTGATCATGGGGAAGCAGGTTCGATACCTGCCGGGGTCGGCAATATTCTTTCGCGGGGATTGATAAAGAAATCTTTCCTACGGTCATTCTCTCCATTCCGCTGGCTCAAGAAGGGCAGTTGTCAGTTTCTGGCGAAAGAATGTGCACTCTCCTGGTTACCTCTTACGTATAAGCCTGCCCAGGAAAAGTAAACTGACAGGCTCAGAAACGGCCTTAACAGTGTTGACTTGGCCGTAAACCCCAAAACAAACAAACAGTTAACCTGCATAGGGGATGACTCTCCCTGAACAGGGCGCTTCCAGTTTGTTTGTTTGATTTGAGGTTTAACGTCCCCGTCAGCACTTTAAAGGTCATTTTGGAGACGTTGCTTCCAATTTTGTTGGTCTTTTACCCGACATTGAGATGAGATGACATCTCAAGCCCTGTCGCCCAATGAAACCCATAGGGTTTATTAGCATAGGCGGTCCGCCTCGCACCGCGGTTCCTGGACAGGCTTAGATCCTCTAAGCGGTTTACCAGTACTAGTGTGCGGACCGGATTCAGCTCTGCGTGGAAGCATCATGCAGCCCATATATTTCTTCAAGCCCCTATGGGCGGGGGCCGGTGCCTCCAGTTAAACGTTCCGATCCAAAGGGCGGTGCGCATTTTGACATTCATCGCTGTAAATGGTGTTCAGACACCGAAATAATCACCGCCGGGTCGAACCGAGGGCCTCTGGCATCTGAGTCAAGTGCACTAACCACTCTGGGCTTAACCACTGAGCTGTCACGCTCAGTTTATTACATAAACTGCAGGTTTGCAGGATGAGACTCTGCACAGTAATCGGCTCTTTCGTTGTACATTGGGTCGTTCTCCCTGCTGGGGGGTGGGGGGGGGGGTCATGTGAGTACCAGCTGATAGCAAGCCGGCGGAATGAACAACTCACAGTGCATAAATGTCATCCTACTAGATTTCAGTAAGGCCTTTCACGAGGTTCCGCACAATTTCATTGCTGATGGATACCAGAAAGTCGTAATTGAGGATTTCTTCGTCTGCGCCCGTTACTTCTGGTGTTCCACAGAGTACAGTGCTCGGCACTCTCCTCTTCCTCATATAAATCAACGACTTGTCACCACGCGTCTCCCCTGTTCGCTGATCACTGCCTGTTGTACCGAGTTGCTGTCGCTCAAGAGGACTTTAATTATTTACAAGCATGGGAGAGAGACTGATAGATGCGTTTTCACCCAGACAAGACTTAGTCTGAGTACATCAGAATCGGCAACAAAAGCAAGATAATGGAGTCATCATACAACATCCATTGCAAGAAGTAAAGCAAAAAACCTGGCTATAGACAGTACACTGGTGTGAAATAGTCACACTGACATGCTTAGACTAGCTTCTAGTCGGATATCATATTTTAAAGTTAATAAGTAATATTCTTCTACCCCTTATTTGATCTTGGGAAGATATACTCTGACTAAAATGCCAGTTTGCCTTATCAGTTGGTGTTCGGTAAGGGGTACAGAAAGGCAATAAACATTTCATGACTGTAGCTGTAATCAATCATTTACCAAGGATCTTGCGAGGTAAAATTCGCATTGTACTAGACCTTGGTGTCTGAGACAAGATTAAAGTCTAACAAGGTTTCATATTTGATAAAAATACACATGAAGGTTGGTAATTGGTAAATATGACATCAAGGTCTAGTAGCTAGACTATGACATGCTATCTACGACAGACAGCCAGACAGCTGCTTTCCTATCCTACGCAGGAATCTCTCTGCATGCCCAAAGGACATCAAGGCAACAGCATACAAGTCACTAGTTAGACCTAAACTAGAATATGCTGCCACCCCCTGGGACCCCTACAAACAAACTAGTCCAGTTCAATCGCAATCTTCCGCTCACATCGTCTATCTTACTGATCATATGTATATTGGAAATGAAAAAAGGGAGGTTGGTAAAACCTAGTATTCCTTGAATTTCTCGAATCAAGGTCTGCTTTATTAAGGAAATTTCGTAATCCCGGATCGTTTTGTTATTGACGAAGAGCTCTGTGTGAATGATCCATGTCCCTGTCTTGAGATAGATATAAGAGCTTTATTTGTTTAACCGTCATTCATGAAGGCTTACAAAAGTATTTAGGCTGATGAAATATATATGTTGGATTTTTCAAGTACGGCAACTTGGATTTTTTTAAGTACGGCAACTTGGAAAAAAAATGCTGAATTAACTGTACGGTTACTTGCGTCACAAAATTGCAAATTTGGAAACTACTGACACCATTTTGACATTTGGAAGGAAAGGCCGTGGTTATTATCATGTTTGGTTTCATCACATAGGGATCGATTATAATGCTAGTGCTGATCGTAAATCAATCTATTTTTGCATGAAACAGATGGAGATGTGAAATCTACACCAGGGCCATATTTCCTTTTGAGAATTCTTTGTCGTTGCTTTCGCTTTGTTTCATTACTGAAAATACTTTGGAAGAAAGTCTGTCCCCTATTGGTCTATTCAACGGAAGGAACTTTCCTTTCGTGATGGGAAGTTTTTCTTTTTTTTTTTTTTTTTCTTTTTTTTTTCTTTTTGTTGTTTTTGTTTACGAAATAAAGTTTGTTTTTCAGTGAGCTGAAATAGTTTCTACTTCGTTCTTGTGAAACTTACAACTAGAATAGACGTTAGTTTATGCTTTGAGAAGTGTTTATTCCTTTGACGAGAGTTTATTCAAACGAAGGTCCTGTAATATGCATACTATACTCCAGTTATTTAAGATTATGAGTGAGGCCATTATTATTATTATTTTTATTTTTTTTTTATTATTATTATTATTTTTTTTTTTTTTGCATTACGAAAACATGCCTTTTCAAATAAATTGAACATATTTCCACCCAAAAAATGAAAATGTTCAGATAAAAGATTCTGCTATTTTTCATAATTCAGCTCAAAACATAGATTTTGGGTACTCGTTGGAACCGTCTCGACCAGGCGGTTTCTGACGAGTACCAAAAATCTATGTTTTGGGCAGAAATGCGAAAAATAATGTACACCCATACAAACCCCATTCTACTGGATTAAAGTGGAGTTTAAGAGGGTCAAAATTGCATAGGCATGTTTTCATGATGGTCTTCTGTTTTTTTTTTGTTTTTTTTTTCGAAATCGGCCACGTGCACACATGTTGCAATTTTTATCTTGTATATTCTAACCATTTCACATTTGTACGGTTTAGTAACGCCACAGACAACAAAAAGCTACTTTAAAGAAGGTGATTTAAGGTTCCTCAATACAGTTATTTCACTACATTTGAGGTACTGAAAAAATCATATTTGCAAATAGTTACCCAAACAGATTTTTCATCAGATGGTAGTCCATGTAAATGTAAGAATATGAAAGCAAAATGTTTTTATTGGAAAGTCACCATGTTAGTAATTTATTGCATTTTTCCATGGTTTTGCAAAAATGATATCTTAATCCACAGAACAAAAATGTGTAAAATACTATCATAGAATTGTGGCTAAAGGTTGCCTTTAGGCACTGCAAGAGTGGAATTTCAAGTAAAATACCTAAATAGTACTGAAAATTAATGATTCCTCCCCCACCCCCCAAAAATGTAATTATTTCACCTTGTACTATTTTTAAATTCAGTGTATGGTAGCCAAAAATGACCAGTTCTACCAAGTTGGCAGTAAGATCACTGATTGGGTTGAGGTGTTGCAATCTCTTGCATTTAGCTTGTAAAATGATTGACCTTCTTTGGTGCTTTTAGTATTTCATTTTATATATTTCATTCATGCAATTTATAACAATTTATGAATCACTGCACCAAAGTTTCACTGTATTATTGATTGTGTTTACTGGGTGGATGAATTGATACTGGAATAAAATCCAAAACCAAAAAAAAAAAAAAAAAAAAAAAAAAAAAATAAGATAAAAACAGTTTATCCCCATATTTGAACTGAAAGAATGAAAGCAGCCTGTTCAGCACCAGGATTTTTGTGCAAAATGCTTCTGATCATTTCCTATAACTGCTATGTTATAGCAGTGATTTTTACCCATTGATTTGTTACATAAGAATCAGAATCAGAATTGTTACTGGTGACACGTCAAATGACATTCATACACCAGGACCTGTGATATGGGAAGTTAGTCCCTAGCTCTAACCAAAGATGTAAACTTAGCCACACAATCATCAGCACCTTCCGCCGTCGAAATAATAGAATCCGGAAGGGCATTCCAATCTCTAATGGTTCGGGGGAAGAACGATTCTTTATAAATATCCGTTCTTGCAGTAAGGGTCTGAAACGTCATTGAATGGTGCTGTCTACAGTGCCTAGCCGGGGGAACAAGGTCATCTGTTGGAATGCTGGCAGCACCCTTTAGACCTTTGTATAAGAGTATGAGCCTACTCTCTCTTCTCCTTTTCTTGAGAGACTCCCATCTTAATTTTCCTAGAATTCCAGTCATGCTCTCAGTTTCAAAGCAGTAATTTCCAGTTACAAATCTAGCCGCTCTATTCTGAACTTTTTCAATTTCTTCATTTAGGACCACTCCGCTTGGGTCCCAGATGCAACTACCATATTCCAAGATTGGGCGAACAAGTCCCCTGTATGCTGTCTCTTTCACATCCTGGGGACACTGATGAAGATTTCGCCTCAGGAATCCAAGAGTTCTATTCGCCTTTGTACACATATTGCATATCTCAAATCGTGAGTGATTGTCACACCAAGGTATTTAATGGAATTCACATTTTCGAGGACCGTTCCCTCTAAAGTGTAAGAAGCCTCAACTTTATTAGATCTCTTCCTTGTTATCTGCATAATATTGCATTTAACTGGCTGAAATCTCATGCCCCATTTTCGGGCCCAACATCCTAATCCATCTATGTCAGCCTGAAGTTTCAATGAGTCATCTGTATCTCTAATTTCCCGGTAACAAACACAGTCATCTGCGAAAAGTCTTATTTCTGAGTCAATGTCAGAGGAAATATCATTGATGTACAGGGAGAACAATAGAGGACCAAGAACAGTCCCTTGTGGGACTCCAAACAAAACTGGCGCCCATACTGAAGATTCACCATTAACAAAAACACGCTGTTTTCTGTTCACATGAGTCACCATAAACAAATAATTGATGTTTGGACTTATTTATCTAATCCAATTAATGATCTGTTGTGTCACCTACTTACCAATGTGCGGGTTGGTAAAATTTCATAGAAGCCCAATACTTTTAATATGTTTTGCTGAAAGAAGTTAAAAAAGAAATCTACCCTTTTCAACTGGTTTACTTGGGAACAGGGGTGAACAACACAAACAGGACAATGTTACACGTAGAAACTAGTTCAGAAATGAAGGCATACTATTCATGAATTAACGAACAAATTATGTTAGAAAGTATGTGAAAGTAGGCGCAAGACAGTTTCAAATATGAATATTATGTTTTAAATTTAAAGCAATGGTGTACTATTGTTTTTTTGGTGGGAAATTAGTTCCAAGGCGTATGAATACGTTTTTGCATTTGGCAAGATGGAAATCTCTTCAATTTGACAGCTACACTAATTTATCAGTGATGACAGGCTTCCAAGATAGGCGATTTCATTATGGTATACGCAGGAAGAAGGCTACATAGCTGACTTTTCAAGGTATTTTCATTGATGATGGAGAAAATAAAATGTGGAAGGCATAATTGATGAAATCTCAGCATTTCAGATTTACCGCAAGAAAAGGAGATGATGGCGCCCATCGAGAATAAACATGTCAAAAAAATCTGGCTTTCAATTCAGGTAGCCTTTTTAATAGAAAGCTTTGACCGACTCGTTAGTATTTGATGTGAACTATTGATCTGCAGCTGTTTTAGTAACTTTTTAAAAAGTCTATAAAGCGGTTTCCTTTTTTCCAGGTAAAAGTGAAAAATACAGAATTTCATTTATTTTCAAAGGCACAGGGATGTTGCTAATGCAAGAAAGTACTTGCTGTAATAACCGTTTATACCTCCAAACCTTTTTCTTGTGGGACATGGATTTTTAAACGGAAATCAGGATTATATTTTGGGGAAAATCAACTTGCAAATCTTTCATCTATATTTTTCTTGTGCAAATGTATTGTGGAAACTTAAGATGTCCTGAGATAAAAGTACTTTCATAAATTTCTTTTCCGTTCACAAAAGGTTACTTTCGCTGTAATATAAAGGGCAGCTAAAATAATTTTCATCCTAGTTGTAATCTAAAACTGTTAGTTTAACACTTAAATACCAGCATTTTAAACAAGAAGTGCAGATCTGGTAAAACGCAGCATTATGCCGCCTTTCTATGTTTTGATTCCATGGCCCAGTGAGATTCTATGATGGGGCGGTCTAAGTCCCTCTGGAGGGTGACCGAATAATCAGGGAGAATTATGGTCAGGTACACCCCAGTGTCACCAGCAAATAGGCGAACCCGGGACCACACATTGTCGGGTCGGTCGTTAAGGTATAATAACAATAATATTGTGCCTAGAACTGATCCTTGTGGTACACCTGAAGTAACTGGAACCTCATCTGAGTACTCACATTCAAGTGCAACTGTCTGACTTCTCTCAATCAGAAAAGACTTAATTCACTGGATAGTTAATCCATGTACCAGTAGCTTGCGAAGAAGCTTCATGTGATTCACCTAGCCAAAGGTCATGCTAAACCCAAGATAAGATCTATTTGTTGACCATTTAATCATGATCTGGTAAGGTCATAAACAAGCAGAATCACATGAGTGTCACAAGATCTGCGCTCCCAGGCTGTTGAGTATTTTGTGATCATAAGGTATGTCCAAACCAAATCTTATGCGGCGAAATTTAGTTTCAACCTACAAAAATCCATTTTTTGAAGGATTTTCTGCTTGTCGGAATTTTGTAAACCTGTCCCCGTAGAAAACCTAAAGCAAATTCTTATATGCCCATTATGACATAAAGACCACATTGGTAATGGGAAATTGTTTTTAAGAAATAGGTGCGATATGGGCATAAGAGCAATTTACGATCTTACTAGTGAGGAAGCGGTATTTTATAGTTTTGAACAGTTAAAGGCGAAATATGATATAAGGGCCACATTTTTAGACTACCACCATGTAGTAAATAGTATTTCTCAAGTATGAAAAGATCAAATTCACATGAATCGTGTATTTGCTGTTAAATGTTAACAAAATGTAGTTTGTAACATATACTTTCAAGACTTGATTAGTTCAAAGAAAGGGAGTAGACTATTTATGATATTTTGGTTAGAGTAAACGAATACATTACACAAACAAAATGGCAAACGGAGATAGGAGATAGAGTGGAAAAAGAGCATTAAAGACATTTCACGAGACAAAACTACGCGACTTTCAATACAAAATCAATAATAAAAATTTAGTAACACATTCATTTCTATTTAAAATTAATAAAATCAGGGTTGTAGTTACTGTAATGAACAACCAGAAAAAAATCCATTATTTATTTCTTAGATGCCCAAAAGTAAGAACGTTTTAGACTGAACTTTAATCATGGTTGACCACAAATGTAAATCCAGAAATATCGCTAGAGGATCGTAAAATACTATTTTCACACGGTGGTAAAGCAGAAGTGGTCAATTACATCTCTCTCTCCCTCTCTCTCTCTCTCTCTCTCTCTCTCTCTCTCTCTCTCTCTGTTTTAGCAAAATATTGTATATACGAAAACAAATTTGTTTCTATGAATAAAGTGCTTAGCGAGAGATACATTTCACTCATAAACAACAGGTTAGATAAATTCTTTAAGATTAAAGCCCCTCTCTCGCCCAGCCCAGTGGAATTCGTTTCACTGACCGCTCCAAGGCGGTTCTTCTGTCGTTGTTTATTTTTGTTATGGTTTGTCTTTGAGTGTTTGTATCGCTTATTTTATTTTGTTTTGGATATCGAATTGGCCATTTTGTGGAAAAGTAACTGTCCTTTTGGCTTTCCGCTATTGATGTTTCCATTAGGGTCTGTTGTTTCATGTTTGTGTTTCTTTCCCCTTTGGTAACTCTGGTGGGAGCTGTGGGTAAATTGTGTCGGTTCCTGATCATTGCCTACACTTCTATGTTCTACATATAACTACTTTTACCCAAACACTGATGATTCATGAGGCCTATTCCGACTTAATGTTTATGTTTGGTGTCAGGGTTCTGTTTTCCGTCGACTATCTGCCACACATATAGTGCAGTAGACTTGTACAATTAGCTATAAAAGGCACATCTTGTAGAAAATACATGTATATTGTTACTACAGTTTGTTTTCTGCTCTCCCATGAAAGAATTTTATTATTATTATTATTATTTTTTTTTTCAAATTGATTATCATCGTCTATTAGCCAATACGATGTTACACCCGTATGACTTTGTGCATTCTTTCATATCTTAACAATATTTACTTTTCTGGTGAAAAATTGTGATAGTTTTCTCATTTATGCTTCAAACATGGCTGTTGGTGCTCGTTGGAACTGCCGCAGTGATGTGGTTCTATCGAGTACCAACGGCGTATGTCATGGAGCAGGAATGAGAAAAATATTGTATACCCAGTCAGACGCACATCCGACTGAGGTACTGAGGCCGACGATTATCATACGAGATATTTTGGCCAGCAATAATCGAGTGTATGTAAACATAAAGTGCAGATAACTCCATGTCAACAGACATACAACGTCTAAACAACGTCGTGTCAACGTCAATGCAACATCACTGCGATGCATTGACGCTGACGCAGCAAATTGTATACCCAGTTACAAAATATTGTAACCCCCAGTTCTCTCTCTATAAAGTTGGGTTTAAAGGGGCGTTCATTGCACGGACCTGTTATCGTAATGAATCGTCTTATTATTAACATTGCTAGAGATACTCGCCTACCAGTCGAGAAAGACAGAAGACCAACTTCTATCGTACATGTTGTCTAAACTGAAAAGCACTCACACAACCTTTCAATAATTCCCTGTCCCCTTTTTGTACTTTCTCTCATCTTCTTACTTCTAAAATATGTTCTAGAAAGGGTTGTCCTTTGGAAACAAGGAATACACCACAAAACTGTAAACTAGATCGCGCAGTCGATGGCGCGCCATCGCAAATCCCCACGTTTTGACCGCTTCACGGGACCCTTGGGGGCTGGTCCAAAAATTAATGTGCTCTTGCAGAAGCCATTCATGTATGTAACTCACACACCAAATTTGGTTGAATTCCAATGAACGGTGTAGGAGGAGATAGCCGGACAGACGGACGGACGGACGAACGGACAGACGGAGGCGATAACAATATCCCCACTTTTCTTCGAAAAACGTGGGGATAAATATGGAGTGTACATGTTTTCTGGACCAGACTAGCTAGTTTTGCCCAATTAGGCCTCATCAGTGACCCTCAAAAATTTCAAAATTCACCACTGGAAGGGCAAGAAAATATAAACTACACTATGATGTTGGGCAGGGAGACATTTTACGACCTCCACACATTCCCAGACACCAGCTATAGTGACGTTAAATATGTTCTAGAAATGGCTATCCTTTGGAGTGAGTGAGTGAGTGAGTGAGTGAGTGTTTGAGTTTTACGTCCCACCAACAGCTAAGACCATACGGAGACGGGACCTAGGTTTAAAGACTCATCCGAAAGTGTATATCCTTTGGAAGCAAGGAATGCACCACAAAACTGGAACATATGGAGTGTACATGTTTTCTGGGCCAGAATAGCTAGTTTCGGCCAATAAGGCCTCGTCAGTGACCATCAAACCTTTTCAAAGCTTTCCAAAATGTCGGCACAAGAATTTCAGAGAAAATAAGTTCATTTAATATGGCATTAGGATAACACATCCGTGGGATATAGTAAATTTCTCAAACCTTAAAAAAGGCATCTTTTTCTGATGAGGATTTGTGATATTTTTCCTATTTATACTCCAAACATAGGTTTTGGATGCTCGTTAGAACCGCCTCATTGAGGCGGTTCTAACGAGTACCCACAGTCTATGTCTTGGAGCAGAACTAAGGAAATTAATGTTATTCCCCGTAAACCCCATTTTTCTTTATATAAAATGGGGTTTAGTGGGGTCTTAATTTCACGGAGTTGTTCACGTGATGGGAATTGGTTTTAGGTTCTAGCTTTACGTAATAACGCCAAATTAGGTCATTACCTGCAGTCCGTATTTTTTATTTTTTTTTATTTATTTTTTTTTTTGTTTTGGTTTTACGGCCCTTTCAAGATTATTTCACCCGTATCGAGCGATCGTTAATCAGAGATGGGCGAAAACCAGAGTACCCGGAGAAAAACCACCTTACCTTCCGTTGCAGAACTTGGCGTCTCACATATGACCCGAGCGAGACTCGAACCACAGCGGTGAGAGACCTAATGATCAAGAGTCAGCACTCTTAACCACTAGGCCACGGAGGCCCGTTACCGTCGGTATGATCATTTTCCACATTAATCTGGACTTTTGAGTAACAAGTTCCGGAGCCGATGCTACACGCTATGTCAATTTCGTTGTTGCATCGACTTTGCTGCGTCAGCGTCAATGCATCGTTGTTTAGACGTTGTATGTCTGTTGACTTGGACGTTGTTTAGACGTTGTATGTCTGTTGACATGGAGTTATCTGCACTTTACATTTATATACACTTGATTATTGCTGGCCAAAATATCTCGTATGATAATCATCGGCCTCAGTACCTCGGTCGGATGAACGTCTGACTGGTGATCAGAAAGGCGCGTGTTCGGTACCTGCCGGGTCGGCAACATTCTTTCGTGGAGATAGATCATGAAATATTTTCCACGGCCATTCTCTACCACTGGGCATCCGCTGATTCAAGAAGGGCAGTTGTCAGTGGCGAAAGAGTGTGCACTGTACTGGTTAACTGCTGATGCCTCGGTCACAAATTCGGCGTACCCCGGCCGAGCTATACTATACGTTGTGGTCGGCCGAGCAGTCCAAGCCGAGAAATGGGTTTCTGGCTCGGTTTTGGCAAAAAGTATGCCGTGTGGGGCCTAGAGAGACATCCGCCGGGAATCGGGCGTTGTCAGCCTAAGTTTTGCGGGGAAGCATCGGCGTATACGCCGGGCGGAAATAGGCCGGTGCACTGCAGGTTACCGACCGTATACCCGGCGATTGTTACTAGTCCCCGAGCATCGGTCGATGTTCCGCAGATGTCCGCCCAGTTCCCGGCCGCCGGACAAGGGACGGGTTTACCCCAGCCGGGAATTGTCCAGTTGTTCAGGGGTATATAAACTGCATCCTCTCCTGCCTATACAACAAATGGGTCAGCTCTGTTGGTGGGTGAACATCCTTTTTCTTGACGTCGAGGAAAACTTTCGAAGAAAAGCGGAACAAGATGCCTCTTATCCCACCACTGCACCTACCGTCACCCCAGGAAAGGATCCGGAGGTTACATGAGTGGCTGCTTAGGGCTCGGCACCGTGCCAATGTGGTCTTTGCAACCTTGTGTGCGGGAGAAGAACTGCTACCGCTGATGGTGGATGAAGCAATGGATCGTGTACCGTCCTTTGCATGGGCAGTTATCAAACGTTTATGTACAATGCTCCCTACTGGTCTGCTAGAAACTGGCACCCATCGGAGATCGGGCCCTTATATAGTCGAGCGTCAATCAGCGATCGAGCGGCGCCAGTCGAAACCGGGATTCGTCCAGCGGATTCCGCTTGATCATCTGTCGGACCTCGGCCGATTACTGCCCGATTATCTGATTGGTCGGGGTCCGCTTTACGACTACCGGATGTCAGCCGATGCCATCGACGTCGGTACGAGCTCTGCTCGACTTTTATCGATGTGCCACCGACCTAGAAGTCGGTGAGTTTTCGTGGAGAATTTTAACTACGAGTTAAAATTTAACCGGGCCCCTCCCGACCACCACCGACGCCCCAACATCCGGCGGGACGCCGACCGGACTCCAGCCCAATCTCACCCCATCGCAGTCCCCGAGTAGTCGGGCGGGGATCGAATAGTGATTTGTGACCGTGGCTTTACGTATAAGCCTGCCCAGGAAAAGTGTGGACAGGTAAACTGACCGGCTCAAAAATGACATAAAATAGTGTTGACTGGGCCGTTAGTCCAATACAAAACTAAACTGAGGTAGGGGTCTTTAACTTTAATGGAAGACACCCAGTCAGCGTAGAATGTCGGTCAAGCGTCGGCCCGACGATATATACATAGAATATTTATTTTCCGTCTTATACCGTTAACAAATAGCATTAGCCCTGTATGGCTTTTACTTCTACAAAAACAGTGTAGAAGAAAAACAATCCTTTTGGTGCTGTTTGGGCAGGATCAAGATTTTCACCTTACATCCTCATTCGAAGGATGGAGCAGGTCAAGGCATTCATCTCTGCAACTAAGTTTGACAACGCTGCCAGAGAGAGAGAGAGAGAGAGAGAGAGAGAGAGAGAGAGAGAGAGAGAGAGAGAGAGAGACTAATGAGCAGCATGTAGGTAATGGTGTGTGTGTGTGTGTGTGTGTGTGTGTGTGTGTGTGTGTGTGTGTGTGTGTGAATCATCTGAACTACGCCTACGTCGGGCCGACAGCGATACGACGTCGTATCGCTGTCGGCCCGATGTTGGCCCAATGTGGTGCGCTAGCCCATAATGAGAGAGAGAGAGAGAGAGAGAGAGAGAGAGAGAGAGAGAGAGAGAGAGAGAGAGAGAGAGAAAAAAAACACTGAGCAACATGTTGAACATGGCACTTTCAGAGCCCATAGGGGCTTGAAGAAATATATGGGCTGCAAAATGCTTCCACGCAGAGCTGAATCCGGCCCACACACTAGTACTGGTAAACCGCTTAGACGATCTAAGCCTGTCCAGGAACCGCGGTGCGAGGCGGACCGTACACGCTAATAAACCCTATTGGTTTCATTGGGCGACAGGGCTTGAGATGTCATTTCATCCAAATGTCGGGTAAAAGTCCCACAAAATTGAAAACAACAGAGAGAGAGAGAGAGAGAGAGAGAGAGAGAGAGAGAGAGAGAGAGAGAGAGAGAGAGAGAGAGAGTAAATCGCATGAACGGTGCGTCTGACCGAGAGCGATACGACATGGCGACGTCGTATCGCTGTCTGCCCGATGTTGACCCACTGTTTCAACATTTAGCCCATAATGAGTGAGAGAAAAAAACTTAGCAACATGTTGGCCATAGCACTTTCAGAGAGAGAGAGAGAGAGAGAGAGAGAGAGAGAGCACTGGGGAACTTGTACGCCATGGCATGCTGAGAGAAAGAGAGAGAGAGAGAAAGACGGAATTTCATTCCATTTTACACATTGGAATTCGCATAAAAAGTTAAAAAGAATTTCACTATACTACGATCTACGATTTCTGTCACAACAATTGTGTGTAACGATGTTGAGATGATCCCTGCATACCTTTCTAGGTATTTACCGCATGACGTCATTATTCACGCGCATTGTAGTTTTGTCGCGAAATTAAAAATAGACTAACTGTGTTCGTAGCATAGTTAGGAAAACCGTCTCATAAAACTTAACCTGTGATCATAATTGTTCGCAATATTACATAAAACTCATTCATTTGTATTATTTAAACAAAAAATACCCGATATATGTAAAAAAAAAATTAAGCACTTTTTTTCCGACAGCTCAATAATGCACCTTTAAACACCATTAAACCTGTAACAGATTATCAAACAAGTAAGTTTTTAATAAGCATTACAGTATACAGTAGAACTTCAATGGCTCGAACACCTTTGGGACCATGAAAATCTGTTCGAGACAGGGGTAGTTCGAGCCACTGAGGGTTACCACCATGAAGCATTACAGCCTTAATTTTGGGACATCTTTTCGGTGTTCTATAACAAAAATGTATGCTGTGTGTACTCATTAGAATCGCCTCATAGAGGCGATTCTAATGAGTACACACAGCATACATTCACAAGAGAATAGGAAAAAATCCCTTAATTACCCTCCCTTTTTCTGATGTGGAGAAATTCCCTCGGGACTCCAGATAGGGTTCGACTCAGCCATGTTAAACGAGCCATCGGTGTTCGAGCCATCGAACTTTTACTGTAATTATATGGTTACATGGAAAATATTGCCAAAATAAGTTGGAAGAGAGCAACATGACACTAGTAGTAGTAGTAGTAGTAGTAGTAGTAGTAGTAGTAGTAGTAGTAGCTGCGGTGGTAGTAGTAGTAGTAGTAGCTGTGGTGGTGGTAGTAGTAGTAGTAGTAGTAGTAGTAGTAGCAAAAGTAGTATTAGTAGAAGCAGCAGTAGTAGTAGTTGCAGTTCTTGTTGTTGTTCTAGCAACAACAGTATTAGTAATAGAAGCAGCAGACGGAGGAGCGGGGATGGAGCTGGCGGTGGCAGTGGTGGTGAACATCAATGTCGTAACAACTAGCGACGGACAAGCTGTACACATTTAAAATACAATAAAAACTAAATATGTCGAACACGGGTGGCTCATTTACAATGGATACTTCGACCATTGAGAAGGCTTCCCGTAGCATATTGTTATACACCTGTGCGTGTACCGCGACGTAACGTTTTATTCGATGACGTCAAAAATTTGCGACAGAATATACTGTCGGAAACCAGACGTCATGGTGTAACGTCGCTTTTCATTGGGAAGCATTTTGTTTTACGCAGCTCACAGCGCTTGCCGCTTTGAGCAAAACTGAACAGCATTAACAAGACAACTGAATAAGTGCATAAGAACGGGAATGGCTGTATTAAAGAGGTAAATCGTTGGTTTTACGGTCGCGTCGCCGTAAAACGAAATTTCCGACCGCAAAATCGCCGATTTACCTCCCTAAATGACAGTTTTGAATACCGTTATCCCCTAATTCTAATGCTTGTTTTGTTTCGTTTGAATTGAGGTTTTACGTCCCCGTCAACACTATTTAGGTCATTTTGGAGATGTTTCCAAATTTTGTGGAACTTTTACCTGACTTGAGATGAAATGATATCTCAATTCATGCCGCCCAACAAACCCAAACAGTTAATATGTAAGGACGGTCCGACTCGCACCTGGGCAGGCTTAGACACCTAAGTGATTTACCAGCGTTCATGTGCGACCAGTTTTAGCTCTGCGTGGAAACATCATGCAGCCCAATCTATTTCTTCTAGCCCCGAGGGGCAGAGGTGACCTAATTCTAATTCTAACGTATAACGTATACGTTTGATTGTGTAACGTCAAACCCAACACCATCACGTAACGACGCTTCTCATTGGCTGACATTTGGTTTTACGCAGATCACATCACAGCGCTTGCAATTTTGTGCAAAATATTCCAATTTTTAACAAAACAACGGAGTAAGAGCATTAGAATGTGAGTAATTGTATTTTTGGGATTCCGAGGTAAAGTTGTTGGTTTCACGGTCGCAAATTTCGTTTTAGGGCTCCGCTGGCGCGTCGCCGAAAAACGAAATTTCCGGCCGTAAAACTGGCGATTTACCTCCCCAAATGACAATTTTGATAATTAATGTTGGTTTTGAAAGGTTTTCTTATTCTGTCTCAAAAAGGTATTATGTGCGTATTCGTTAGAATTGTCATCACCACCAATCGGGGCTTGGAGAAATAGATTGGTCTGCATGATGCTTTCACGCAGAGCTGAAACTGACCACCCATAAGTACTGGTTAACCGTTTAGAAGGACTAAGGCTGCCCAGGCAAAGTGGTATGAGTCAGTGTATAGTGTTGAAGGGGACTTTAAACCTCAAACAAACAAACAGGAAACAAACAAAAAGCTAAAACAATTAATTATTTCAAGAAACTATAGGTGTTCTAGACTGATAACAGTCCAAGATGTTAATGGTTTTGTCAATGCTTGCCACATTTTATCTTATGCCATCATGCCATATGCATGCCATCATGCCATATGCTGTCTCAACATCTAGAGATCAGAGCTCAAGAGAGAGATTAAGTGAGGGGAACTGGGGAAGGGGTATATGTATTCATCTGAGGATCACCTAATACAAAGGTCACATCTCATCAGATTTTACAAATCTGTAGATGTTCTAGTTGACAATATTTCACAATTATTGCAAGAAAGCTTTTTTTTTTATTTTTTGCTTTTAAATCTTTACTGATTATTAAACTTTTTCTAAAATGACTTATATTCATCTGTTATGTGTTTTTGTTCACAAGGTCAGCCCATTATCACAAAAACACACCTTTAAATCTGACCCCTTTTAACCCCACTTTCAAATAGTAAAATTGGGATTCACACGGGTAAACTTCATTTTTCTTGTTTCTGCTCAAGAACAAAGATTGCGGGTACTCTTAGAACCGCCTCGACGAGGCGGTTCTAACAAGTACCCACAATCTATGTTTTGAGAAAAAATAAGAGAAATATCTAAATTTTTTATCTGAAAGAATTCACTTTCTTCGGTGTTAAAAGTTTCTATACGTTTGCATAGGCGTGTTTTCGTAATGTAAAGCTATACATCACGCAAATATTCTTATTGGCGTTGAGGTTTCTTTATATTTGGCAGTGATGATGATGATGATGATGATGATGATGATGATGATGATGATGATGATGATGATGATGATGATAATGGTGGTGTTGATAATGATGATGGTGGTGATGATGATGATGATGATGGTGATGATGATGATGATGATGGTGATGATGATGATGATGATGATGATGATGATGATGATGATGATGATGATGATGATGAAAATGATCATGATGATTTTTATGTTGATACTAATGATGGTGGTGAGAATGTGAAGGAGAAGGAGGCTCATCAGCATCATCATCATCATCATCATCATCATCATCATCATCATCATCATCATCATCATCATCATCATCATCCAATGATTAGTCAGTTTCAGGTTTTGTAGCAAAGCTCAGTATTCATCTAAGATAAATAAATAAATACATAAATAAATAAATAAAAGTTAATGCTTCTGTTCTTCATCATATTAACGTCTCCAAAATGACCTTTACATTGTTGACGGGGCATTAAACCTCAAATCAAACAAAACTTCATCATATTATCCTTTCTTGTTTGTCTGTAATATTGTCACAGAAAATGGTCTGAACTTGTAAAGTTCACATAAGTGCCATATAGATTATCAGTCTCTGTCCTGAGTTCCCATTACAATAGAAAAAGTCAAATCGGTACAAATATTCGACGTCAAGGTTGTGAAATTTGAAAAAATGGGCGTTTTACGGGACCGATGAAAAATGTACCTTCATATACAATAATTTATTAAGTGGCCTCTTAATTATTTAGATCACATGTGCTAAATTACACTTTTGTATCAAAGGATTAAAAGGGAGGAGTTAGTTAGCTCTTCATGTTAGACAGGTCATGGGAAAATGGTACTTAACGCATGGGCGAGCAGCAAACACTCAGACGAGACTGCGCATGCGCGCAGTCTCGTCTGAGTGTTGGATGCTCGTCGACCTGTAGAGAAGACACCGAGGTGGCTTCATGCAAGAGGGTAGTCTTTAAACCGAGGTCCCGTCTCCGTATGACCTTAGCTGTTGGTGGGACGTAAAACTGAAACACTCACTCATGCAAGAGGGTATGCGTCTAGCCCTATTTGTATACCGCGCATGCGTATATGTACTTGAAGAAGGTAGGGAGGTAAATGATAAGGATGTCTTTTTTTCCTCACATGGGTCAGCTTATCTGTATACTTGAACCTTGGCTGACACTCGGAACTTCTCAAATTATCACTTTATGACGCTCCCGGTGTGTTTTTCATTTTTGGTTAACAAAATAGAAAATAACTAGTTATTTTACCCGATAATTCAGTTTCATAGAAGTGTCAGAAAAATAAGTGTACTTTAATTCACTGAAAACATCATTTTATAGAAACTTGGCCTTTTTGACAGACACAGTCTTTTTCAGGCTAGAGTCGAGATATTCAAAGCATCCTATAGGTTCACAAAACTCGTTAGCTTCATCTAATAGAGTGGTAATTTTGCTTAAAAATGTTTCAGTAATATCTGTGTTACAACAGTTGAACCGTTACGTTACGTTCAAATTGTTAACTGTTACATCTATCTAATATACTATTAGTTTTGCTGCACAAATGAGAGCAGCTTTTGCAATTGCAAAAGATGCTCACTTTTTTTCGGCAAAAATATAGCATATCAAATGATCAAAGTTTTAACGATACGTTAACTAACAACATCGCCTAGATATATTTGGGCTTAGATATATGTCACGTGAACAAATCCTTGTATTTTAGATCTTTGGTAACTAACTGTACATAGAGAAAACTGGGGTTTGCAACTGAATAAGTTATTTTCCGAATTTCCACTCAAAACATAAATTGTGGTACTCGTGAACCGCCTCAATCAGGTGGTTTTAACAAGCCACAATCTATGCTTGGTCTTAAAATAAGAAAAAAAAATATATAAAATGTTCGTCTGATCATGAAAACATGCCTATATAAGTTTGACCCCCTTGAACCAACCTTTTATATAGAAAATCTGGAGTTTACAGGGGTAAACCTTATTTTTCTAATTTCTGCTCTAAAATAAAGACTTGTGAATACTCGTTAGAACCGCCTTAATGAGGTGGTTCTACCGAGTTCCCACAATCTCAACTTTTGGCAGAGTTAAGAAAAATATCACAATTTTTCATCCTAAAAGTTTTTTTTCGGCGGTAAAGTTTATTTGTATAGGCGTGTTTTCGTATTGAGAAAAATAGGGTTTCCAAGGGCATTAATTATTTTTCTTGTTTTCCTCAAAACCATAAAATGCGGATGCTCGTGAGAATATCAAGGCTTGGACCATGAATAACTGAAAAATATAGTCGAACTTCGGTGGGTCGAACACCTTAGGGACCTCTCAAATCTGTTCGAGACAGGGGTAGTTCGAGGCACTGAGCGTGACTGCCAAGACGCATAACGAGATACTTTTGGACATCTTTTTCTGTATTCTTTAATGAAAATGTATGCTGTGTATACTCATTAGAATCGCCTCACTGAGGCGATTCTAATGAGTACACACAGCATACATTTGTAATATAGAAGATGAAAATCTCCTCAATTACTCCGCCTATTTCTTATATAGAGGCTTTCCCTAGGGGCTTGGGAACGTGTTTGACCATCAGCCATGGTAAACGAGCCATCGGTGTTCGAGCCATCGAAGTTCTACTGTAACTAAACTTTTTATGAGATAAAGGTTATTTGAGGAGCCATAATACAGTGACTGAGTGAAATTCCGCTATTGAGACTACATAAAATCTTTAAAAAGCTTATTTAGAAGGGTGCACTTTTTCATGCTTCGTCCTGTTTGCACACTACGACTTCCGGTCATGGACCACCTTTGGGACCGTTCAAAAGACCACTTTTGAACAGTCTCAAATGTGGTCTCAATATAGTAATCTTGCTGTATATTCAAATAACATGTAGCTTTGCGGGCATGAGTTTACATTATTAAAGGCATATCGAGCCGGTCAGTTTACCCTCGGCAGTCTCTACTCGGCATAAGCAACTGCACTTTTTTATGCCAGAAATTGACAACTGCCCTTCTTGAATCAGTGGAAGGAGGGAATGGCCGAAAAAAAAATTAAAGAGATTTCTTGGTCAATCCCAAAAGAGGAATGTTGCCGACCCGACAGGTATCGAATCCGCGACCTTCTGATCACTATTGACTGGGCTACAGAGGCCGTTTCACATGTAAGGGTTCCATATTTAAACAGGATCAATGTAAGGAAACTTCGAGAAATCACCACCTATCAGGTTTTTGGGGTTTGCTGGAGAACGGTGTAGGTTTTCTCATACAAACGCGCATATACAAAAACATTGTAATTTTCAGTACGACCGAAAAAATTGAAACGTTGTTATATTTTTCTTACTTCTGCTCAAAATATAGATTGTGGGTACACGTTAGAACCGCCTATTCGACAAATTAAAATATCTAAACTTTTCATGAGATGAGGCGGTTCTAACGAGTACCCACAATCTATATTTTAGAGCAGAAATAAGCTTTCATCAAGAAAACACGCTTATATAATTTTGACCCCCTCGAACCCCATTTTCATTTAGTAAAACTGGTGTTTACAGGGGTTAACCTTAGTTTTCTTATTTTTACTCTAAAATATAGATTGTGGGCACTCGTTAGAACCGCCTCATCGAGGCGGTTCTAACGAGTACCCACAATCTATACTTTAGAGCAGAAATAAGAAAAATAAGGAATACCCCCGGAAACCCCAGTTTTACTATATAAAAGTTGGGTTCAAGGGGGTCAAATTTATATAGGCGTGGTTTCGTGATGTTAAAGAACCCTGAAAACTCGTTTCAACCGCTGCCCAGTCATGTATCACGAATAAACTTCGATCCCTCGAACAGCGAAGATTTATTTTCCATGGCTGATTCGCACTCGATATTGAGTACCTAGGTTTGTTGTTTGTTCCTTTTTTTACGGCCTTTTCAAGATTGTTTTCACTTATTTCGAACCGATCATTAATCAGAGGTGGGTTAAAACCAGAGTACCCGAAGAAATACTGCATGATTAAGAGTCAGCGCTCTTACCCACTAGGCCCCGGAGGCCCTTTCTGAGTCCCTAAAAAGTCGAATTTCTATCGTTTTTTGCCGCGTTGAAGAAAGACCAAAAAAAAAAAAAAAAAAAAAAAAAGAAAACCCCTCGGGGTTATTCTTCTCTTTGCTATAGAAGATGAGAACTATATGGCGATATTTTATTTCATCTTGAAATTGTATGTTTGTTTGCGTTCATTCGGAACGTCTCGATGAGGTGATTCTAATGAGTACACACAATACACCTTCATATATCATTATATTATGCCGAAAACCTATCTTAATCCGACGCTATGATTATTTTTTAGTGTCTCGAACTGGCCTGTTTTAAAAAAATGTCATTGACCCATTTTGTATCGGAAATCCCAAAACGGGTATTTGGTAAACAGTGCAGGCCCAGACCAGACGCTGCAGAACGCGGCGTCTGATCAGGGCCTACACTGTTTGCAAAATTTTCAGCCAATTTCCAAAAGAAGAGAGCACCTGAAACCCCTAAATTTTGAAATGGACCCAAGGTGGATGATTCCATTTGGAACAAAAAGGGTTGTTCGAAGCACCGGAGGTCGCCTGTACTTTTCTGATTTCTGTTAATAAAACTCTTACGGGGGATTAGATATAGAACACCCAAAAACTGCATGTTGACCGTCTTAAAACACCATTAAGAGTCATGCAAAACGGGGTTACATAACATAAAAAATAGGTGATTTAATGACACTGACATAGCATTTGGCATGTTAATCTCAGAACGGTGTCTTAAAAAATCCTGCATTATGTCAAAAGTGACGAGCAAACATTCAGATCAGACTGCGCATTTACGCAGTCAGCAGACAGTGGGGGGGGGGGGTGGGGGGGGGAGGTGGGCACTGATATGAATCCAAAAGAGTTTTTTCTTTACTTTACACGTCAAACAACCTCGTATATCACTTTCCAATTGCCAGTTTTGAAAAGAAAATTATAATGCGTAGTTTAATAATATTTCTTAATTACAAGTCTACTGAATGCATGATCTTGCATTTGGACTTAATTGTTCCCTTTCTCATATAAAAGAAGCATTTAGCGTTCACGTATCTTCCGTATCATCTTTTTAATCGGTAATTTTTAAAAAGTTGTTGAAAGCTCAAAACAAACTAGACAAAAATTACACCTGTCAGTTTAATGTCACAAAGAAATTGCCGTGTCATTCCAACATATGGGCCAAGCGAAGACTAATCAGTCTGCGCATGCGCAGTGATTAGTTTTCGCTTGGCGCATATCAGAGTCTTCGCTGTATTATATATGGATACTTTACGTTTCAAAGTTCCAGTATCTAGACAGAGAATACTGTGATCATACCGACAAGGTGCGCAGGCTGATTTGAGATTTCACGCTGCGCACATTGCCGAAGGCCCGTAATCACTTTAATTGGCATTAATTGCGAAAACAGGCCTATACAAATACAATGTAAATTTTACCCCCGAAAAAAAGAAATTTTTAGATGAAAATTTGTGATAATTTTGTTATTTCTGCTCATAATATAGATTGTGGGTACTCTTTAGAACCGCCTCGATGAGGCGGTTCTAACGACTACCCACAACCCATATTTTAGAGCAGAAATAACAAAAATAATGTTTACCCCTGCAAACCCCAGTTTTTCTATATAAAAGTGGGGTTCGAGGGGGTCAGAGTCATATAGGCATGTTTTCGTGATGGTAATAACAGTTTTGCTGAAAAGAACTTGAAACATGGAAATGCAACTTAAATGTTATTTAGGACACGCCAAGGGAAAAAGTTTTTGAGTACGTCTTCGAGCATGTTTCCCCAGTGAAGACTATACGAATCTTATATGGGTGTGAGGGGTGGATTGAAAAATCCGTCCCGAGGGACACTGTCCGGCATCACGAGGCTTGCCGAGTATTGCCGGACAGTGATCCCGAGGAACGGATTTTATCCACCCCTCACACCCATATTGGATTCTTTTTCTTGCATGCCTTCCATTTCTTAGCGCGGACTTTTAATGCTGCAGTCATTTCGGTTACCAATGTCCGCCATATTGTGTTGACACTGCAGGAATGTTTAGTGACGTCACGTAACGTGGTGTGACGGCAACCTTAACGACGGCGCATACGAGGTCGTAATCAACCAGTGTATTTATCAAACACGCGATTATATTCGATTTTGGGTCGGGTCGGAACACCTGGGTCAGAACATAAATTTCTGTACCAGGGCAAAACCACGGATTTCCTTGTCTGGTGTGCAAGAATATTAAAGTCTTCGGTATATGGCGGTTTATTTATGTTGTTGTTTGTTACTTACTGTGTGTATCACTTGTGTCGTTTTATTTTGGATTGTCATTTGGCCATTTTGTGGGAAAGTAACTGTCCTTATGGCCTTCCTTTGTTTAGGTTTCCTTTATGGTCTGGTCGCTTCATGTTTGTGTTTCTTTCCCTTTGGTGTCTTCAAATGATGGGTTGAATAAGTTAATTGTATCGATTCCTGATCTTTGTTTTACTTCTACTTCGCTATACTCCACAACGATAACACACTCATTGAGGCGGTTCTAACTTGTACCCACAACCTATGGTTGAACGCTAAAATGAGGAACAAACGTATACCCCTGTAAACCCCACTGTTCTCTTTATTAAACGACATGAAACTTAATTAAAATGGATTAAATTATTACAGACACCTTTTCCATTGTGCTTTAATGACATCATTTATCATGAGGGTAATATTTCTAAAATGCCAGATTTTGATATTTTCTCGCTTCTTGACTGTCGAAAGCGTAAAACTAGATCGCACGGCACCAGAAAAAAAACCTGGCAACTATAAATGTAAATCACGTGCTTTTAAAAGAAACAATACCAGGCTGATGTGACTGTCCATAATATTATTGAATCGTTGACGCAACTCAATGCTTGCATTTCTAAGTTCATTACCAATATCTGTATTACGTATTCTGAACTCCGAGGCGATTAAAGTCTACGATAGCTCATATCAGTTATACGATGCTGCTCCTTTAACTAGAGGTTGCCGTCAGCATCCTCTTCGTCCTTTCATCGATTCTGAAATTAATCACAAACGTCATTACATCAAAATATCCCGTATTAATAAGGGCTTGGATTTTATAGATTTACCTAGTATCTTCCGGGACAGTTCGGTGATTTCATCCATTCCTGCTTATTTTTCAAAATACTGAGACACCCATAATTTGATATAAATACAAAATAAAAACCTGTTAGATCTATCATTTTTAGTTTCAAAAACTAATTTCTGATCTTGATATTGACACTAACACTCCTGATGTAAAAAATCAATGTATTGCTATCCTTCTGCTGGTCATATTATTACTAGCGATTTTAAAAAAAAAATATTTCGGATTCTAGGATAAGAAATATAGTTTCTGAAGGACCGAAATGTCGATTTCCTTCTAAAATTGATTTCAGTAAGTGTAGAGATGAAATCGCTACTGCCATGAATAAATTTGGTAATCGATGGTGTAAACGAGAGTATGTTGAGCATAAAGCCATCATAGAATGGAAACTTAGCATTCTGAAATTAGTGAACAAACGCATTTCTTTCCACTCTCAGAATACGAACTTATTACCTCCTAAACCTAAGACGTCTTTACGTCACCTTAAACTAGGTATTCAAGAATTTCATGGGAAGATTGATTGGGCTCCAGCAGACAAAGCCACTATCAATGTGATCGTTGTTTGATGGCGCCGCTATGTTAAAACTCTTGAGTGAGACCTTGGTGGTACTAAGGCCTATGGACTGCAGTTTTTGGCTGTAGAGAGAGCTGTAGTTGAAGACCACATTTGTCATTCAGCCACCAAGTTCGTTGTATGTATTACAGAAGGCCAAAACAAGCTTCCTACGTTATATTGGTTACCTAAACATCATAAGAGACCATACAAAGCACAATTTATTGCAAATTCAAGCTTTTGTACCACCACTGAACTTTCCAAATTATTAACTTCATGTTTTACTGCCATAAAAAACATGTGAATAAATATTGCGACAAAGTCTTTGAAAGATCAGGGAGAAATCTGTTCTGGTCTATAAAAAAGGTCTAATGAAGTTTTAAATAAATTGAAATCCAGTCGTTTTCGTGCTTAAAGTCTGTCTACCTATGATTTTTCCACCCTTTACATTACACTTCCTCATAATCTTATACAAGAAAAAGGTTAATGATTTAATTGAATTGACATATCACAGGGAAAATTCCATCTATCTTGCTAGTAATGTAAGAAATGCCTTTTTTACTTCTGAAGAGCATACAATTATACTTTATGGCTATGTCCGAAAGTGTGTGAAGCTCTCACCTTTCTACTTGACAATATTTACATAAGATTTGGTTCTAAGATATTTTGACAAATTTAGGATATTCCGATGGGCACGAATTGAGCACCCCTTGTGGCTGATCTGTTCTTGTTTTGTTATGAGACTTCATGATGTCCCTTTCCGTTGAAAACCAATATGGAATCGTTGAAGCCTTTAGTTCGACTTCTAGATATTTCGATGGTTTGATCAGTCAAATTTACCCCTCAGAACTTCTGTTAAATAAATCTAATCTTCTGATACCGACGCCCCGTCTTTGTATTTACATCTATCTATTGTATATGGGTTTGTTTCCTGCAAAATTTATTATAAACCCTATGATTGTGATTTTTAACATTGAAATTTTCCTTTCTTGAATGGAGATGTTCCTCGTACAGCATCCTATGGCGTTTATATTTAGCAATTAATTCGATTTCCCAGAGTGTCTAGTCATGTAACTGACTTAACCCTCGTAATAAATTATTAACTGCTAAACTTCTTATCGGTATCATAAAATACGTAACGTTTTTTTCAAAATTTTACATATGTCATTCCGATTTACTTTCCAAATTCAATGTTGGACTTAAATCACTTCTGCAACAAGGTCTATCGGAACCCGAATTTTATGGTGACTAAGTGTATAAATTCAGAAAAATATATACTTGTAATGTCTTCAGTGCCTAATTTCGTAAAATCGTTTTTCGATATAAAAGGACTGGGTACAACATAAATGTTATACGACAGTCTGCATGCGTGGTAGTTAACCCAATCACGGTTGACAATTTTACTTACCTCTTTAATTGCCCGCCGGTAGGTCAGGCCTCAGATTATATGACGGTTCAACAGTAAAGCGTTCTTCTGTTGCGGTTTATTTTGTTTTGGTTTGTCTTTTGGTGTTGGTGTCGCTTATATTATTTTATTTTGTTTTGGGAAAGTAACTGTCCTTTTGGCTTTCCGCTATTGATGTTTCCATTAGGGTATGTTGTTTCATATTTGTGTTTCTTTCCCTTTGGTGTCTCTGATGGGAGCTGTGGGTTAATTGTCTCGATTCCTGATCATTGCCTCCACTTCTATTTTACTGTGAATTAGAATTTAATTTTATATAATGTTGGTTGGTGCCTGATGTTATGTCTCTGATCGGGCGCATTTCTTTTGCTCCAGCATTTCAGTGGTTTCTTGCTGTCGAGTCCTCACCGTTGTTTCATCTCTGTGGTTGTTTGATTTTTGTTTTATCGGAGATGTTGCACTCATGAATTAGGAGGCCTTCATGCGGACTGAACAAATTATTTGTTTAAATCGCGGCTGAAGTAAGGGCGAAAATTGATTAAAGCCTCCCTCCCCCCGCCCCCTTGATAATCGTTTCACCGACCGTTCCAAGGCAGTTCGTCTGTCGCGGTGTTTTGTTATGGTTTGTCTTTGAGTGTGTGTACCGTTTATATTTTT
The DNA here is from genome assembly GCA_963580285.1 of Lucinisca nassula. Taxonomy (NCBI): domain Eukaryota; kingdom Metazoa; phylum Mollusca; class Bivalvia; order Lucinida; family Lucinidae; genus Lucinisca; species Lucinisca nassula. The sequence continues at coordinate 74,907,865 of OY757022.1, forward strand.
TGCTTTTGATATCCAATTGAACATTTTGTTGGAAAGTATCTGTCCTTTTGGCTTTCCGCCATTGATGTTCCCATTAGGATCTATTTGTTTCATGTTTGTGTTTCTTTTCCTTTGGTGTCTATGATGGGAGATGTGGGTTAATTTTATCTATTCCTGATTATTGCCTTCACTTCTATTTAGACCGACGCGTCATTATACAGACGGTTAACCTGAATCTATTTGGATGGTTCCTGCCAAAAAGCTTCTCCATGCTGCCTAAGAACGCTGTTTGTTTTTTGTTTTTAGGTTTTACGTCCCCGCCAACCCTATTTATGCATTACGAGATGTTGCTTCCGAATGTGTGGGGCTTTTACCGAAGCCTCTCATTTTATTCCTTTTCCTCAACTCATTAAATACATTCAATGGTACATGGACACTCATGTCAGATCCTCTATATTTAATCAAGTTTGTATATAGACTGGTTAAAAAAACTTCTTCGCTTGGCACAGGGTACTTGGTAGTAGGAGTTTCCGTTCTTACTTTTTAGTTTTTTAAATATTATTTTTATGTATTAGTTTTGTTATTCCGCTCAATCCTGAGTTTCTACAATGTACTCTTCTAAAGATGAATTCTTGCAGATAGAGTTTTGCTCAAAATCATTAATAGCAAACGATGTACAGTACATTCAAAAGTGGTCTTTAAGACAACTTTTGAATAGTTCCAAAGGTGGTCTCGCACTAGAGGGCAGTGGATGTGGAAAACACAATGAAAGCAAAATAGAAACTTTCAATATATGCTTTAAAAGCAGATTTAGAGTGGATTTTAGATGTTCTTAATAGCGAAATTTTACTGTATATCCTTTTAAGACGGTTATTATGAGCCGTATCGTCTGGGTTTACACCATTATGGTAACCCATCCGTGTGGCATTAAAAGAATGTATGATGGGGATGAGTCCGAGAGAAGGAAATCTCAGGGCAAATTTTCAGTTTATTTAAGTCTTTGCGAGGCTATGCCGAACATGAGGCTTACATTAACTGAAAACGAGTCTGATTTCCTTGTCGAGGTCTCAACCCGATCTCACCCACCTACTATAAAGGTACTACCGATTTCAGTATCCATTTGGCTTGAAAGTCAAATGTAGTAGATCAAAGAGGTACATTCTGAAGTGTTAATTTTAGAAGTCAGTGCGCCAGAAATATACATCAAACATAGTAGATTCTTTGTACTGCAGACTTGTCAGTAGTATAGGGTGTGTATATGGCGTCATTTTTATAGCGTCAACTTTTATAGCGTCTTTTGGGTATTATATGACGCTATAAAATGACGCTATAAAATGACGCCATATACACACCGCTGGATCTAAGCTTGATTAGGCTAGGTTGTTTCTTGGGTGATCATGTGTCCTATGAGGACTTAGTGTGTGGAGTGTGTAGGTATAGTCTTAATTTTGAAATAACTTAGTTGTTTCCAAATGACGCTATAATTTTTTTCAGTTTTGAGGGATTATAGCGTCATTATGAAACAGTTCTAGATGACGCTACAATTTTCAATTTTGTGGGATTATAGCGTCAACCAGAACTTTTTCATAATGATGCTATACTTTTTCAATGTCTTGGGATTATAGCGTGATCTAGAATAACTTAAGTCTTTTGGTGTTTGTTTTTTGTGATAAACTGTCAAGAAGGTCAAGAGATACCACAAGATGACATTATGTTGGCCTTTTGGAAATAACTGTGGTGTGAAAAATGTTAGGCACGAATAGGGCTCGAACCTATGACCTCTTGCTTATGAGGCAGGCGCTCTGACCACTGAGCTAAAGTGCCAAGATATATTTTGTATGTAATATAATGATCTCTTAACTTTCACATCTCCACATCCCAAATTTATAATCTCCACATCTCCACATTAAAATTGTGGAACCTCCACATTAAAATTGTGGAACCCCGACAGCTCCACATTGAAATTGTGGAGGTAATGTGGAGCAATTGTGGATGTAATGTGGAGAATGTGGATCCGAAATATGGAGATTTCACATGTCCACATCTACACTTTCGGCAATTTTGCAACCAGCCTTTTCTGGCTTCTAAGACTCAGCTTAAAATGCTCAATGTGGAGCAATGTGGAGAATGTGAATCCACAATGTGGAGATTCCACACATCCACATCTACACATGAAATTGTGTAATCTCCACATTTAAATTGTGGAACCTCCACATCTCTACATTGAAATTGTGGAAGTAATGTGGAGCAAATGTGGATGTAATGTGGAGAATGTGTATCCACAATGTGTAGATTCCACATGTCCACATCCACACATTCGTCTATTTTGCAACCAGGCCTTTCTGGCTTCTAAGACTCAGCTTAAAATGCTCAATGTGGATGTGATGTGGAGAATGTGGATCCACAATGTGGAGATTCTACATGTCCACATCTACACATTGGATAATTTGACTCTTGTTACCTGACCGGCGGCAGGTATATAACTTAAGATAACTTTGGTAGGACCAAGCTGTTTATGAAAAAAAGAACAAGATAATTAGATACCACCTCTGATGGCAAACAACCTCCGCAGTGCGTTTGTGAATTGCATTAATGGCTTTTCCTGCAACTTGGGACTCCTGGCGATTTGAGGTTATCTCGAATACACTTTAGAACCACCTGAATTCTCTATGGAACAGAGTGATTCCCAGAGCGGAGGCTTTCGAAAGTCCGTAGATCCCCTTAAAGCAGCCTGGCGTAGCTACCTTCTACTCCGTTAAAGCATATATTCGATAACCTCGCATCTTTTGACCAAGCCGGAAAATCACGCAATGAATTCATCACAAACCATACACCAGTAAGCTAAGTCACTAGCCTGTTGGTGACAAGAAACCACTTTGAATATATAGTCAACCCAAACCAATTTTCAATGAAATTGGTTTTGTTGAATTTCCAAATGAAAATCTTTGTTTTAAAATTAAGAAAAGTATGACTATGTTCTATGAATGATGTATTAATTTATACACTTGTATTATATTTATTTCGAAAAAAAATTTTTTGATCCCATTTGAGCTACAAATAGCAAAATGATAATGATTTTTATCATTTTTTATATGTTACTATTTTGAGAGTTCCATTTTGGAAAACCCAATTATACAAAATACTCAGAGTGGATATTTCTAAACGCGTTTTAAATGCTAAATCATATTCTTAAGGGAGCTCCAGATTTATCTTTGATTATTTTTTATCATTATCTTATAAGTATTGACATAACAAACAAACTATGAATATACATTGAAAGTACCGCATTCCCGTTAAATGTCATTGAATTTTCTGAAAATCGATCAATAGCGATTTTTGTCCATTGAATTTGAAAGTAGCCAATTCCAGGAAAAAAAGATTAGGTTTCCGATAATTATTAATAGTAAGAAAAAGAAACCTGACTTTTTTATGACGATATTGAATAATTAATGTAACTTTAAATTTATCATATTTTGTGTTGCTTAAGAAATGACTGAAATGCACAACTAGAACACTGTCATTTTATAGTAAAGCAACTATATAAATATTCAGCGGGGCATTGTTACACATTGAGGGCCCTGATCAGACGCCACACCTGAATAATGAATGACTTCTACCTTACACTGCTAAGTGACAATTCCTTTTGACATTTTTTCCAACAAATAAACAAAACAGTTTTATGGTGAGACTATATCACCCCATTAACATCAATGAAGAAAACTGGGACGTTGCATTAGTAGAAATTATGACTTCAGCACAAGTGCTGAACATCAGTGAAGAAAATAACGTTTTCTATTTGGTTTTTATAGATCCAGGTTACATAAGAAGACACGGTCACTGAAATGTGTAGAAATACGAATGCATGTGATAAATTTAAACTGATCATCCCACCTGGCAATTATGTTTCTCCCAGTCATTTGGCACAAGAAATGCAATCTTCTATCAATGCGTTTGAGGACGGAATTTTGAAACATGTAAATGTTGACATTGGAGTTGTGTTTGATGAAAATTCTAAACGCATGAAAATAATTTGTCAAGATGAAAGACAAACAGTGTTACAATTTTCCAAAGGGTTTGGAAAGTTATTAGGAGTCAATCCTTCTCTATTCTGAAAACCTATTGGGAATGAAAAAATTCATTTATTTTAATGTAGACCTGAATGCTCCACATGATACCTTTTTCATATATTCAGATATTGCAGGTTTTACAAATGTTGGTGATGTGAAGGCACCGTTTTTTAGCATTGTTCCATTTAATCATACCAAGTATTCTACTTATTTTCATACAGACCTAAAAAAATTGCACTATGTGCCAGTAGCCAAATCTTTCATTGACCAAGTTCATATCAGCATAAAACAGCCACTGGTAAAAGTGTACCTTTTATGACTGGAAAATCATTGGATAATTACACTTAGGCACAAACGGCTTTTTGAAAATGATATAAATACTCTGCATTAATACTAACTTTGTCAGATTATCAGACTTCTGACAGGAAAAATGATGGTTAGTTCAGAGAACAGACAAAAACATCCTGCAAAAAGATGGCCAAATGCAAAAAGTTACCAGTGACACAAAACCCTAGTAAATACGAAACAAGTTATGGACAGATGCGGTACTTGATGAAAAGACTGAACAGAGTTCTGAGCAATAAGCCCAGGTAAGGATGACCCTCTAGATTCTGCAAAATATGTAACACAGAAATTCAATAACTTCCTTAAACTAGACATCCGAAAAGACGTCGTCTGACTGAACCAGGAAGAAAAATGAAACCACAATGTCCTGATACTCCCAGGAGACCTACGTCTTTACCACTAAAGAATATCAAGCGTAAAAGAAAAAGTGAAGACAAACAGCCACAGACAGTTACAGAAAATTGTGCAGAAAGTTAGAAAGTTTTGTTGAAGAGTATAAAAAGAAGGGACAAGACTGAATAAAATTCAGTTCATTATTTGACATCCATGGGGAGATATCAGTGCCATAAGTGTTTTCGAGATTTTGCAAGATCAGACAGTTTGAGAAGATATAGATCCAGTGGTGTTTGTAAAGAGGATAATATAGATATGTCAGATGACGAAGAAAGTGTAGCGTCTTCAAGCCCACGCTATAATTTGGGAAAAGGAGATGATATATTTGGAAAATATGACTATACCAATGATTCTGAAGAATACACCGTAGAAGATGATAGTGATGACGAAGTTGAGATATCAAAAAAGAAAAACAATGAAATCTAAGTACAGACCGTGGGACCGAATGGTTATGAAAACCCAGGAAAGCTTACACGATACATTCAATGAGACTGTGGAAGAAGCTTTGGCAGAACATAATGATACCGACACAGAAGATGCTGAAAGTTTGACATATGAGGAACTCAAACCAAGATATACACAACAGCTTGCCTGCATCTACAGAACATTGGTTGGATATTCAGAAGCACTGAAGAAAGATCCAGTGCATAACAAAATCACAAGCACAACAAAACGACTCAGGGTCGAGAAAGATTACGATGGAGATGAATCCATGGACTGTGCCATCAAGAAACGCAGATTCCTCTTTGAGAAGACACTGGATGAATATGATTCACCTACCCATGACGAGGAAGAGCCTGTGTCACAGACAAATCAAAAGACATTATTAAAACCAATTACACAACTTCGTTAAGGTTTCAAATTGTAAACGATAACAGAGGGACGGTCGTAATCCTCTGTCTATCGTAATCAAGTTAGTTAGCGGGACAAATAAAATTAAAACTGTTCACCAGTCTTTCGTGTCTTTTCACCCCCTCTTCATTTCGAAGAGGTAGTAGTATCTAAACTTGAGATGGCTAGAAATAACATCCACTGACGCTTCATAGACAAACTAATGAAGTAAAAATAGAACTTGAGATACAAGATCTATATCAAGAAGTTTGCTACTATCAAGCCTCAATATATTCACCAAAAACCCTTGACAGTCAAGTTTCTATTGATAACGAAATATAAAGTCTTGAGATACAATATTTTTTATTTCTAATAAAACTTGCTACTAGATAGCCTCAATATATGAGCATAGCATTATATCAAGGCCAACATAATGTCATCTTGAGATATCCATTGACCTTCTTGACAGTTTATCACCAAAAAAAAAAAAAAAAAAACACTAAAAGACTTAATTTATTCTAGATGACGCTATAATCCTACAAAATTGAAAAATTTATAGCGTCATCTAGAACTGTTTCATAATGACGCTATAATCCCTCAAAACTGAAAAAAAAAATTATAGCGCAATTTGGAAACTTTGGAAACAACTGAGTTATTTCAAAATTAAGACTATACCTACACACTCCACACATTCAGTCCTCATAGGACACATGATCACCCAAGAAACAACCTAGCCTAATCAAGCTTAGATCCAGCGGTGTATATATGGCGTCATTTTATAGCGGCATTTTATAGCGTCATATAATACCCAAAAATACACACCCTATACTACTCTTGTCACAAAAGTAGTTCAGATGATTCACATGGACATGTGCTGGTGACTGAAATTGCAATGTATCTAATTGGAAACCTACACACTTGCTGTGTCATATTTGGCTTAATACTTTTCTATCCTTGTCAGTTTGTGATGTCATAATCTGAAGTTTGGTAATCAAATGATGTAGCAGCATTACTGATATTGTCTGGGGTTTGACAGTTATTGAGCAGCACATCCACTCCAAAGTCTAATGTATATTGAAATCGGTAGCAAAATGTTTGTAATGCTATTGCCATCAAACTGCCAAAGAACACAGAAAAATGGCCCCTTTATACAAATGTAACAGAGCAAAAAAAAAAAAAAAAAAAAAAAAAAAGGTCAATCATTTATTATTCCTATATTCTAACTTTTTTGTGAGCTTCTTAAATTCATTTTCAACATCCATTTACATGAAATGAAAATCATATGTTGATTTCTACAACAATGTATGTACATTTCATGGTTTCCTTCCTGACACTTGACAGCGGTTTGATGCCGCATTATATGTTAATTTCATTAAAAGTTGATCAAGGACATGACATTGTGCCTTTGAAAATTATACACCAAGTGAGACATAAACAGTGACCTCCCTGTTTGCATTATAATAACACACCCGTGCAACATAGTGCATTTTTTCACTACTTTTCTGATGAAAATCTGTGATATTTTTGTTATTTATACATCAAACATAGGCTGCGGGTGCTCGTTGGAACCGCCTCGTTGAGGCGGCTCTAACGAGTACACACAGCCTATGGTTTGGAGCAGAAATAAAAAAATAATGAATACCCCCATAAACCCCATTTTTCTCTACATAAAGTCACAGACTTGTTCTCGTGATGGCTTGGGTAACATTAAACACGCAGCAGAAGACAGTTTTGGGGCGAAAATAAGTCGAATGCAATGTACATGGTTTCCTATATAAAGTCATGGTTAACAGAGTGAGACACGGCCCCGCCCATTGGGACTTGAAGAAATAAATGGGCTGCATGATGCTTCCACGCAGAGCTGAAACCGACCCGCACACGAGTACTGGTATCTAAGCCTGCCCAGGCAAAGCGCTGGGAGTCGGACCGTCCATGCTTATAAACCATATTGGGTTCATTGGGCGACAGGGCTTGAGATATCATTTCGACTCAATGTCGGGTAAAAGTCCCACAAAATTGGAAACCACGTCTCCTAAATGACCTATACAGTGTTGACGGGGACGTTAAACCTCAAATCAAACAAAAAAAACAAAGACAGATTGAGACTGCTAAAAAACCCTAGGGTGAGACAGCCGTGTGAGACAAAGAAATCACATACCGATATTCTTATCTCGTGTATGAGAAAGTGCATTCTTACAAATCTCCAAAATGGCTGCTGTTTCGATGAAAAGTTGTGATACTTTTTTCTTATTTTATACTCCTTACATACTCTATATAAATTGGTTTCGGGTTGGGTGTCTTCATTTTCTGATTTGGTGCCAAAAATAACAAATATTGGGTATAAATTGTGACATCTTTCTTATTTCTGCTTTCAACATAGATTGTGGGTGCTCTTTAGATCCGCCTCATTGCGCCGGCTCTAACGAGTATACCTACAATATATGTCTAGGAGCAAAAATAAGCAAAATAATGCATATCCTCCTGTAAACCCCAATTTTTACTATATAAAGTGTAGTTAAGAGGGGTATTCATTTTACGGACTTGTCAACATGATACCGTTTGCACAGGTCAGAAATGATTAATTCCAACTTAAATACAACTGCCTTATTTCTTCTCGACATCACGAAAAACGCCTATATAATTTTGACCCCCTCATATCCCAGTTTTATATATAGTAAAACTGGGGTTTAAGGGGGTATACATTATTTTTCTTATTTCTGCTCAAAAACATAGATTGTAGGTACTCGACAGAACCGCCTCGTCGAGGCGGTTCTATCGAGTCCCCGCAATCTATGTTTTGAGTCTGCTCAAAAACATAGATTGTGGGTACTCGAGGCGGTTCTGTACATTATTTTTCTTATTTCTGCTCAAAAACATAGATTGTGGGTACTCGACAGAACCGCTTCGTCGAGGCGGTTCTATCGAGTACCCGCAATCTATGTTTTGAGCAGAAATAAGAAAAATATCGCAATTTTTTCGCCTTAAAATTTCAAATTTTTGGCCAAAAAAATTGGCAATGTATTTGTATAGGCGTGTTTTTGTAATGGAACCGTAACCTGTGGGTATCCGTTAGAAACCATCTCAATACGCTGGTTCTAATTGGCAAAGTATATGTATACATTATGGACATGGTTTTTATAGAATAATTTCTGATGGAACAGTCACATATTTGCTCTGGGAAAAGCATCTTTCTAAAACCTTGAAAGCATCACGAAAACACACCTATATAAATTTTACCCCCTTGAACCCCATTTTTATATAGTAAAACAGGGGTAAACCTTATTTTTCTTATTTCTGTTCTAAAATATAGATTGTGGGTACTCGTTAGAACCGCCTCACCGAGGCGGTTCTAACGAGTACCTACAATCTATATTTTGAGCAGAAATAAGAAAAATATCACAATTTTTCATCTTAAAATTTTCATTTTTTTCGGCAATAAAGATAACAATGTATTTGTATAGGCGTTGTTTCGTAATGGGTAGCATTATTAGCTCACCTGAGCCGAAGGTTCATATGAGCTATTAGTATGTCAATGCTACGTCATCCGTGCACAATTTCAAATACGTTTACCTCTTATACCAGACGACCAATCTTCATCAAATTATCAGATAGGGGGAAAAGGTTTAATGAGGATTTGGGGATGCAAAGTTTGGCTGGCCTGGGGTCATAAATAGCCACACCCCGGGGACAATGGCTCACATGGCTTTATGATGGCAAAAAATAATTACAAAATCTCCTCTGAAACCATGAGTGTCAGAGCTACATATTTTGTTGTGTTAAGTGGTCAACAACGTAAGTCCTGCCAACTATGCTCCTGGGGTCAATGGCCACGCCATGGGGGCAATAGCTCCCATAGCCATATAAAGGTCATATTAGGCACACTTTTATTCTATTATATATCAATGGCATCGCTAAGAATACCGGTTGTTCCATCCGTCTCTTTGGAGACGACACTAGCTTGTATATTATAGTTGAACGTCCCGATTTAGCAGCGGTGATCTTCAAACTATTTCCAACTGGGCTGATGATTGGCTAGTGGATTCCACGCAAAGAAGACGATGGCAATGGCCCTATTTTGGAAATTCAATGTCGGTCACCACCCACCATTGTTTTTGAACAACACTAGGTTACAAGAAACATCTACACACAAACACCTGGATCTTACTTTCTCTGACACATGCAACTGGACTAACCTCTGAAAAAGCACGGATACGTCTCAACTTACTTAAACCTCTTAAATTCAGAGTAAACAGAAGATCACTGGAAAAGATGTATATCTTCATCAAAGGGGAAGGGCTGTAACTAATGTTGGTAGAACGTGTAGCCCAACCCCATTTTTGTACTGTTACATTATGTACAAAATGTACCGAGGCAAACATTTGTTCCTAACGATTACACACCCGTGCGACATGGTGCATTTTTTCATATCTCCAAAATGGCTACTTTTCAGATGAAAATCGGTGATATTTTTGTTATTTTTACTTCAAACAGAAGCAGAAATAAGAAAAATAATGTATACCCCCTTAAACCCTAGTTTTCTCTATATAAAGTGGGGTTTAGGGTGTTCATTTCACGGACATGTTCACATGCTGATACTAAAGATGTATACATTACGAAAACACGCCTATACAAATACATTGCCACCTTAATCGCCGAATAAATGAAAATTTTATGGTGAAAAATTGCGATATTTTTCTTATTTCTGCTCAAATTATAGATTGTGGGCCTCGTTAGGACCGCCTCATCGAGGCGGTTCTAACGAGTACCCACAATCTATATTTTAGAGCAGAAATAAGAAAATTAAGGTTTACCCCCGGAAACCCCAGTTTTACTACATAAAAGTGGAGTTCAAGTGGGTCAACATTATATAGGCGTGTTTTCGTGATGTCAGCTTCGTCCGACACCTCCTTGAACACAATGAGTAGTGATATCGTTGGGAAAACTGTTCCACAGAAACTAAAATATCTTGATACAATCCACTTTGAAGCAGCATGAATTATATGTAGCGCAACCAAACTTTGCAGTATTGACAAACTCTTTACTGAACTCGGATGGGAGTCCCTCCAAAGTCGCCGTAATAAGCATAAACTAGTTGCTTTCTACACAATCTTACATGGTCTTACTCCGGATTACCTCTCGGATCTCGTACCACATACGGCACTAGCTACATACGTAACTCTGAAGATATTCAGAACCTCAGAACTCATACAAATCTTTTTTCTTGAATCATTCTTTCCTTCAACAATACGAGCATGGAACACATTATCAAATAAAATAAAAGAAAGACCCTCTGTAGCATCTTTCAAGCACTCTCTGAACAGAAACATTATGCAACCCCCGAAATATATTAATTCAGGCACACGCATGGGGAAAATCCTTCATGCTAAGCTGAGAATGGGCTGTTGTTCACTCAACTCTGATCTTTATCGAAAACATATCGTTCCCAGTCCTCTTGTGGTTGTGGAGAATTTGAAGTGCTAATCACGTTTTCTTCTCCTGTCCAAACCATACAACTACAAGGGAGAGATCTTTATATCTACTCATCCAACGACCTGTTGTACGGGAAGAACACCCTTCCAGTGCATGAGAATGAAGCACTCTTTCTGCAAGCGCAAGAATTTATAGTAAAATCTTGGAGATTCATTCAAACTGCCCAGCCCTAACGTCAATGCCTAATCAGCTCAGCTCTACAATATCTGCAGGGATCAGTCGAAAGTCTCCCTTTCTCAAATGTACCGTAAATAAGTATGTTTTAGGAGATGATATTTATAAATCCTAGGCAGGCTTACAGTCAGATCCTTTTTGGCAGTTCCAATGATTTTAATAAGTCCTGCCAAACATGCTGCTGGGGGTCCAAATTGGCCACGCCACTAGGGTCTTTAGGTCCCATAGACTAACAATTCCTATTTGGTCCAAAGTAACCAAACCTGGATAGGGGTGTGGTCATTTGTTGTTAAGTTAAAACCTTAAAAAGTCTTATATCTCAGCCACTGTTCATATCTCCACCCTAAAAGCTTTCATATTCTAGTTCTTTATAGTAAGACTCATCCAATGACACGGACCTGGGGTCCTTGAAGGCATGCTCCCAAAAATCTCTTTTAGACCACTAAACTTTGCTACGTTATATCTCGGAAACCATTCTGATCCTCGGGCCAAAACCTTATATATTCTTGTTCTGTTTGACAAGACGAATTCTGTTTCACAGACTTTCGGTTCCACTGGGGCTATGCCCAACGCCCCCAAGTTCATATAAGGCTTAGGAGTTAGGAGGCCTTCATGCGGACTGAACAAATTATTTGCCTAAATCGCGACGGAAGTACGGGTGGGGATTGTGGCAACGTAAAATCGATTAAAGCCTCCCAGTTGAATTCGTTTCACTGACCGTTCCAAGGCGGTTCTTCTGCCGCGGTTTATTTTTGTTATTGATAGTCTTTGAGTGTTTGTATCGCTTAAATATTTTGTTTTGGATATTGTGGGAAAGTAACTGTCCTTTTGGTTCCGCTATTGATGTTTCCATTAGGGTCTGTTGTTTCATGATTGTGTTTATTTCCCTTTGGTGTCTCTGGTAGGAGCTGTGAGTTAATTGTGTCGATTCCTGATCATTGCCTTCACTTCTATGTTACTATCTCAGAAACTGTTCAGAACCCCACCCCTAAACCATATATAGTGTTTTTCCGTAAGATAAGATGCATTCTGTTACGCAGTCTTTAAGTTCCCTAGGGGTGTACCCCCATCCCCTACCACTTCATAAAAGGCCTAATATCTCAGAGACCGCTGATATCTCAACCCCCCAAAAAACATATGCAGTAAAATTCCGCTATTAAGGCCACCTAAAATTACATCACGAAAATACACCTATATAATTTTGACCCCCTTGCACCCGACTTTTATACAGTAAAACTGGGGTTTACAGGGGTAAACCTCATTTTTCTTATTTCTGCTCTAAAATATAGAGTGTGGGTATTCGTTAGAACCGCCTCGATGAGGCGGTTCTAACGAGTACCCACAATCTATAATTTGAGCAGAAGTAAGAAAAATATCACATTTTTTTTTATCTTAAAATTTTCCTTTTTTCGGCAGTAAAGTTTACAATGCATTTCTATAGGCTTGTTTTCGTAATGAAGACTAATTCTGCTGTTGAAAGCTTATTGAGAAAGTTTCAGTTATTCCTTCTGTGTCTCCCAATAAGAGACCACCTTTAGGACTGTTCAAAAGTGGTCTTAAAGACCAATTTCGAAACCGTCCCAAAAGTGGTCTTAATATAGGAACTTAATAAAGGTGGTCTTAATATAGGAACTTAATGAAGGTGGTCTTAATATAGGTTCTGTCGCGATTTATTTTTGTTAAGGTTTGTCTTTGGGTGTTTGTGTCGCTTATATTATTTTATTTTGGATAGCCTTTTGGCAATTTTGTGGGAAAGTAACTGTCCTTTTGGCTTTCCGCTGTTGGTGTTTCCGTTTGGGTCTGTTGCTTCATGTTTGTGTTTCTTTCCCTTTGCTGTCTCTGATGGGATCTGTGGGTTAATTGTATCGATTCCTGATCATTGCCTCTACTTCTATTTTACTGTATATTCTTTTTCCTTATGGTTATTCACAGGTTATTGAAAATTGGAATTGTTAGTAAGTTGAATTTGGCACATTCCCTTGGTCTAAGCACAAACTATCAGGCGCACAATGAAAACCTAAGTTCCTCAGGTAAGTGGTTTCGCCTCATTGATCCTCTTGTATTATGTAGGGATTTTCATAAATTTCAAACGGCCCCCGCCCATCGGGGCTTGAAGAAATAGATGGGCTGCATGATGCTTCCACGCAGGGCTGAAACCGACCGCAAACGAGTACTGGTAAACCGTTTAGAGGATCTAATTCTGCACTGGAAAAGCGATGCGAGTCGGTCCGTCCATGCTTATAAACCCTATTGGTTTCATTGGGCGACAGGGCTTGAGATGTCATTTCATCTCAGTCTCGGGTAAAAGTCCTACAAAATTGGAAGCAACGTCTCCAAAATGACCTATACAGTGTTGACGGGGACGTTAAACCTCAAATCAAACAAACAAACAAAATCATAAATGTCAAAAAGATATTTTGCCAATGTTTTCAATGCTCAAATTCATTGAATCCGATGATTGGATAAGAAATATGTATAAGTGCTCTCCAGTTCTTTAAAGACAGGGGCCTTCTTTTGGTACGCTAATTGACAGTTAACAGGTTTATCTCATATCATCAATAAAAAGTGAATTCTTACTTGAAGAAAAAATCATACCCTTAAATAATTGATATTATTTATACAATTTTATTGTCATTGTATGGTTTAAATAAATAATATAAAATACGTTTTCTTAAAAGTCAATGGATTTTATGAAGTTCTGACAGAGGAATAAGACTTTTTATGTAAGATTCTAACACAGCGCACCTATATTCGCAGTGGAAAATAACTGTGTTTTATTCTGCAACAAATCACGGCAAAAAAGAGCGTGACGAGTGACGTCATTAAAAATGGAAAGTTATGACGTCACTAGTCCGTTTCCTTGACGTTGGACGGTGTAGCGTCATTTTCTCGCATAGAAAACGTTAGAAAAGGATATAAATGCATGTGTTTCAGTCGAAAAAATTTAGCGGGATTTCTTCGAACAATGGCGAAAAGTTGTGAGAATTTGAAGGAAACAACAGCATTATTGCCGAGTTACAGCGTGTTAGAATCGAAATAGATCAGCTCTAGCTAATGATTTGTTAGGTAGTAAATCACAGTTTGGAGGTCAGTTGTAAGTAGACAAATCACGCGCGCTACGCGCTCGTGATTTGTCTACTTTACAATTGACCTCCAAACTGTGATTTATTACTCAACAAATCACAGCTAGAGCTGATCTATTTCTTAAATAAAAATACAAAACAAAATACTTGCGGAATAGTGAGAAAAGGTTTTTCATATTGTGATAACGCAAGCATACGAGATAGGGGTATCTTTCATAGTACTATACTAGCATTATTTCTAATAACAATTTTATATATTTGTCGATTTCTGACCCAAACATACAGTGAAACCAGCTAAAATTAAGACTTACTCTTTTTTAAAAGTCACTTTTGTTTTGCTTTTGTTTGATTTCTCAATGAGGCGGTTATAACGAGCACCCACAACCTATGTTTGCAGTATAAATAAGAAAACATGATATCGCGTATTTTCATAAGGAAACTAGCCATCTTGAAAACGTGAAAAAATGCACTATGTCGCTATGGTGTGTTACCGTAATGATTTTTTTCTTTTGCTACACATTGTGCCCTGTACTAAGAAACCACATTTGGACTGTTCAAAACTGCTCATACACAGCTTCTGAACAGTTCTAAAGGTGTTCTGAAAAACAGGAATTTTAATGTATTTTGTGGATGTGCGTTTGATGTGGACTAAGACTTCCTGTTTCTGAAATTGCAAAATGAAAATAAATAAATAAATAATTAATTAATTAGTTAATTAAATAAATAAATAATATAACTTTTATTAATAATAGTAGTAATAATAAAACCCATTAACCAGGTATCACGTTAACAATACGAAAACACGCCTATACAAATACATTATAAACTTAACAGCCGAAAAAACGAAAATTTTAAGATGAAAAATTGTGATATTTTTTCTTATTTCTGCTCAACATATAGATCGTGGGTACTCGTTAGAACCGCTTCATTGAAGCGGTTCTAACGAGTACCCATAATCTATATTTTAGAACAGAAATAAGAAAAATAAGGTATACCCCTGTGAACCCCAGTTTAACTATATTAAAGTGGGTTCAAGGGGGTCAAAATTATATAGGCGTGTTTTCGTTAAAAAGTCCGTGTAATGGAGTCCCCTGTTAAACCACTTAGTTTAGAGAAAACTTGAGTTTGCAGGGGTTATCTTTTTTATTTCCGCTCCAAGACATAAGCCTTGGGTAGGTCGTTAGCACCGCCACACCTATAATAAGAAACACATTACACGCTTGCAAACTTTACCGACGAAAAAAAAAAAAAAAAAAATACACGAACATTTTTAGATGAAAAATTGTGATATTTTTCTTATTTCTGCTCAAAACATAGATTGTGGGTACTCGTTAGAACCGCCTAATTGCGTAGCCACAATCTATGTTTTAGAGCAGAAATAAGAAAAATAAGGCTTGCCCTTCTGAACCCCAGTTTTACTATATACAAGTGGGGCCAAGGGGGTCAAAATTATATACGCGTATTTTCTTGCTGTATCACATATTTTCCGACCAAAAACGGTGGATTTTTAAGGTAGAAATTAATGCTGGAATAAATGCGGAAAAATCTGTTAAAATACGTTTAACTTAACTGCAAAATAATATCATTCTATACAATATAAGCATAGGCCCGTATTGTATACTATTTTGTATCATTGTCATGAATTTTATTATGTAATTCTTCTTTCTGCATCAAACAAAGATTGCAAGAGCTTTTCAGAACCGCCTCATTGAGGTGATTCAAACGTGTACCAATAATCTATGTTTTGAGAAAGAGGTATACAACAACACAACAACCCAAAACCATCCTGTATATATACACCCTATTGGTTTGTTTAGACGGAAGGGCTTGTGATGTCATCAAATTGTCGGTTAAACGTCCCACAGAGTGGAAAGCAATGTCTCCAAATGACCCAATAAGTGTTGACGGAGACGTAAAATCTCGATTCAAATTAAACCAAGCGAAAAAACAAAACGAAAAAAAAAAAAAAAAAAAAAAAGAAAAAAAAAACCGACAAAACCAACAGAAAAAATTAAACAGTCAACATTTCACGGAAACACGGAATTACATATAGTGAAATTCCACTATTAAGAACACCCAAACTTAGGACTAATTCTACTATAAAAAACTTATTTTGAAGGGCGCACTTAATTTTTCTTTGTGTTGTCTGCCTACAATGTCTTCTGGTCAGGGACCACCTTTGGGATTGTTCAAAAGTGGTCTTCAAGACCACTTTTGAACAGTCCCAAAGGTGGTCTTAATATAGAAATTTTACTGTTGTTTTTTGTTTCAGATGAGAAATGCAACTGCTATGACATGGAAACTCTGAATATAACACAATGTTCTCTTGCTTGTGTTTTGCTATTAGTTCTTGTAAAGGATATTCAAAGCTGCGACTGTAAGTCATACTTTATTTTAGTTTCAGATGGTATTTATTTCATATGAATTTCGATATTGTGTGTTTGGATATATAGAATTACGCCCCCGCCCATCGGGGCTTGAAGAAATAGATGGGCTGCATGGTGCTGCCACGCAGAGCTGAATCTGTACTGGCAAACCGCTTAGAGAATCTAAGCCTGCCCAAGCAAAGCGGTGCGAGTCGGACCGTCCATGCTTATAAACCCTATTGGTTTCGTTGGGCGACAGGGCTTGAGATGTCATTTCATCTCAGTGTCGGGTAAAAGTCCCACAAAATTGGAAGCAACGTCTCCAAAATGACCTATACAGTGTTGATGGGGACGTTTAACCTCAAATCATACAAACAAACACTGCTCCGTACCAATTTTGTGAAGAAAATTTTGCAACACTGATCACTGCCATGATTTATCTCGCACGGACTACAAAGTTGCATCTCAAAAACGGATGCAACTTTGTGATATTTTTCTTAATTATTCTAGAAACATAGGTTGTGGCTGCTCGTTAGAACCGCGACATTGAGGCAGTCCTAACGAGTACACACAACCTTTGTCTTGGAGCAAGAATTCGAAAAATAAGATTTTCCCCTGCAAACTCCACTTTTCTCTTTACAAAAAGGGGTTTTGAGGGATGTTTATTACACGGGCAATAAGTACCTTGTCTTGCCTTCTTAGAGTCACGCTTGACTTCTTCTTTTTCCACGTAGACAGTAGAGCTGACTAATCGGAGCTGAAATGATAATCGATTATCGTGTGCGTCATTGTGATCGATTAGTAATCGCTGAAGATTTAATCATAATTTTGCCTTTCTGGCTTTGACTCTTACCATATATTATGCAATATCATATGTATTTCGACAGACAGACCTGGCAAACAGTGTAGATCCTGATGAGACGCCGCGGCATCTCATCAGGGTCTGCACTGTTTGCCACTCATCCAGCTATTTTAGACACAGCTTTGGGTAGAAAATTAGACTTATCAAATGCTCGATTATTAACAAATCAGTAACGATAATCATTTAAGTGTAATTTATCGAATGATTAATCGATTATCTGATTAATCGTGCCAGCCTTAGTAGTCAGTACTTCCTCCATTGATGTTCCAAGGTTGAACGTCAATTTTAGTAGAATTCAGAGTCTTTAGAGTCAATCCAACCTCCAAGCTCTTCGTCTGACCGGAAGTGACGTCCACGCGAATCTTCCTTCAAGTTCGGAAACAAAAAGTTATCAATGGGTGCGGAGGTGGGTGAGGTAAGGGTTTGAATCCGTTCCGCTTCCTTGCGTCCACAGAAACACTGCAAGTATGAAACTAGCATTGTTATGTTGCAAAAGCACATGTAATTTTCCACACCTTTTCTGTACTATAGCTGCACGTAATTGGTCCAAAATATTAGCATAACAGATCCCATTAATAGTCTGGCCATGAGGTAAATAGTTCACCAACAGAATCGCTTGCTATCCCAAAACACTTTTGCCAACACCTTGCCACCTGAAGGCTGACTTTAGAATTTCTTTGGACTCGGTGAACCGTGACCAGTCCATCGTTTACTCTGCTGTTTAGTCTCAGGATCATAGTGGTGGATCCAAATTTCGTCCCTGATAACAATTCTTTCCCGAAAGTCTTCCGGATCAGAATCATATCTTTCAAAACGGTGACTTAGGCATGTTGGCACCCAGCGCGCTGAAGGCTTCCTTATGCCAAGCCATTCATGAAGAATTGTAAAAACGCTACCCTCAGTAATCTACAATCTTCTAGCCATTTCTGAAACTTTCATTTGCCTATCCTGCTTTACTAGTTCCTAATGAAGTCACCAGTAGCGTTCACAGGTCTTCCACTACGGCGTTTGTCTTCCAACGTTAGCCGATCACATCCAGTGTTTAATAGTTGAATATGAAGGGAAGCTTAACACAATTTCTCATAAATTTCCTAGTTCGTCATTTTTTTTTTTCAAAAACAGTATCTAATCGCTCCTATGTACCAATTTTGTGAAGAAAATTCGGCAACACTGGCCATTGCCATGATTTACCTCGCACGAACTACAAATACTAGACTGACCGAAAAAAAAAGTGTGACCGTGTATAAGGCATTGCATGCCACGGGCCAGTAACTGGGTTGGCACAGTTAAATATTGGACGACCCTCGTAGGTATGATGAGCTGATTCTCATGAGAAACACAACGTACCTTTATTTTATAAAATATCGAAATGGCCCCAGCCCATCGGGGCTCCGAGAAATAAACAGAGCTGTACGATGCTTCCACGATTAGCTGAAACTGACCGCACAAGAGTACTGGTAAACCGCTGTAACGGAATAAGCATGTCCAGGAAAAGTGTTGGAGTCAGACCGTCAAGTGCGTATAAACCCTTTTGGTTTCGGGATTGAGATCTCAATGTCGGGTAAAAGTCCCACAAAATTGGAAGCAACGTCTCCAAAATGACCTAAATAGTGTTGACAGGGACGTTAAACCTCAACCAAACAAAAACTGAAATATCTCAGAAATTCCTGGTTAACCCTAAGTGGCTCTTACACAACTTGCATGGTCCAAAATGTTTTCGAACCATTGAAGTTAGACTGTATTTCTACCTGTCATCATATTGATAAGCAGTGAAAAATCCAACATTAAGACTTGAGCGACCAGCGTAGACTCTGATCAGACTGCGCGTCAGTCTTCGCTGGTCCCATGAATCTTATGTAGCCTTCGGGATATCTAAAGATGCCTTACATGGTGGATGCGCAGTCTGATTTACATCTTTGTCTGACTTTGCAGACAGTAAAGGTGTTATTGTAGATTTTGCTGTGCACGGGCTCAGGGTTGGTTTTACAATTACCTTGACTGCCTTTCGCTCCATCCTTTTTCGGAATAACTATCTAAAACGTATGTGTACATGGCCAAATGAAATCGGCAGTTTACATATGGGGAAATACTGCTTCATTTTCATCGCTTCAAAGCTCACAAGAACATACTAGGTGTCTAAAGCCATAAAATAAGGACAAAATCTTTGTAAGATGAACCCGCACAAACCCGGCCTTTTTTATTGTTTGTTTGAGGTTTTGCGTCCCCATCAACTTTATTTAGGTATTCTTGGAGACATTGCTTCCGATTTTGTGGGCTTTTTCCCCGACATTGAGATGAAATTACACCTCAAGCCCTACCGCCAAGAGACACCGCTAGGGATTAAGGAGGGTCCGACTCACTTTTCTAGGGCAGGCTTAGACCTAAGCGTTTTACAAGTACTCAAGTTCGGTCGGTTTCAGCTCTACGCGGAAGCACCATGCAGCCAACTCTATTTCTCCAAGCCCCGATGGGCGGGGGCGCTAAAACTAAAAGGTCAAGCTACTTTTAAAACATCTGAGTGGACGTACAACAAGACTTACAATAAGACATGTGCAACAAATAAAGACTCAGATCAACATGCACATCCACCAACTAAAGCACGTGTTGTCAAGTAAGTCTCTCTGGATAATATTTCTTGTTTCGAATAACCCAGAGGCTATAGAAGGTACACGTGAACAGTGAACACCCTGAGCACATCACGAAAACACGCCTATATAATTCTTAACATCTTGGACCCAAAACTGGGGTTTACAGGGGTAAACCTTATTTTCATATTTCTGCTCTAAAATATAGATTGTGGGTACTCGTTAGAACCGCCTCGACGAGGCGGTCCTAACGTGTACCCACAATCCATATTTTGAAAATAGAAATCTCCTAAGATGATGTTACACTGCAAGTAACGATCAGTAGTGGCTTAAAATATTTTACGGACCACAAGTTTTGCAGTCGGTTGCCTTGTAATAACGCTTAGTGTCCACATGACGCTAAGTGTCCATATGAACACTAAGCTTTGCGACTGCAACGCTTAGTGTCTATGTTACACTTAGCTTTGCGACTGCAACGCCTAGTGTCCAACATGGACACTAAGCTTTGCGAGTTGCAAAACTTAGTGTTCATATGGACACTAAGCGTCGTGTGGACACTAAGCGTTGTTATACGGTTGGACACTAAGCGTTGCAGTCGCAAAGCTTAGTGTTCATATGGACACTAAGCGTCGTGTGGACACTAAGCGTTGTTATATGTTGGACACTAAGCGTTGCAGTAGCAAAGCTTAGTGTTCATATGGACACTAAGCCTTGTGTGGACACTAAGCGTTATTACATTGCCTGAAGTCTACCAATATAATATATATTATAAACCTATACACGCGAAAAGGTTCCGCTCTCATCACGTGAACAAGTCCGTGAAATGAATACCCCGCTAAACCCCACTTTATATAGAGAAAACTGTGGTTTGTGGGATATATATTATTTTTCTTATTTCCGCTCCAAGGCAAAGGTTGTGGGTACTCGTTAGAACCGCGAGGCTCACTGAAAGAATTAATAATTCGGTATAATAAATCATTTTTGCCCTTGTGTAAGGGGAATATGACGACTTGTTCACCCTCGAGAGGTACTATTGCCCTCGGTATTCGCCCTCTGGCAATATTACCTGCTCCGATGAGCAAATCACCATATTCCCTACACACAATGGAAATAAAAGTTTTTGTTTGATTTGAGGTTTAACGTCCCCGTCGACACTGTAAAGGTCATTTTGGAGACGTTGCTTCCAATTCTGTGGGACTTTTACCCGACATTGAGATGAAATGACATCTCAAGCCCTGTCGCCAAATCAAACCAATAGGGTTTATAAGCATGGACGGTCCGCCTCGCACCGCGGTTCCTGGACAGGCTTAGATCCTCTAAACGGTTTACCAGTACTAGTGTGCGGGCCGGATTCAGCTCTGCGTGGAAGCATCATGCAGCCCATATATTTCTTCAAGCCCCTATGGGCGGGAATTAGGAAATAAATGTATAATATAAGCTGCGAACATAAAGGTTTTTTTTTTTTTTTTTGGTTTGGGTTTTACGGCCCTTTCAAGATTATTTCACTCATATCGAGCCGATCGTTAATCAGAGGTGGGCGAAAACCGGAGTACCCGGAGAAAAACCACCTGACCTTCCGTTGCAGAACTTGGCGTCTCACACGTGGCCCGAGCGAGGCTCGAACCTACGGCGGTGAGAGACCTAATGACTAAGAGTCAGCGCTCTTATCCACTAGGCCACGGAGGCCCGTGCGAACATAAAGGTATACTATCAGACTGCGTGTTGGCCAAGGATAATCTGCATGTTTCATATCGAAAACACGCCTATACAAATATATTGTAAACTTTAAAGCCGAAAATACGAAAATTTTAAGATGAAAAAATTGTGATATTTTTCTTATTTCTACTCAAAATATAGATTGTGAGTACTCGTTAGAACCGCCTCACCGAGGCGGTTCTAACGAGCACCCACCAAAATATAAATTGTGGGTACTCATTAGAATCGCCTCACGGAGGCGGTTCTAACGTGTACCCACAATCTATATTTAGAGCAGAAATAAGCAAAATAAGATATACCCCTGTAAACCCCAGTTTTTCTATACTGAAAGAGGGGTTCAAGGAAGTGTGGGGGGGGGGGGGGGGGGGTAAATTATATAGGCATGTTTTCGCGATGGAAGTTTGCAATCACTCAAGCGAGTGTTGTCTTATGGTGTGGCTCTTACTAGGATTTGGTATTAACATTATTTTTGCCAACTGAAACCGACCCGCACACGAGTACTGGTAAACCGCTTAGAGGATTTAAGCCTGTCCAGGCGATGTGGTGCCAGTCGGTCCGTCCATGCTTATAAACCCTATTGGTTTCATTGGGCGGCAGGGATAGAGATGTCATTTCATATCAATGTCGGGTAAAAGTCCCATAAAATTGGAAGCAACGTCTCCAAAATGACCTTAACAGTGTTGACGGGGACGTTAAACCTGAAATCAAATAAACAAACATATGCGGACTTGTTTTAACATAATGTCTTGTTATTGTAGATGCTTTCGACAACCTGGATAACTCGATAACTGTCGACTGGAGCACTGAAGTCAATACGGTCGTCTTCACGGTGAATGTTTTCAATATACCGTCGGAATCCGATGCCCCTGACGTCACTTTGACCATGAGTTCTGAATCGACAAACTTCCAGCTTGACCCAGCAGACTCTCGTAAGTTTCTCTCTGTGTGGAGCGCTTTGGTGCATTGGTAGGTGGAGCGCTTTGGTGCCGTGGTAGGTGGAGCGCTTTGGTGCAGTGGTAGCGCATCGGATTTGTGATCGTGAGGTTGCGGGTTCGAGCCTCACGCTGACCAAAGTGTTGTGCCCTTGAGTAAGGCACTTCATCCACATTGCTTATAAAAAAGTACTGGTTACCACCCAGGAAATCCTGCTCGTAATGCTCAGATGTGAGCGAGTAGCAGTAATAGGAAAAAAAAGTGTGTACGTGTGTTATTTTTTGTAGACTCGTAAGTGTTGTAACATTTCCCTGCAGGTCGGCAAAGGAGTGTGACAGTTTCTTGTAACAGCCGGTTACACAGTCCAATTAAAGCATATTTGTTAAGTTCTTAAAGGCATTTATTCTTGATTATTGAGGACTATCATTTCATTGCATAATATTATGTAGTCCTCAGTGCTGACTGGAGAGAAGTCCTCAGTCTTCAATAGGTAAGGGGTCTCCTTGAGGAAAATCTATAATTTACTAACTGTTGACTGGAGTGTACATTATTGATTTTCCCCTTAAGTGCCTCAGACAGGGGATTCGACAAGAGCTACCAATCACCCTATTAAGGGCCACCTTTGATCTGCTTTAGACAGTACACCACAGGGGCAATAAAGCAATTATGAACACACGATGTGTCCTACTGTTACAAGAATAAATGCCTCTAAGCGATTATGCTGCATGGAAGGGTTTAAGTCAAAGATTTGAATATCTTACGTCTGCTGAATTTTATAAAACTCATCAGTCGAAAGGCGCTTAGGGTTCAGTCATACCCAAGAAATCAGACACAGCTTCTCTCACAGTCATGTTGTTATTATAAGAAACTTATATGTGTATGAGGGGTGGATGGAAAAATCTGTCCCTAGGGTCACTGTCCGGCATCACGAGGCTTGCCGAGTGATGCCGGACAGTGATCC
Source organism: Lucinisca nassula (assembly GCA_963580285.1). Classification (NCBI taxonomy): domain Eukaryota; kingdom Metazoa; phylum Mollusca; class Bivalvia; order Lucinida; family Lucinidae; genus Lucinisca; species Lucinisca nassula. The sequence goes on from OY757022.1 coordinate 74,931,650, forward strand.
CGAGGGACGAGTTTTTCTATCCGCCCCTCACACCCATATAGGATTCTTTTTCTTGCATACCTGCCATTTCTTAGCGCGGATTTTTAATGCTACAGTCACTTTGACGTCCGCTATATTGTGATGACACTGCAAGAATGTTTAGTGACGTCACAGCGCTTAACGACGGCGCATACGAGGTCGTAATCAACCAGTGCATTTATCAAACACGCGATTATTTTCGATTTTGTGTCGGAACACCAGGGTCAGAACATGAATTTCTATCCCAGGGTAAAATCACGGATTTCCTTGTCTGGTGTGCAACTGTTCGATACCTATCTATGTCATTCCATAATCCAGACGATTATGATCCCAAGAGATAAAGTGCCCAGTAGGGCACATATACACCCGCCAGTGCCTTTAATTGGGAATGACAATGTCTTTAGCGTTGACACTTCCCATATACAGTTCACTGAGAATAACTTCAACTACTGAATATAGTATAATTTATACCATATTCAAAGACGAAACGTGTCTTTGCTGAATAATGAAATCAAAGTTTGAGGCAATATGACACAATTTTATCTGGAAACAACAAACATAAAATAGGTTGCCTTAGGAAAGCAAAGCTTAGTTGTCCCCTGACGTTAGTAAATCTGTCCGTCCGTAGACACAATCGTGTCTCCGAAACTTCTCTTACAGTTTTCAAGGAATTTTGATGAAACTTTACACTTATTGTTCCCATGTTCTGAAGATGATCATATTTTATCGAGGTAATGTTCGACTGATCTATGCCAGAGTTATGGCCCTTTGGTAAGTTTCGGCCATTTTATCAACAGTTAATCTTGTCTCTGCAGCTTCCCGTTGCAGTTTTCAGTGGAGTTTAGTGAAACCTTCCAGTTATTGTTCCCGTGACTTAAAGAGGATCATATTATACCGTGGTCTCTCTTGACTTCTTTTTCAAACTAGCCTGGCTCAGAAAACGTGTACACGCCATATTTTTCAGTTCTGTGGTGTAGTTCTTGCTTCCAAAGAATAACCCTTTCTAGAACTTGTTTAAAGTCACTACAGCTGGTGTCTGGGAATGTGTGGCGGCCGTAAAAAGTCTCCCTGTCCTACATCATAGTGTAGTTTATATTTTCTTTTCCTTTGGGATCATTGATTCCATTGTGGAATTTTGAAAATATTTGAGGGTCAATGATGAAGCCTAATGGCCGAAACTAGCTAGTCTGGCCTAGAAAACATGTACACTCCATATTTTCCAGTTCTGTGGTGTATTTCTTGCTTCAAAGGATAACCCTTTCTAGAACATATTTCACGGCCCTTTGTCAGTTTTAGTCATTTTATCAACAGATATCCTCATCTCCACACTCCTAGGTTTCTCATGTGATTTTGCTGAAACTTTCCAAGCATTACGAAAACACGCCTATACAAATACATTGTAAATTTTACCTCCTAAAAAACGAAAATTTTAGAGGAAATATTGTGATATTTTTCTTATTTCTGCTTAAAATATAGATTGTGGGTACTTGTGAGAATCGCCTCGTCGAGGCGGTTCTAACGAGTACCCACAATCTATAATTTAGAGCAGAAATAAGAAAAATAATATTTTCTCCTGCAAACCCCAGTTTTTATATGAAAGTGGGGTTCAAGGGGGTCAAAATTATATAGGCGTGTTTTCGTGATGTATTGTTTCATGACCTGAAGGTGATCATATTTTACTAAGGTCACTGTCTGTCCATTTGTAAGTCCATTAGTCCGTCTGTCCATCCGTAGACTTTGATGAAATTTTCATGACCTGGAGATGATCATATTTTATCCAGGTCATACTTAACTGATGCTTTAGCAGGAAGACATAGGCGTGCAAGTTTCCGTCCGTACGTCCGTTCTCCCGTCCGTCCGTCTGTCTTTCCGTAAACATTTCCCGGGGTTAAACAGTTAATACTAATAAACATTATATATTTTAGTTCGATTGCGATGAAAGCTTCAAGCTTATTGAATCGCTCTCGAACACTCTTTCCGGGTGTTTTCAAGCGCGCGCGCGAGAGAGAGAGAGAGAGAGAGAAAGATAGAGAGAGAGAGAGAGAGAGAGAGAGAGAGAGAGAGAGAGAGAGAGAGAGAGAGAGTGGCTTTTACACTGGGCTTTTACATGTCTTGCCCAAGGACAGAGCTCGATAACAGTGGCCGGATTCGAACGCACAATCTCTCGATCATTTGTCGAACGCGTTAACCACTGCGCTATCGAGGCTGATGGGGTGTTTTGTGAGCGCCTTTTACATTTTTTCACCGATCAGTTTGTAACTTTGCAGGTGTTTTTTAATGGTCTGAATATGTGTATGTGGTTTTGGAGTTATGCTCTTTTTATTTTTATCAACTTTTTCCAATTTTACAACTTTTTCTCAGGTAAAATTACTTTTAAAATAGGTACATTGTGAACGGAACTCCTCTTTGCTAGGGATCTTTTCATCACGTGAACAAGTCCGTGGAATGAAGACCCGTTTAACCCCATTTTATGCAGAGAAAACTGGGGTTTACCGTGTCAAACATTATTTTTCTTATTTTTGCTGAATGAGGCGGTTCTAACAGCCCTGCAACACTTCTTGCAGGTTTCAATGAATTTGGATGCAACCTTTCAGTTATTGTTCACATTATCTGAAGGGGATCACATTATACCAAGGTGCACTTGACTTCTTTTTGAAAGTTGATTTACAAAATCAAGTTTCTATGCCATTACATTTCTACTTCCGGTACTGGACCGCGTTACTCCACTTCCGCTGTTCGTTCGCTGCATAAAATAGTCCAAAAGAACTCTTAAAAACTAGTTTTGCAGGCACGGAACGTGTTTCAAAATATTTCATTTTTCGAGACTTTAAGATCGGAGTCTAACTGTTGGTTTTCTTTTGCTCCAGCATTTCAGTCGTTTCTTGCTGTCGAGTCCCCAGCGTTGTCTCAAAACTGTGTTTCTTTGATTTTTTGTGTTCACGTAGATGTTGCACTGATGAGTTAGGAGGCCTTCATGCGGACTGAACAAATTATTTGTCTAAATCGCGACGGAGGTGGGGGCGGGGATTGTGGCCGCGTGGGGTCGATTTGGGCCCCCCCAGTGGAAATCATTCCACTGACCGTTCCAAGGCGGTTCTTCTGTGGCGGTTTATTTATGTTGTTGTATGTTACTTACTGTGTGTATCACTTGTGTCTTTTTATTTTGGATGGCCATATGGCCATTTTGTGGGAAATAAAAGTCCTTATGGCCTTTCTTTGTTTAAGTTTCTATAATGGTCTGGTCGCTTAATGTTTGTGTTTTTTTCCCTTTGGTGTCTTTGATGGGTGGAGTAAGTTAATTGTATCGATTCCTGATCTTTGTTTACTTCTACTTTACACGGATTGAATATAAATTAGCTCAAAAAGACTTATTCTGAACAGAAAACAATACTCTAGGACTATTTTCCTACGCGCTTTCCGATGATATTTATGTTTACTCTTTCATCCCTGAGTTTCTGAACAGGACTCTTCTCGCTTTAAATATATTCTTATAGAAAGGGATTTCTGGTTAGTTCACTCACATGATGGCAATTAAACAGTGAACATGTAGATTCTGGCGAGACGTGCTAGCTACGTGCCGTAGGATCTACAAGGTTTGCATAGATACAGTGTATTTCTACCACGGCGTCTGCACCAGTCTACAGGATTAAAAGGGTTAGCTCGCTTCTCTGTATCAGTAACCGACTAAACAACCCATAACTGACCGACATCAACGCAGTTATTCACTTGCTTTCGAGTGCTCTAATTACAAAATAATTTTGAAAGCTGTGAGTTTTACATCAAGTTCCGTACTTTTAGCAAATAGTGAAGACACCAATCAGACGCTACATTCTGTGGCCTCTAATCTGTCTCAACTGTTTCCGAATGTCCCAGTATTGAAACAATTGGCATTTATGGATTAATGTTTTTTATTTGGAATACATGTATTTTAATTCGCCTTGGGTAGTCGAAGTTCGCTAAACGCGGCGTCTGATCAGGGTTATAATGTCTAAATCAAATGGTTTAAAAATGATCTTTTTTTATTTTCCTCCAAGTTATTCTCCTTTTTATGCCCCGACGCCCGAAGGAACATAGCTCCAAGCGGCTGCACAACGTATGTGCATCGTCGTATCAACCGAATGTTGATGCGACGTTGCTAAGACGTAATGTGCCCGCTAGGAGAACTTGTCTGTACGATTATAAGCAGATGGGACCAGCACAGAATGTACTGAGCTAATTTAGAAACCGTTTAGAAACCATGAAGAAATTAGCAGACAAGTTTATCTTTCTCCCTTTCTTCCTTTTTTTCTTCGTGGTGGTAGTTGGGTGAGGCACAGGTGATGTGTATCTTGTGTCACTGGGGAGTCCAGCTGATACTGACTTACATTTGGCCAAAGCCTGTTCTCCTTGCAGCAGGTAACGGTAGATGGTGAGTGTTGATATTTCTTCTGTTTCTACACGCTGACCCTCACTTTCATCTCCTCTGCTCTCTCTTCTATCCCCCCCCCCCCACTTCTTGGAGAAGACAAAATGATCCACAAGGGTTGACCTGTCGTTAAACTCAAATCAATCGATGAATCATTTTTATTTTCTTCGTCGAACTTTTTAATCCTCAAAAAATGTCTAGATAACTGCTTAATCTACGACTGGCATTGCTACCATAATAAGTATTCCTCATAAATCAACTTTCCTCAGTACTTTCAGTGCTTTGTTACTTTGTTAGTGTTAGTCATATTGCGAACAGAAATTGTTATCTTTGTTACTTTGTTAGTGTTAATAATGTTGCCAACAGAAATTGTTATCTTTGCAACTCCTCATTCACCTTAAATAATCATCAAATACAGTTTAGGAGATCATTTTTCCGTAAATTGTTCCGTACAACATTTAGGAAAATTAAACAAAACTAGTCTGCTGAAAGGGTTGTAAAATCTCAAAACATTGTAAGGGCATTATCAAATCATGTCGTTGATAAGCAGTGGATAACGTCATGTAATAAAACTCGCATGACCACACATGTAATAACACTTTGGCGGGATTGAGTAACGACATGACGACGTCCATGTCAACCATGTATTTATGTGGAAATTTTGTCAAATTTAAAGCCGATGAAATCCAATTTAAAGTAGCCATAAGATAAACAGAATCTTGCACTCGTGGTTATTGCATATGAAATTTATGAAACTCGCCGAAGGCTCATTTCATAAATTTCATATGAAATGACCACTCGTGTAAGATCCTGTATATATGTTATAGACATATTCATCACTGATTCTCAGTGACAAAGTTCTATGTCTGTGACCTTGACCTTAAGATCATGCCTACTGACAGGGTCACAGAATATATTGAAAGAACAAACTAACTAATAATGAACAGATGGAAAGACAAAAACTATATAGCATTTGATATACTTTGTATACCGGAAATATAAGGAAAAAGGTTTAACACAAAACTTCGATGGTATCAAAATGCCTGCATTATTGACCCTTAGCCCCACCCCTGGGTTTAACCCAGGAACTTAGATATTCCATATGAAAGCCAATTCTACACATATATCATGTACAAAATATGAATAGAATCTAACGTGTGATTACAGAGATAATAAACAGACAACAAAAAAGGATTAACGCAAGAGTTCGGCGTAAAAGTTGACAAACGGACGGACAGACGAACGAATGGAATGGTGAAAACGAACGAATGGAATGGTGAAAACTATATACCGCCTGACAGAGTTCGTATGCTTTGGGTATAATACTGAACTGATGAAAAGACAAAAACTATATAACGTTCGATATAATATACTTTGTATGCCAGTAGTACAATGAAAAACATTTAACACAAATTTTGACGTAATCAAAAAGCATATGTCTTAATTATTGACCCCAGCCCCACCCACGGACTTGACATAGGAGCTTAGACATTCCATATGAAAGGTAATGCTACAGAGCTATCTGTTACCAAATATGAAGAAATACAGAGGTATGAGCAATCAAAAATGTTTAACGCAAAACTTTGACATAAAAGTTGACGAACAGACGGACGAACAACCAAAGGGCTTGACCAAAGAGCTTAGATATTCCATATGAAAGGTTATCCTATAGATATATTCTGTAGCAAATATGAAGAGAATCTAATTTGTGGTTACAGAGACATGAGCAATCAAAAAGGTTTAACACAAAACTTTGACATATAGTTGACGAACGGACGAACGAACAAAAGAACGAACGAACAAAAGCACTAACGAACGAATCTATATACCCTTTGACATACTCGTGCTTCGTATGTCGGGGGTATAATTATTATTCTTGCACACCAATAAAGGAAATCCGTGATTTTACCCTGGGATAGAAATTTATGTTCTGACCCTGGTATTCCGACCCAAAATCGAATATAATCGCGTGTTTGACAAATCCACTGGTTGATTACGACCTCGTATGCGCCGTCGTTAAGGTTGACGTCACAGCACGTTACGTGACGTCACTGAACATTCTTGTAGTGTCATCACAATATGGCGGACGTTGGTAACCGAAGTGACTGCAGCATTTAAAATCCGCTTTAAAAATGGAGAATCCAATATGGGTGTGAGGGGTGGATAGAAAAATCCGTCACTCGGGATTACTGTCCGGCATCACTCGGCAAGCCTCGTGATGCCGGACAGTGGCCCTTGGGACGGATTTTTCAATCCACCCCTCACACCCATATAAGATTCCTATATTCTAACACAGCGGGCCTATATAGGCAATAGAAAATAACTGTATTTTATTCTACAACAAATCACGGCAACGAAGAGCGTGACGAGTAACGTCATTAAAAACTGCCAATTCATGACGTCACTAGTCGATTTCCTTGACGTTGAACGGTGTAACGTCATTTTCGCGCATCGCAAAACGTTAGAAAAGGATATAAATGCATGTGTTTCAGTCGATAATTTTAGAAGGATTTCTTCTAACAATGGCGAAAAGTTGTGAGATTTTGAACAAGACAACAGCATTATTGCCTATTTTCAGCCTGTTAGAATCGAAATAGATCAGCTTTAGTTTGTGATTTGTTGAGTAATAAATCACAGTTCGTCGGCCAGTTGTAAGTAGACAAACCACGCGTGCTTATAAACCATATGTGTTTCACTGGGCGGCAGGGCTTGAGATGTCATTTCATCTCAATCTCGGATAAAAGTCCCACAAAAATAGAAGCAACGTCTCCAAAATGACCTTTACAGTGTTGACGGGGACGTTAAACCTCAAATCAAACAAACAAAACGGTATGACTTTATTCGGGTAGAGATCCCAACCATACAGAAAAAAGTACTAGCACGAGGATTCTTTAGACCTCATCATAGTTGTCCTTATAAACCACCAACTTAGGTTACATCAAAGTGTAATTTATATTTTCTTGTCCTTTGGGATCATTGATTCCATTGTGGAATTTTGAAAAACGTTCAGGGTCACTGATGAGGCCTTATTGGCCGAAACTAGCTAGTCTGGCCAAGAAAACATGTACACTCCATATTTTCCAGTTCTGTGGTGTATTCCGTGCTTCCAAAGGATAACCCTTTCTAGAACATATTAGGGTATCAAAAATTTCTCATTATAAATTCAATAATTTTTATATATATTAAATACCGAAATATTAACTGTCTATTTACAGCGTTAGTTTTTTAGTTTTTTATCTTAAAATTTTCAATTTTTCGGCAATAAACGTTACAATGTATTTGTAGAGGCGTGTTTTCGTAATGGTAAGGCCTAACTTGTTTCAGACCAAGTATTGGTAAAAGAATGTCTTGTCACAAAAGGCAATTATCGGCTAGATTTTACCATCGACATTGACGGACCCTGTGCCGTAGGAGAATTAACAATAGTCACAACATCTGCTGTAAGTAATGATACATCAGACTTATCAGTTACCACCTATATTGATTGCATTGTGGCACACTGACCTGATAAAGATATGCTATCTCAGGATAAATGAGCTTTATCAGGTCAACGTGACAGTACACTTTTATGAATGAACCGGACTACTAGAAATAATGGCAAAAATGTTATTATTACTGAAAAACATTGGAAAAATATTTAGAAAAAATATTAAAGGAAAACAAATGCTCAGCTGATACAAAACATATCTACCACCGGAATGCTGGGATGCACTGAGTACCATCGATAGCTAATCGTTCATTGCTAATGGGGATAAAATGATAAATAGAATACCAGATTCGTGTCATTTGATATCAAGTTTATCAGGCTCGGCTTCGAGAACGCATGTAGAATCGCTCGGCAAGCCTCGCGATTCTACAAGCGTTCTCGAAGCCGAGCCTGATAAACTTGATATCAAATGATATATACGAATATGTATTCTATTTATCAGTTTATCCCCTTGCCCCTTGTACACTCTTAAATTATCAATTTACGATCAGTTATTGATGCTCCTCTGTGCGTCCCAGCATTCTGGCGCTCAATATATTTAGTATCAGCTGACGATATTTTTTTCAAGTATTTTTTTCCATTTTTCCCAGTAACAATAACATTTTTGTCATATTGCCAGTAGTCCGGTTCATTCATAAAAATGTCACGTTGATAAAGCTCACTTGACCTGAGATAGCATATTTTTATTAGGTCAATGCGTGACAATGCAATATATATAGGGTGTAACTGATAAATCAGACATATGTTGCCATTGTTGGAAGACAGACAAATGCAAATACGGTAAAAATCCGCTAAAAAGACCACCTACAATTAAGACATATTTTGCTTTTAAAAGCATATTGGTACATTTTCTGCGTGTTTTATACATCCAGTGTGCTGTGATAGGAGACGACCTTTGTCACTGTTCAAAAGGTGGTCTTAATATAGGGACTTTACTGTATTTAAGAGAAAAATACAGGGAACGCCACATTAATCAGGGTTTAGGATGCAACTGCAATCCGACGTCAGAGCAGAAGAAAATCACCAGTACGATCAGATGTCCGATCTCAGGAGATGAAATCTTATAGTAGTTTAAATGCATATAGGAGTTTATCATATGACGTCTCGTCTGAGACTGTGATAACGCCATGTAATATTTTCGATAATCCACTAGTGGATTAAATATGCAAATTAGCTAGATATGTCCCGTAACTTTACATGTACGACGTCGCGTTGACTAATGGGGGAATATTGATTTTGTTGTAAACAAGTGCGAATAAAATGCGTTTTAAATGTCATATGATGAAAAGAATCTTACATTAGTGTTCATGTATTGTTAATTTTATTAAACTCGTTGTGGAAAAGGGATAAAATGCTCGGCAAAGCCTCGCATTTTATCCCTTTTCTTCAACTCGTTTAAAAATCAATTATACATGAACACTCATGTAAGATCCTCTATATACACATCAGATAATGGAAATCCTGGACTTTACACAAAGGGCAAATATTATCCTACCCAGGGTAGGATAAGAATCATGAGCTCTCATGTCTTTGAGATGCATTGACTGTACGGTATACTTTGTTTTTTTTTAAGTTTGACATCCATCTAACGTGTGTGAACGGTACATAGAAAAATCCGTTTCTTAGAATAACAGTTCGGCATTACAAGGAGAGCTTCGTGATACCCGACTGTAACCTGCCCGACTGTTTTTTTTATCCACTCTTCAGACTCATGTAAGTTTCAATGGTCCCGGTCACCTGAGACTCGCTCGCGTTATTCGTTTATTCTGCAGTAAATATCTGAATGAAGTCAAGCCATTTTGTTTGTAAGGTATGCTCTCTCGTCGAGAGAATCTCAATCGACCGTAATCAAATCTTTCATTTTCTAATGCGCTCTGTAGTGCTAAACCACTGACTTCTAAAGACACATCCCAAGTACAAACACCGTGCCCAATAAATTGCAAGTTTTACTGCGGCTATTCCACACACCACGAAGCAAGCATATACAGCCACAAAATCTCCTGGGCCCTAGAAAACCACCGGACTTACCCCGTCATTGTTTCCACACGTTGCAACCCTTTTAGTTTACTTAACGTCTTTTAGAGAGTGGATGAAAACCATGTTCGTTTTACTCTCAGTATAACAGTAATTTTATTTAAGATAATTAAAGATGAATGTATTGGGCATCCGAAAATTGCAGGTGTCAGTCCCGGAGCACGGGCGTTAAAGGTGCATTATTGAGCTACCGGGTCTCAATTTTTTTTTCTGGTTTTTATCTTCAATGCATACTCCTTTGTCATGTGCACGATTTTGGAGCCAAATACAGCTTCAGAACTTTGTGAAAATGGTCGTTTTCATTTGTGTTTACCCTTCGCTCTGAACATGTGTTCGGAATTTCTGTTCTAAAAATAAATCTTTCGCTTTACACATACATGGAGACAGTATCGTCTCCGAGTGTCGTTACTTATGGCATGCTATTCAGCGTCATATGTTTTTCCGATTCATGCATGGCCTAAGCAAACAAGGCCAAAAATGAACGTCGCATAACGTCAAAAATGGGGATTCTATTTTTGTCACGAACTAAAAATAGATCTAACTAGTGTTCGAAACCTAGTTAGGGAATCCCTCTCAAACTCGTTTACCTGTCATCATAATTGTTCGCATTTTTGCATAAAATGCATTCATTTGTAGTGTTTTAAAGATAAATACCGGCTATATGTATTTTATTTTTGGAAACATTTTTCCAGTTAGCTCAATAATGCACCTTTAAGGTGAATGACCTGTCCGGAAATATTATGATAACCTTACAGAAAAGCGGTGGCAATGTTCCGTCACGAAACCTATGCTATGACCAACTACGACAAAAATGTCAAAGAAACGATTAACCACATATTCTTAGGGAAGGTTTGTACGTTTTGCATAGGAAAAATGCCAACCGGAAGTCAGAATAATGCACGGTAGTAAATGTTTAATAATCATTGCCTTTATAAATAAACAACCCTTACTTACGCTTTTTAATTTATTCAAATATATTCGTACATTGCAGGAATGCTACATATGTCAAAACCTTTTGAATTTTATGCTGGTTAAAAAACTATAGTACACATTTTCTACTCGTTAATTAAGGAGGTTGTGAAGGACCACCAACTGCAATTATAATGGTAATGCGATGTTACGATTCAGACTGTGATAATGCGTTTTCCAGGGAGATTTAAATTATACTATGGATTGATCTTGAAACGAAAAAACTATGTTTTGTTATACATTGAGCATACATTTACTAGAATATGGTACATGCAGAGGCATACAATCTACCGTTGCAACGATATAACGATAATCAGCGTATTCTTTTGGTAACTCAAAACGCTTTTGATCCTGATCATGTTTACTACATAGTTTATTTTGTTGTTTGATCGACTACGTAGAAATAATTTACAAGTGCTCCGGGGCTTCCAAGTAAAAACGAGTGAGCGATAGCGAACGAGTTTTTTCACCTAAGCATTAGAACATATGTGAATTATTTCTCCGTAATCAATCAAAACATGCTGATCAGCATGCATACACATAGTTCACAGTTCGAACGATCGACACGCAAGCCCCCTTAACAAGACAGGGTGGCAGTCTTCAAGGGGATATTTACATATTAGAAATCTTTGAACATTAAAATAATAATTAACAGATAAGTGTTATAACAGCTATTTCAAAAATATGTCAAGGATATCATGCACATGCTTATGTAAAAGATCTCTCTACACGAAGCTGTATACAAGATGTTTTATATTCATGTATTACAGTTGAAAACGTTTTGCATATTTACATAACATTATTGCTGATTTTGTTACCCATATGTGTCTGATATGTACAATGCATTAAATAGAAGTATCATAAAATTGTCTATTTGTATGTAATCTATGTAATTAATATTATTTTTATTTTTACATATTTGCATGTAATAACAAACCATCTTAAGCTAATTCGAAAATGTGCTTATTCAAATCATGTTTTATTATACAAAAATTATAGTTATATACAGACATTTTATAAATACGTATGAGATTTGAATAAATAGTTACAATATACATGTACACTGCACAAAGAATAAATTTCATACGAATCTTACATAATTGAATAATTCGCAATGAAGTAAATTGCTTATTCAAATTATGTTGTATTATGTACAACTAATAATAGTTCGTCTGTCATTTCTGACAATGACCAGTCTTAATCACATGTGGGAAATAAAATGATACAGTTTGTGTGTTCTGAGATGACTGATTAGACCGATTCTAGCTTTAAACTGCCCGTGTCGGTGATGCATCAGCTATTGCTTTGCGTTGTGCACGTTTATGCTTGTTTTTTCCTCATATTCACTGGTACTTCTCCTGATAAGGTCACGTCACTTTACTCGATCCGGTGCAATTTCTTCCCACGACTCTGTTGGCATGTTGAAGTCATTGAGGGAGGCTTTGAGGAGGTCCTTGTATCTCTTCTTCTGACCATCACGGGAAAGTTTGCCCATTTCTCGTTCTCCATAGAGTATTTTCTTTGGCAAGCGTTCCTCGGGATTCCTGGTAGTATGGCCTGCCCATCTTAGCTGTGCTAGTTTCAGAAGAGTAGGTAAACTCTGCATCCTTGCCCTTTTTGGACCTCTGTGTTTGCCTTGCCACTTAACCTTTAAGAGTTTCTTAGACAGCGAGTATGGAAGTGGTTCAGTCTTTTGGCGTGCCGTTTGTAAACTGTTCACGCTTCGGATGCATATACTAGTGTTGGAAGCACCACAGCTCTGTAGACTGTCAGCATTGTGTCAAGTCGTATTCCACGTCGACCCCAAATACTACCACGTGTCGGCCAAATGCTGCACTAGCTTTGGTAATCCTGGCACTGACTTCCTTATTAATGTGCACCACTCGTGACAATGTGCTTCACAGGCAGGTGGAAGCCTCCGTGGTGAAGTGGTTATGCTACTCGCCTGGTAAACCAAGGGTCGCAGGATCGTTCCCGTTCCCGGGCTTCTCCAGACGTTTGGATGAGTCTTTAAACCGAGATCCCGTCTCCGTATGACCTTAGCTGTTGGTGAGACGTAAAACCCAAACACTCACTCTCTTAAAGGTAGTCGAATGTTTCTACCACTTGCAACCTTTGACCTTCTAATGTTATTGTGGTGTCTCTGATGGGAGCTGTCTGTTAATTGTATCGATTTCTGATCATTGCCTTCTCTTCTATTTTGTAATGGTTGATGACGGTGTGAAGACACAGCTGTCAAAGGAGTCAGTTACTTGATCTACACGTTTTTTTTTGCATTTATTTCGTCTGTAGGAGCACCCTTTGCCATGTCGTCAGCAAAGATGAACTGATCTAGTACCTCTGTCTGCATCTTAGATTTGGCTTGCAACCTTCTGAAGTTGAAAAGCTTCCCACCAAAGCGATATCTAATAGGTATCCTGGAAAGCAACTGTGAGCATTGTATTGTTAGCAGTAAATTTTGCAAAAACTATGTACTTTCAGCAAACAGTTTAGACACAGATGAGACGCAGGTGTTGCGGCTTCTGATCTTGGTCTGCATACATTGGTTAATGTGGTGTTTATATCAATAACGAGGAAGTCACATTACGATAACACACCCATGCGTCATAGTGCATTTTTCACATCTCCAAAATGGCTACTTTTCTGTGGAAAATCTGTGATAATTTTCTTATAAATGCTCAAAACATAGGTTGCGGGTGCTCGTTAGAACCGCCTCATCGAGGCGGTTCTAACGAGTACCCACAACCTATGTCTTGGATCTGAAATAAGGAAAATAATATCTATCCCCTTAAACTCCATTTTCTCTATATAAAGTGGGGTTTAGGGGGGTCTTCACCTCACGGACTTGTTCACGTGATGATTTTGTTTCAGAGACCTAATGGTTAAGTGTTAGCCCCCTAGGCATGCGAACGGCCTCGGTAGCTCAGTCGGATGCGCGGCTGACTTATGATCAGGAGGACGCGGGTTCGATACCAGCCGGGGTCGGCAACATGTATCTTGGAGATTGATCATGAAATCTTTTCCACGGTGATTACCTCCCTTTTGCTGATTCACGAAGGGCATTTGGAAATTGGTTGTTTGTATTGGAGTTAAAGGTCAAGTCAACACTGTTTAGGTCATTTTTGAGCCGCTTAGTTTGCCTATCAACACTTTTACTGGACAGGCTTATAAGAAAGCGGTTAACCAGTACAGTGCACATTCTTTCGCCAGAGACTGACAACTGCCCTTCTTGAATCAGCGGAAGGGAAAGAATGACCGTAGAAAATACTTCATGATCAATATCCACGAAAGAATGTTGCCGACCCCGTCAGGTATCGAACCCACGTCTTCCTGATCACCAGTCACACGCGCATCCAACTAAGCTACCACAAATTGTGACGAAAACGCCCCGCAACTCCATATCACCTCTTCAGATGCGACCGTTAAACTAAAAGGACATGGCAGCTAGTTCAAAATGTTGTTAAAACGATAACGTCTGTTCTGCAATACTTAAAAAAAATCTACGTTCACTGGGACAACGTTACATCGCTCTAACGTATAACATAAACAAAGCAAGGTCCATTTTTGATATACAAAGTTTCAACAAAACGTCAACATTGGTTTTGTTGCGTTAACATTGTATTTTATTCAAAAATACATCCTTTATGAGTCTGATTTAAAATACCAACCAGACGCTAAAATTGCCTAACCCTATCCATTGATCACAATCGATTGCCCCATCAGCTTTCTCGGTGCTTTGATTTAGTTATTTGACAAAGTGACCGTGTAACTGTTGATGAAGGTGAAAGCCAGCTAGTTTGTAGGCCACAACAAGCCATAAGAGGCTTTCGCGCATGTTTGATCAGCGAAGTCTCAAATAAACCTGTACGCGAACTTAGTCACAACACAATCTTACCTGAGAGCAGGAAGTGTCAATAACCACCCAAATAGCGCACATCGAAGGGTTGGGCCCTTAGAATCGATTAGGGCCCAACTCCTCAGTAGTTCTTTCTACTGACCGTCCAAAGGCGGTGTTTCTAATATTGTTTATTTTAAACGGATTTTCCGATGGGGCTCTTCTTGTTGCAATCGATTATGGCTGTATATTATCCCTTTTTGTACCAAATGGAATCTTCCTCCTTATATATAGCAGGAGTTCATTTCAAAATTTAGGGGTGTCCGGTTGTGTTTTCATCAAAACTTATCTGGAAAATGAATGAACTTTTAGCAAACAGTGGAGGACCTGATCTCTGATCTGGGCCTGCACTGTTTGCCAGGGTACCCGTTTAGGGGTTTCTGGTACTAAATGGGTTATTATTATTTATTTCATTCTATTAATAACACCCCTGCAAACGAAGTTTGGGAGGGGGTATATAGGAGTCAGTGTGTTGGTAAGTCGGTCTGTGTATCCG
The DNA here is from genome assembly GCA_963580285.1 of Lucinisca nassula. Classification (NCBI taxonomy): domain Eukaryota; kingdom Metazoa; phylum Mollusca; class Bivalvia; order Lucinida; family Lucinidae; genus Lucinisca; species Lucinisca nassula. Next base: position 74,946,954 of record OY757022.1, read on the forward strand.
TCCGTGATACGGTTTGTTCTTGTTATGCTAACTACTTTCAAATATCTTAACCGATTGACTTCAGTCTTTGCATACGCATTCACGGTGCGTGGCTTAAATTTCATATGCGTCGAGTCAAGGTCAAGGTCAAGATCACTGTAACGAAAAATAGTATCCGTGTATCCGTCCGTCCATCCGTGACAAATTTTGTCTTGTTAGGCGAGCTACTTCCACATTTCTTCACCGATTGATTCAAATTTTTGCATAAACATTCGCAATCTGGTATAGATGTGCGTTGCACAAATTTCATACGGGTCAAGTCAAGGTCAATGTCACGGTTGCTAAAAGTAATAATCTTGTGATGCGAATAACTTGCACATTTCTACACTGATTGACTTCACATTTTGCACATGCATTAATAATGATTGTAGATGTGCGTGTGGGTCATGTCCTGGTACAGGTCACTGTTGCTAAAATAGAGCAATGTTGTGACGCGAACAACCTATATGATTGATTAAATATTGATAATACCTATTTCGATGGTTTGATCAGTCAGATTTACCCCCCAGAACTTCAGTTAAATAAAGCAAATTCTTCTGATACCGAGGCCCCGTTTTTGGATTTACATCTATCTATTGTAGATGGGTTTGTTTCATGCAAAATTTATGATAAACGCGATGACTTTGATTTTGAGATTGTAAATTTTCATTTTTTTGGATGGTGATGTTCCTCATGCGCCATCCTATGGCGTTTATATTTCGCAATTAATTCGATTTGCTAGAGTGTGTAGTCATGTAACTGACTTCAACACTCGTAATAAATTATTAACGGCTAAACTTCTTAATCAGGGTTATCGGTACCATAAACTTCGCAAAGCCTTTTCAAAATTTTATAGACGCCATTCTGATTTAATTTCAAAATTCAATATCGGACTTAAATCTCTTCTGCAACAAGGTCTATCGGAACCCGAATTTTATGGTGACTTAGTATATAAATTCAGAAAAATATATAACCGCAATGACTTTAGCATCCAATTTCGTAAAATCAGTCTTCGATATAAAAAGATTGGGTACAACATGGATATTATACGACAGACTGCATGCATGGTAGTTAACCCAATCACGGTTGGCAACTTTGCTTCCCTCTTTAATTGCACGCCGGTGGGTCAGGCCTCAGATTCTATGACGGTACCAACGTAAAGGCTTATTGAGAATTAGAGAGATCTAATTCTTGGTAATGTTGGTTGGTGCCTGATGCTCTGTCTCTGGTTGGGCCCATCGGAGTCTAACTGTTGGTTTGTGCTCCAGCATTTTAGTGGTTTCTTGCTGTCGAGTCCTCACCGTTGTCTCACCTCTGTGGTTCTTTGATTATTTGTATTCACGGATATGTCGCACTGATGAGTTAGGAGGCCTTCATGCGGACTGAACAAATTATTTGTCTAAATCGCGGCGGAAGTAAGGGCGAGGATTGTGGCCACGTAAAATCGATTTAAGCCCCCGAGTGGAAATCTTTCCACTGACCGTTCCAAGGCGGTTCTTCTGTGGCGATTTATTTATGTTGTTGTTTGTTACTTACTGTGTGTATCACTTGTGTCTTTTAATTTTGGATGGTCATATGGCCATTTTGTGGGAAAGTAAATGTCCTTATGGCCTTCCTTTGTTTAAGTTTCCATTGTGGTCTGGTCGCTTGGTGTTTGTGTTTCTTTCCCTTTGGTGTCTTTGATAGGTGGAGTTAGTTATTTGTATCGATTCCTGATCTTTGTTTTACTTCTACTTTTCAACATTTCTTCACCGATTGAGTTCAAATTTTGCATATGCATTTAAAATGAGATATAGATGTGCATGCCATAAGTTTCATACGGGCCATATAAAGGTCAAGGTCACAGTTGCTGAAATAGAATAAACATGCGAACTTCTCCCACTTTTCTTCACGATTCAGTTCAAATTTTCAATATGCATTCTTAATGAGGTCTATATATTGTTGACATAGATTTCAAATTGGTCAGGTCAAGATCACTTGCTAAAATAGATAATCTAGGGATTCAAATTTATTAATTTCCACATTTTTTTCACAGACTGAGTTCAAATTTTACATATACATTAATAATGAGATGTAAATGTGCGTGGTGTGTTTCTTATGGGCCATATCCAGGTCAAGGTCACTGTTGTTTAAAATAGAATAATCTTGTGATGCGAACTACTTCCGCATTGCTTCATCGATTTAGTGGAAATTTTGCGTATGCATTCATAATGAGATATAGATGTGCATGACATAAATATCATGTGGGCCAGGTCAAGGTCAAGTCACTGTTACTACAAATAGAATAATCTTGTGATGCGAACTACTCCCACATTTCTTCACCGACTGAGTTCAAGGTTTGCATATGCATTCTTAATGAGGTCTATATGTAAATGACATACATTTCATGTGGGTCAGGTCAAGGTTAAAGTCACTGTTTTTAGTTTGTTTAGAAGTTTATTCAGATAATAACTCGTAAACCGCTTTAGGTATCCAAATTCAGTAAAATTTGCTAAAACAGGGGTAAAACAGTCAAACGCACTGACAGTTCTAGTTGTGCCTGTTGCATCTTGATAACCTTTTTATTCGTTTTATTTCCTTTCTTTGTTTCCTCATTGTTAGTCACTCTTCCCTGGTTGAAATATTTGATTGTGTCTTTACTGGGCATCTACTTCTATATGATTGGTCAGATTGAGTGGATGCACAGACTGATCTGAATATTGGCAGGGCGCACATGCTCGAAGGATCTTTTTTATCTGGCACGACCGATACTGCAACCTGCACATGTTACATCAGTTGTTTTATTAAGGGCCCCAATATCCACTTAGTTCATCGAGTGGACAAGTCCGTGATATAAATATCACACTAAACCCACTTTATATATATAGAAACAACTGGGGTTTAAAGGGGTTTGCATTATCTTTCTTATTTCTTCTCCAAAACATAGGTTGTGGGTACTCGTTAGAACCGCCTCATTGTGGCGGTTCTAACGAGCACGCGCCACATATGTTTGCAGTATCAACAAGAAAAATATCACGGATTTTCATCAAAAAGGTAGCCATTTTGGAGATGTGAAAAAATGCACTATGTCGCACTGGTGTGTTATTGTAATGCCAGTCATTGTCAAAAGTGTTAAATGTTTTGATAAATGTGTATTTTTTTTATTTTATTTTCAGACACCGTCATATAACTTAGCCTCAAGAGAGCTCTACACTTCTGTTGATATAACAGTCTTTGAGCTCTTTACTTACGCATTTACCATTGAACTGTCAAACGATGAATTCTTTGGTGGTTGCGGTTCATTTCAATGTACAAGTGTTTGTTTGAACGATGAAGGGATGCAATTTCTATTTAATACAGGTAAGGACATCTTTCATCTGTGCCCACGCACGTTTTTTCTTTAAACTTTGTATATTAACAACTCAGCATATACAACCTGTAAAAATCTATTTATTAAATTATATAAATCAAAGTAGAACTCCGGAGGGCACCCTGACTGACTCCCTCCATGAGCTTATTTCTGTGTCTAATTAAGTCAGTCGTAAATCTTATGTTTTACTTAGTTTCAAGATTTGTGAACTGGGTTGAATGCAGAACTCCATAGGCATTCTTTTGGTACTACAAAACCTTTTGAATTAATTAAAGTTTGCATTTTCTGAGAAAATAATTATCAAAAATCTCATTTTTTTATTATTTTTTTAAAAAAAAATTATCCAAATTCAATTCCTAAGAAACGTATGTTCTAGTCTTTGTCAAGATTTCGTTTTACTAGGAAAACTTGCCATATGTATCCTCTGTAGCTATGCCAAATTTCATGAAAATCCGAAACCGATAACACTGAAGTTTTACACCTTTTATGGATGTGGGTAGTTTCTGCAAAATTTACTGTTTTATTGAAATCATCCAAGAACCTCACAAAAAAGGTATTGCCCTCAAAATTCCTAACACTTATGTAATAAAATGAGATTATACAAATCACAATGAATACATCTTGAGCTGATCTAGTTTAAAAAACATTAAAATATCATGAATTTCTGATATATGCCCTTCATTTATACACTATGATTTATTCAAAATAGAAGATGGTAAAACACTAAATTAAAAGGTATTCTTATAAACAAATTAGGCGTCACAATATATATTGCTTTTTTATTAGCAGCAAAATTATTGTGAACATGTTCAACTTTATTTAATGACTTTACAGAAGTCATGCTACTAAAATAGATGTAAGGCAAGGAGATCCATTACTTTCATTGCCACACCGAGATGTATACAAGGACGCAATGGTCAGTGGTTGGTTGATACTAGTACAAATAATACTGTTCATAAATCCATGGCCAAATTAAGCCTTAGATATACTCTGTCTTTATGTACGCTGGATTCTTATCCTTACAGTAATTATTGGTCAGAATTTCCAAAAATCGGAACTGACACTGATATGGAGTTTCCGTTGCAAAATATATCATTGATGAATGAGGCACAGGATATTTGGTGTAAACCAAGCTGTTCCATGACCTAGAGAAATTTTGCTATTAGACAGGGAGAGAAACAGTTTCCTTCCTTACAGTACACGTGCATAAAAATGTCTCTTTTCTGCATTGGAATTGTAATTGTTGACGTTTCTTTAGTGTCTTATTTTTTCTGCTTTTACTTTGTCAATATAGTGGTTAATTTATACGAAGTGAGCTTTAAGTATGTTTTCTGGTTGTAAAACTTTCAACCACTTATTAAATGTTTCTGCTGAATGCAAGTTCACTGTACTTTTTAAGCACACTTCTTCCTTGCTTTGTTGTTCATTTATGATTACCAGTACATTTTTTTGTGCAATTTATCTGTCAGCTTAGAAAGTGGACATATAAAAGCATCATAGTGTATTTACTGAATTTAGTTATAGTTTAGTAGGCTTATCTTACATACATGTAACAAATAATTCAGTTGTTCATTTAAAATTCTATATAAAATCTTTTTTCACTTGTAAAGAAGTTGCTGAGCTTGTTGTTCTTTTGCACTGTTACTGTACTCGTCTTTTGTGAGTTTTCACAGATTCTTTGTGGGTGTTGAGTGTCTTTTAATTGTATGGGTGGACTGCATCTTATTATTGTGGATCAGTATGAATTCTTATCACTTTTACTACATTGGAATCAGCTGAAATATATTCAGCTCAATCTGAATATTATATCTCTTTTACTACATAGGTATTTTAAATTAATGTAGAAATTGTCCTTAATATTAAGAGTTTTTGTAATATTTTTTGCTACAGCTGAGAAACATTCGGCTGAGTTTTAGACTAAAATGCTTCAGTCAAATATTACAACTGTGTGTGTCCTGCTGGAGAAAGAGCTATCGGCATGTGTGAACACACAGCTAGTATCCTTTTTTTCTCTTGGACATATGGCTTATCAGTTCACAACACAACCACAATCACAGGCCAGCAATTCCAAGTCTTCAATGCTTTCATAGAGCAGCACAAATGGGGCCCAGAAAAGAAGTTGTAGATCTAGTAAATGGACTTGAACAGACTAAGTTAGGGTATATATGTGGCTAACTGCTGAAAGAGATCATTTTCAGAACCATCAAAGATACAAAATCTTATGAGTAATGAGATAACTACTCACAGATTGAATAATTATTATCACCAGTTTAAATGCTTCTTGATACCTTACATATGTACTTGGTAATTACTGCAACAACTGTTGAGATCGGTAAATGAAATGAAAATCCTATACAAATATAGAGACAACATACCGGTAATCATGAGCACATAAGTTTTGGAACACAGACAAAAGCACGATCATGTGTTTTCTAAAAGCAGATTTATTCAAATGGCCTTGAAATATAACTTCAGGAAGCCGTTTGGTTTCATACTATATGGAGCTATACAAAACAGATAGATTGGCTAGTGCCTAGTGCAGATACTAATACTGCAAACCATTTAATGGGTCTTGATGCCAAGGAAAAATAATCTCAAGTGCTATTGGTTGTCCCTTGTGTAAACCTTTCTTTTAAAATGGATGGTTAGGGTTAAACAAACAAACAACAATTAGAGAGTCATCTATATCGAGTCGAATAACAAATCTCACAAAATCTAAAGCAACATCTAAAATGACTGGTATGTTGTTGATTTGAATGTTAAATCTAAACACCACCTAAGCACCACTACTAAATTAGACAAGACAGACACGAAGAAAACTATGCTCATGATTTCATGGGTGCGTTTGATGACGTTTGTCATCAAAACCTCTGCGGTATAGTTCTGTAGACAAAATAGTTTGTTTTGGCCATGGCGTTAAACAAAAGGCATTTACCAAACTGGATGATTTGAAATAATACTTATAATTATGCTATGAACTACTTACACAACACATACTATACTATAGCCATCCAAATTGAAAGCAATAGTAAAGTATTATTAAACATCATGACCGAAACATGATAATCATATGATTTCACATTTTGCTGAATCAGGACTATTAGTATTAAGTCTGTTAAAACACAATGTACCGGTCCTCATTTTCCATGAAATTTCATCTACATATTTTTAAGATATGTGGACAGTTTTCGTACTAAAATGGTGTCTTGACAAAATTTGGAACATGGTAAAAATGCATATACAATTTTAATGAATACAAAACTTGGAGCTGAAACATGGGGATGCCGTCAAAGAAAATTGAACGCCCAGCCACTATTACTAGACATATGAGGCCATTCATAGTATTAACGAACTCATCAATTATGGCTTTAATTCATAAAATATTGCAGCATTAGATATATGAAACTCTGGATACTGCAGACAGGTTTATATCAGAGTAATCTCTGTTGTGATAGAGACTTCATAAAAATGTAATAAATTTACTACGGAAATAAAATTTAAAAGTGAATGCATCGTAATTATAATGGTTATACCAAAGAATTTCATCAAATTCCAAGTGTGGGCAGAAACCAATGTAAATTTCCTATACACTGAAAGACCCCCTTTCTGTAGCCGAACCGACTCCCGATTGAATGTAATAGATGCAAATATCACATAAACGTGCATATATGGTCTCACGTAGGGGCAAGGTTTGTAACTCTACATACCAAATGGTACGGCTCGGCCTATGCAAATAGGGTATTCAGATACACAAAAACACCTGTGCAGCCCGAAACCCATTATTAATTTGTGCTTGGGGATGGAGCCCTAGATGGAACGTGCGACAAATTCTACTTGTACGTATACGCTGGTATACTTACGTGGTCGCCTTTGTGACATTACGAAAACACGCCTTTATCAATACATTGTAAATTTCATTACGCAAATACGCCTATGCAAATACATTGCCGCCTTTATCGCCGAAAAAATTGAAAATTTTATGCTGAAAAAATTGCTATATTTTTCTTATTTCTGCTCATAATATAGATTTTGGGCGATCGTTAGAACCGCCTCACCGAGGCGTTTCTCACGAGTACATACAATATATATGTTAGAGCAGAAATAAGAAAAAATACGGTATACCCCCAGAAACCCCAGTTTTACTATATAAAAGTGGTGTTCAATGTGGTCAAATTTATATAGGCGTGTTTCAGTGATGTACCGCGCAAAACCGAAAATTTTCAAACATTTTTTTAGATGTTTTTCTTATTTCTGCTCAAAACATAGATTAGTTTATACTAATTTATTTTAGTTCGATTGCGATGAAAGCTTCAAGCTTATTGAATCGCTCTCGAACACTCATTCCGGATGTTTTCACGCGCGCGCGAGAGAGAGGCAGTGGCTTTTACACCACTGCTACCCATTGACACCTGGGTAGAGTGGGGCAGTGTCATTACGTGTCTTGCCCAAGGACACACCTTGATACAGTACCCACAATCTAAGTTTTGGAGCAGAAATAAGAAAAATAAGCTTTACCCCTGTTTTTCCTATATAAAGTGGGGTTTAGGGGGTGTTCATTTCACGGACATGTTCATGTGATAGTAGGTTGACTTAAGAATGGACTGGTTCATGTACTCCACAGCAGAAGCAAGAACTGTGTACATAAGGTGACAAGTCATTTCGAACCGAAGTCATTTCGTAAAAGTTTGGTTATTTCGTACTTATTTTTTTTCAGATCCGATATTTCGTACCCACATAGCAATTACGTATCCTGTTTGATCATTTTTACCCACGTTTACTTGTTGTTGTTTTTCGGACATTTCAAACTCGATTTTGGGCATATAGTAATTAAAGCAAAAATAAATAAATAAATAAATAAATAAATAAACAAATAAATAAATAAATAAATAAATAAAACTTAGTTTTACCCTTCATCTATTATCTGTTTTCTCAATACAATGATATTGGAGACCAATATTTATGCAGTAAAATCTAATTTTTAAGTAAATCATGTAAATTATTTATAACAGTTATCTTTTGAAAAAGAGATACTTTATGTTAAATATTGGAATATACCACCAAAGGTAAACAATTATACACAAAACATAGAATTTGATTGTTTGTTTGGATGGGAGTTATCTGCCAGGTCAACACTATTTAGGCCTTAATGAGTCGGTCAGTTTTACCTATTTTTTACATTTCCCGGACTAGTTTATACATAAGTGTGCCGGCGGGTCAGGTCTCAGATTATAGGACAGTTCCAGCGTAAAGGCTTACTGAGAATTAGAATGATGAAAGAAATTCAGAGAACAACTTCAAAGTGTCCAAATATTTAAATCATTAATTTTATCTAATGTTGGTTGGTGCCTGATGCCCTGCATTACGTAAACGTGCCTATACAAATACATTGTAAAATGTACTGCCGAAGAACGAAAATTTTAAGATGAAAAAAAATAAAGATATTTTTTCTTATTTCTGATCATAATATAGATTGTGGGTACTCGTTAGAACGAGGCGGTTCTAACGAGTACGCACAATCTATATTTTAGAGCAGAAATAAGAAAAAATAAGGTTTACCCCTGCAAACCCCATTTTTACTATTTAACAGTTGGGTACAAGGGGGTAAAATTGTAGAGGCATGTCTTCGTGATGTGTCTCTGGTCGGTCCCATCGGATTCTAACTGTTGGTTTTCTTTTGCTCCAGCATTTCAGTGGTTTCTTGCTGTCGAAACCTCGACGTTGTTCCATCGCTGTGTTTGTTTGATTTTTGTGTTCTGGGAGAGGTTGCGCTGATGAGTTAGGAGGCCTTCATGCGGACTGAACAAATAATGTGTCTAAATCGCAACGGAAGAAAGGGCGAGGATTGCGGCCGCGTACAATCGATTTAAGCCCCCCCCCCGCCCCCCAACCCAGTGGAATTCGTTTCACTGACCGTTCCAAGGCGGTTCTTCTGTCGCGGTTTATTTTTTGTTATGGTTTGTCTTTGAGTGTGTGTATCGATTATATTATTTAGTTTTGGATAGCCAATTGGCCATTTTGTCGGAAAGTAACTGTCCTTTTGGCTTTCCGCTATTGATGTTTCCATTACAGTCTAGTTATTTTATGTTTGTACTTCTTTCCTATTTGTGTCTCTGATGGGAGCTGTGGGTTAATTGTATCGATTCGCGGTCATTGCCTTCACTTCTATTTTTATTATTTAACCAGTACAGTGCACATTCTTTCGTCATAAACTGGCAATATTCCTCCTTGAAACATCGGAAGGAAATAACAACAGAATTTCTATTATCGATTTCGACACAGAAATGTTGCCAAACCGGCAGTTAACGATCCCACGACGTCCTTATTGTCTACGCCCGTAGACAATCTTAAGAATGACTTTTGCTCCGGAAGCATTAAAGAAAAGGTCATTATCATTTTATAGACTGGTCAACAGTGTTATTTCTTATAATGATTAAAAACCGGGATTGACCGGAACACTCCGTAAGTTTGTCACACCCCCTTCGCTTACAAAATAAACATGCTTTCTCGGTTCACATGATGTTGACTTCCCTCCTTAGAGGATCTAAACCTTCCCAGGCAAACCGGTGCGAGTCGGCCCGTCCATGTTAATAAACCTTATTGGTTCACTGGGCGGCAGGGCTTGAGATGTCATTTCAGCTCAAGGTCGGGTAAAAGTCCCACAAAATTGGAAGCAATGTCTCCAAAATGTCCTTAACAGTGTTGACGGGATGTTAAACCTCAAATCAAACAAACAAACAAACAAACAAACAAACAGGCTACACATGAACAGCTTTGTCATTTGACTATGCAATCCTATAACTACACAAATTAATGTCTGCTGAGCGTAGACTCAAGCTTTTTGTAAAAGCTTATACTTGTTACCAGTTAGACGCACAGCCGATTGAGCTACCTAGATCCTATATCGACACAGATGATAGAACACGAACTTATACAACAAGTTCAATGTAACAGACTGAAAACTCTGATGTTTTCAACACACTCGATGAAATATTTTGTTATTTACCTCAAAACCCTCTTGTCTTTTCTGTTCATCAAATATATTAACATATTTTCCATATTAAATAATTACCATTTTAACGATGCGTTAACTGGCATCTATTGTTTCACAAAATTAGGACCAGAAAAAAAAATGCAATGGGAAAATACATCTTTCAGCTGCCCACAAACTGAAACCAAAGGCTTGAAAAACATAGTGGTGAAAATCTCATATAAAGAGTAATTAACAAAATATTTTGTTAATATATGTTATTAAAGAACAAGCATGAGAACTAAACCTGATTCGTTGTTAAATATGTTGAACAAAGAGTAGCAGCTTGCGTGTATCGTGGATTTAAAAGTACCCTAAGTAAGTCTTACTATTAATCATTTTAAGGCGGAAGTACATGTAAAAATGTAAACGTTTCATGTTGCATATAATGTCGTTGTTGTCTTTTTTGTTTGCTTTAGTTCACCTGAGCCGAAGGCTCAACAGTTGAGATTGTAGTATACTAATGGTCCGTTGTCCTTCGTTGTCATCCGTCTTGTCCGTTCTTCAAACACCTTCGTCTCAAAAACCATCGGGCTAATTAAAGTTTTATTTTGTTTATAACATCTATGCTTCACGGTCAACACAGGCGATATAATTTGGTCCTTGTCACGTTACCAAGATGGCAGCAATGTTCATATGTGGTAAACATACTTTATAATCTTCTTCTCAAGAAACATAAGTCAAATGACCTTGAAACTTGGTAAATAGCAAGTGGGACTTGAGCCCTACAACAGTTGTATAAATGATGTTATTTTACGACAAGGTCAACTTTTGTCCCTCAGGTGTTGGAATGGGAAAAAGGTGAAACAGTTAAGAAAATGAGTGTATGTCTTATACGAACCTCTAAGAATGACAAGGTCATTTAATGCCCTTGGCTAAAGGTCACTACTATTGAATGCCCATCACAATTCGAAACCATAGGACCACTTGGAGTCAGATTGATTTTATATAGAGCATCTATGCCTAACAGGAACAAGGTATATAATTGATCCTGGTCATATGACCAAAATGACCACCATGCCCACGTATGGTAAAAAGCTTTAAAATACTCTGACAGGACCATAAGTCAAATAACCTTGGCGGGCAGCAAAAGGACTCAAGCCTTAAAAGTGATATAAGACATGATCCTGAGTTGACCTTGACCAATTTTATGGCAAGGTCAAATTTGACCTCAAATGCGCTTGAATGGAAAAAAGGGGAAACTGTGCAGTTATCCGAAACAGTTGCCGTTTACGAAAAGAAAAACGGTCGTATATGAACCTCTATGACATCAAAGATCAAGGTCATTTAGTGACCTGGGCTCAAGGTCCCAAGGATTAAATGCCTATTAAAATTTCAGACATCTTCTTAGAAACCACAGGGCCAAGTGGAGTCAGATTTTTTATGGAACATCCATGTATCACGGGAACAAATGTGTATATGATTGGTCCTGATCACATGACAAATATGGCAGCTTTGTCAAAAACCTCTAAGATCTTCTGCTCCAGAACTGCAAGCCAGATGACTTGGAAACTTGGCAAACAGAGAAAGGGACTTAAGCCCTACAAAATCGTATATCTGATGATCCTGGGTTGGTCTTGACCTATTTTATGGCAAAGTCAAGTTCGTTCCCTTAGGATTTTAAATGGGGAAAACGGTTAAACAGTGTATTTGTCCAAAACGATTGTAGTTTATGAAATGAAGATATATTGTATGTGAACCTCTATGAATGTTAAAGGTCAAGGTATTTCAGTGACCTAGGATTGTATGTCAAACATCATTTTATAGGATTAAATGCTTGGCAAAGTTCTATTGAATTTCATTTGCAGCTTCAATCCAAGTGGAAACAAAAATTATTTGAATGTTACAGGTCAAATGACCAAGATGGCTGCCACAACCATTTATGGTATAAACCTAAGGAAATCTTATTTCTCCAGTTCCGACGGGCCGATTGCCATGATACCTTGCATATAGTATCAGTTGACTGAGTAGTATCACAATAGTTCAGATGATTGCCGTTGGTTGATCTTGACCTATTTAACGACAAATGTGGTTCAAATGGACTTTTGAATGGGAAAATAAAAAAAAAAAAAAAACGATGCATTTTTCAATAAGTAGTTTACTGGAGTTTGAACTATGACTGTAGGTATCAGTGACTCAGGTGAGCGATCGTTCCCCTTAGGCTACTTGATACTGATATCACTCCCGGGAAGAAAAGGACTGGGGACTCCTGTGTCTGTATTTTCGTAAATGCCTGTCTTTGATTTGTTAATCTATCTCTTGGTGCCATTAGGTGTTGTTGCCTTTAATTGTCGCTTTTCCTGGACATGTTTTCCTCTTTTCAATTTATTATTTAGTTATTTTGATCAGTCAGAATTTCCGCTTAGAGGATCTAAGCCTGCCCAGGCAAAGCGGTGTGAGTCGCACCGTCCATGCTTATAAACCCTATTGGTTACATTGGGCGACAGGGCTTGAGATGTCATTTCATCTCAATGTCGGGTAAAAGTCCCACAAAACTGGAAGCAACGTCTCCAAAATGACCTATACAGTGTTGACGGGAACGTTTAATCTCAAATTAAACAAAACAAACAAACAGTCAGAATTTCGAACGAATGTGATACAATTTACCCCCAACTTCAAATAAATTCCCCGTTGAAACAGCTTGTAGAGAGTCAAATTTTAGTTAACAACTTTATCAAAAATCTATAAATACTAACTGACTAGAAAAACGCGATTTGACACACCCAACAATTTAATATAAGCACCCTTAATGGATACAGCATCTTCACTAGATGCCTTATATTTTACCGTTACGCACCATTGCATCTAATTGGGTTTAACGGCAATGGTGACATGCGAAATAATTATAAGCACTCACACATATTCTGATAAAATGCGTGGTTTCGAGGCTTAGTCTATTGGTAATAATGCAAAAGAGTTAAAGATCCTATTCTCCGATATTCTAGCTATTCTCCCTCAATATTCATCAACATCAGTGTAATAACCCCGCAGTCTTACGTTTATACACCCTTTATCAGGGAATGCTACATTCCATTTACTGAGTGCAAATGCTGGTAGGCTATCTTTCTCAGGCGATGCGACTCTTAATTATTAGGTTTCTCACCATTGTGGTTCGCGCCTCGCTCGGGCCACATGTGAGACGCCAAGCTCTGCAACGGTAAGTCAGGTGTTTTTTTTTTTGTAAGGGTACTCCGCTTTTCACCCGTCTCTGATTAACGATCGGTTCGAAATAGGTGATATAATTTTGAAAGTGCCGTAAAATCAAAGCTAAAAAAAAAAAAAAAATAAAAATAAAAAAAATAATAATAATAAAAAAATTATAAATAAATAAACATCTCAGACGAAGCCTGAAAAGGTTTGTGTTTAAGAAAGCAGATGTAAATGAGCTCACCTGAGGTCCGGTATATCTGGAGTTACATAAGCAAATATAAGAATCTTATATGGGTGTGAGGGATGGATGGAAAAATCCGTCTCGAGGGATACTGTCCCGCATCACGAGGCTTGCCGAGTGATGCCGGACAGTGATCCCGAGGGACGGATTTTTTCTATCCACCCCTCACAACCATATTTGATTCTTTTTCTTGCATACCTTCCATTTCTTAGCGCGGATTTTTAATGCTGCAATCACTTCGGTTACCGACGTCCGCCATATTGTGTTGACACTGCAGGAATGTTCAGTGAAGTCAACCTTAACGACGGCACACAAGAGGTCGTAATCAACCAGTGTATTTATCAAACACGCGATTATATTCGATTATGGGTCGGAACACCAGGGTCAGAACATAAATTTCTATCCCAGGTTAAAATCACGGATTTCCTTTTTTGGTGTTCAAGAATATTATATTCCCTGAGGCTTGATGCCTAGGCTCAAAAATTGAATACAAGATAAACCATATTTATGTTTATGTTTGTGCTGAAATCAATATATATTTCTTTTCAGACGCACATAAATTTGAAACAAGAAAACCAGATATTGTGTTTGGATTTACCTACAACGTTCGTGTAGAGTGCCTTGATGAAAACGATCTAGGTTTTGGAAATGAAGATCATGCAATCTTTATAAATGTTACATTCGGACCATTGACGACAACAATTACACCTTTACTGACAACTACACCAATGCCATCAACAGCACTACCTTCAACGACTGATTCTATCGCGACTAGGTCACGAGTGAAAAATGAACCAGCAACAACATTAACATCAACATCGACTGATTTGACCACAGACACTACACCAACGAATGATTTAATCTCAACAACTCTAGCACCAACAACTACTGATATAACTACACCGAGTTTAACATCAACATCGACTGATTTGACTACAACCACTACACAAACGAATGTTTTAACCTCAAAATCTCTAGCACCAACAACTACTGATATAACTACAACAACTTTAACACCAACATCGACTGATTTGACTACATTCACTACACCAACAAATGGTTTAATCTCCACAAATGTGGTGGCAACAACTACTGATATGACTACAACAGCTGTAACATCAGAATCGACTTATTTGACTACAACCACCACACCAGTGGATGGTTTAAGCTCAACGGCTCTATCATCAGCAACTACTGATATGACTACAACAGCTTTAACAACAACAGCGATAGCATCAACAACTACTGATATGACTACAGCAGCTTTAACAACAACAGCGATTGATTTGACTACGACCACCCCACAAATGCATGGTTTAACCTCAACGGCTCTGGCATCAACAACTACTGATATGACTACAAAAGCTTTAACAACAACATCGATTGATTTGACTACGACCACCACACCAAAGAATGGTTTAACCACAACGGCTCTGGCGTCAACAACTACTGATATGGCTACAACAGGTTTAACATCAACATCGATCGATATAACTACGACCACCATACCAACGAATGGTTTATCCTCATCAGCCATAGCATCAACAAGTCATAATATGACTACAAGTATATCAACGAACATCGACCCTTCAACGCGTCTACAAGTATATTTAACAACCAGTGATGTGATCACGATCAGTACATCAACAAACAGCGAAAGGTCTACAACGAACAGCGCACTAATAACAAGAATGCAAAGCAATACTGACACATCCACTTTCTTCGCACAAGCAAGCACCGCACAAGCTGCGGGACCATCAATCACACAATCAAATCAATCATCAACTAGTTCGACAAATACCTGGACGGTGGGTCCTGTAAACTCCCAGGCAGAAAGCACTGGTTTCTTTGCTAAGACAGAAAATATAATATGGCTTGTTATAGCAGCTGCTGTTGTCACCACTTTAGTTGTGGCAGGAGCATCGTATGCTGTTCACAAGAAACAATCAACCATTCACCCTGTTCTTGGAGTGTAATCACACATACACACATACGCGCGCTAACTTGTTCGGACAATAATTTTGTATGCAGTACCTCATGCTCTAAAAGCAGATAGTAGGTACTCCTTTAAACTCCATTTTTGAAACTGTTTCTCCCAAGAATATAGAATGTTTGGTTTAAGGAAAGACTACTCCATGATATCAAAATTTTCTGCATTTTCCAAGATTTACATTTTCTAAATACTTTTTATATTTCACGTCTTTCGTCAAAAGCCAGACTTTCCATCTTTTAAATAAGAATGCGATTTTAAGAAATCTAAAATTAAATATTAGTTTCAGAGATTTGTTTTGTTTCAAATTAGCATGCTTATGTCATTTAATTGTTGGAACAAATTAGATATTGTACATCAAAGACCAGACACAGCCTTGGTGAGTATGAGTGCCCTTAACCTATGTCTAAGAGCAGTAATAAAGGAATAATGTAGACCCCCTGTAAACCCTACTTTTCTATATAAATATATTTGTGGGATTTAGATGTGTGTCCATTACATGGACTTGTTAACGCGATATACTGGTTAGCCACTTTTGCATATATCCACCCAATAAAATCGTGTCCTTATAAACAGACCGGCTAGAAATTACCTAAAATAAAAATATTCAATCAAACGCCAAACCAAACTGAAATCCTAGGCCTGTTTCCTTCCTTCGGTGTTGTGAGACGGTCATATTCAGTAATCCTGAGTTACTTTTTCCATTACATTAAAGTATGAAATGAAAGTCCGTAACTGTTATTTAAACATTTACATTAAAATCCACGAGGAGAAGCTGCACGATTCTTTTAACCACATTACACAGCGACGATTCAAGTGTAGACATAAGAAACATGTAGAGATTTGCACACTTTGTGGTTGTACAAGATAAGTCTCCCATGATCCACCATGTTGCATACACATGTTTTGTGCACAATTTGATAATTTGTGTCACTTTGTAACATTTAGTTATTAAAAGTGTGTCACTATTGATCTCTGGGCATAAAAGAATGTCACAATCATTGTTTCAACGTAATTCTCCATAAGCCTAGAATATAATTAATGCTCAAAGTACATTGACATTCAGTTGAAATCAGCCTGAGTGTCGCCAGTAAATAAAATCCCTTGTAAACTTATTACCGGTGTATACTAATTACCGATTTATTCCGTTATAGCCAAAATACTGTCGGTGCGTTAATATGTTTCCGATTTATCCTCCTTTATTGTTTATTAGACGTTTTTTTCCGTGTCTGTGAAGAAACAAATAATAGAAATGTCGTTTCTCAGAGCAAGTGATCTACTTCTTGCATTTATAGTCATTAATCATGAGTTTCGTTCACTGTTATTGCATCAAAACAAAACATTTAAAATAATTGTTGAATCAGTGTTGTAAAATTGTGTCTGCTCGTTTTTGGAAATTTTGATAGCCCGTTTCCCGGCAAATAGACTAAAGAATGACGGCAATCCGCACATACGTTACCTTATGCCCAGATATGGATGAAAGGTAGTTATAAAAATCCACTTCTATTTTATCATACAAATTTTTCCACTTCCTTGTACTGACTGAGTTCCTTCTCAGAGTATGTGATGGAGTTTGATTGGTATTCTGTGATAAGAAACATAGCCGTTGTGCTATACCATACATAAATAAAAAAGCAATAACAAATATGGTGACTCTTGACTTTTTGGTAAAAATAGTGTTATGTTCTGTCACGTGTAATTAATACAACGAAATGCTTCTTAAAAAGGACAGTGGAAAACAGTTAATTATGCAAAGCCTTTTCAAAATTTTATAGACGTCAGAAAATCATTCTTCTATATAAAAGTATTTGGTACAACATAAATGTTATATGACGGAGTGCATGCATGTCAGTTAACCCAATCTCGGTTGACAACTTTGCATCCCTCTAATTGCACACCGGTGGGTCAGGCCTCAGATTCTATGACGGTTCCAGCGTAAAGGCCTATTGAGAATTAGAGAGAATCTAATTCTATGTAAATGTTGGTTGGTGCATGATGCTCTGTCTCTGATCGGGCCCATCGGAGTCTAACTGTTGGTTTTCTTTTGCTCCAGCATTTCAGTGGTTTCTTGCTGTCGAGTCCTCACCGTTGTTTCATCTTTGTGGTGGTTTGAATGTTTGTGTTCACGGATATGTTGCACTGATGAGTTAGGAGGCCTTCATGCAGACTGAACAAATTATTTGTCTGAATCACGACGGAAGTAAGGAGGAGGATTGATGACATGTAAAATCGATTTATCGGAAGCCAATTTTATGGTGACTTAGTATATAAATTCAGAAAAATATTTATCCGCAATGACTTTAGCACCTAATTTCGTAAAATCATTCTTCTTTATAAAAGTATTTGGTACAACATAAATGTTATATGACGGAGTGCATGCATGTCAGTTAACCCAATCACGGTTGACAACTTTGCATCCCTCTAATTGCACACCGGTGGGTCAGGCCTCAGATTCTATGACGGTTCCAGCGTAAAGGCCTATTGAGAATTAGAGAGAATCTAATTCTATGTAAATGTTGGTTGGTGCATGATGCTCTGTCTCTGATCGGGCCCATCGGAGTCTAACTGTTGGTTTTCTTTTGCTCCAGCATTTCAGTGGTTTCTTGCTGTCGAGTCCTCACCGTTGTTTCATCTTTGTGGTGGTTTGAATGTTTGTGTTCACGGATATGTTGCACTGATGAGTTAGGAGGCCTTCATGCAGACTGAACAAATTATTTGTCTGAATCACGACGGAAGTAAGGAGGAGGATTGATGACATGTAAAATCGATTTATCGGAAGCCAATTTTATGGTGACTTAGTATATAAATTCAGAAAAATATTTATCCGCAATGACTTTAGCACCTAATTTCGTAAAATCATTCTTCTTTATAAAAGTATTTGGTACAACATAAATGTTATATGACGGAGTGCATGCATGTCAGTTAACCCAATCACGGTTGACAACTTTGCATCCCTCTAATTGCACACCGGTGGGTCAGGCCTCAGATTCTATGACGGTTCCAGCGTAAAGGCCTATTGAGAATTAGAGAGAATCTAATTCTATGTAAATGTTGGTTGGTGCATGATGCTCTGTCTCTGATCGGGCCCATCGGAGTCTAACTGTTGGTTTTCTTTTACTCCAGCATTTCAGTGGTTTCTTGCTGTCGAGTCCTCACCGTTGTTTCATCTTTGTGGTGGTTTGAATGTTTGTGTTCACGGATATGTTGCACTGATGAGTTAGGAGGCCTTCATGCAGACTGAACAAATTATTTGTCTGAATCACGACGGAAGTAAGGAGGAGGATTGATGGCATGTAAAATCGATTTAAGCCCCCCCCCACCCCCCACCCCCGGTGGAATTCGTTTCACTGACCGTTCCAAGGCGGTTCTTCTTTCCCTGTTTTATGTTTTGTTATGGTTTGTCTTTGAGTATTTGTATCGTTTACATTATTTTGTTTTTGGATAGCCAATTGGCCATTTTGTGGGAAAGTAGCTGTCCTTTTTGCTTTCCACTTGATGTTTTCATTAGGGTCTGTTGATTCATGTTTGTGTTTCTTTCCCTTTGGTGTCTCTGATGGGAGCTTAGGGTTAATTGCATCGAATCCTGATCACTGCCTTCACTTCTATTTCAAACAGGCGCTGTTTGCTTTCATTTTGAAGGCAAATAATTCATACGTGTAGACTCGTATCCAAAGATGATTTTCCAGCGCATTTTATTCACATATACAGCGTTAATTAAGTTACAACCGACATCCGAAATGGCAGGGGTGATCGATTTATAATAAAGCTTTTAACGAGTATCCACCTTTGTCTAGGAGCAGAAACAAGGAAAATAACGTATAAACCCGTAAAACCCGGTTTTCTCTGTATAAAGTGGGGTGTAAGGGGGTGTTCATTTCACGGACTTGTTAGCGTGATGTTTACTTTTGATGATGTAACAAATAAATAGGTGAACTAGAAACAACTTATTAATTATCAGAATAACCCGGTGGACAAGGCAAAACCCACCAAAAACATAAAACACTATTGTTACCAAAATGTCCTCATGCACGAAGAAATGTACTTATATGTAATGTGTCGAAACCGGAACCGAGAATACTAGCATTTATACGTATATGAAAGAATGATTTAACAGGAAATAAATGTCTTACTTGACTTCAATAGAATTCTCTCACATGGGTGTTAAAAATCCCTATCCGTATAGTTGTAAGAAAAACTTGGCAGCTTGAGAGGTAAACCTGCTGTTGTATTGTTTTATCTATTTATAGTACACACCAAATGTCCTTACCATAGATATAAAAAGAACACCAATGCAACGGGAAACATTACCTGTGAAACTATTAAGCTGCCTTACCAACACGAGTAAGTCATGATATCTATTGATATGAAGTTGACAAATCCGGGTGCTTTTGTAATGGCGCCTCTCCTTCCAACAAGATTTTAGAATATGCGCACTGCGGAAAAAGCGCATTCACGTCTATTGAATGTTCTTTTTAGTGCAAGTGATGCACACCTACATCATACTCTCCTATTTTTATATGGGTCTAAAATTGATTAAAATTCCCGATAATTAAAATACGGAAGGGCTTTTAAATATATATATATTTTTAAAAAAGTCACTGATTGGGAAAATGTCTTCTGACATTTTTTTAAAAGGCACAACACTAAAAAATGAACGAAATCAAACTCACAACACTTAGGGAAATTAAGAATGATAGACTGTTGAATACGACAGATGTAATATCTTCTGATCACCCCGTAATATTGCAAATATAACATCTGCAACACAACATCATTCTCATATACTGCATATATTCATGAAGAAAAAGATTCACAAGGAATTTAACTACGAATTCTAAAACTCAGAAATTCACTCAACAATTGCGATCACCTGTTCATGAATATCAAATCCAATAAAATCGTTGAACTTGCCTACTCAGAATTCACTTCTTTCAATGCAAAGATATTTGAAATTTCATATGCCATGCAAGTTATGAAAACTCAAAATGCAACGAAAATATGTATCAAGAATATAACATGAGTTAAGGGAGATATATTTTTGTTCTATTAGACTGTGAAAGTGATTTTTTACGACAGGGAACCTGATATAGTACCTCTGTGACATTCTCCCCTGTACTACAAGATAAAACACAGCACAGAAAAAATAGAAAATTAAGCTACACAAAATCTTCTAAGTGCTCTTCAGGCCGTAGCCTGATTGACGATCCAGTCTCCATAAATATCAGGTGGCTTTCTACCTCGACCTGTTCGTGTCGGAGCTTGATCCATTACAGGAGTCGATAAATAAACAGATGGTTCGCAGACGTGCTAGCATCACCAAACTCAACACCAGTGAGTCTGTGCTAGATTGCTCAATATTGTTACTGTTAGAAGAACTAACAGAAAAAAACACTGTAAAGTGGTAAATATACTTTTCCACAATCAAACCCATCGCTTGCTGATTCATTTGCATTGTTTGTAATCAACACATTTGGCCTTGGTTTTCTCCTGTTCAAAGGAATTTTTATTTCAGTTTCAGACTCTGATTCCGAAAATATCTCGGATGCAATACATTCCCGCCGACTGTTCTCCCTATTCCCAGTCCGAGACATACGCCCTCTGTTTGACAACAAAGATTCCTCTGCCTCGGGGACTGACGGAATGGAGATAAACGACAAGAGCATATTCATGTGCAAGGTTTTGACAGAGCCATTCCCTTCTCAAAGTGAAAGCAGGAATAGTTTCGTCTGTTTAAGCAGTCGGAATGTATGGGTATCGATCCCATTAGTCTGCTAACCTGTTTTTTGCCTTTGAGACCAGTTTTTTTTAATTAAAACTCTGTCTTCTGTGCCGAAAGTAGACATTATAACTTTGGAGTCATACAGTGACATCTGGTGAAGGGCAGACTTTTCTGCTTCCTTAGAGAATTAGGAGTGCAGGCAATGATCATCTTCGAAGCTATCTTATAAGCAAGTTGAAACCGCGTTTTAAGCTTGTTGCATACTGCTTCCGGCTGGCTATATGTGTATCCTTGGATGAAGACAGCCTGGAAATGCATCTACAGCTAGTATGGTGTGTCGGCCAAACATACAAAATTCAGAGAATATCCAGTACTGTCATGTCTGGTCGCATTATATGCATGGACAAGAGGAGCTATAAAAGACTTCCAGTCTTCCGTCCTCAAGTATACCTAGCAAATTGCACATTGTTTGGTTAAAGTGCTCCAACATACCGTTTCCATGGGATGGTATATTGTAGTCCTGGGTTTTTGGACCCTTGCTTGAGAACACGGCTGCTTTATAAGACTACTATCAAAGTTGCTTCCCTGGTCACCGTGTAAGCGAGCAGGGAAGCAATAGTGTACAATGAAATTTTCGAAAATAACTGCTGTCAAAGGAGGCCCGTGACATTCAAGCAGAAATCGAAGTCAATAACGATAATTCACTATACCAAATCACATGTTAGCCTATTAACTTCATGTATAGATAAAGATTCAATAGGTCAAATGACTTGCTTCTGAATCCCATTTCCGTTAATTATGTTGGTTTGAATTGAGGATTGACGTCCCCGTCAACACTATTTAGGTCATTATGGAGACGCTGCTGCCCATTATGTGGGACTTTTACCCGACATTGAGATGAAAAGACACCTGAAGCCCTGTCGCCCAATGAAACCATAAAGTTATATGCACTGGACGGTCTGACTCACACTACTATGCAGGTACAGCCTTAGTTCATCTAAGTAGTTTACCAATTACCAGTACGCATGTGTGGTCAGTTTCAGCTCTGCATGGAAGCATGATGCAGCCCAATCTATTTCTCCAAGCACCGATGGGCGGGGGCGAATTTCTATTGGTACATTGCTTTGTCAATCCATGTTGATTCAATGCAAAGTTTAAAGCTTGAACTAAGATTGCTCGGTTACAATGGCTGTTTCGAACTCATTCTTTAAATCCTATGAAAGTGCATGTTGTGTGTACTCATTAGAATCGATGAGGCGATACTAATGAATATGTCATATGGTATAGATATATATAGCACACTTGTACTGCCTTGCGGCACAAGCCGGCTTTTATAATGACACGGTAGAGGGTTGACCTGTCGATCTGGCGGACTGGTTTGATCCCCGGCCGGGTAAAGGTGATAGGACTTTTTTCACCTGTTACAATTGGCGCCCACCCTAAATAAACCACAGATGTGCATTAAAACTCCTTGAGTATCATTCCACGTGATTCTCGGACTCCCAGAAATTCGAGGACAAATTTCAATGTTGAGGGGGAGAATGTCATAGGGTAAAGGTATATAACACACGTGTACTGCCTTACGGTACAATCCTGCTTTTATAGCGACGAAGTACAGTGTTGGCCTGTCGATCTGGCGGACCGGGTTCGATCCCCGGCCGGGTAAATGTGATAGGATTGTTTTCACCTGTTACAGGTACACACGACATACCTTTATTTATACCTTTTAACCGTATTATGACTCATAATTAAACCTCTGTTTTTCTATCTACGCCTGATTCGAACAAATTATCGTGATTCGAATGTGTTCATCACGACAACACGCCTATATAATTTTGACCCCCTTGAACCCCACTTTTATATAGTAAAACTGAGGTTTACAGGAAATACAGATTGTGGGTAATCGTTAGAACCGAACCGCCCCGATGAGGCGATTCTTACGAGTACCCAGAATCTATATTTTGAGCAGAAATAAGAAAGATACCACAATTTTTCATCCTAAGAATTTTGATTTTTCGGAGGTTAAGTTTACAATGTATTTGTATAGGCGTGTTTTCGTAATGTTGAACCATTGAGGGTTAACCATAGCGCTAGGTCAGAAGGTATGATAGGGATAGCTTTTTCGATTTTCCTTAAAATATGGAGTGTGTACTCGTAAGAATCGCCTCGTTGAGGCGATTCTAATAACTACATACAACATATATTTTCAATATTAAACAAATAAAAATATACCAAATATATCAAAATCTGGATGTATTAGAATATTTCCCAGGGACACAAAATAGAAGTAAAGGCAATGATCAGGAATCGATACAATTACCTCAAACTTCCTATCCAAGAAAGCAAAGGGAATGACACACCAACATAAAAACAAGAGGGCCCAGAGGGCCTTAATTCGCTCACCTGAGTGTCACTGTCTCTAGTACATTCTATTTTTAGCTCTTGTGGCCAGCTTGTTCATCGGAGCGGAACGATTTAGCTATTTTGGGTAGGGAGCATCTAAGTAACATTCTTGTGAAGTTTGAATCAAATTGGCCCAAGGCTTGTCGAGAAATTCACGTTTGAAGCAAATGTATATTTTTCTGTTTTGAGCTCTGGCAGCCAACTTGTTCATCAGAGCAGAACAGTTCTAACTATATTATTAGGGATCCACCTAAGGTAATATTCCTTTTATGTTTAGGAGGAGTTCGCATGTGAAGCAAATTTAAGACTTTTTTTTTCTTTTCTTTTCTTTTTTGCTCAGGCGGCCATTTTGCTCATCGGAGCAGAAACCTTTCAGCCATTTTGCTTTAAACTTTATTTTAAGTGCTTCAATGACATGTATATGTAACAGACAAATATATATTATCCAGGATTTGACATTTTGGTAAAGGGTCACCTAAGCAACATTCCCATGAATCTTGAATGAAATAGGCCCAGGGGTAAAGAAGGAGGTGTCGTTCAAAGATTTTGTCATATTTTAGACCATCTTGTTCATCAGAGCGGAAAGATTGTAGCTAAATGTTTGGTAGGAAGTAACCTAGGCAACATTCCTGTGAAGGTTGAAACAAACTGGCCCAAGGATGTACGAGGAGTTCGCTTTTAGGGCACAATGTTTTCAATTCTTAGTTCTGATGGCCATTTTTCTAATTGGAGGGGAGCCATCTTGGCTATTTTGGAAGAGGGTCACCTGAGCAATTGGCCTATCGGTACAGGAGGAGTTGCCGTTTAAAGTTTGTTTTTCTGTTTTTAGTTCTGGCGGGCATCTTGTTCATCGGAGCGGAAGGGTTTTAGCTAGTTTGGTAGGGAGCTTCCCAGGCAACATTGCTGTGAAGTTTGAATCAAATTGGCTGAAGGGTTTAGGAGGATTTCGCGTTTGAAGCTTATTTACGATGTTTTATTTTTCTATTTTTAGCTCAGGCGGCCATTTTGCTCATCGGAGCAGAAACGTTTTAGCTAATTTGGCAGAGGGTCACCTAAGCAACATTCCCATGAAGCTTGAATGAAATTGGCCCAAGGGTACACGAAGACTTGTCGTTAAATTTGTTTCTATTTTTAGCTCTTGCGGTCATCTTGTTCATCGGAACAGAACAAATTTAGCTATTTTGTAAGGCGTAAACTAGGCAACATTCCTGTGAAGGTCGAATCGCGTTTGAAGCACGTTTTCTTCTATTTTTAGCTCTGGCGGCCATTTCGCCAAATAGATCGGAACGGTTTACCTATTTTGGTAGAGGATCACCTAAGCAACATTGCTATAAAGATAGAATGAAATTGACCCAATGGTACAGGAGGAGTTATCGTTTAAATATTTTTTTTTTATTTTATCTCTGGCGGCCATCAGGCCATGTTCATCGGAGAGGAAGGAATTTAGCTGATTTGGTAGGGAGTCACCAAGGCAATAATGCTGTGAAGTTTGAACCAAATTGACCCAAGGGTTTCGGAAAAGTTCGCATTTAAAGCAAAGTGTTGACGCCGGATGACGCAAGCCGCACGGCGGACATTGACTGATCACAATAGCTCGCCATTAGCACTTCGTGCTGAGGTGAGCTAAAAAGACTACACTGAAAACGTCACAAGCGAAAAGCCAAAAGGACATTCACTTTTCCACAAAACAGCCAAACGGCTATCCAAAGCAAAGCGATATTAGGAATACATCTAACGCAAAAACTAGCGATAACAATAATAAACAGCCCTGGAACGGTCAGCAAAAAGATCTTTACGTGGGATTTGGGGCGTTTAAATAATCGACATTACGTGCCCACAATCATCGCCCTTGTAGACAAATAATTAGTTCAGTCCGCAAAAAACTAGTATGATACAGCCGTGGTCATTACAAAAACATACAATGTACCTATACAAATACATTATAAATTTTACCGCCGAAAAAAAAAAATGAAAATTTTGAGATGAAAAATTGTGATATTTTTCCTCTTTCTGCTCAAAATATAGATTGTGCGATGTGAAAACGCAGTCGACTAATGGTTCCACACGCCTATACAAATACATTACCACCTTTATCGCCGAAAAAATGAAAATTTTAAGATGAAAAATTGCGATATTTTTCTTATTTCTGCGCAAAATATAGATTGTGGGCACTCGTTAGAACCGCCTCATCGAGGCGGTTCTAACGAGTACCCACAATCTATATTTTAGACCAGAAATATGAAAAATAAGGTTTTCTCCTGTTAACCTCAGTTTGCACATTTAAGTTAAAAATGCATGGGCATGTTTTCGTGATGAACGAGCCAACGTATTCTTGCCATCGAAGTTGTAAAGGGTATTCATCACGTGCTTGAATATCCTGACCCTAGGGTCGGTCATAGCACACCTTACAAGCCGAATGTGAAAACACAGTCGACTGCTAGTTCCAATCACCGTAGTAAAGGTGTACCCATTATGTAAATACGCCTTTTCAAATATATTTAATTTTATCATTAAAAAAAAAGAGTAGATTTCAGATAACAAAATCAGATATGTTTTGTATTTCTGCTGAAAACATGTATTGTGGGTACTCGTTAGAACCGTCTCGCCATAAACTATGTTTTATGAGCTGAAAGGAGGAAAATATTGTATGCCCCTGAAAACCCTAGTTTTACTATATAAAAGTCGTTTAAGTGGGTCAAAAATTTGTGATGATACATTTTTGTAAGCTAGCTGTCCAATCAAAACCTGCTTACAAAAAGTTCAACCATTGAAATGCGCCGGTAAACGTTCAAGCAGAAGACATTGTACATTGGCCTTACATTTCACAGTACGAAAACACGCCTATACAAATACATTGTAAATTTTACCGCCGAAAAATAGAAAGCTTTAAGATAAAAAATTGTAATATTTTTCTTATTTCTGCTCAAAATATATATTGTGGGTACTCGTTAGAACCGCCACATCGAGGCGGTTCTATCGAGTACCCACAATCTATATTTTAGAGCAGAAATAAGAAAAAAAAGGTTAACACCTGTAAACCCCAGTTTTACCATATAAAAGTGGGGTTCAAGGGGGTTAAAATTATATAGGCGTGTTTCCGTGATGCATAGAGTTGAAACATTTTCCAAGAAAAATAAGAAAACATATCTATTCCAATATTCACAGAAAATTTTTTACACAGCGCCCTGACGTCAAAGGGTGAATAACAGCTTTGCAATAAATAACCGTTAACTGGATTCTATATAAGGTCTGCGATTGTCACGTGGACAATAGCAGGCGAGAAGCTACTGTGGTCATTATTTTTTGGTCACAAATGTCAGTCTGCTACATGTATATCAGTAGTCGTGACTGGCATGAAACAGGACACATACTTGCATATCATTAACGCTAACCCAGCAGACGACATTTTACAATATTTATCTTAGTTTTCACAGCAAACATATTTTGAAAATTTCATGACAATTTGCATGAAATGTCAAAACCTGTTTTAAAAACAGGGACCAAAAAAAAAAATATCATTAATTTGTCGTCTGGTGAATAAGCCCATTGAGTGGTAAATGTTAACACATATATGCCTAGCGGCCCATTTTTGAGACATTGGCAAACAGTGCAGACCCAGATCGACGCCGCAAAACTTAATAAATACAAACAGAACCAACCTGACACTCGTATACTCTTATGAATGAAATATTCCATTTTCTTGCATTAATACCTATGTGCATGTTTGTTTGAAGCCATTGTCAAATGGACCGAAAGCCGTGCTCAAACAGCCAAAACCATGTTCAAATCATGAAATTCGCGTGCTGTTTGAACATAGATTTTGAACTTTTGCTGTCACAAGACGGGCCCTGCTTTGCTTACGTTACGTTAAGGGACGTAACGTTATCGCCCTGAACGTCTATGATGACGTCACTGCATGACAACGTCATTGTAAACAACATTCTGAAATGGCCGCCATTTTGGTTTGCCAATCGTATTTGAAGAATTTATATGGAATTTATATGGAGCTTTTGGGCGTTTTCTTCAAAATTTGCTGTCGGATTCGTAAGTTATGCAAGAACAACGATCATCCATGGTTATTTCATTGCATTAACATTTGCCGGATCCCTCGGAAGATATTTGAACATTCGGCCTAGCGGTCTCATGTTCGAACAGCTATCTCGGGATCCGGCAAATGTAAATGCATGAAAACCATGGTTGATCCCTATATTATCAAATGACGTGGCGTCTGAGATGTAATAAATTCGATAATCCACCGGTGGATTAAATATGCAAGTTAGTAACGTTACACGCATGACGTTCTTAATGACCGCGGTCGCTTTTACTAATGGCGGGATATAGACATTTCTGTTAAAAAACGCAAATAAAATGCGTTTTAAAAGTCATATGATAAAAAGAGTCATGTATTATTGAATTTATTAAACGAGTTGATGAAAAGGGATAAAATGCGAGGCAACTCGTTTAATAAATACAATAATATATGAGCATTTATGTGGGATCCTCTATGTCATATATGGTTTAAGAATCCTAGCATCAGTCATCGCAGAATGTGAAAATGTCGGCGACCGTAGGGGAGGTGAATCGTTTATCCATCCGTCTGATTACCAGGAGCCAGTGATGTCGTTAGTTAACATATTGTTAAAGGTGCATTATTGAGCTACCGGGTCTCAATTTTTTTTCTGGTTTTTATCTTCAATGCATACTCCTTTGTCATGTGTACACTTTTGGAGCCAAATACAGCTTCAGAACTTTGTGAAAATGGTCGTTTTCATTCGTGTTTACCCTTCGCTCTGAACATGTGTTCGGAATTTCTGTTCTAAAAATAAATCTGTCACTTTACACATACATGGTGACAGTATATTCTCTGAGTGTGGTTACTGATGGTATGGTATTCAGCGTCATATTTTTTTTCCGATTCAGGCATGACCTAAGCAAACAAGGCCAAAATGAACGTCGCATAACGTCATATATGGGGATTCTATTTTTGTCACGAACTAAAAATAGATCTAACTAGTGTTCGAAACATTGTTAGGGAATCCCTCTCAAACTCGTTTACCTGTCATCATAATTGTTCGCATTTTTTTCATAAAATGCATTCATTTGTATTGTTTTAAAGAAAAATGCCGGCTATATGTATTTTATTTTCGGAAGCATTTTTTCCAGATAGCTCAATAATGCACCTTTAAAACCTCAATCTTTTAATATGGCAACCATGCTTATATGTTTTGCTGAAAAAAATTGCGAGCAGCTTGAGCAAAAGTTCGTTATTCCAGCTATATAAGGTTTTGTACTTTTCTAGAACAGTAATCATTTTGACCACTAACGAGCTCGTTAAGCTAACGATGCTTTGAACAACAGGGCTCAGCTGGCCAATCAAAACCTGCATACAAAAATACAACTGAACAACGTAGTATAGTAATGCAGTCCAAAGGACCATGAAAGTGCCATGTAAGCTTTCAGAGAAGACGAAATTATACATTTTTCGTTATATTTCTGTTAGATCGGGCTGGCGTTTCATGCGAATCGTCTTCAAGAAGCGGGTACATGTAGCTAACCCGTTACCTTCTGCTTACCAGTCAGACACGTATTCGATCGAGCTATCAAGCCTGCGGTTATACAGTGATTCGAACATGGATAATTAGAAAAAAAACAAAAAACAAAAAAAAAAAAAAAAACAACAAAACAAATATAATCTATAGACAGACAGGACAGATAGTTCATTAAGAAATACACCTTTTCAAATACATTGTCAGTTTTACTGCCGAAAAAACGAAAATTTTCAGATGAAAAATTGGGACATTTTTCTTATTTCTGCTCAAAATATAAATTGAAGCTACCCGTCCGAACCGTCTCATCGAGGCGGTTCTAACGTGTACCCACAATCTTTATAATACATATATAACTTGTATCTAAAATCTATATTATACAGTTATAACGTGCACACTACCTATACTATGTAGATATAGCTAAAACGTGTACTCATAATCTGTAGATATAATGTGTACATAACAATATATGTATATTTTATGTAGATTATGGGTGCACGTTAGAACCGCCTCATTGAGGCGGTTCTAGGCGGTTCTAACGTGTACCCACAATCTATATAATTCAGATATATCCTGTATCTACAATCTATATTATATAGATTTAACGTGTACCCACAATCTAAATTATATAGATATAACTATAAAGTCTACCCACAATATGTAGATATAACGTGTACGCACACTCTATATTTTCACAATCTATATTTTAGAGCAGAAATATACCCATGTTAACCCCAGTTTACTGTGTATTTAAATCTAGGATTTTCGGGAGTCAACGTTATATAGGCGTGTTTTCGTGATGTACAGTGAATGCTTTTTGTTTTGGTGTATAACGGCCCAGTCAATACCATTAAGGTCATTTCGAGCCACTTTGTTGACCTAACTGCAATTTTCCGGGGCAGGTTTATACATAAGCGGATAAACAATTAAGAGCACATTATTTCGCCAGAAACTGACAACTGCCCTTCTCGATTCTATGGAAGGGAGAGAATGACCGTTAAAACGATTCCATCGTCAATATCGTCAAAAGAATGTTACCGGCATGGCAGGTGTCGAGTCCGCGACCTCCTGATTATCGGTGAGACACGCATCCGACTGAGCTACCGATGTCTGCATCTACACAGTGAAACATTAACCCATATAAGCGTATTTTGTATACAGGCAAACAGGGTCGACAATAATCAGACTGCTCATGATTTGGGTCCTCACTGTTCGCAAAAATGACTTTTAAAGTAACCAGCAGACGACAAAGCAGACGACAATATTCGTGATTGGCATTTTATAGGTTAACTACGTATTTGGGCTATTCTATAGCTCTGTATAGCACTACCATTTTGTGAAAATGTATCTGTCTGACTCGTGCCCCAAACCGGATGCAATGTGAAGTGTCGTGATTTTTTTTCATTTGAGGGAAATTTATACACTTTCAGGGTAGACAACTTCTTTTAAAGCTCTCCTTTAACACATTACGATAAATTACCCGTGTGACATAGTGCATTCTTTCAAATCTCCAAAACGGTTATTTTTCTGGTGAAAGTTTCGATATTTTTCTTATTTATACACGAAACATAGCTTGTGAGTGCTCGTTAGAACCGCCTCGTTGAGGCGGTTCTAACAAGTACCCACAACCTATGTCTTGGCGCAGAAATAAGAAAAATAATGACTATTCCGGAAAACCTCTGTTTTCTCTATATAAAGTGGGGTTTAGAGGGTTGTTCATTGCTAGGACTTGATCCGTGATGAGTAGGGATCTACTCTTAAGGGGGGTGGGTACACCTCCAGGGGAGGCTAGCCTGCAAAAGTGTTTTTGTCTCCCATGTCAATAGGGGAAATAATCTGCTTCTGAGGGTCAACTCTTAAAGAAAAGAAAAGACAATATTCGTGATTGGCATTTTATGTGTTAACTATGTAATGGTATTTAGGCTATTCTATAGCTCTGTATAGCAATACCATTTTGTGAAAATGCATCTGTCTGACTTGTGCCCCAAACAGGAAGCAATGTGAAGTGTCGTGATTTTTTTTTCATTTGAGGGGAATTTATACACTTTCAGGGTAGACAACTTCTTTTAAAGCTCTCCTTTATCACATTACAATAAAATACCCTTGTGACATAGTGCATTCTTTCAAATCTCCAAAACGATTACTTTTCTGGTGAAAGTTTCGATATTTTTCTTATTTATACACGAAACATAGCTTGTGAGTGCTCGTTAGAACCGCCTCGTTGAGGCGGTTCTAACGAGTACCCACAACCTATGTTTTGGAGCAGAAATAAAAAAATAACGCATATCCCTCATGTACACCTCTTTTTTCTGATGTTCATTGCTAGGACTTGTTCCGTGATGAGTAGGGATCTACTCTTAAGGGGAATGGGAACACCCGGCAGTTTTTTTTCGCCATTTTTCAAAGGGAGACAACTTTCGGAACTTCCTGTTCGCGTTTCTATAAGACATGTCCCACTGAAAAAAGGTCTGCTCTTAAAGGAAAGAATTTGCTCCTCAGGAGCAAATTCTTTACTTTAAGAGTTGACCCTGTTGACAAGGTAGACAATAATACTTTTGTAGGAGTTACCGCCCCTGAAGGTGTATCCAACCAACTTAAAAGAAAGTTTTAGAGCAAATTATTGAGTGTAGCTCGCTGTTTTCTGTGGTTTTCTTTCAAAGTTTTCAGAGGGGATATATATCGATAAGTTTATGGGAATGTGAAAAGGAACTCCCCTGTAATCAAATCCATTTATCCGAACCAGAATAGTCATTACGATGACACATACATGTGACAATGTGCACTGTTAACAATCATTTTTTTCCATCACGAAAACACGCCAATATAATTTTGACCCTCTTGAACCCCACTTTTATACAGTAAAACTTGGGTTTATAGGAGGAAACCTTATTTTTCTTATTTCTGCTCTAAAATATAGATTGTAGGTATTTGTTAGAACCGCCTCGATCAGGCGGTTCTAACGAGTACCCCCAATCTATATTTTGAGCAGAAATCAAATAATAAGAAAAAATGCCGCAATTTTCTATCTTAAAAATTACGTTTTTTTTTTCGGCGGCAAAGTTATCAATATATTTGTATAGGCTTGTTTTCTTAATGTTACTCTTAAAAGAAAGTTTTTCTACTTTTCTTTCCTGTAAGAGTGGCCCACTGTTTTTTAAGGGGATAAGTTTATTGGAATGTGAAAAGGAACTTCTCTGTTATTAAATCCATTTATCCGAAACAGAATTGGCTTTACGATATATACATGTAACACATACGTGTGACAATGTGTTCTCTTTACATTTTTTTCCGAGGAAAAGTTATGATACAATGTAATTTTCTTCTTTTTATAACACCAAACATAGGCTGTGGGTGCTCATTAGAACCGTCTCCCTCATCTCTCAAAGTTTATAGACATGTATTAAGTTTCGCAAATCCTTGTCGGGGTGCTCAATAGCTATGAATTGCAGTGTTGCACACAGGGGTCAATATCCCTCAACAACTTTTTCAGACTTTGATACAGAGTATGCAAAAATATTGTTGACTTGTTGCATGAGCTACGTTGGTCGGTGTGTGCTCGGAGGGGGATTTGCTGTGTTTGCCGGGTCTTGTCCATCATCCGTGTTGGTTTCAGATTTTTGGGGTTGAGACACACTGATGAAGATTAAATATCAGAAAGGCGTCTCTGCCACTAAAATTGGTATACAGAGGTTACCCACACAATGCTTATTCTTAAATTCCGAAGCCACCACTATCTTAGCTTCCCGTATGAAATATCTAGAAAAATACAAACGATTGCTTCCAGAAGTTCTCCTTTTCACATAACATCACGTGAACAAGTCCATGAAATAAAGATCCCCTAAAACCCACTTATATACAGAAAACTGGGAATTACGGGGGTAAACATTATTTTCCTTATTTCTGCTCCAAGACATAGGTTGTGGGTACTCGTTAGAACAGCCTCAATGAGGCGGTTCTAACGAGCACCCAAAGCCTGTTTGGAGTATAAATAAGAAATATATCACAAATTTTCATCAGAAAAAAATACCTTTTTTTTAGGTTTGAAAAAAGCACTATATCACACGGATGTGTCATCGTAATGTTAACTGGTTTTAAATATGGATAAAATATATATGGACACATTACACAAACACGCCTATACAAAAACATTGCCACCTTTATCGCCGAAAAAAATAATGAAAATTTTAAGATGAAAAATTGTGATATTTTCATATTTCCTCATCGAGGCGGTTCTAGCGAGTACCCATAATCTATATTTTAGAGCAGAAGTATGAAAGTACAGTTTACCCCTGTAAACTCCAGTTTTACTATATAAAAGTGGGGTTCAAGGGGGTCAAAACTATATAGGCGTGTTTTCGTGATGATAACAAAATATAGTAAAATGCCATAAATGTATTCACATGTTCTTTTCAGTGTTTTGAATTTTCTATAAAAACAAAAAACAAAAACAAAACAAAACAACAAAAAAACAAACAAAAAACAAAAACAAACAAAAAAAAACAACAACAAAAAACACACACACAAAAAACATAGACAAAAAAGCAACAAATAAATAAAAATAAAAATAAAAACAAGCAAAAAAAAACAAAAAAAAAAAAAACAGCGTTCCTTTGATTATTTGTGGAGTGTACATACGCTTTAATGAACGAACACACATTTTTTTTTCTCTTTCAAAATATAAGAATATAAGAATCTTACATGGGTTTGAGGTGAAGAGAAAATCGCTCCGAGGGCAACTGTCCGCTATCACGACCCCCTTGAACCCCACTTTTATATAGTAAAACTGGGGTTTACAGGGGTAAACTAATTTTTCGTATTCCTGCTCTAAAATATAGATTATGGGTACTCGTTAGAACCGCCTCGATTGGGCGGTTCTAACGGGTACCCACAATCTGTATTTTGAGCAGAAATAAGAAAAATATCACAATTTTTCATCTAAAAAATGTATGTTTTTCGGCGGTAAAGTGTACAATGTATTTGTATAGGCATGTTTTCGTAATGTATCCAGAGGGCGTTTCTATCAACACCTCACCCTTGAAAATGTCTTTTTCTTGCATGCCATTCATTTCTGATAACACACCCGTGCAACATAGTGCATTTTTTTCACATGTCCAAAATGGCTCCTTTTCTGATAAAAATCCGTGATCTTTTTCTTGTTTATATTACAAACCGTGATAGGTTGTGGGTGCTCATTAGAACCGCCTCATTGAGGCGGTTCTAACGAGTACGCACAACCTATGTCTTGAAGCAGAAATAAGAAAAATAATGTATACCCCCTTAATCATCAGTTTTCTCTATATAACGAGAGGTTTAGTCGGGCGTTCATTTCGCGTGATGTTTTAAAATGCACTTTCTTCGACTCTCAACATTCTCCTTATTTCGATGACGATAATGTGGCATTATTGGCGTCACTGTACGTGACGTGCTGTGCAACCAGTGCACATCAAACACGTGGCATCACGAAAACACGCCTATATAATTCTGACCCCCTTGATCCCCAGTTTTATATAACAAAAATGGGGTTTACAGGGGTAAACCTTATTTTTCTTATTTCTGCTCTAAAATATAGATTGTGGCTACTCGATAGAACCGCCTCGGTGAGGCGCTTCTAACGAGTACCAACAATCTATATTTTGAACAGAAATAAGAAAAATAGAACAATTTTTCATCTTAAAATTTGCTTTTTCTCAGCGGTAAAGTTATCAGTGTATTTGAATAGGCGTGTTTTCGTAATGAAATTCTTGGTTTTTATTTTATTCTATCAATGCGAAGGATAACCTGGGCAGGATAAGAATTTCTATCCCAGTAT
This sequence comes from Lucinisca nassula, assembly GCA_963580285.1. Lineage (NCBI taxonomy): Eukaryota > Metazoa > Mollusca > Bivalvia > Lucinida > Lucinidae > Lucinisca > Lucinisca nassula. The sequence goes on from OY757022.1 coordinate 74,982,206, forward strand.
CAAGTGCAGGATTTCCTTATCTGGTCTGCCAGAAATAGGTTTTACCGGGGAGCGCCATTAATGGACCTGTTAACCTGGTAGTTTGGAAAATATCTGTATGTTAGCAGAATTTAGTTACTTGAAATTACATTTGTATTAGGCGTTTTCAATTTTCAATGCACAAACATTCCCTTTCCAAAATAGATTTACACCTTCCCAAAACCATTAATTAGGGACATCAGTCTGTTTGTATTTTACCCGAGAAAAACAGGCGGAGGTACGAAAATATTATGTCTGACAGTCGAATATTATGCCCAAATATTCAAATATTGCCAAATTTCGTAGACATTGGTATCTTGAATTTGAAATCAAAATAATAGCCTGCGCACTAGAAAAAGATTATGACTGGTGAAATCATGTGTGGCCTACTAAATCTCCGATCGGCTTGGGAATGACTGATCATCACATGATCGAGTCCGTGAAATGAAGACCCCCTAAACCCCACTTTATATAGAGAAAACTGGGGTTTATGGGGGTATAAATTATTTTTCTTATTTCTACTCCAAGACATAGGTTGTTGGTACTCGTTAGAACCGCCTCAATGAGGCGGTTCTAACGAGCACCCACAACCTATGTTTTGAGCATTGATAAGAAAAATATTACGGATTTTCATCAGAAAAGTGCACTATGCCACACGGGTGTGTTGTCGTAATGTTGAACACAAAGCAAGCCAAGCAGAGAAGATATCTTAGTCAACGCCAGTCTGAAAAGTCATCCGTGCATACCAACGATGTGCAGGTTGAACTGAAAGAGCTCAGGTGTGATGGCTGATTTCACTTTTGGATATATGCGCGAATATGTTGTACCTATTCCTGTATCTAAGTTCATCATCATCATCATCATCATCATCATCATCATCATCATCATCATCATCATCATCATCATCATCCATCCATCCATCCATCCATCCATCATCATCATCAACATCTCCAATGGCTCAAAAATACTTGTTTATGTTGAAAACTTGTACTAAATGTTATTTATCGTATAAAGCTGGTTATAACCGCCTCATTTAGGCGGTTCTAATGAGTACTTGAAACCGTCTCAATGAGGCGGCTGTAACAGATAATCACAATCAGTATTTAGACGATTGTTAAAATCTAGAAAGATTATGTATATACCTTTGTGAACCAAACGTTTGTCTTTTATACCCCACCCTAGAAGCCTACGTGGTGTAGTGGTTACTCTACTCGCCTTGTAAACCAGGGGTCGCAGGATCGATTCCGGGCTTCTCTAGACTTTCGGATGAGTCTTTAAACCGAGGTCCCGTCTCCGTATGACCGTAGCTGTTGGTGGGACGTAAAACTCAAACACTCACTCACTTTATACCCCAACCCCTACACGGAATAGTTTGCGCATGATATTACATTTTATTGCGACGTGGCCAAATTTTATTTTTCAAAGAGACAAAAAACCGCCAACGGGGAACTGGTACCGAGTCACCGACCTTTCGATGCCAAGTGTAAATTACGAGACGTTCTTATTTGTTTAAACCTGGCGTAATCATTGCAGATTCTCTTGCTAAAGCAATAATTTAGTTTCGTACTCACGTGATCCCTTCCTTAGAAAGCCGGGCTTCAGTGTTTGCGACCAGGCAAGGCACAAACCCATTTACTCAGCTACATAGACACGTTAGAGTCTTGAAATTTTATTTTTAGAAACTAGAAGTATTTTACTATCCGAGCAGCGAACAACAAAGGTCCAGATCAGACTGCGCGCATGCGCAGTCTGATCTGGACTTTTGTTGCTCGCAAATGACAAATGCAGGTTTTGGTAGGACGTGGCTATCATCGAAATTGCTACTTTTGAGCACAAAGCAAGCCAAGCAGAGAAGATGTACATTTCAGCCGAAAACAAATATCACACTTAAAATAATACAAGGGAAAAAAGAAAATACAGTCTTTAAGCTAGTACATTTCATTTAGGCTTCAATACAATGTGGACGTATAACGTTTGTCTGCGAAATCCCTACTGAGTCTAAAATCTAAGCATATGGCTAATAATACTGTAATTTTAATATAGATTTAAATGTTCTCATTTTAAACTTTAAAATATCCAACAAAGAAAGCAATAGATATATTAGACTTTTCTGATCAAACACTAATTTTGATTGAACTGGTGATCAAGAAAATCCTGTCAAATGTCATTTGCGACCAGCACAGGCTCAGATCAGCCTGTGCATACGCGCAATCTGACCGGAGCCTTCACTGCTGGAATGAGCCTTTGATAAGCGCTAGGCTTTGCATAATACTAAGTGGTAGCATTACACTAAATACTGGGAGGTGCCGGGTTTTATCACTTTGGGACAGAGCTTTTAGTTGCGTTCTAAATACCAGATTTGCTTCTATTGGATATATATCCCATGTTTTATTTCAATGTGAGAAAATGATAGGTATTAGGGACTAAAATGATCCATGTTTTATAAATATATCTGCAAGCTCAAAGAATTTTTTGCTGATTTTATATGGTCACCCCTCCTTTAAAAAGGTTTGTTTTATTTACTCCGTTCTAGCAGGTAAACAAACATGGTTGACTGTAACTTGAAAATGAGCCGATGAATATGTGGATTTTTTCTCATTAACTTGTTGGGCCAGGATGGCTCTATAAACATGTAAGGTTTGAAAAGTTTTGTATGTGTAGTTTTTGTGGGAGCAGGTAAAAGGTTACTATTGTCGCCTATGGAAAACATTTAGTGGAAAGCTCCCTATAGGTAGCATTACACTAAATACTGGGAGGTGCCGGGTTGTATCACTTTGGAACAGAGCTTTTAGTTGCGTTATAAATACCAGACTTGCTTCCATTGGATATATATCCCATGTTTTATTTCAATGTGAGAAAATGATAGGTATAAGGGACTAAAATAATGCATGTTTTATAAATATATCTGCAAGCTCAAAGAAATGTTTGCTTATTTTATATGGTCACCCCTCCTTTAAAAACGTTGGTTTTATTTACTCCGTTCTAGCAGGCAAACAAACATGGTTGACTGTAACTTGAAAATGAGCCGATTAACACGTGGATTTTTCCCATTAACTTGTTGGGCTAGGATGGCTCTATAAACAAGTAAGGTTTGAAACGTTTTGTATGTATAGTTTTTGTGGGAGCAGATAAAAGGTTACTATTGTCGCCTATGGAAAACATTTAGTGGAAAACTCCCAAGTATTACAAGAACAAGATGGCTACACTGTTCTTGACAAGTGTCTTTGTTCCGTCGTACATGCCTGCTAGGAAGCATATTAAAAATCATTTGCGACCAACGCAGCCTCAGATCAGCCTATGCATACACGCAGTCTGATCAGAGCCTTCACTGCTTGAATGAGCCTTTGATAAGCGCTAGGCTATGCACAGAACACATAAGTATTACAAAGTATTTAATGGACACGATGGCTGCACTGGTTTTGACAAGCGTCTTTGCTCTGTTCCACATGCCTGCTATGCGGCAAATTAAAAAAAAAAGAACAAAAAAACAATGAGCCTTTGATAAGCGATAGGCTATGCACAGAACAACACATATGCTAAGTATTACATGGAAACGATGGCTGCAGTGTTCTTGACAAGCGTCTTTGCCCTGTCCCACATGCCTGCTATGCGGCATATTACAATGTAAGAAAAAAAAAGAAAGAAAAGAAACAAGTGGTACATGTATCATATCCCTCTGAGATCATGGTGAAAAGGTCAAACTAGTTTTTTGGACCAAGTTCATAAGACGAAGACACTTGTCATCATGCTAAAAAGTCCCGTGTAATGCAGATCCCTCTAAACCCCACTTTATATGGAGACAATTAGGCTCCCACTCATCGGGGCTTTGAGAAATAGTTTCGGCTGCACGGTGCGTCCACGCAGAGCTGTAACCGACCGCACTCATAAGTAATGGTAAACCGCTTTGAAGGGCTATGCCTGGCCAGGCAAAGTCGTGCGAGTCGGACCGTCCATTCACAAAACCCCTTTTGGTTTCATTGGACGATAGGGCTAAAGATGTCATTTCATCTCAATGTCGGGTAAAGGTCCCACATAATTGGAAGCAACGTCTCCAAAATGTACTAAATAGTGTTGACGGCGACGTTTAACTTCAAACTAAACAAACAAACATCGGGGCTTGGAGAAATAGTTTGGGCTGCACTGTGCTTCCACACAGAGCTGAAATCGCCCGCACTTATAAATACTGGTAAACCGCTTAGAAGAGCTATGCCTGCCAAGGCAAAGTCGTGCAAGTTGGACTGTCCATGCATATCAACCCTTTTGGTTTCATAGGACGATAGGGCTAAAGATGTCATTTCATCTCAATGTCGGGCAAAAGTCCTACAAAATTGGAAACAACGTCTCCAAAATGACCTTTACAGTGTTGACGGGGACGTTAAACCCCAAATCAAAGAAACAAATATAGAGAAAACTGGAGTTCACTGAGGTAATCAATATCTCTCTTAATTCTGCTCCAATGGCCCCCGCCCATAGGGGCTTGAAGAAATATATGGGCTGCACGATGCTTCCACGCAGAGCTGAATCCGGCCCGCACACTAGTAGTGGTAAACCGCTTAGAGGATCTAAGCCTGTCCAGGAACCGCGGTGCGAGGCAGACCGTCCATGCTAATAAACCCTATTGGTTTCATTGGGCGACAGGGCTTGAGATGTCATTTCATCTCAATGTCGGGTAAAAGTCCCACAAAATTGGAAGCAACGTCTCCAAAATGACCTTTACAGTGTTGACGGGGACGTTAAACCTCAAATCAAACAAACAAACAAACAATTCTGCTCCAAGACATAGGTTGTAGGTACTCGTTAGAATCGCCTGAATGAGGCGGTTCTAACGAACACCCAAAACCTATGTTTGGGGGATAACGGAAAAAGAAATATTTAAACTTTCATCAGAAGAATGACCGTTTTGGTGGTATGGAAGAATGAAACTTTATCACACGGATGTGTTATCGAAATGATGAGAAAATAGCACTTAGAGCATAAGCCATCACGAAAATACGCCTATTTAATTTTGATCCCATTGAACCCCCACTATTACATAGTAAAACTGGAGTTTACAGGGGTATACTCTATTTTTATTATTTTGGACTCTAAAATATAGATTGTGGCTACTCGTTAGAACCGCCTCGATGGGCCACCTGTAGGCATTTGGAAATTTGGAAAGTTCGCGAAGTATGACAATGAACCATTCATTTATACATGATGTTGATTTAGAATCTTCTTGAGTCTTCGATGAATTTCTGCACCGTTAAAAAGATTGTACTGTTCGTGTTAAAAAATAGTGACCTATCACATAATAGCAGGGTATCTACTGATACATGACATATTTGAGAAAGGGAGTATACAATTTCGAATCGGGCTGGCTGTACAGACGGATTGCAGAAGGAAGTGTTCAGCATTTTCAAGTTTGTCACATCTGCAGAGAGGTGAATCAGTCAGATTTGTAAGATATATATCGTGATTTAGTGAGCTACATTTTGTCCGTATTCGGTATGAAGGAAGTAGGTTGATTTAGATGATATTTAAAAGAGATGACAGTTGCGGCGTTTCTGTGTTTTTCAAGAAAAGAGTTCCATTTTCTTATTGCAGATGGTAAGAAAGAGTTAAAGTACTGCCTTGTTCATGCGTTGACTGTCCTAATATCATTTGAGTTTCATAGGTAGTAGCGAGATGCTTCCGTAACAGTCGCGAGAACGAGGGAAGAGCGTCAAATAATTTAGCATTTTTTTATCATATGACGTCGCGATTTAATAACGCCGTGTACTATTTTCGATAATCCACTAGTGGATTAAATATGCAAATTAGCTAGATACGTCCCGTAACGTTACATGTACGACGTCCTTAAAAACGTCGGGTTTACTAATGGCGGTATATTGATATTTTTGTAAACAATCGTGAATAAAATGCATTTTAAATGTCATATGATAAATTGAATCTTGCATTCGTGCTCATGTAATATTGAATTTATTAAACTCGTTGAGGAAAAGGGTTCGCATTTTATCCATTTTCCTCAACGAGTTTAATAAATTCAATAACACACGGGCACCCATGTAAGATCCTCTATATAGAAGAGAGTGTAAAAGTTTTTTGTTTGTTCCTCCTTGTTTCTAAATTATCCCAACCAATTGCACTATACAGGCTTTCATTAGATACCTTTGGTGGTCACTGTTCCAGTTCGAACTGCTCCTATTCATTACGATAACAAACCCTTGCAACATAGAGCATTTTTTCAAGTCTCCAATATGTCTACTTTTCTGACGAAAAATCGATGATATTTTCCTTATTTATAAAGCAAACATAGAATGTGGGTGCTCGTTAGAACCGCCTCATTGAGGCGGTTCTATGGGTACCCACAAATGTTGTGGGTGCTCGTTAGAACCGCATCATTGAGGCGGTTCTAACGAATACCCACAACCTATGTATAGGAGCAGAAATAAGGAAAATGATGTAGACCCCCGTAAACCCCTGTTTTCTCTATATAAAGTGGGGTGTAAGGGGTATTCATTTCACGGACTTGATAGCGTGATGTGAATTCCATCAATATTATCTTTTTCATACTGAGTGGAGTTGTCCCAGATTTCATTACCATATTCTATGATACGTACACCAGGTAGGTCTAATAAAAGAATGTTAGATTATTGAAAATGATTGCCGATCAAACAGAAATTTAAGTTTTCGCATTATGTTAGTTTTCTTCAACGCTTGTCCATAAGGTAAGTTATATGTTTGTGCCAAGAACCGTCATTACTGAAGTATATGCCGAGATGTTTATGATTATCGGCTTCTTCAATTTGCTGGTTTAGCATATACAGGGAGAGACGCACTGGTTTAATAAGTTTCCTTTTTGAAAGAGATTCAGTTTTTGAAGGGTTGAAGTGTTTGCTCACTGAGTTGTTTTTCCGACAGCTGCGGTTTCAGGGTTTTCAACAAACATCTGTAGAAAACATTATATTTTATCCTATGTTTTTTTTTACAATGTCATATATATAATAAATAAGAGCAAACCAAGAAAAAAGGAAAGATGCCATATAAGCAGCTTTAATTTTAAAGAATGATTTTGAACCTTGGTCTAGAATATAAAGTATAATAATAAATTCTGAAGTCCCTTAAACAATCTCCTTATAAAAATAGAAGTGAAAGCAATGAACAGGAATCAATACCACTAGCCAACATCTCCCATCAGACACTCAGAAGGGAAAAGAAACACGAACATGAAACAACTAGACTCTAACGAAAACATCATAAGCGGAAAGCCAAAATGACAGTAACTTTCCCACAAAATGGTCAAACGGCTATCCGAAATATAAAAAAAAAAGATATAAGCAATATATACATGCAAAGACAAACTATACGGCTATCCGAAATATAAAAAAGATATAAGCAATATATACATGCAAAGACAAACTATAACAAAAATAAACCGCGAAAGAAGAACCGCCTTGGAACGGTCAGTAAAAAGTATTTCAATGGTGCGGGGCTGGGGTGGGTGAGGGGGAGCTTAAATCGATTTTACACGGCCATAATTCTCGCCCTTTGTATTGTCTTGGTTTAGTCCGCATATAGGCATTCCAGATCAAATGATTACGAAAACATGCCTATACTTATACATTGTAAACTTTACCGCCGTAAAAAGAAAAAAAATCAGCTGAAAAAATTGTGATATTTTTCTTATTTCTGCTCAAAATATAGATTGTGGGTACTCGTTAGAACCACTTCATCGATCTATATTTTAGAGCAGAAATAAGAAAAATAAGGTTTACACCTGTATACCCCAGTTTTACTATATAAAAGTGGGGTTCAAGGGGGTCAAAATTATATAGGCGTGTATTCGTGATGACTGTTTTAGTTAAAATCGTAATATATGTGATCGGTAAGGGTAAATATAACTTATGTTAGTCTTAACTTTTAAACCAAACACGATACAGGCATGAAGAACTTTGTTTACAATTGATAAAATAATGTTAAAGTTCCTTTTAAATATGTTTGCAAATAAATTATTTATAAAAAAAAGTTAATTATATCCACAAGTTCATATAGACGCCGTTTTCGTATTTATATTTTATGTTAGTTCTTTGAGACATAAAAAAGAAGTAAAACGACAGAAGAATAAATGCCACAGAGTCACAAGAATATTTTATGTAGTGTTTTATAAGGCTACACATTCTTTCCATTCTTTCAGTATGTTTGTTCTAAATACACATGGAAAACAATACTTGACATTATTTACTCTCTGTTTTCTGTCTGTCAATCTGTCTGTCTGTCTATCTGCCTGTATGCATGTATGTAAGTAAATGGATATTTCATCACGACAACATGGCTATCTAATTCTGACCCCCTTGAACCCCACTTTTAAATAGTAAAATAGAAGTGAAAGCAATGAAAACACGACTATATAACTCTGACCCCCTTGAACACCACTTTTATATAGTATAATAGAAGTGAACGCAATGATCATGAATCAATACAATTAACCCACAGCTCCCATCAGAGACACCAAGTGAAAGAAACACAAAACATGAAACAACTAGACCCTAATGGAAACATCACTAACAGAAAGACAAAAGGGAAGTTACTTTCCCACAAAATGGCCAACTGGCTATCCAAAGCAAAATAATATAATCGATACACACGCTCAAAGACAAGCCATATCAAAAATGAGCCACGACAGAAGAGCCGCCTTGGAACGGTCAGTGAAACGAACACCACCGTGGGTGGGGGCGGGTCGCTGAAATCGATTTTACGTGGCCACAATCCTCGCCCTTACTTCCGTCGCGATTTAGACAAATAATTTGTTCAGTCCGCATGAAGGCCTTCTAACTCATCACAGCAACACCTCCGTGAACACATGAATTAATCAACCACAGAGATGAAACAACTGTGAAGACTCGATAGCAAGAAACCACTGAAATGATGGAGCAAATGAAAAGCAAGTTTGACTCCGATGGGCCCTACAAGAGACAGAGCATTAGGCGCGAACCAACATTACATCAAATTAGAAACTGGGGTTTACTGGGGTAAACCTTATTTTCCTTATTTCTGCCATAAGATATAGATTGTGGGTTCTCGATGAGGCGTTTCGAACGTGTATCCACAATCTATATTTTGAGCAGAATTAAGAAAAATATTACAAGTTTTCATCTTAAAATGTTCATATTTTTCGGCGGTAAAATTTGCAATGCATTTGTATAGGCGTGTTTTCGTAATGTATAAATGATATGAAAGCAGGGTCAGCCTGCACAGCTCAGTCGGATGCGCGTCTGAGTAGTGATCATAAGGTCACTTAACAATACGTTTATACTTTATTTTATTTCTTTCGAGGCATAAAAAGAAGTTAAAACGACAGAAGAATAAATGTCACTGTCACAAAAAAAAAAAAAAAAAAAAAAAAAAAAAAACATTTTTCATATAGTTTTACAAGGGTATATATATTTTCATTATGTTTGTTCTAAATAAAACTAGAAAACACCAACATTTGACATCATTTACATTGTTTGTTTGTTTGCATGTTTGTTCTTTCTTTCTTTTCTTTATGTTCAGTCCGATGCGCGTCTGACTAGAGAAAAGGAGTTCACGGGTTCGATATCTGCCGTGCTCAGCGTCATTCTTTCGTGGAGATTGGCTAAAGTGATTCTCTCCCTTTCGGTGATTCAAATAAGTCAGTTGTCAGTTTCTGGCGAAATAGTGTACACTCTACTGGTTAAGCCTGTTCAGGAAGTGTGATTAAGTAAACGGACTAGCTCACTATGACCTAAATCTTGTTAACAGGGCCGGTAACCCCCCCCACACACACACACAAAAGAAAGAGATAAAATGTGCCTGAATTTCTCATAGTATCTGTACTTTCAGTGCCTTTAGCGCTTTGATTGACCATAGCTGCTCCTGAGTATTTTATTTGTATGTTGTTTTTGCCATGCATGTTTTGTTGTCATTACGAAAACATAACTATACAAATACATTGTAAATTTTACCGCCGAAAATCGAAAATTTTAAGATGAAAATTTTTTAATTTTTTCTTATTTTTGCTTAAAATATAGATTGTGGTTACTCGCTAGAACCGCCTCAACCGCTTTTAATTTTTGAAACCTTTTCAAAATGGCTAAATGTAACTTTAAAAATTGTCATGAATTTCTCATAGCATCTGTACTTTCAGTGCCTTTAGCGCTTTGATTGACCATAGCTGCTCCTGAGTATTTTATTTGTATGTTGTTTTTGCCATGCATGTTTTGTTGTCATTACGAAAACACACCTATACAAATACATTGTAAATTTTACCGCCGAAAATCGAAAATTGTAAGATGATATTTTTCGAATTTCTGTGGAAAATATAGATTGTGGTTACTCGCTAGAATTGCCTCCATCGCCTCATGAAGGCGGTTCTTACGAGTACCCACAATTTATGCTGTAGAGCAGAAATAAGAAAAATAAGTTTTACCCCTGTAAAACCCAGTTTTACTGTATAAAAGTGGTGTTAAAGGGGGTAAGATGAAATAAGCGTGTTTTCGTGATGTTAATATTGTTGGCTACAAATTATTTTTCTATCTTCGTTCCATCTGGGCCGCGCCAAGAAAAAATGATCCCCGAGCATGCGCGCCCATCAAAAACTATAGTCTCCTGCGTATTGGCGCAGACTGTTCAGAGTATTCGCTGTGCGCTATATGGATGCGCCCCCCCCACCCGGCCCAAAATTTTCATACACACAGTGAAGACTGTATAATAACTGAGTGGGTCTTTGGGCTGATTTGTCTTCGCAGAGCGCAAATGCGCCTCGCAAGCATTACGGAAACACGCCTATTCAAATACGTTGTCAATTTTACCGCCGAAAAATGAAAATTGTCAGATGAAATATTGTGATATTTTTCTTATTACTGGTCAAAATATAGAATGAGGGTACACGTTAGAACCGCCTCGATGGGGCGGTTCTAACGAGTACCCACAATCACTATTTTAGAGCTGAAATAAGGAAAATGAGGTTTACCCCTGAAAAAAAAAAAAAAAAAACAGTTTTACTATATAAAATTGGGATTCAAGGGGTGAGAATTAAAAAGGCGTATTTTCGTAATGACGGGCTTTTATTACCATTTTATAGAACATATTTATTATTCATACTGACAATTTCTAGATTTAGGGCATGAAAGAACCTTACCGACCTTTCTGTTTGGCAGGTTTGTAGATAGCATAATCTGACAACTACCCTTCTTGAATCAGCGGAAGGATAGGGATGTCCGAGGAAAAGATTTCATGATCGATCACCAGGCCCCGAGGTAATAAAACTTTTTTCATGCTTAACTCACTTGAGCATGAAATTTATCATGCTCCTAAATTTTAAAATGCCAACAAATGTTGGCATTTTAAAATTTATGAGCAGGATAAATGACATTCTGTGCTGGTCTGACATCACGCTAACATGCCTATATAGTTTTGACCCCACTGAACCCCACTTTTATAAAGTAAAACTGGGGTTTCCAGGGGGTAAACCTTATTTTTCTTTTTTCTGCTCTAAAATATAGATTGTGGGTACTCGATAGAACCGCCTCGATGAGGCGGTTCTAACGAGTGCCCAAAATCTATATTTTGAGCAGTAATAAGAAAAATATCACATTTATTCACCTTAAAATCTTCATTTTTCGGCAATAAATGATACACTGTATTTTTATAGGCGTGTTTTCATAATGGCAGAAAAATTGCCTGATTTGATTGTATTTTAATAGTTGTGAGTAATACAAATTTCATGCTCAGCTGAGTTGAAAATGAAAAAAGTTTTATAACCTCGGGCCTGGAAACAATCTTACCAATCCAACAGGTATCGAACTCGCAGCCGTTGCATTCGCCGGGCTGACAGTGCGTTGAATTCCTAGTATCACTACTTCTTAAATAAATAGGGATTTCTGATTACTTCATTTAGTAGTCCCAATATAGAATAAGGGAAGACAACTTCACCTAAGCTACAATAGCCTCCTTTGCCTATGCAACCGTCGATCTTAAGTTCTAAAAAGTTATTTTCAACAGCTATAATTATGGGTTGTCAATCGCATATGTATTGAATGTGTGCGGTACAATTACGAACGTCAATGTTTGGCTATGAAGTCTCTATCAAATAAAGATACAATAAGATAATGATACCGTCTGTATCAGTTCATAGACCTGCTCATTTTCGCATGTTCAGTAGCATGTCATGTTTCAAAATATTCCTAAAATCTAAATAAAAGACATAAAAGAGGCATGTCACGCGGACATGGCGTGAAAGGTGTTTGTTGTCGCGACCTATTGGCCCACTTTTGCATGAAGCTCCATAAACAATGTAGCTCTACATCAACACGGATATCAGCGATGACAAGAGTCTGCTCAGTGCCTACATAGTATTTAAATAAGTTGCATGAATTCTTTGTGAATCAGATGAGTTTGTGCATTCTGATCTGTGTCTTCAGAAGTCGTGTGAGTCATCTATATTTCCCGAGGAAACATAATTAAGCGAAAAAAAGCTGGTCAAAGATTTAAAAAGTGCAAAGCATCACGAAAACACGCCTATATAATTTTACCATCCCCCCTTGACCCCCCACTTTTTTATACAGTATAACTGGGGTTTACAGGGGTAAACCGTACTTTTCTTATTTCTGCTCTAAAATATAGATTGTGGGTACCAACACTCTATATTTTGAGCAGAATTAAGACAAATGTCGCAATTTTGCATCTTAAAATTTTCGTTTTTACGGCTGGTAAAGTTTACAATGTTTTTGTATAGGCGTGTTTTCGTAATGGAACCGGTGAACGATAACATCTCCCAGGACACCTATTCGACCGGTGAAGACAGAGATCAACCAGTGCGTCCATGCGGTCTGGCCATAGACTTCGTTCATCTCACTTTCGATAGCTCAGGCTCAATAGAAGACTCATGCGAACAGCAAAGATTTTGATGGGACTGCGCAGTCTTATCAGTCTTCGCTGGCGACACAGTTCTTCTTGTAGATTTTGTAATGGGATGGCTCAATACCTCGATTGGAATATATAATAGATAAACAGTTGACATTGCGCGCCGGAGCTTTATAGAAAATCATACATCAACTGCTAATTCTGGAGCGTGAAGGTTTATCATAGATTGTAAATTGTTTATATATTTTTTATTTTTCAAAGTATATAAAATATGCACATTATATTTTTCTAACAGAACTTATTTCAATTTATCACGGAAATACGCCTATATAAATTATAAACCCCACTCATATATAGTAAAACTCGGGTTTGCAGGGGTAAAACTTATTTTTCTTATTTCTGCTCTAAAATATAGATTAAGGGTACTCGTTAGAACCGCCTCGATGGGGCGGTTCTAACGTGCTTTCACAATCTATATTTTGTGCAGAAGTAAGATAAATATCAAAATTTTTCAACTGAAAAGTTTCACTTTTTGGCGCTAAATTTTACAATGTATAAGTACATGCGTGTTTTTGTAATTATATAAATAAAGTGCAGGAATTTCTCAAACTAGTCGATGAGTAGCAAAATATATCAATGGGCTTGTTGATCCTTTGTAAATCAGATTGGATTTTGCATTCTGATCGGTGTCTCCAGAAGTCGTGTGAGTCATATTTATAGAAAAAATGGTCAAAGATTTAAAAAGTGCTAAGCCTTATGCACGCTGAATTGAATCACGAGGGCTAAATTAATAGAACCGATGCACGATAACATCTCCCAGGACACCTACATGTATTCGACCGGTGAAGACAGAGATATTTCAGTGCGTCCATGCGGTCTGGCCATAGACTGCGTTCATCTCACTTTCGCTAGTTTGGGCTCTATAGAAAACTCCTGCGAATAACAAAGAGTTTGATCGGAAAGTGCAGTCTGATCAGAGTCTTTGCTGGCGGCACAGTTCTTCTTGTAGATTTTGTAATGCGATGGCTCAATATCTCGATTGGATAATATAATAGATAAACAGTTGACATTGCGCGCCGGAGCTTTATAGAAAATCATACATCAACTGCTAATTCTGGAGCTTGAAGGTTTATCATAGATTGTATATTATCTACATCTTTTTTTTTTTTTTTTAAATTATATATAATATACACATTATATTTTTCTAACAGAACTTATTTCATTTTTTTTTAGCAAATATCAACGAAGTTTAGTTGAATCTTATACTACTTTCAGGAAATAGCATTAATTTTTACCGGAAAAACCATAGTTTTCCTTAAGGATCTGAATCAGTAACACGTCAATCTAAAATAACTTGACGAAAACACGCCTATACCTATACATTGTAAATTTTACCGCCAACAACAAACATTTTAAGATGTAAAATTGTGATAGTTTTTCTTATTTCTGCTCAAAATATAGATTGACGGTACTCGTTATCGAGGCGGTTCTAACGAGTACCCACACTATATTTTAGAGCAGAAATAAGAAAAATGAGGTTTACGCCTGTAAACCCTAGTTTTACAATATAAAAGTGGGGTTTGAGGGGGTCAAAATTATATAGGCGTGTTTTCGTGATGTCTGCTCAGATTTTTTACGTAAAAATATCATACTGTTTTAATTATTATTATTAATATTATTATTCACGCTAAGAAGTCCGTGAAATAAACATCCCCTTACATCACACTTTATACAAAAAACTGGGGTTTACGAGGGGTATACATTATTTTCTTTATTTCTGCTGCTAGAAATAGGTTCTGGGTACTCGTTAGAACCGCTTCAATGAGGCGGTTCTAACGAGAACCCACAACCTATGTTTTGAGTATAAATAAGAATAATATAACACGTTTTCTTAAGAAAATTGACCGTTTAGGAGATGTGAAAAATGCACTATGACGCACGGTTGTGTTATCGTAATCTATTACATTTCGAACAATGAATTACATGTACCTATTTTTCTTAGTGAAAGAAAACCCGATAATCTTTCAACAGCGAATACGTTTTGACACCATAACTGCTAGGCGACGCTGCTGACGGCGTTGGTAACAACAATAACAAAAGTTGACTTTTTGAGGAAAATCTGATAAAATCATAGAAATCAGACTTCAACTTTCGCGTCCATTTGACGTTTTTGAGGAGAGACCTGCAACACGAATATAAAGTATTATTTTCTTGAAAATACAGTTCTAATTTCATAACATTTGTGCATCTGTATTTCAAGGACAGGATGATTTTTGCATTGAAATGAAAACAAGATGGCGACTGATTTTAAAACTAAACCACGCCTCCTGAAATCCATACCCTGACTGGAACTATTTTGGTTGGAAATCAGACTGGTTGAATTTGAAAATTTGAAAGGTAAAGCATGAATGGAAATGTAATAAACAGATTATTTTGTTGTTTTGATTGATTACGGAGAAATAATTCACTCGTGTTCTAAGGCTTTCGTGTAGAAAACTCGTTCGCTATCGCTCACTCGTTTTTTTACTCGGAAGCCTTAGAACACTTGTGAATTATTTCACCGTAATCGATAAAAAAACCCCAAATAAACTCTATTGGTTGGAAATCAGAATGGTTCAAAGGTAAACCATGAATGGAAATGTAATAAACAGTTTATTATGTTGTTTTGATTGATTACGGAGAAATAATTCACTCATGTTCTAAGGCTTTCGTGTAAAAAAAAAACTCGTTTGCTATCGCTCACTCGTTTGTTACACGGAAGCCTTAGAACACTTGTGAATTATTTCACCGTAATCGATCAAAACAAACCCAAATAAACTCTATGTAAAATGTTATAATTATTCCAGGTGGAGGAATAATACGATTATGGGATTTTTAGGAGTGTCGTATTATTTCGTGATGTGTGGTCTACTACTGCAAATAGAGGAAATTAGAAGTTGCAACTGTAAGTGTATCTCGTTTCATATTGGTGAAATATAGGGGTGTTCAAAAGAGTTGGCAATTAATTAGGGTGTGAACAATTTGGACGTCGTCTAGCCCATGTTTGAGTGCTCACAATTCTGCTTTTAATTACCTGTTTTGTTTGATTTGAGTTTTAACGTCCCTGTCAAAACTGTAAAGGTCATTTTGGAGACGTTGCTTCCAATTTTGCGGGATTTTTACCCAACATTGAGATGAAATGACATCTCAAGCCCTGCCGCCCAATGAAACCAATAGGGTTTATAAGCATGGACGGGCCGACTCGCACCCCATTACCTGGGCAGGCTTAGATCCTCTAAGCGGTTTACCAATACTCGTGTGCGGGTCGGTTTCAGCTCTGCGTGGAAGCATCATGCAGCCCATGTATTTCTTCAAGCCCCGGTGGGCGGGGGTTTACTAATTGAGCTTGAAAGAGATAGTTTAGCAATATAGCTGCTGTATCCATATTATATTTGGAAACAGCTGGGCCCGACTGTTTAAATCATCTCTCGCCATCACGAAAACCCGCTGCATAATTCTGACCCCCTCGAACCCCACTTTTATATAGTAAAAGTGGGGTTTACAGGGGTAAACCTTTACTTATTTCTGCTCCAAAACATAGATTGTCGGCATTCGTTAGAGCCGCCTCTTTGAGGCGGTTCTTACGGGTACCCACAATCTATATTTTGAGCAGAATTACCAAAAATATTCACATTTTTTCACCTAAAAAATTTCTTTTTTTTTTTTTGGCGGTAAAGTTTACTGTGTATTTGAATAGGCGTGTTCGTAATGTAAACAATCTCGTTAGCGGTCTAAATGTTACTTGTTATTACAACAGCAATGCCAGATACGTGTACAGTGCCATATTGCAGAAAAGGGGTCAGTAGATGCCGTAATGAT
This sequence comes from Lucinisca nassula, assembly GCA_963580285.1. NCBI lineage: Eukaryota > Metazoa > Mollusca > Bivalvia > Lucinida > Lucinidae > Lucinisca > Lucinisca nassula. The sequence continues at coordinate 74,998,943 of OY757022.1, forward strand.
AAAACTACTCGAATTTGTTTCCAGCAAAAACGTTTATATGTTTTGCCATACTATATGACCAAAGTTTTAACATAATATTAAGTAACGAATTCGTTAGCCTCGAATAACTTGGATTGGCAAAGTAGTTTCCTAAGCTTATTTCAAATGAATATATTTTACACGTGAGTTTTAAGTTGTCAACACAATTTGATTTATTTTTGAGTCCTTTATTGCAAAAAAGGTGGGCACAATATAAAACAAGCCTATGCAAATATATTGAAAATTAAAAAAAAATACCACCAAAAACTCGAAATTTTCAGAAAATCAGATTTTTTTTTTCATATTTATTCTCCAAACATAGGTTGTGGGTATTCATTAGAACGCCCTCGGTTATGCAGTTCTAACGAGTACCCACAATCTATTTTGATCAGAAATAAGAAAAATAATGTAACCCCCTACAAACCACAGTTTTACTATACAAAAGTGGGTTACAAGTATTCAAAATTTTGAATAGCGTGCTTCGTGATGAAAACCCGGAGTTTCCTGACAAAAAAGTTCTAGTTCATGTAGCAGTGTAGCTGAAATCTGTTGTCGTCTTGAATTCACAAGGGTGCGAGAGACAAAACTGCTAACAGGCGCCCAAAATTTATATTTTTATGTTCAACAATAATTTTGGGTCGATTTCTTATCACCCGACCCAAAGTTACGATGCATAAAATCTCTTCAGTGCTATAGTCCACGTGACTATCGCTGATTTGTTGGAAATCCAGCAAAATAGCAGCGTCAATGTCAGCGAATTGCGTAACAGGGTTATCTGTAGAATCTGGGCGGGAAACATGGGCTGTGCACGGAGGACAGTGTAGCACCAAATGAAGCGCCACATAAGGCGCTTTCTGGTCAGGGTCTACAACGTTAACTAACAGTACAGGAATTTAAGGTTCAAGCGCCGCAAAACGCATTGTCTGATCATGGTCGACACATTTTGTTCAAAAACTGGAATTTAAGGGTTTAAAACTCAGTCCAGGACTAATTTCCCAGCCTACACTCAGAGACAATCGACCCACCAGTACTCTCAGTGCTTTGCGTTCTCTAATAGCTTGACATTCATTTGACCCAAAAGACCCCTTAAAGCGTGTAAGGATCTTTATTATAGCATGTAAAACGGGAACAATCATATCAGAGTATTTTAAATACAATTCAAAGATCCTTTATTAATAGTTTCGCAACGTAAGCAACGTGACATGTCGTTACATTTCATGGTGCTTTTAACGATTTCCTATGTTCGAAACACCTATTTTTTTTTTGAGATATTAAATAATTCTACCTCGATGGTTCATTATAGCGGCTAAAATTTCATTATACTTATTGGATAATCCTTTTGTTTTGCCCTTTAAGATGAATTTTCCAATTTGGACACAACTATACAGGTAGACTGGAGTAGCAGTGTGGACACAGTCGTCTATACAGTAGAGGTATCTGACAAAATGAATAATGTAACTGTGGCAGATGCTAAAATAGCCATGAACTCTACATCAACACATTTCCGGCTGGATGCAGACACCAGTAAGTATGAAAGCCTGGTGATATTTTGTACTTTTAACTAATGCCCATGTTCCACACAGACCACGAACCCCAGGAATCGCCACGAATTGATGAATTTTAGGATGCGCGAAATTTTGTAAATTTTCTGGTCCCGTTCGCGACGCTCTACGACTCAGTCACGATACAGAAGAGTGTTACAAACATGCATGTGTTTCGACTGGATTCGGGTGGAATCGCACGAATATTGTCAAGAATTCACTACGATTTACACGATTCTATTGGGAAACACTTCATGAACGCTGGGAATCAGTACGAATTAGTTAAGAATACGCCGAAAGTATGTAGGAATCCAGTACGAATAAAAATGAATTAGTGATTATTCTTGACAATTCGTGGAATTTTCCTTGACAATTGTTCTTACTTGCTTCGTCACTGCTCCGCCATGTATTCGTTGGATTCGTGACAGAGTCATAGCCGATTCGTGGTCAAGCTTCAAACGCACGAATTCCCGAATTGGTTAAGAATACCTACGAATGCATGCCTCCGAATCGATTACGATTCAGTTACGATGCCTATGAATGCACTACGTTGTTTGTGAATTTGTTACGAATTAACTATGCCTTTTTTAATCGGGAGTTCGAGGCAAAAATTGTGAACAGCTCAAAACTTTTGCCACGAATTCCCGATTACTCAAGAATTACAAGAACCGTCTACGTACATATACGCTTCAGTGAAGAACTTTAAGATCTGATTACGATTCGGCTACGAATCCTAAAATCTATCAACTCATGACGCTTCGTTGGATCCGTTGTTTGTGTGGAATAGGTACATTAATTCTTTCTTCTAAATTCTACGTTGTATGTATGGAGCCTGCGAGCATGCAGGCAATATATTATGCGTCAGTGTTTGCATGAACGGAATGACGGAGGGAGAGGCAAACGGAGAGCTTTTGTGTGCGTTTCAAGGAGAGAAAATGCATGTTATGTGCGTTTTTGCGTACGATTGGACGGAGGGTAGGACGACGTAGGTTTTCTAGCTTCTAACTCCAAACTGCTTGCTTCCATGTTCTATGTATGCATTGTTTGTTTGTTTGTATTGGAGTTTAACGGTCCAGTCAACACTATTTAGGTCATTTTGAGCCAGTCTATTTACCTATCCACACTTTTCCTGGGCAGGCTAATTCTAATTGTTGGATTTCTTTTGCTCCAGGATTTCAGTGTTTTCTTGCTATCGAGTCCTCACCATTGTTTCATATCTGTGGTTGTTTGATTTTTTGTGTTCACGGAGATGTTGCACCGATGAGTTAGGAGGTCATCATGCGGACTGAACGAATAATTCGTCTAAATCGCGACGGGCGCAAGGACGAGAATTGTGGCCACGTAAAATCGATTTAAGCCCCCAGTGGAATTCGTTTCACTGACCGTTCCAATGAGGTTCCTCTGTCGCGGTTATTTTTTGTTATAGTTTGTCTTTGGGTGTTTGTATCGCTTTATTATATGCTTTGGATAGCAAATTGGCCATTTTGTGGGAAAGTAACTCCTCTTTTAGCTTTCCACTATTGATGTTGCAATTGGGGTCTGTTGTTTCATGTTTGTGTTTCTTTCCCTTTGGTGTCCCTGATGGGAGCTGTGGGTTAATTGTATCGATTCCTGATCATTGCCGTCACTTCTATTCATTGCATTCACTTCTATTTTCTATACCTACGGTTAACCAGTACAGTGCACATTCTTTCGCCTGAAGCTGAAAACTGCCCTTCTGGAGTCAGCGGAAGGAAGAGAATGACCGCAGAAAAGATTTCACGATCAATCTCTGCGAAAGAATGCTGCCGACAGGCAGGTATCGAACCAGCGTCCTCCTGATCACCAGTCAGAGGCGCATCCGACTGAGCTACCGAGGCCGGCTCTTTGTATGTATGTATGTATGTATGTATGTATGTATGTATGTATGTATGTATGTATGTATATATGTATGTATGCCTCTTCCTACGTCGTTCCGTTTATGATAAGGTGTACGAACTAACGCACATTATCTTACCTGCACGCACGCATGCACGCACACTACATACATACATCATACATACATACATCCGCCCCCGCCCATCGGGGCTTGAAGAAATGGATGGGCTGCATGATGCTTCCACGCAGAGCTGAAACCGACCGCACACAAGTACTGGTAAACTGCTAAGAGGATCTAAGCCTGCCCAGGCAAAGTGGTGCGAGTCGGACCGTCCATGCTTATAAACCCTGTTGGCTTCATTGGGCGACAGGGCTTGAGATGTCATTTCATCTCAGTGTCGGGTAAAAAGCCCACAAAATTGGAAGCAACGTCTCTAAATGACATATACAGTGTTGACGGGGACGTTAAACCTCAAATCAAACAAAGCATACATACATACATGCATAGTTGCCCCGCCCATCGGAACTTGAAGATATAGATAGGCTGCATGACGCGTCCACACAGAGCTGAAACTGACCCGGACGTGAGTCTTGTAAACCGCTTAGAGGAGCTAAGCCTGCCCAGGCAAAGTGGTGCGAGTCGGACGGTCCATGCTTATAAATACTATTTTTTTTGAGATGTCATTTCATCTCAATGTCGGGTAAAAGTCCCACTAAAATGGAAGCAACGTCTCCAAAATGCCCTTTACAGTGTTGACGGGGACGTATAACCACATACATACATACATACATACATACATACATACATACATACATACATACATACATACATACATACTTACATACACTTGCGTGTGTGCGTGCATATGCACTATGAACTAAGAAGATAGAAGTTAGAAAAATAGAAGTAAACATAATTAAAAAGTTAGAAATAAGAAAAAGTATGTTCTGTTCGTCCTCCCCCACCCCACCCCTTCCGTACGCACGCAATAGCGCACGTGCCCATGTATGTCTCACACGCAAGTTGATCCGTATGCCTCTGCCTTTGTCATTCCGTTCATGATCTGTTGTACGCACTGTCGCACATTATCTTGCCTGCAAGACCGCCCGCACACAGGCACATAAATACACACATACATACTAGCATACATACATACATACATACATACATACATACATAAATGCAACTTGGGATATGTCCTATAAAAGAGTAAATCTATGGATCAATGTTAGAACTAAGAAGATAGAAGTAGGTTAGAGATCTCCCAACCAGCCTACCGTACGTAAGCCTCTTATACAGTAAGTAAGTAAGTGCCGCCGCCAATGTCACACTGCGCTTAAACAAAACTAAAATATCAAGCTGGGCTCAAACACAAGCTATAAGTGATATACATCATACATACATACATCCGCCCCCGCCCATCGGGGCTTGAAGAAATGGATGGGCTGCATGATGCTTCCACGCAGAGCTGAAACCGACCGCACACAAGTACTGGTAAACTGCTAAGAGGATCTAAGCCTGCCCAGGCAAAGTGGTGCGAGTCGGACCGTCCATGCTTATAAACCCTGTTGGCTTCATTGGGCGACAGGGCTTGAGATGTCATTTCATCTCAGTGTCGGGTAAAAATCCCACAAAATTGGAAGCAACGTCTCTAAATGACATATACAGTGTTGACGGGGACGTTAAACCTCAAATCAAACAAAGCACACACACATACATGCATAGTTGCCCCGCCCATCTGAACTTGAAGATATAGACAGGCTGCATGACGCGTCCACACAGAGCTGAAACTGATCCGGACGTGAGTCTTGTAAACCGCTGAGAGGAGCTAAGCCTGCCCAGGCAAAGTGGTGCGAGTCGGACCGTCCATGCTTATAAAAACTATTTGTTTTTTTGAGATGTCATTTCATCTCAATGTCGGGTAAAAGTCCCACTAAAATGGAAGCATCGTCTCCAAAATGCCCTTTATATATTTAGACATAGTCGCGTCCTGGTTACATCTACGTCGGCGTCATGTCCACACGCAGCGCCGGCGCCGATGCCCCACCGCACCGCTCCCAAACCAAACGCATCAATGGTGAGGCTTTGCAGCAATGGCCTCATACTTTAAAACATTTTAGACAAAGCCGCGTCCCGGATACATCGACGACGACCCACGTCTGTACGCACGTCGATGTCATGTTGCCCTGAAACCCCAACGAACATATACCAATAAAATTTACTGAAATGACTTCCTCCTCCTTTTGACACAATAGCATCCAGCATACGTCGACGTCTACGCTACGTCTCCGCGCGACACCGACGCTGGTGTCACGCTGGCCTAAAACAAAACAAAACAAAAAAAATACAATACATCAATATTGAGGGTATATATTCATATATGGCGCATATATCGGGAGCACTTGGCCTGACCGATGACTGTCTGTCATGCAGATGAATCGGGTTCAAATAATTTACATGTATAATATATCCCTAATTTACATACTGATACTTGATAAGAAAACGAGCATGTGATTAACTCGTTCGAAGACCCAGGCCAAGCCATTTTACCCCGATTTGACCAAGTTCAGCTTGCTGTTATGTGTTATTTAAAGCAGACTGCATGCCTAGCCTTCGATGCAATCAACGATGTTTTTGTAAAACAATGGAAAATGAACGGGCATGAACTACGCCTTTAATATGCTGGTTTTGAATACATTTCACCATACTGCTCTTTGAGGATGATATATTACTAGATATAAAACAAAAGGGTCCTTGTATGCTTCGTGACTTAAACATTTCGGAAACATAGAAACAACACCGATGTATTCCTTTGGTCACGGTATTATGTGTGTGTGTGTGTGTGTGTGTGTGTGTGTGTGTGTGTGTGTGTGTGTGTGTACGGGGAAGATAAGAAAATAACCAACAACACTCAGTATGAAATCTGGTGTGAGCCATTTCTATGTATGATATACTTACAAGAAAATAACCTTGCTCAATTGAATGTATATTTTAGAGCCTGTTTTGAGTGTGCTTAACGCACGAAAAGGACAGCAAAAGGAATATAACTACATTAATATTTTGTTTTCAGATCAAATACTGGTGAATGAATGCCTTACTAATGGAAATACTTATGAACTAACTTTTACGATTGTCAACGAAAGTAGTTGTTCTTCTGAAACATTATCCGTTTCTACTAAATCGGCTGTAAGTAAAATAGGAATCTTTAAGATTTAAAATTTAAAAATAAAGCTTTAGTATATCTTTCTCGTTGAACATGCCATTGTTTAATTAAAGCGTCAAAGGCACTGAAATGACAGATTCCAAGAGAAAATAATAACACTGTGAAAACTTACAGAAACCCTTTCTAAAAAGATCTTAGAATTAGAAAAGTAGTTCTGCAAATTCCATTATACGATATGTTTGCAGATGTCTATACACCGGTGGTATTATGAAATGCCATTCGATGTTTCAAATTTTGGAAAGAAACTATTTATGTTTTCAAAACCAAACATTTAAATTCAAGTTTTAACAATGCTACTGTCAATAAGTAACAGTTTTTGTCTGGTCGGTTGTGGATACCTCTCCAGAAAGATACTCTATGGGAAAGAGATCGGAGGAGAAGGGCTGGCTAGTCTTGTACATGAATATCATTGGCTTGAAGAAACGTTTGAGTAAGAACAGCACTATGAGCCCGCGCGTAATCCTGCTGGATAAGATATCCCGGATTATGAGCGTAAACAAATAAATGGAACAATGTAAGGCCGAAGCCCTTGATTGATGTAACGTCTCGCTGTTCAGTTCACGTCTCAGCCATGATCTTGAATGTTATTAATGACACTAAGCTGCGTTCGCTAACTGCATGCAATACCACGCCACACAATTACGCTTGTTCCTGCCGATATGTCACGCTCTATTACACAAGCGTCGCCTCAGGATACCTTACACCTATACGTCGAAACACCCGGAAACGACAATCGGCGTGATTCACGCTGAAGTGCTATTTGTCACTAAAACGCATATCACGTCAATCGCTTGGACGCCAATTTACGTATTTCATGCACCAGCGTAAGTGTTCCGTACTGTGTCGACGCGTTAACTTTGGTCACGACAGGGACGTCTAGCTCTCAAACATGCATCGCATAAGGGCGACGAACAGTGTCAGTGCTTATTAGTCGGTAGTTGAGACCCCTTGTTTATCTACAGGTACAGTCTAGCAGCTGCCAGTGGAAATCTGTTTCGCATATGCGCCTGACGGATGAATCGATCTTGACGTACTGACGTCGGTCTTCCGCTACGTCGACGTCCACTGGCGTCTTCTGTATATAGTAAGATGTCGCTCCAATAGACGATAGATCACACACATGTGGCACCCAAAATCAGAGTCATCGTCATCCGCTTTCCGACCAAGCGGCACGCTTACGATCCTTTAATGAAAAATGTTGCAATACTCTCTCAATGCTTTTTGAGAACAAATTTCAGTTCATTCTTACGGGCCTCCGTGGTCTAGTGGTTAAGAGCGCTGACTCTTGATCATTAGGTCTCTCACCGCTGTGGTTCGAGACTCGCTCGGGTCACATGTGAGACGCCAAGCTCTGCAACGGAAGGTCAGGTGGTTTTTCTCCGGTTACTCCGGTTTTCGCCCACCTCTGATTAACGATCGGCTCGATATGAGTGAAATAATCTTGAAAGGGCCGTAAAAGCAACAAAACAAAAAACAGTTCATTCTTTTCTATGTACGACCTTACATTAAATATCAAAAGTTTGATCCTGAACATGTTGTTTCTATCCGTAGTGGTGTGAAGGTGATGCACAGGATCGACGTCGCCGGACAGGTAACCACACGTCGCGGTTGATTGATTTAACCTTTAGGCTGCCTAAGCGTGTTGTAACCATGCAATTGTTTGGTTTCAGAATCAGAGCACTGAGAGTGTTGGTGGGGTGTAGGTTGGGGTAATAGTCCTGGGCTGAGATTGAAACTGTTTCATTTAACTCTGACATTCCAAACAAATAATGAAGATTTTGATAAGAAGCCGCGTTCTGCAGCGTCCGATCTTGTTCTACACTGTTTGCCACGCTCAACCTTTGATTCAAGGATAACCATCTTCAGTCTTATGCGGCCCCCGGCCATTCGGGGCTTTTAGAAATAGATGTGCTGCATGATGCTTCCCCGCAGAGCTGAACCCGACAGCACACGAGTACTGGTAAACCGCTCAGAGGATCTAAGCCTGCCCAGGCCGAGCGGTGCGAGCCCAACCGTCCATGCTTATAAACCCTATTGGTTCCAGTGGGTGACAGGGCTTGAGATGTCATTTCATCTCAATGTCGGGTAAAAGTCCAACAAAATTGGAAGCAACGTCTCCCATATGGCCTTCACAGTGTTGACGGCGACGTTAAACTTCAAATCAAACAAACAGAATAGTCATTCTTTTGGAATACCCTGATTGCGGCTATTTTCTACATGAAAAAAAGGTTATTCTGACAAGTCAGTGATAATCACGTAGACGTTAGCACTGAAGCGTTTTTCTTATTAGCAACTTCGGGTCGAATGCCAAACAATCAACCCAAACATATCCGCGTCGTTTGTCAGTGTTGGGTACATGTAAGTGTTATCTGTAAAATTTGCACTTAAATCAAATGTTGTATCTGGCAAACAATGTAGACTCAGATCAAACGCCACAGAACACGATGCAAATCTTGTTCTACACTTTTTTTTGCATTAGTTTATACAAACATCTTAAGTTTAAACGAATCAGTCAAAGTCCCCGTTCATGACTAGCCTGCATTCAGAGACAATCGGCATGAATGTTGTCAGTGCTTTGATTTATTCACTGTCTTGATTTTCGGAAGTGCACTCTTCCATCACAGAAGTTGGGCTCGTCCATTCTGCTAAATATGGCACCTAGAATTATATCACAGGACCTACCCTGTTTGCATAAGTATCTGTACCATATTCAGGGTTGAAAGGGACAGCCTTTCTTTCCAATTTCCCCACGCAAAGTCTAATATACACCTAAGTTGTAACTGACCTAGACTTGACCTCGAAAGTAAGAAAACCCATTAAGCAGGCTGGTCTTAATGTATTAAATATTGACAGCATTGTTAGAAAACAGTGTAAAACCTGAGCAGACGGCGCCGCATTGATCTGGGTATATTTGCCAAACCCATCACATGATGCAGCTGATTCATATAAAATGCTGAATCGATTCTCTGAAAGGTAAGGTAAAATCGTCAAGTCGTCTGCTTCAAACGTTTGTTTTGCGCTTATAGGATAACTTATACGCTTGTACAATTTTGATTACTGCGCCAAACCGGACTATATTTTGTGCGGACTCATATTTCTATGGCGGTCAAAGCATGAAGAAAGCCAGAAGAAAGCCGGAACTACTTTAAAACCTGCAGGATAGCTAGAGATGACAGATTGAATCTGTCATTAAAAACAGCGTAAGCCAAAATAGCGTTTCTACTAAATTGAATAGGATTAATTAAATGAAATTACCTTTTTTCCTATAGAACCTATAAGAAACCACATCGTGTGAAAAATTAAAACAGCGCACTAAGGTCATAAGTACACACATTGACTTTAGATGCCACCTATTTACTTCTGTCGGCGTGCGTGTCAAAAGAGACCTTCAGGGAAAAGTCGTGGAATGATACGTAGCTTTCAATCATGATTAGAATGAGTCAGTGCTAGAATCGATCTAATTCCTTATCGCCTTATCTTATTGTATCGTGATTCGCCTTGGTAAATTTTGCAATCTAACGTTTGTAAACAGTCTTCAATCACGACGCAGCACAGTACAATGGACTAACATCGATGCGAAAAACAGCACACTAAGTTGCGGATGGGGATAGCCTTCGGATTCTGTTACGGCTCTATCCTAAATCTGTTTGAGATGGGTGTGGCCTGCTGTTTCGTCTGTGGATTCTCACTTCGCTATACGCTTGTACGGGCTCTTTTTCATTTAGCAGTGCCTGAGCTCTGTCACAGTATTTGTTTTTTTTTGTCAGTCGAAATTATATAAAAATACTTAAGATGAAAAACAACAGTATAGCGTAGTAACAAAATTCCCGAATACGCACTGGCCAGGTTAAATACAGAAGTCGGTTTAATGGGAGTGGCTACACCTGACACAATTTCTGTCACTTTTATGGAATAGTTGACAACTTGTAACTCTCTGTTTGTTTGAACAACAGAACATGGAAAATAGGTTACTCGACTTTATTAGTGTAGGCACTGCATTAACTAGGCAGGTGAATATTTTGAAAGTGTTGCCTCCCTAAAGGTGTAGCCATTCCTCTTAAAGACAAAAAGTCAAATGAAATACAAAAGAGAAGAAATAAATTTAATGGTTTAAATTGAAATAAAGAAGTTCACAATAAATAATAAATAAATAAATAAATAAATAGATAAATAAATAAATGTGTTTTATCCATTAAATACAGCGCCTGGCAATAGAAAGAAGTACAGCGGGAAAAATATTCTAAATTCACCAAACGATTAGATCGTAGGGTGACAGCGCAGCTGACCACCGCAGTGCGGGAGTTGGCGAGATAGTCATATGATACATATAGACATATGAACCCGTCTTCTGATGTTTAAAACGTTCGGTAGGCTCCATTTTACTCGCATTTATTTTTCCAATGACTGGCAACAAGGTCTATCGGAGCCTGAATCTTATGGTGACTTACGACAGGCTACATGCCTGATAGTTATCACGGTTGATAACTTTGTTTCCCTCTTTAAATGCACGCTGGTGGGTCAGACCTCAGACTCTATGACGGTTCCAATGTAAAAGCTTACTTAGAATTAAAATTTAATATATGTAATGTGTGTTGGTACCTGATGCTCTGTCTCTGGTCGGGCCCATCGGAGTCTAACAGTTTTTTTTTCGCTCCAGCATTTCAGTTATTTCTTGCTGTCGAGTCCTCACCGTAGTTTCATCTCTGTGGTTGTTCGATTTTTGTGTTTCGGAGATGTTGCACTGATGAGTTAGGAAGCCTTCATGTGGACTGAACAAATTATTTGTCTAAATTAGGACGGAAGTAAGGGCGAGGACTGCGTTCGCGTAAAAACGATTTAAGCCTCTCCCCCACTCTCCAGTGGAATACTTTTCACTGTCCGTTGCAGGGCAGTTCTTCCGTCGCTGTTTATGTTTGTTATAGTTCTTTTTTGAATGTGTGCATCGCTTATATCTTTTTGTTTTGGACAGCGAATTGGCCAATTTGTGGGAAAGTAACTGTCCTTTTGGCTTTTCGCTAGTGATGTTTCCTTTAGGGTCTGATTATTTTATGTTTGTGTTTCTTTCCCTTTGGTGTCCCTGACGGAAGGTGCGGTGGTTAATTGTATCGATTCCTGATCATTGCCTTCACTTATATTTCAGTATATAAATTCAGAAGAATATATATGCTGAGAGGAATGAAGTTGATGACCACATTTGGCATTCAACCACCAAGTTTGCTTATGTGTTACAGAATGCCAACACAAGCTTTCTACTATACATTGGTTACCTAACTTCATAAAAGACCATACAAAGCACGGTTTATAGCAAATTCAAGCTCTTGTTCCACCACTTAATTTTCCAAATTTTTAACTTCATGTTTTACTTCCATCAAAGAACATGTGATTAAATATTGCGACAAAGTCTTTGAAAGGTCATGGAGAAATATATTTTAGTCTATAAAAAATTCTAATGAAGTTTTAAATAAATTGAAATCCAGACGTTTTCGTGCTTCAAGTCTGTCTACTTATGATTTGTCCATCCTTTACACTTCACTTCCTCATAACCTTATAAACCAAAAAACTGATTTAATTGAATGGACATTTCATAGGGAAGACTTCCTTTACCTTGCATGTAATGTTTTTTTTTCACTTCTGAAGAGCATAAAAATTATACTTTATGCTCATGTCAGAAAGTTTGTGAAGCTCTCACCTTTCTACTTGACAATATTAACATAAGATTTGGTACTAAGTTATTTAGAAAAAGTGTGGGTATTCCTAAGGGTACGAATTGCGCACCCCTTGTGGCTGATCTGTTCTTGTTTTGTTATGAAAGAGACTTCATGATGTCCCTTTCCGTTGACAACCAATTTGAAGTCATTGAAGCCTTTAGCTCGACTTCTAGATATTCTGATGATTTATTAAATATTGACAATACCTATTTCGAGGGTTTGATCAGTCAACTTTACTCTAGAACTTGAGTTAAATAAAGCAATTTCTTCTGATATCGAGGCCCCGTTTTTGGATTTACATTTATTTATTGTAGATGGGTTGGTTTTCTGCAAAATTAATGATAAACACGATGATATGATTTTGAGATTGTAAATTTACCTTTCTTGAATGGTGATGTTCTTTGTGCGGCATGCTATGGCGTTTATATTTCGCAATTTATTAGTTCGATTTGTCAGAGTGTCTTGTCATTTAATTGATTTCAACACTCGTAATAAATTGTTAAACGCTAAACTTCTTAACCAGGGTTATCGGGATCATAAACTACGCAAAGCCTTTTCAAAATTTTATGGACGTCATTCCGATTTAATTTCAAAATACAATGTGGACTGAAATCTCTTCTGCAACAAAGTTTATCGGAACCCGAATTTTATGGTGTATAAATTCAGAAAAATATAATTGCAATGACTTCAGCACGCAATTTCGTAATATCATTCTTCGATATAAAAAGATGGGGTTCAACAGTAATGTTATAGGACAGACTGCATGCATGGTAGTTAACCCAATCACGGTTGACTTTGCTTCCCTCTTTAATACGGGGGTAATACCATTTTCTATACCTGTGTTGTCAACCGAGCCGGTACTGTGTAAAGCTGCTGTCGACCGAGAAATACGGTTTTCTACCGCGCAGTACGGATGTCGACAGTGGAGGGTAGTCGATAAAGTCGCTGCAAATGTGTTATAAAATCAAGTTTCTTTGTCATTACATTTCTACTTCCGGTACTGGACCGGGTTACCCCACTTCCGCTGTTCGTTCGCTGCATAAAATAGTCCAAAGGAACTCTTGAAAACTAATTTTGCAGGCATGGAACGTCTTTCAAAATATTTAATTTTTCAAGACTTAATACGGATTGAATATAAATTGGCACAAAAAGACATATTTTGAACAGAAAACAATACTCTAAGACCATTTTCCTACTCGCTTTCCGATGATATTTATGTTTTACTCTTTCATCCCTGAGTTTCTGAACAGGACTCTTCTCGCTTTAAATAAGATTATAGAAAGGAATTTCTGATTTGTTCTCTGACATGATTGCAATTAAACAATGTACATGTAGATTCTGGCGAGACCTGCTAGCTACGTACCGTCTTATCAGGATCTACAAGGTTTGCATGGATACAGTGTATTTTTACCTCGGCGTCTGCACCGGTCTTCAGGGTTAAAAGGGTTAGCTCGCTTCTCTGTGATTATCAGTGACCGACTAAACAACCCATAACTGACCGACATCATAAACAGTTATTCACCTGCTTTCGAGAGCTCTAATTACAAAACATGTGTTGTAAGCTGTGAGTTTTACATCAAGTTCCATACTTTTAGCAAATAGTGAAGACACCGATCAGACGCTACATTCTGTGGCCTCTAATGTGTCTTAACAGCTCTCAGAATGTCCCTGTATTGAAACAATTGGCATTTATGGGTTAATGTTTTTATTTGGAATAAACGTATTTTAATTCGCCTTGGGTAGTCGAAGTTCGCTAAACGCGGCGTCTGATCAGGGTTATAATGTCTAAATCAAATGGTTTAAATATGATCTTTTTTTTTTCGTCCAAGTTATTCTCCTTTTAATGTCCCAACGCCCGAAGGAACATAGCTCCAAGCGGCTGCACAACTTATGTGCATCGTCGTATCAACGCAACGTTGATGCGACGTTGCTGAGACGTAATGTGCCCGCTAGGAGAACTTGTCTGTAAGCTAATTAGCAGATGGGACAAGCACAGAATGTACTGAGCTAATTTAGAAACCATGAAGAAATTAGCAGACACGTTTATCGTTCTTTCTTTCTACCTTTTTAAGCTCACCTGTCACGTAGTGACAAGGTGAGCTTTTGTGATCACATTTTGTCCGTCGTCCGTCGTGCGTGCGTGCGTAAACAATTTCTTGTCCGCACGATAGCATTTTCATTTATGATTTGATTTTAACCAGACTTGCACACAACTTGTACCACCATGAGATCTAGGCTCCTTTCTTCAACCAGCCATATCCCATCATGTGTTACAGAGTTATGGCCCCTGAAAGGGCAAAATTGCCTTTTTTGGTCTTGTCCGTACGATAGCATCTTCATTTATGATTTGATTTTAACCAGACTTGCACACAACTTGTACCACCATGGGATCTGGGTTCCTTTCTTGAACCAGCCTTATCCCATCATGTGTTAGGGAGTTACGGCCCCTGAAAGGGCAAAAATTGCCTATTTTGGTCTTGTCTGCATGATAGATGTTTCATTTATGATTTGATTTTGACTAAACTTGCACACAACTTGTACCACAGCAAAATCTCGGTCAAGTTCGAATATGGGCCATGTCGGGTCAAAAAGTAGGTCAGTAGGTCAAATCAGAAAAAAAAACCTTGTGAAAACACAAGAGGCCACAGTTTTGGTCCGATCATCATCAAACTTGCCCAGAATGATCATCTTAACAATATCTCAGTCAAGTTCGAATATGGGTGTTGTCGGGTCAAAAAGTAGGTCAGTAGGTCAAATCATAGAAAAACCTTCTGAAAACACTAGAGGCCACAATTTATGTCCAATCATCATCAAACTTGCTCAGAATGATCATCTTGATAATATCTTGGTCACATTCGAATATGAGTAATGCCGGGTCAAAAAGTAGGTCAGTAGGTCAAATCATAGAAAAACCTTGTGAATACACTAGAGGCCGCAGTTTTGGTCCAATCATTATCAAACCTGCCCAGAATGATCATCTTGACAATATCTCGGTCAAGTTCGAATATGGATGTTGTCGGGTCAAAAAGTAGGTCAGTAGGTCAAATCATAGAAAAACCTTCTGAAAACACTAGAGGCCACAATTTATGTCCAATCATCATCAAACTTGCTCAGAATGATCATCTTGATAATATCTTGGTCACATTCGAATATGAGTCATGCCGGGTCAAAAAGTAGGTCAGTAGGTAAAATCATAGAAAAACCTTGTGAATACACTAGAGGCCACAGTTTTTGTCTGACCATCATAAAACTTGCTCAAAATGATTATCTTGACAATTTCTCGGGCAAGTTCGAATATGGGTCATGTAGGGTCAAAAAGTAGGTCAGTAGGTCAAATAAGAGAAAAACCTTGTGAACACACTAGAGGCTACAGTTTTGGTCCGATCATCATCAAACTTGCTCAGAATGATAGTCTTGACAATATCCGGGTCAAGTTTGAATACGGGTCATGTTGGGTCAAAAAGTAGGTCAGTAAGTCAAATCATAGAAAAAGCTTGTGAACACACTAGAGGCCACAGTTTTGGTCAGATCATCATCAAACTTGCCCAGAATGATCATCTTGACAATATCTCAGTCAAGTTCAAATATGGGTCATGTTGGGTCAAAAAGTAGGTCAGTAGGTCAAATCATAGAAAAACACTCTGAACACCCTGGCGGCTACAGTTTTGGTCCAATCATCATCAAACTTGCTCAAAATGATCACATGACAATATCTCGATTAATTTCGAATATGGGTCATATCTGGTCAATATGTAGGTCAGTAGGTCAGATTGTTGAAAAACCTTGTGAACACACTAGAGGCCAAAGTTTTGGTCCGATCACCATCAAACTTGCTCAGAATGATCATCTTGACAATATCTCGTTCAAGTTTGAATATGGGTCATGTCAGGTCAAAAAGTAGGTCAGCAGGTCAAATCATAGAAAAACGTTTTGAACACTCTAAGAGGCCACAGTTTCAGTCCAATCATCATAAAACTTGCTCATAATGATCATCTGGACAATATCTCAGTTAAGTTCGAATATGGGTCATGTCAAATCAAAAAGTAGATCAGTAGGTTATTTTGTCGTAACTTTTGAACCGTTTGAGATAGAGCCTTCATATTTGGCATGTAGGTTCCTTCTGACAAGGGCTTCCCACTCATAAAGATTTGACCTGTGACCTTGACCTGTGACCTACTTTATCATACCTTTTGAACCACATGAGATAGAGCCTTCATATTTGGCATGCATGTTCCTTGTGACAAGGTTTTCTCAGCCATTCAAAACTTTTGACCCATGACCTTGACCTTTGACCCACTTTGTCATAACTTTTAAAGCATTTGAGATACAGCCTTCATATTTAGCATGTAGGTTCCTTGCGACAATGTTGCTTAGATTATCCTCTACCAAAAAGTCTAAAACAATCCCACTCGGATGAACAAAATGGCCACCAGAGGTAAAATATAAAAATATTGTAAATTTGATTCAAACGGAAACTCCCCCTAAGCCCTAAGGCCAATTTGATTCAAAGTTCCCAGGATTGTTGCCTAGGTTACTCCCTACCAAATAAGCTAAATCACTCTGCTGATGAACAAGATGGCCACAAGAGCTAAAAGTAGAATGTACTCAAGACAGTGACACACAGGTGAGCGAACCAGGGCCCTCTGGGCCTTCTTGTTTCTTCGTCGGGATAGTTGGGTGAGGCACAGGTGATGTGTATCTTGTATCACTGGGGAGTCAAGCTTATACTGACTTACATTTGGGCAAAGCCTGATGTCCTTGCAGCAGGTAACGGTAGATGGTAACTGTTGATATTTCTTATGTTTCTACACTTCCATTCACTCTGTCCCTCACTTTCATCTCCTCTGCTATGTCTTCTATCTCTTGCCCCCCCCCCCCCCCCCCCCACCCCCCACCACTTTCTCTTGGAGAAGACAAAATGATCCACAAGGTTTGACCTGGCGTTAAACTCAAAACAATCGATGAATCATTTTTATTTTCTTCGTCGAATTTTTTAACCCTCACAAAATGTCTAGATAACTGCTTGATCTACGACTGGGATTGTTATCATAATAATTATTCCTCATAAATCAACTTTCCTCAGTACTTTCAGTACTTTGATTTTTGTGTATGTCTGTCCATGTTTGTGGTGTCAAATCGATTGTGAAATAGTTTGTTGTTGTTTCAAGTGTTTTGGAAGTCTGGCTACTAGCCTGTTTTGACGCTGAGCGGAATTCAACGGGAAAATATATAAAATAAGTACTTCCGGGGAAATGCGTGGCTCTTATTCAGTGTCATGGAATATCGAAGACGAAATGATGAAGATACATCATTAACATACGCGATAATCTTTTATTTGTGTGTCAACATGTCTTTATATGCATCTGTGGAACTGTTTATAGTTTCATCGATACGGCTGTCGATGAAGTGAAAGTTTGCGGGGTACAGTTGTCGATGTTACTGGGTACGGATGTCGATGATTCAACGAGAGTGTAAGGGACA
Organism: Lucinisca nassula; assembly: GCA_963580285.1. Classification (NCBI taxonomy): domain Eukaryota; kingdom Metazoa; phylum Mollusca; class Bivalvia; order Lucinida; family Lucinidae; genus Lucinisca; species Lucinisca nassula. The sequence goes on from OY757022.1 coordinate 75,016,772, forward strand.
GATTTACTGGAAATTAACCCCAGTTAAACAATAAAATAACTGTTGCATTCTTCGTCAAGCTTTGTTTGTTTGTTTGAAATGGCTGATTGATAATAAACTATCGGTGCTTTGTTATGTTTGTTTGGTTTGAGGTTTAACGTCCCCGTCAACACTGTAAAGGTCATTTTGGAGACGTTTCTTCCAATTTTGTGGGCGAAAACCTGAGCACCCGGAGAAAAACCACCTGACCTTCCGTTGCAGAACTTGGCATCTCATATGTGACCCGAGCGAGGCTCGAACCACAGCGGTGAGAGACCTTATGATCAAGAGTCAGCGCTCTTAACCACTTGGCCACGGAGGCCCGTCACCAATTAGATTGGTCATTAAGTTTTTAGCTCACCCTAGCCGCAAGCTCAGCAAGTGAGTATACTCATGCCCGGGCATCCGTCATCGTCCGTTCACATTCTGCAAACATCTCATCCATCACGAAAACGCGCCTATGTAATATTGACCCCCGTAAACCCCACTTTTATATAGTAAAACTAAGGTTTACAGGCGTATATATTATTTTTCTAATTTCAGCTAAAACAGATTTTGGGTATTCGTTAGAACCGCCTCGTCGAGGCTATTCTAGCGAGTGCCCTCAATCTATGTTTAGAGCAGATTTAAGCAAAATTCAGTATTTTCATTTGAAAAGTTTCATATTGAGAGGCGTGTTTATGGGGCGCCATTTTACTATTTATTCCGTATTTATGGATATCCATAATTATTTCCCCCCCCCCCCCCGCCCATAGGGGCTTGAAGAAATATATGGGCTGCATGATGCTTCCACGCAGAGCTGAAACCGACCCGCACTAGAGTACTGGTAAACCGCTTAGAGGATCTGCGAGTCGGCACGTCCATGCTTATAAACCCTACTGGTTCCATTGGGCGACATGGCTTGAGATGTCATTTCATCTAAATGTCGGGTAAAAGTCCCACAAAATTGGAAGCAACGTCTCCAAAATGTTGATGGGGACGTTAAACCTAAATTCAAACAAACAAACCATAATTATTTATGGATATCCATAATTAGAATTATGGATATCCATTATTCGAATTATGGATATCCATTATAATGGATATCAATAAATCGAATAATGGATATCCATAATTATTTATGGATATCCATAATTCGAATTATGGATATCCATAATTCGAATTATGGACATCCATAAATCGATGTGAATTAATGATATACATAAATCGAAAAATGGATATTCATTATTCGATTTATTGATATCCATAAATCGAATTATGGATATCCATTATTCGGCCGATTTATGGATATCCATATATCAAATTATTGATATCCATAAATCGAATTATGGATATCCATAAATCGATTTATGGATATCATTAATTTAGATCAAAATATGGATATCAGTTAATCGAATTTTGCATATCATTTATTCGAATTATGGATATCCATTATTCGGCTGATTTATGGATATCCATAAATCGAATTATGGATAGCCATAATATTCCTCTGCAAATAAACCTAATGAATAATGACTGCATCCTTTGCAAACAAAAAAACTCGACTATTCGCGTCAGATTTCAGATTTAGGTGTGTAATAAAAGCCGGGATATAGGTGGAGGTAATGTCGGGTAGGCTTAGTGGTGGCCTATGGTGTGGGAGAGATATGTTTTGTTTGATTTGAGGTTTAACGTCCCCTCCAATGTTATTTAGGGCATTTTGGAGACGTTGCTTCCAGTTATGTTGGTCATTAAGCCTTCATTGAGATTAAACGACATCTCAATCCCGCCGGCTTCGGTAGCTCTGTCGGATGCGCGTCTGACTGGTGATCAGGAGGAAGCGGGTGCGATACCTGCCGGGGTCGGCAACATTCTTTTGTGGAGATTGATCATGAAATATTTTCTACAGTCATTCTCTCCCTTCCGCTGATTCAAGAAGGGCAGTTGTCAGTTTCTGGCGAAAGAATGTCCATTGTACTGGTTAACTGCTTTAGTATAAGCCTGCTCAGGAAAAGTGTGGATATGTAAACTGACCGGCTCAAAAATGACCTAAATTAGTGTTGACTGTGCCGTTAAACTCAAATACAAACAAACAAACATCTCAATCCCTGTCGCCAATTGACTCGCACGACTTTTTTGGATAGACTTAGACCTTCTAAACGATTTACCAGTACTCTCAGCTCATGCAGCCAAATCTATTTCTCCAAGCCCCAATGTGCGGGGGCCAGGAGATATATCTGAATCTGCTTGGTACTCCATACATCTCAAGTAGAGTATTTGTTTGTTTGATTTGAGGTTTAACGTCCCCGTCAACTCTGTAAAGGTCATTTTGGAGACGTTGCTTCCAAAATTGTGGGACCCGACTTTGAGATGAAATGACTTCTCAAGCCCTGCCGCCCAAATGAACCAATAGGGTTTATTAACAAGGACGGGCCGACTCGTACCGCTTTGCATGGGCAGGCTTAGATCTTCTAAGCGGTTTACCAGTACTCGTGTGCGGGTCGGTTTCAGCTCTGCGTGGAAGCATCATGCAGCCCATCTATTTCTTCAAGCCTCGATGGGCAGGGGCCGTCAAATAGAGTTTTATATGGATATTTGTTAATACTTTATATAACGACCATGTGCATTTTTCTCCAGAAAGCATGCACGGATTGCCTGTTTGGATCATTATAATCTTATGTCCGATTAAGTGCGCAGTCCTCATAGAGGTGATTCCAGAGGGACCGGTTGCGTTGGCCGGAATTTCCAGATCTTACGGCTGGTTCCGATATTTAACTGCACACATGGCGGGCGTTCAGCGTATGCCGTCCGTTGCTTTGGAAGCCTTACGGGCTGCAAAATGTGCACGGCAGACAGGTCCTTTGACCGGCCATCATCTTCCAGCGATGATGAAGACCTTGCAGATTTTGAAGATTTTTACAACAAACAATCACGTGTTTTTGGGAGAAATCATTAAACCAAAAGCTTTGGCGGTGATTTATGGATATCCATAATTCGAATTATGGATATTCATAAATCGATCTGAATTATGGATATCCATAAATCGATTTATGGATATCCATAATTCAAATTATGGATATCCATAATTCGAATTATGGATATCCATAAATCAGAGGAATAATGGATATCCATAAATCGAATTAAGGATATCCATAATTCGACTTATGGATATCAATAAATCGATCTGTATTAATGATATCCATTAATCGAATTATGGACATCCATAATTCGATTTATGGATATCCATAATTTTGAATTATGGATATCCATTATTCGGCTGATTTATGGATATCCATAAATCGAATTATGAATATCCATAATTCGATTTATGAATATCTATAAATATGGATTAAATAGTAAAACGGCGCCCCATACGTGTTTTTCGTAATGTCTGAAAACCGATTGGCCAATCAAAGCAAATATGTTTTGAACCTCTTTGGGAAGGGGGAACGCTAGTTTGTTCACAGCATCTGGGTCACATGACCAAGATGGCTACCGCACCCAGATATGGTTAAACCATTGAAAAGCTTCTCTAGGACCAGTCAAGAAACTTTGTATGTAACAGATAGGACTCCAGCACATCATAATTTGTTCAAATGATGATCTTAGGATTGCCCCGAACTTATCTCCAGACACGGTCAAATTTTACAACCTATCATTTTCTGTAGGAAAAATTAAAATAATTAAGTTTTCAGAAACTATTACAGCCAGTGAAAGTTGGTAGGCAACTAATTGAGATTCTTCACATGTGTGTGGATTTGGTGAGTGAGTGTTTTAGTTTTACGTCCCACCAACAACTAAGGTCATATAGAGACGGTACGTCGGTTTAAAAACTCATCCGAAAGTCCGGAGAAGCCAGGGATCGATCCTACGACCCCTAGTTTACAAGGCGTGTAGCGTAACCACTACACCACGGAGGCTTCTGTGTGGATTTGGTACCGATTCCTCACGTGTGAAGTATTGGTATCAATTATACTCTTGTGTGACAAATTGGTACCAATTCTTCTCATATGTGAGGAATCGGTACCAGTTCTTTACATGTAAGACACGTGTAATAGTAATTGGTACAAATTCTCCACACCCCATAAACACAGGTCACAGGTGTGACGAATACTTACCATTTCTTTACACGTCAGACATTGTCAACGAAATTCTTCACATGTGTGAGGAATTGATACCAATTCTCCACACCCTATAAAAAGTCGCACTAGTTTTTCACAGGTGTGACGAACACTTACATGTACCAATTCTTTATACGACAGAAAATTCAGACATCAAAATGTTTCGGAATCGACCATATGTAAATTTGGGTTTGAAATTTACGAAATGAGAAATTTACGTTTCAACAAAGCCATCCCTAGACATATTGGAAGTGACTTCTTCTCATTAAATCATATTATGCCGATTACTAAATTTCGTTTAAATATACACTGTAGCTTTTTAGAAAATCTTAGAAAGCCTTCCGTAGACAAGTTATAGGATACAGCGGTCTTGAACAGTTCTGCGTTGTGTTATCCAGGGTCCGACACTGGCTGCAAAACTGCATCTGGTGAGGAAATCACGACGACCATACTGACATTGACCACCCGTCAGCATTTGTATACCAACAATTCCAAACAACTTATTAGAAACCATATTACCGCTGAAAGGTGACTTTTGACTTTTGTTTCAAATACAGCACGGGACAAGTCAAGGCATTGCCCAGTGAAAACCAACATGTCATCCCCGTTAGGAATGACGAAAAGTGTGTTCTTATATCAACATAGACAACTGATAAACTATCTTAACATGTCGGTACAGTTATCTGGTTATGTTTGTTTGTTTGAGGGAGGTTTAACGTTCCCGTCAACACTATTTGGGTCATTTTGGAGACGCTGCTTTCAATATTGTGGGACTTTTACACGACATTGAGATAAAATGTCATTATATGCACGGACCACTTTGCCTGGGCAGGCTAAGACCCACTAAGCGGTTTACCACTGCTCATGTAAGGTCGATTTCTGCTCAGCGTTAACCATTTATACCTCCTTTACTTAAATATGCACTTGCGCACACAAAACAAACGCAAAATCAAAGCACTAAGAGTACTGGTGGGTCGATTGTCGCTGACTACAGGTCGGAAAAGTCCTGGACTGTGATTTAAACTGCTTAATTTACCCTTGAAATCCAATTTTTAAGTATATAGTGTAGATCTTGATCAGACGCCGCATTCTGTGTTGTCTGGTCTGGGTCTTCACTGTTTGCCAAGCCAAGCTATGATTCCAAGATAACCCTCTTACACAACACTCTGACCTCAGTCACTGCGGCCGTTTTCTATAAAAAAGGTTATTCGGACAAGTCTGTGATAGTCACGCGGACTGAAGAGCTTTTCTGCTTAGGAATTTTGGGTAGTCGGAAAAGGACCTCATAACGAAAACACGCCTATATAATCGCTGTGCATCCATCCATCCACATCCGTCCATCCATCCACATCCGTCCATCCATATCCATCCATCCATCTATCCATCCATCCATCCATCCATCCATCCATCCATCCATCCATCCATCCATACATGTGGAAGTTAGAAATTAAAAGTAAGAAGGTAGAAGTTAGATTTTAGAAGTAAGAAGTGAGGTGTTACAAGTTAGAAATGTCCTTACCGGGTTTTCGTACTTCTCCGTTTATCTAATATAATGGACGTTTAAAGTCCAAGTCTGGTAAACTGTTAAATCAATAAAAACGTAAGACAATGATGTCCATCTCCTCGTTTCTGAATCATAAGTCAGCGTATTAATGATTTGTTTGTTTACGTTGAGGCTTTACGTCCCCATCAACACGATCATGCGTACGAACATTCATACATACATACAAAAGTTAGAAATTTGAAGTAAGAAGTAAATATGTTCTATAAAAGGGTTATCCTTTGGAAGCAAGAAATACATCATAGAACTGAAAAATATGGCGTGTGGATGTTTTCTATTTAAAAGTTAGAAATGTCCATACCGGGCTTCTGTACTTCTCAGTTTATCTAATATTATCTAATATTATGTACGTTAAAGGTCCAATCGGATAAATCAATATAATCATTTACACTGATTTCCATCTCCTCGTTTCTGTATCATAAGTCAGCGTATTAATGTTTGCCTGTTTATGTTTAGGCTTTAAGTCTACGCCAGCACTATTTAATTTAGATTAAGTTGGATTGCGATAAGATATGATACAATACGATAAATAAATAAATAAATAAATAAATACGCATACATACATACATACATACATACATACATACATACATACATACATAGCCTGGCGCTGCGTATTTCCGCGGTACTTACGATCGAACCTTCGATAGACAGATGTACATACATATATGAACATCATCATACATACATACATGCATACATACATACATACATACATACATACATACATACATACAACATACATACATACATACATACATACATACATACATAGCCTGGCGCTGCGTATTTCCGCGGTACTTACGATCGAACCTTCGATAGACAGATGTACATACATATATGAACATCATTAAGCATAATTGTTCTCTCCTTTTTTATTCAAATCGTCTTTAAACGTCATCCTTTGTCATTTTCCATCATCGAATCCCGTCGTTTCCCCACGTAAACAGCACCACCCAGCCGGTCGCCATTTTGGATGCTGACGTCATATTCCCGCGGTATGTTGAAAAAGCTGTCTGCGGTGGCCTAGACGTGCCATCATTTCAGTTCAATTTAAGAAAACAGTAACACATAAAATATGAACATGAAAAAAAGAAAGTGCAGCCAATTTTTTAAAAAAATAACAAGGGTTTTGAAAAGTTCTTTGGAAATAGGGTCTAAAGATCAGAACAATGTGGGCATATGAATTTATCTCCGAGCCTGACTACCCTTACTTTTGTACAAAATTGAAGATGAACCATGAGGACATTTGTCACATTGTGCCAACTTTTTGAATACAAGCTTCTCACAACCTCTGGTCTCCTTTGGATGAAAGAGCTTGCATACACAACACTTCTCTTCGTCGGAAATTGAGTCGTCACTATCTGAAAAAATGTCTGGGCTGTTAAGATATATTGGGCCACCTTTCTTTGTCGTAACACCACACATGCTTGGCTTTGGGCTTTTTTGTTTAGTGTAATTTTTGGGGACTTGTTTTGGTTTCTTTTTGGTTGATACCTTCTTGACTTCACATTTTGGCTTTTCCATTGTCTTTACTGAAGATTGCTTGTTTACAAGGTAATCAAAATTTGATTTATTCATAAGGTTTCCCGTTACCGTAAAGGGAGGAACAAACTTTTTTTTTGGTCTCTGTACAACAGTTGTGATGTTTCTGGCACTCAAAAATGCATCTGCTTTGTTATTTATGGTCATGTCATTGTTGTTTTCATGCAAATCATGTTTCGCTGTGTCCACATTTTCAGCTGTTTGGGCGATTCTTCTGGCATCTGATGAATTATCAGTGACAACTAGGGATACAACCGTCTCATCTTGGGCTCGTTGGGTATCAGTATCTGCTGCTCTCAATTTATCTTCAGTCTGAACAACTTCTTTTTGTGCACTGTATATGACGGCTGGCGCAAGTTGTGTTGAAGTAAACACTTTGTCATTGAAAGGGTAAATGCCGCATTTACGGAATCCAGACAATATGTTTTCGGGACAAAGTGCTTTCAAGTATGGGCTTGCAGTTAGCTTGGCAACTTCGTACCTAGTAATAGAAATCCCTGGGTTACTTTGCATATATGTTTGGCATTCCCTGTAATAGTGATTTTTAAGAGGACCGAATACACCGACATCAATTGGTTGAGTAATGTGGCGAGGTAGTACAAAGAGGATAACTTGTCTTCTGCTTGTCCATTCTGTGAGTGTTAATAATAAATGGGATTTGTGGCCATCATATAGAATAAGGGTGGGTTTCTGATCACTACCCTCTCTAATAACTGAATTTTTTTGTGAAATGATCCATGACATACTGTTCGAATATTTTCCCATTTGACCAGCCAGAGTCTGACATCGTTCCATCTGATCCAGCAGGAGCACCTACAAGTAAATCATCATTCCATCTCTGTCCAGGGAAGACATAAAATGGGGGAATATGATTACCAAGGGCATTGGCACCGGCAATGATAGTAACATTGGATGACTTTGGTGACGTAACAGCTTGAGGGTCGGTTGATTTGGAGCATACAATCTTTGGTGGTCTGTGTTCTGTGCTGATTCCCGTTTCATCAATATTGTATATACGCTCTGGGGCGTCAATTAAATCATTCTCTCGCAACACATGCCCCAGATCTTTGAAATAGTTATCAACTGTCTCCCTGGATGCACTTTTAGCTCTAGCAATGTGAAGTTTTTGGGGTTTTGCTAATTTTAATACAGGCCACCGCTTAAGGAAACCGTAAAACCAACGGTCACTTAGGCCATTTGCAGCTTTAATAGACTTGCCAATTTATTTGGCATAATCAGCAGCAATAAACTGAATATTTCCTTTGCTGTACCCATAACCAATATCTCCCATATATGTGATTTGGTCAACCAATTTTTTTTCTTCTACTTGGGAATATAGTCTCTCTGGCCCGGAATGAGCATCTAATGACACATAGCCCCGTGTTCTGTCACGCAAAGTGGATTCAGGCACATTGTAAACTCTAGAGGCCCTGTACACCGACATTCCAGTTCTTGTAGCTTCAAAGTCTCGCAGCAAATTAGCCTTCTCATAGGGCTTCCCTCTCTTGTTTTTAGTTGCAGCCTGAAAGTGCAAAACCACCTGCCAGAGGCTCGAGGTATGGACAATATGGAAATATTACTTATTACTCTGCTAGCAGGCATTTGCGGACCAACTTCGGGCCGATAGATATACAACGTCACGTTGTTTCGCTGTCGGCTTTTTTGCTGGTTGCGTATTTAAACATAAAAAAAAAAATATGAAATTTACAATACATATTATTCTTATATTAACGGATATGTATATAGCAGTGTTATTTATTTTAATTTAAAATATACCAACATAAATTTCAATGTCCTGTAAGTATGTAACTTGAAAAATATAACACGTGTAAACAACGTGTTTGATGACAACAAGTTGCTTCCATAGATTTTTTGGATCGGCGGGAAAGTCCACATCGATCACGTGACTTGTTTACAGTTTCATTCATGAATATTAATATGCAGACGAATAGGAGGGATCAGAGCTGGAGTTTTTTTTTATTTCTCATTAAAAACGGATATTTATGGGAGGGGGGTTAGCAGATAGGTAGGTTTTTTACAATTTTTTTCTCCATAATTATTTTTCAATCGAAACTTACCGATAAACGAAACATTTTTGGAAATTTTCAAGATGACAGCTTAGCGCAGCTCTTCCGTGACGGATTTGCATACGTAAACAACCGCTGGGTGGCGCGCACGTTTGTTTACCGAGAAAAACGGTTTACCGCGAGAATACGCTTGCCGCGAGAAAATGCAGTTCCAGTATACATACATACATACATACATACATACATACATACATACATACATACATACATACATACATACAATGTGGAAGTTAGAAGTTAAAAGTAAGAAATTAAAAGTTAGAAATGTCCATACCGGGCTTTTGTACTTCTCAGTTTATCTAATATTATGGACGTTTAATGTCCAAGTCTGGTAATCTGATATATCATTAAAAACGTTTTACAATGATGTCCATCTTCTCGTTGTTTAATCATAAGTCAGCGTATAAATGCTTGATTGTTTATGTTGATGCTTTACGTCCCCGTTAAAATTATTTATTAAATCCAACTTTCTTTTCGGAAAAAAAAAAATGAAATTCAAGATGGTCATCTTGAATATCGGACAGAACGATTTTAGAAATTCTAAATCATCATGTTGCCCGCATTTCAGCTCAATTAGGCGTTCTGTTCTTTAAAGAACCTCAGGACGGCCGCCATCTTGGATAATGGGCTGTAATGATTTTAAGCAATTCTGAATCCCCATGTTGCTTCAATGCTCCATATCGAGTTTCAGCTCTATCAAAAATGCGGCTCGGGAGGAGATGTCATTTAATGATATTCAAAAGGGCTGTCATGGCGACCATCTTAGATATCGGAACGAAACGTTTTTACCACCTTTGAATCTCCTATTGTCAAATGCTTTCCATATAGTTTCAGCTCAGTCGAAAAGCGATGTCCACTATGAAAACAAGCCGAATAAAACGAACATTTTAAGATGAAAAAATGTGATATTTTTCTTATCTCTGCTCAAAATATAGATTGTGGGTACACGTTAGAACCGCAGTTCTAACGAGTACCCACAGTCTAAAATTTAGAGCAGAAATAAGTAAAATAAGAATTACCCCTGTAAATCCCACTTTTACCATATAAAAGTGGAATTATATAGGCGTATTTTCGTGATGGTTTAAAGAATTACAAGATGACTGACATGGCGTCCATCTTGGATATCGGAACGGAACGATTTTAGCAATCTAAGTTTTCATGTTGCCCCAATGTCCCAAAGCAAGTAGCAGCTCAATTCGGCTTACGGTTTCGGAAGATGCCGAAATTGTAAAAAGCTAACGACTGACGGATCGGACAACAGGCCAGGGTGTAAGTTTATCTGGAGCAGGTGAATTAATAGTAATATATTCTCTTGAAAAACATTTTTATGTATAAAATTAGGTATTCGCTGTTTATTTTTAGTTCCGCCTCAGCGAGGCGATTTTAAAGCCCGGCCTAAAATGAATGTTTGCAGCAAAAAATGAGGACACAGTGTCAAAAGTTTGCTTAGAAAAAGCCCTTCAACACAAAAATACGCCTATATATTTTTGACCCTTTTAAATCCCATTTTTGTATGGGAAAAACCAGGGTTTACAGGGATATTCATTATTTTTTCTTATTTCAGCTCAAAAACAGAATCTATGTTTGAAGCTGAAATATGAAAAATGTCAGAATGTTTTTATCTAAAAGTATTCATTTTTTTGGTGGGAAATGTTCCAGTATATTTTAATAGGCATGTTTTCGTAATGTTGGGGGCACTAAAGATACAACTTTCTTACAGAGTATGATATCTCATAAGCGAAGACAAGCTCACCAGAATTGGACGATTTCTTGAATATCGAAACAGAAGAATTTTAGAAATTCTGAATCATCATGTTGCCCGATTTTCAGCTCAGTTCGACGTTCTGTTCGGCAGGCGGTTTAAAGAAACTCAAGACGGCCGCCATCGTGGATAATGATTTTAAGCAATTCGACTTTCAGCTCTATCAGAAATGCGGCTCGGGAGGAGATGTCATTTATAGAAATTCAAAATGACTGTCATGGCGGCAAGCTTGGATATCGGAATGAAACGTTTTTAGCAATTCTGAATCTCCGCGTTGCCGAATGCCTCTCATATAGTTTCAGCTCAGTCAGGAGGACATCATGTTAACAATTCCGTGCAATGAAGACCCCGTTAAACCCAACTTTTTATAGTAAAACCTGGGGTTTACAGGGGTATACATTATTTTTCTTATTTCTGCCCCAATACATAGGTTGTTGGTACTCGTCAATGAGGCGGTTCTAACGAGAACCCACAACCTATGTTTGGAGTTTACAAATTTTATAAGAAAAACCAGTGCTTCAGCTGAAGTGCACGACCCGCCGAATGCTTTTAGCTTTATGAGTGTTACCATATATGGGTTTGGCGGCCATTTTGGTCATGTGACCTGGACCTAAAACGGTTCCCCCAATAAATGCGCCTTATCGTAAGGAGCAAAAATATATCTTATACTTTAGTACTGTATTCTGAATCGTTTGCAGGATAAAATGCATTCTCCCTTTTCCAATACAAAAGCATATGTCTCAAAGTTTGACCTAGGCAAAAAGAAGGTCAAGGTCAACCCAGGGTCACCATTTTAGCAATTTATGATGGGCCTACGTCCCAGATGCTATTTATCAAGTTTCGTGGAAATCTGCCCAGTGGTTCTGGAGAAGACTATTGTTGAAGGGTTTTTACCATATATGGCTTGGCGGCCATTTTGGTCATGTGACCTGGACCCCATGAGCAAATTTTGGTTTCCCTATGACATAGAGGCTCCATATGAAACTTGACTTCAATCGGCCCAACGGTTCCCGAGGAGAGGCAGTTCGAAAATTTTCTCATTTTTCGCCTCGGCGAGGCTATACTAAATGGAATGTAATATTTCGCAAGTTTATTGGTTAGATCTCATTGATATCTATCAGTATGCCAAACATTGTTTAAATATTCCAAGCGGTTAAGTCACTATCACCAATTTTCACAAACGTGTTAGGACGGACAGACAGACAGACCATATATGGCTTGGCGGCCATTTTGGTCAAGTGACCTGGACCCCATGAGCAAATTTTGGTTTCCCCCATCCCATAGAGGCTCAATTTGAAATTTGGCTTCAATCGGCCCAACGGTTTCCGAGGAGAAGCAGTTCGAAAATTTTCACATTTTTCGCCTAGGCGAGGCTATACTAAATGGAATGTAATATTTCGCAAGTTCATTGGTTAGATCTCATTGATATCTATCAGTATGCCAAAAATTTTTTTTAAATATTCCAAGCGGTTAAGTCACTATCACCAATTTTCACAAACGGGTTACGGACGGACAGACTGGCAGACTGACAGAATGACCGAAAGACAGAATGACACAGTGATTTTAGGGCACTCTTAGAAATCAACCGACTTCAGTCGGTTGCTTTTTCTGCGGGTCGTGCACTAACCGTTTTGGGGCTATGAAAAAGGCGCAATATCACACGGATGTGTTATCGTAATGAGATGTCGGAACGAAACGTTTTTACCACTTCTGAAACTCCTATTGTCAAATGCTTTCCATATAGTTTCAGCTCAGTCGAAAAGCGATGTCCATTATGAAAACAAGCCGAAAAAACGAACATTTTAAGATGAAAAAAATTGATATTTTTCTTATTTCTGCTAAAAATATAGATTGTGGGTACACGTTAGAACCGCAGTTCTAACGAGTACCCACAGTCTATATTTAACAGCAGAAATAAAATAAGAATTACCCCTGTAAATCCCACTTTTACTATATGAAAGTAGAGTTCAAGGGGGTCAGAATGGCGGCAATCTTTGACATCGGAAAGGAACGATTTTAGCAATCTTAATTTTCATGTTGCCCCAATGTTTCACACCAAGTATCAGCTCAATACGACTTACGGTTTCTGAAGATGCCGAAAATGTAAAAAGCTAACGACTGACGGACGACGGACAGCAGGCCACGGTATAAGCTTATCTGGAGCAGGTGAGTTAATAGCAATATAATTATACTCTTGGAAAAAAAACAGAAACATTTTTCAGTATAAAATGAGGTCTTTGCTGGTTATATTTAGTTCCGCATACAACGCAGCAAAAATGAGAGCACAGTGTCAAAAGCTTGTATAGAAGCTCACCAGAAATGCACGATTTCCGTCCAAACCCACACTCTATGGTTTTCAACAAAACTAACGTAAACAATATCTACTCTCCTTAACTCCTATGTTCTCAGTATGATTTGTTTGATTTGAGGTTTAACGTCTCCGTCAACACTGTAAAGGTCATTTTGGAGACGTTGCTTCCAATTTTATGGGACTTTTACCCGACTTTATGATGAAATGACATCTCAATCCCTGCCGCCCAAAGAAACCAATAGGGTTTATAAGCATGGACGGGCCAACTCGCACCGCTTTGCCTGGGCAGGCTTAGATCCTCTAAGTGGTTTACTAGTACTCTTGTGCGGTCGGTTTCAGCTCTGCGTGGATGCATCATGCAGCCCATCTATTTCTTAAAGCCCCGATGGGCGGGGGCCGTTATCAGTATGAAGTGTGGTTTGCAATGATGTAAATTATACAAACTAGTTCAAATGTTGATTCTCGTGCAACACAGCCTCGCTGAGGCGATACTTACAGATTTCTAGAACTTATGATATTCTTTTTCTATAGAAAAGTTGGGTTTATTAGGGTGAAAATTCCTTTTTTGTTTTCAAAAGAATCTCATTAAAGTTCCTCGCTGAGGCGATACTAACACATTTCTACAACCTATTATGCTCTTTTTCTACAGAAAAGTGGGGTTTACTAGGTTGAAAATTACGTTTTTGTTTACAAAAGAATCTCATTAAAGTTCCTCGTCGAGGCGATACTAATAAATACTATTGATTGCAGAAAGATTTAGCAATTGCACTGACCAACAAACTGAACTTGATCTGTCGTTTTTTTGTCACATAAGCAAGTTATTTATGGATGGAAAGTTGGAGCGTTATTATAGCCTATTTCAAAACTCCACGGCTGCGAACATTGATTTCGCATTACCTATTTGTGGGTCATAAGCGTCGAACGGTTGATGATCAACGGCTCCGAATGAATATCAGTTTTTGAATTGAGGTTTGACGTCCTTGTCAGGACTATTGTGGTCATTTTGGAGACGTTGCTTCCAATTTTGTTGGACTTTTACCCGACACTGAGATGATATAAAAGGGAGCGTGGTAGCTCAGTAGTACCTGCCTAGACTGTACGCGATGGCGTATGGCAGTATAAAGAGAAAGACAAAAAAAAAAGAAGAAAGAAATGACTTCTCAAGCCGTGCGACCCAACGAAAACCAACTGGGTTAATATGCATGGGTGGTCCGACTCGTATTAATTTGCCTGAGAGGGCTTCGACATCCTAAGCGGTTTACCAGTACTCATGTGCGGTCCGTTTAAGCTCTGTGTGAAAGCACCATGCAGCCCAGTCAATTTTTCCTAACCCCGATGGGCGGGGCACGAAGAAACATGCGTGCGTACGTATGTGTTTGTTTGATTTTAGGTTTTACGCCACCGTCCTCATCCATCGGGGCTTGAAGAAAAAGATAGGCAGCATGAGGCTTCCACGCGGAGCTGAAACCGACCGTCCATGAGTACTGGTAAACCGCTTAGAGGATCTAAGCCTGCCCAGGCAAAGCGGTGCGAGTCGGACCGTCCATGATTATATACCCTATTGGTTTCATTGGGCGATAGGGTTTGAGATGTCATTTCATCTCAATGTCGGGTAAAAGTCCCACAAAATTGGTAGCAATGTCTCCAAAGCATGACCTGTACAGTGCCGACGGCGACGTTAAACCTCAAACCAAACAAACAAAACGTCCACGTCAACATTCTATAGGTCATTTTGGAGACGTTGCTTGCACTTGTGTGGAACTGAGATGAAATGACATATCAAGCCCTGCCGCTCAATGAACCAATGGGGTTTATATGCATGGACTGTTCCGACTCACATCAATTTTCCTGGGAAGGCTTAGAACCTCTAAGCGGTTTACCAGTACTCATGTTCAGCTCTGTGTGAAATTATCATGCAGCCCCAATCCATTTATTCAAGCCCCGATGGCCGGGGGCGGTGTGTGCGTGCGTGCGCGCGCACGTATGTGTATGAGAGAGAGAGAGAGAGAGAGAGAGAGAGAGAGAGAGAGAGAGAGAGAGAGAGAGAGAGAGAGAGAGAGACATACAGACAGACACACAAACACAGAATAAGTGTTTGATTTGAGGCTTACTAAGCATTAGAGAAAGACTATCCTAGCGCAAACTTGATGTGTCAAATTGTGACATGATTAGGGTATTTTTGGACGGAAATTAGTCTGTTTCATAAACGCGACGAGAGGCTCAGCGGCTTACGGTCAGTTTCAGATCATTTCTCCAAGCCCTGATGGGCGGGACCTAAGTATATGAAGTTTAAATCTGGAAATGATTATGGCGATGTATGTGTCAACTAAGCATAAAAACGCTTCAGTGCTGAAGTTCATGTGACTATCACTGATTTGCATGAAACCAACATAACTTATTTATAGAAAGTAGTAAAGTTAATTTTATCACTTTAGGTTATCTATAGAACCTGGACTGGAACCATGGGTCGGGCTTGACAAATGTCGTAGATGCCGCAGAACGCAACGTCTTATCAGGATCTGCTCTCTGTGCTCGCAATACAGGAATTAAGGACCATTCGACGCAAAACGCAGCGTCTGATCAGGGTCTACACTTTTTCCTAAAAAACTTAAATTTAAGGGTTATATAAAAAATTCTTAGTTCAGGACTATTTTCCAAGCCTACACTCAGAGACAAACGACCCACTGGTATTTAATGCTTTGATTTTTGAAAGTTGATTTATAAAATCAAGTTTCTATGACATTACATTTCTACTTGCGGTACTGGACCGCGTAACTCCACTTCCGCTGTTCGTTCGCTGCATAAAATAGTCCAAAGGAACTCTTGAAAACTAATTTTGCAGGCATGGAACGTCTTTCGAAATATTTCATTTTTCAAGACTTTATACGGATTGAATATAAATTGGCACAAAAAGACCTATTCTGAACAGAAAACAATACTCTAGGACCATTTTCTTTCGCGCTTTCCGATGATATTTATGTTTTACTCTTTCATCCCTGAGTTTCTGAACAGGACTCTTCTCGCTTTAAATATATTCTTATAGAAAGGAATTTCTGATTAGTTCACTGACATGATGGCAGTTAAACAGTGTATATTTACATTCTGGCGAGACCTGCTAGCTACGTGCCATCTTGTCAGGATCTACAAGGTTTGCATAGATACAGAGTATTTTTACCTCGGCGTCTGCACCGGTCTACAGGGTTAAAAGGGTTAGCTCGCTTCTCTGTGATTATCAGTGACCGACTAAAACAACCCATAACTGACCGAAATCAAAAACAGTTATTCACCTGCTTTCGAGAGCTCTAATTACAAAACATGTGTTGTAAGCTGTCGGTTTTACATCAAGTTCCGTACTTTTAGCCAATAGTGAAGGCACCGATCAGACGCTACATTCTGTGGCCTCTAATCTGTCTTAACTGTTTCCGAATGTCCCAGTATTGAAACAATTGGCATTTATGGGTTAATGTATTTATTTGGAATAGACGTATTTTAATTCGCCTTGGGTAGTCGAAGTTCGCTAAACGCGGCGTCTGATCAGGGTTATAATGTCTAAATCAAATGATTTAAAAATGATATTTTTTTACGTCCAAGTTATTCTTCTTTTTATGTCCCGACGCCAGAAGGAACATAGCTCCAAGCGACTGCACAACGTATGTGCATCGTCGTATCAACGCAACGTTGATGCGACGTTGATAAGACGTAATGTGCCCGCTAGGAGAACGTGTCTGTAAGATTATTAGCACAGAATGTACCGAGCTAATTTTGAAACCATGAAGAAATTAGCAGATACGTTTATCTTTCTTTCTTTCTACCATTTTTTCTTCGTGGGGGTTGTTGGGTGAGGCACAGGTGACGTGTATCTTGTATAACTGGGGGGGGGGGGGGTCCAGCTAATACTGACTTACATTTGGGCAAAGCCTGATGTCCTTGCAGCAGGTAACGGTAGATGATGAGTGTTGATATTTCTTCAGTTTCTACACTTCCATTCACTCTGTCCCTCACTTTCATCCCATCTGCTATCACTTCTATCTCTCCCCCCCCCAACCCCTTTCTCTTGGAGTTGACAAAATGATCCACATGGGTTGACCTGTCGTTAAACTCAAAACAATCGATGAATCATTTTGATTATTTTCGTCGAATTTTTTAACCCTCACAAAATGTCTAGATAACTGCTTTATCTACGACTGGCATTGTTATCATAATAATTATTCCTCATAAATCAACTTTCCTCAGTACTTTCAGTACTTTGATTCATAAGCATGTTGATAAAGTACCACTCCGAAAAGTTTTGAGATTAATTTTGTCATAAACTGTTGCCCGGCCCCCGCCGATCGGGGTTTGAAGAAATATATGGGCTGCATGATGCTTCCACGCAGAACGGAAACCGACCCGCACACGAGTACAGATAAACCGTTTAGAGGATCTAAGCATGCCCAGGCAATGCGGTGAGAGTACGCCCGTCCAATGTCGGGTAAAAGTCCCACAAAATTGGAAGCAACGTCTCCAAAATGACCTTTACTGTGTTGATGGGGACGTTAAACCTCAAATCAAATAAACAAACAAAAACACACACTGTTGCCACGCATCCGGCTGAAAGAGCCATAAAAACCGAAGTTGGAAATCTTACAGCAAGTGCACTAATCTCTCTCTCTCTCTCTCTCTCTCTCTCTCTCTCTCTCTCTCTCTCTCTCTCTCTCTCTCTCTCGGTCGATTGCTTTGCCGCATAGTCTTCTGTCGAGACAAGACAATGAACGAATGAGCACTCTGTGTCTTGCTAAAAGAGTGAGTGAGTTTGAGTTCAACATCTCACCAACAGCTAAGGTCATATGGAGACTGGGCCTCGATTTAAAGACTGATCCGAAAGTCTGGAGAAGCCCGGGATCGATCCTGCGACCCGAGTAGCATAACCATTAACCACTGCACCACCGAGGCTTCTGTCTTGCTATTAAGAAGACAGTATGTATGACGGATAGCATAAGCAGTCTCAGACGCTATCTTTTTTTTTCGTTCGACAAATTACTGTCATGGCATTGAGCGTAGAGGAAAATCAGATTCTCCGTCACTGACACCGAGATTTTGATAATCTGGATTGATTACCATAAGTAGTCCTAAGTCCATGGTTTGGTCAAAGCATGCTGAATGCTTCAGGTACCTTAACTAGAAGTATGGCGAGCTAGTTCACGCTCACATTCTGACCATTTCACAGAAGACGAAGACTAGGCGGCTCTATTGAATTCCCTCATTCTGTAATTGTTTGGAGCAAATATGAGGCAAATTGCTGCCTTGGTTATGTTACACATTTTCATTGACTTTTTCGATATCATAACATGATAATCTTTATGACCTACGTTTCATCTTGCAACAGCATATCAATCATGATTATGCGTTAATAGGTCCTTCAAAAAACATGTCGGAACACTTGAAATTCTTACGTTTAGTCCTAATTTACAAATGGCGGGAACTACCCTTTAATCAGAATACTGGTCAGTTGCTTAAATTGGTTTCTGATATTTTGTTAACAAATCACAGGCCTAGCTTACATATAGCGGGTGTTTCAATCTATCCGCCGTGCCCAAGAGCACATATAAAAGTGTCTTTTGGGCCTCTACACAACACAACCGCGGGATATTTCTTTAAATCACAACTCACTAGGCATCTGCTATCAGTGATGGCATCTAAAATGGTCCTAGATGATCTCGTTGACATTGAGGTCTACACGGAGTTCAGTGAGGACGCCCGTTGCTCCTTAATTGAAGCGTCAATGGGGAATTTATACAGTTTAACGTATACTGAATTTCGCAACTTATTGCAAGAAGAAATAACTTAATAACTTAGTAAGTTTGAGGTTCTGTGAGTTTCTTTCCTGGATGTGGAAAACGAGTACATAGAACGTAACTATCAAAAATTTGTGGGACTAGCAACTAAATATTGTGGAAGCACTGATTCATTGAGAATTAATATCATAGTAACGGCGGGCACCTCGCCAGCTCCTGCCAAGGTAGGTCTTTCCTTGATACTTAAAACCAAGTACAAGAGATGCAAAAAGGAATAATCTCTCTCAGAATTATACGTAAGGGGTTAACCAGTGCAGTGCTTTTTTCGCCCAAAACTGACAACTGCTGTTCTTGAATTAGCGGAATGAATGACCGTATAAATGATTCCATGATAAATCTCCACGACACCGGCCGGTATCGAACCCGCTTTGTTTCATTAGGTGGCAGGTCTTGAGATGTCATTCCATCTCAATGTCGGGTAAAAGTTGCACAAAATTGGAAGCAACGTCTCAGAATGACCTACATAGTGTTGTCGGGGACGATTAACCTCAAATCAAACAAAATTTGCATATGAAACACCGTATACTCCAATAAGAAATTGAGTTTTCGGCCCGCGAAGAAATTCAACGGCCAATTCTCCCTTTCGCGTATGTCCATAATACTGGGTGACAACAAGCGACAGTCCGTCCCGTCCATCGGGACTTGGAGAAAAAAAAAGGCTGTATGATGCTCCCACGCAGAGCTGAAACTGGCCACACATGAGTACTGTAAACCGCTTAGAAGGACTAAGCCTGCCCATGCCAGGCAGTCCAATGCATGTAGCCTTTGTCTTCATTAGGCGACAGGGCTTGAGTTGTCATTTCATCTCAGTGTCGGGTAAAAGTCTCACATAATTGGAAGCAACGTCCCCAAAATGACATAAATAGTGTTGACGGGGACTTTAAAACTCAAATCAATCAATCAATCAATCAATCAATCAATCAATCAACAAGCTGGAGTTGAAATCCAATTTCGTCAAAACAAGGGCTGATGTTTTGGAGAACGTCAATGAAAACCTGTGTGAAACGAAACGGACTATAGATAATCATCGGTGACGCTCTTGCACAAAACTACTTCTGATTGGTTATTATGCTTGAGCAGTATGACGCATTTATAAACAACCTGTGATTACGCGAGCCCAATCGATTGACAGTTGTACGCCTGTTTTGCTAAATCTTTTTGCAATCGATAATATTTATAACAGATGCGGTTGTACAATGAAAATAAACGTGTCTGTGCAACATAATGTTGCCTTCATGTCTCTGGAATGATTAGAATGATTATTTTATGTGATATTTTCTTATTTCTGAAACAAACATAGATGATGCAGATCTAACGGGTGCCTATCAGCTAAGCTTGTGAACAGAATTGAGGAAGTTAATTTTATCCTTGTAAACAACATTCACATATGGGTGTTTTTTACATATAGCATCAAAGTCTCGCTCTATCGGGAAGCACAACCTTTATTTTATTATGGCTTTCGTGGCTGTAATTTATTTACTTATTTATTAATAATAATTATTATTATTATTATTGGTTTTCGTTATTACGGCCGTTTCAAAATTATTTCACTTATTTCGAGTTGATCGTTCGTTAATTACAAGTGGGCAAAAACCGAAGTACCCGGAGAAAACCACCCGACCTACCGTTGCGTTGCTAAATTTGGCGTCTCACATGTGGCCCGGGCGACGCGCGAACAAAGTGGTGAGAGACCTATAATGATTAAGAGTCAGCGCTCGTACCCAGCGACCGAGTTGTCTCCATATTTAATGGGGTAATCCCCGATGGAACAAAACTCTCGTATTGTACAACACGAAACGAAACCCATGGAGGCCGGTCGGCTCTAAAATTGTGATTTTGTGAAAGCGCGTGTCATTTTCTAATTGCTGACAAAAACAGTACTATTATCTCATATTTGGTTGTTATCATAATGCAAGAATTGCCGAAATGTGGTGATGCAAACGGTTGCTTTATTTTTCCTTAGAATTTATTGAAAACATTTAAGATTTATGTGCACAATACAAACATTTCTTTCGTTCTGTTGAGAATGCCTCATTGAGGATGTCTAGTGTTAAAACATAGATTGTGTTTTCAGGGTAGATATCGCTTTTTTAATGAACAGTCGACACTGAAATGCTCTGCTTGGAGAAGGAAAATTGCTGTAAAAGCATAGGTTGTGGGTACACGTTAGAACCTCATTCACACACACGCGCACGCACGCACGCACGCACGCACGCACGCACGCACACATGCACGCACGCATACACACGCACCAATGAGGCGTTTCTTGCAGGTACCCACAATCTATGTTGGAGGCAAAACTGAGAAAAAAATATCGAAGCGCCGTTCTAATGCCAAAACAAAACGCTTCAGAGTTGCGACCGCTTTGATTTATGCTCACAGACTTGGATATTGGATATCAAACGAGAACTCAAAATCGATTTTTGATGCAAACAGAAAGATTGTGGGTACTCGATAGAAACTCCTCAATGTCAAGACACAAATGATATCAATGAGGCGGTTCCACAAAGCGCCCAAATTTTCTATTTTTGAGCGCCCACAATATGTTTAATGGGTCAGGTTCACGAAAAATGTGGGCGGGTCCTTTCAGGTTCAATTAGTTGGGCAGGGAGGAAAAATAGTGGGATATACCATAAGGAGACAACCACAGAGATGAAAGACAAATCGTTACTAGAAGATGTACAATAAAGCGTTAACCATTATGTTTATTGATTGCTCAAGTTCACTGATTAACAAACTGTGCTGATGTTTTGGAAGTATCCACTAAGAATAAAGGAAAGTTCGGTTTTCGAGATCGCACAGATCCAGAAATGTGTCTTCTAGACAACGTTCTGTTCGTGGATTTCTGTTCTAGTCCACTAAATGACATGGGCTTCTAGCTCTGTCAAAATTTCATGGCTTCTAGCTCGAAATCTCAGTTGGACTTACCAAGATGGCCAGTCAGTTGAAAGCGGGACTTCTAGTCTTGCCCGAGACAGCAAATTGAAAGCGAGGCTTCTAGTTCGCTCAAGCTGTCAAATAAGTCAGCAACTTGCAAGCGAAGCAAGCAAATTCTTCTAATACCGGGGCCCCGTTTTTGGATTTACAACTATCTATTGTAGATGGATTTGTTTCGTGCGGGATTTGTGGGGGACGCGATGACTTTGATTTTGAGGTTGTGAGTTTTCCTTTTTTGGATGGTAGTGTTCCTCGTGCGCCATCGTGTGGCGTTTGTGTTTCGCAATCGGTTCGATTTGCTGGAGTGTGTGGTCGTGTAGCTGGCTTCGGCGCTCGTGGTGGGTTGTTGACGGCTGGGCTCCTTGGTCAGGGTTATCGGTACCATGGGCTGCAGGGCCTTTTCGGGGTTTTGTGGACGCCATTCTGGTTTGGTTTCGGGGTTCAGTGTTGGACTTAAATCTTCTCTGCAGCGGGGTCTGTCGGAGCCCGAGTTTTGTGATGGCTTAGTATGTGATTTCGGAAAAATATGTGACCGCAATGGCTTCGGCGCCCAGTTTCGTGGGGTGTTCTTCGGTATGGGGGGGGGGGGGGGGTTGGGTGCAGCATGGATGTTATACGACATACTGCATGCATGGTAGTTAACCCAATCACTGTTGGCAACTTTGCTTCCCTCTTTGGTTGCACGCCGGTGGGTCAGGCCCCAGATTCTATGACGGCTCCAACGTGGGGGCTTGTTGAGAATTAGAGAGATCTAATTCAGGGTGGTGTTGGTTTGTGCCTGATGCTCTGTCTCTGGTCGGGCCCATCGGAGTCTAACTGTTGGTTTTCTTTTGCTCCAGCATTTCAGTGGTTTCTTGCTGTCGAGTCCTCACCGTTGTCTCACCTCTGTGGTTCTTTGATTTTTTGTGTTCACGGAGATGTTGCACTGATGAGTTAGGAGGCCTTCATGCGGACTGAACAAATTATTTGTCTAAATCGCGACGGAAGTAAGGGCGAGGATTGTGGCCACGGAAAATCGATTTAAGCCCCCCAGTGGAAATCATTCCACTGACCGTTCCAAGGCGGTACTTCTGTGGCGGTTTATTTATGGTGTTGTTTGTTACTTACTGTGTGTATCACTTGTGTCTTTTTATTTTGGATGGCCATATGGCCGTTTTGTGGGAGGGTGGCTGTCCTTATGGCCTTCCTTTGTTTAGGTTTTACATTATGGTCTGGTCGCTTAATGTTTGTGTTTCTTTCCCTTTGGTGTCTTTGATGGGTGGAGTAAGTTAATTGTATCGATTCCTGATCTTTGTTTTACTTCTACTTTCTAGTCAGCTAAGCAAGTTAATAGCAAGCAAAACTTGCTCAAATCAACAGCTTGTAAGGGAGGCTTCTAGTCTCATTCAAGCCAGACAATAGGCGGTGGGACTTCTAGTCTCGCCCAAGCCCGAAATGACAGTGGGACTTCTAGTCTCACTCAAGGATGAACCTGGCAGCCGGTGATCAGGCCTTCAAGATAAAGTGGGGAGGCGTGTTGTGTCGTGAGCTGCCCAGCAGCGCCGACCCGGAAGGTGACGGATTTTACCCACTTGGATATTCCATGGGCCCGGGAAGCGAGAAAATCGTGCAGACTAGACCAAAGCTCCTGCAAACTAGACAGCCATCTTGAAGTGACAACACCAGGAGAATTTCCACCATTTATCCAGGCAAGACTGCCCTGTCCCGTTCCCAGTCCTGGTCCCACATAAGGGTTATTAAAATACATAAATAGTAAAATGCAAAGTACAATTAAGAATTAAGGTCTCATGAAGATAGAACAGAGATAAAACACCAGCTGAATTACGGACGATAGAAACTGGGATATTTTGTTTGTTTGTTTGTTTGATTTGAGGTTTAACGTCCCCTTCAACACTGTAAAGGTCATTTTGGAGACGTTGCTTCCAATTTTGTGGGACTTTTACCCGACGTTGAGATGAAATGCCATCTCAAGCCCTGTCGCTCAATGAAACCAATAGGGTTTATAAGCGTGGACGGTCCAACTCGCACCGCACTCGGGATGGAAGTAAGGGCGAGGATTGTGGCCACGTAAAATCGATTTAAGCCCCCCAGTGGAATTCTTTTCCGCTGACCGTTACAAGGCGGTTCTTCTGTCGCGGTTTATTTTTGTTATGGTTTGTCTTTAGGTGTTTGTGTCGCTTGTGGTATTTTATTTTGGATAGCCTTTTGGCCATTTTGTGGGAAAGTAACTGTCCTTTTGGATTCCAGCTGTTGGTGTTTCCATTAGAGTCTGTTGCTTCATGTTTGTGTGTCTTTCCCTTAGTGTAGTGTCATTGTCAGACCATCTGATTTCCCGTTCCTATCTGTAGTGTCATTGTCAGACCATCTAATATCTCGTTTCTTTCTGTAGTGTCATTGTCAGACCATCTAATAACTCGTTCCTCCATGTAGTGTCATTGTCAGACCATCCGATGTCCCGTTCCTCCATGAAGTGTCATTGTCAGACCATCTTATATCTCGTTACTCCATGTAGTGTCATTGTCAGACCAACTTATATCTCGTTCCTCCATGTAGTGTCATTGTCAGACCATCTAATATCCCATTCCTCTCTGTAGTGTCATTGTCAGACTTTCTAATGTCCCGTTCCTCCATATAGTGTCAATGTCAGACCATCTTATGTCCCGTTTCTGTCTGTAGTGTCATTGTCAGACCATCTAAAATCTCGTTCCTCCATGTAGTGTGATTGTCAGACCATCTGATGTCCCGTTCATCCATGTAGTGTCATTGTCAGACTATCTTATATCCCGTTCCTCAATGTAGTGTCATTGTCAGGCCATCTAATGTCCCTTTCCTCCATGTAGTTTCATTGTCAGACCATCTAGTGTCCCGTTTCTCTCTGTAGTGTCATTGTCAGGCCATCTAATGTCCCGTTCCCACATGTATCGTCATTGTCAGTCAATCTAATATCTCGTTCCTATCTGTAGTGTCATTGTCAGACCTTCTAATATCCCATTACTCTCTGTATAGTCATTGTCAGACCACCTAAACTCCCGCTCTTCCATATAGTGTCATTGTCAGACAATCTAATATCTCGTTTCTCCATGTAGTGTCATTGTCAGACCATCTAATGTCCCGTTCCTCTCTGTAGTGACATTGTCAGACCATCTAATATCTCGTTCCTCCATGTAGTGTCATTGTCAGACCATCTAATGTCCAGTTCCTATCTGTAGTGTCATTGTCAGACCATCTAATATCCCGTTCCTCCATGTAGTGTCTTTGTCAGGCCATCTTATGTCCCGTTCCTATCCGTAGTGTCATGGTCAGACCATCTTATTCCCGTTGCTCTCTGTAGTGTCATTGTCAGACCATCTAATATCCCGTTCCTCCATTAAGTATCATTGTCAGACCATCTTATGGCCCGTTCTTCCATATAGTGTCATTGTCAGACCATCTAATGTCCCGTTCCTATCTGTAGTGTCATTGTCAGACCATCTAATATCTCGTTCCTCTCTGTAGTGTTATTGTCAGACCATCTAATATCCCGATCCTATCTGTAGTGTCATTGTCAGACCATCTTATGTCCCGTTTCTCTCTGTAGTGTCATTGTCAGACCATCTAATATCCCGTTCCTCCATGTAGTATCATTGTCAGACCAACTAATGTCCCGTTTCTCTCTGCAATGTCATTGTCAGACCATCTAATATCTCGTTCCTTCATGTAGTGTCATTGTCAGACCATCTAATATCCCGTTCCTCTATGTAGTGTAATTGTCAGACCATCTAATGTCCCGTTTCTCTCTGTAGTGTCATTGTCAGACCATCTAATATCTCGTTCCTTCATGTAGTGTCATTGTCAGACCATCCAATGTCCCTTTCTCTCTGTAGTGTCATTGTCAGACCATCTCATATCCCGTTCCTCCATATAGTGTCATTATCAGGCCATCTAATGTCCCGTTCTTCCATGTAGTGTCATTGTCAAGCCATCTAATGTCCCATTCCTCCATGTAGTGTCATTGTCAGACCTTCTGATTTCCCGTTCCTCTCTGTAGTGTCATTGTCAGACCATCTGATGTCCCGTTCCTCTCTGTAGTGTCATTGTCAGACCATCTAATATCTCGTTCCCCAATGTAGTGTCATTGTCAGACCATCTAATGTCCCGTTCCTCCGTGTAGTTTCATTGTCAGACCACCTAGTGTGCCGTTTCTCTCTGTAGTGTCATTGTCAGACCATCTTATATCCCGTTCCTCCAAGTAGTGTCATTGTCAGACCATCTAATATCCCGTTCCTCTCTGCAGTGTCATTGTCAGACCATCTAATGTCCCGTTCCTCTCTGTAGTGTCATTGTCAGACCATCTACTATCTCGTTCCTCTATGAAGTGTCATTGTCAGACCATCTGATGTCCTGTTCCTATCTGTAGTGTCATTGTCAGACCATCTATTATCCCGTTCCTCCATGTAGTGTCATTGTCAGACCATTTAATATCCCGTTCCTCTCTGTAGTGTCAATGTAAGACCATCTTATCTCCCGTTCCTCTCTGTAGTGTCATTGCTAGACCATCTAATATCCCGTTCCTCCAAGTAGTGTCATTGTCAAACCATCTAATATCCCGTTCCTCTCTGCAGTGTCATTGTCAGACCATCTAATGTCCTGTTCCTCTCTGTAGTGTCATTGTCAGACCATCTAATATTCCGTTCCTCCATGTAGTGTCATTGTCAGACCATCTAATATCTCGTTCTCCATGTAGTGTCATTGTCAGACCATCTAATGTCCCGTTCCTCCATGTAGTGTCATTGTCAGACCATCTAATGCCCCGTTCGTCCATGTAGTGTCATTGTCAGACCATCTGATATCCCGTTCCTCTCTGTAGTGTCATTGTCAGACCATCTAATATCCCGTTTCTCTCTGTAGTACCATTGTCAGAACATCTAATATCCTGTTCCTCTCTGTAGTGTCATTGTCAGACCATCGTATGTCCCGTTCCTCTCTGTAGTGTCATTGTCAGACCATCTTATGTTCCGTTTCTCTCTGTAGTGTCATTGTCAGACCATCTAATATCCCGTCCCTCTCTGTAGTGTCATTGTCAGACCATCTAATGCCCCGTTCCTCCGTGTAGTGTCATTGTCAGACCAGCTTATATCTCGTTTCTCCATGTAGTGTCATTGTTAGACCATCTAATGTCCCGTTCCTCCATGTAGTGTCATTGTCAGACCATCTAATGTCCCGTTTTTCTCTGTAGTGTCATTGTCAGACCATCTGATGTCCCGTTCCTCCACGTATTGTCATTATCAGGCCATCTAAAGTCCCGTTCCTGTCTGTTGTGTCATTGTCAGACCATCTAATGTCCGTTCCTCCAAGTAGTGTCATTCCAGACCATCTTATCTCCCTTTCCCTTCTGTAGTGTCATAGTCAGACCACCTTTAGACCCTTTCCCCTTTTTAGTGTCATTGCTTGGCCACCTAAACTCCCGTTCCTCTGTGTAGTGTCATTGTTAGACTATCTCATAACCCGTTCCTCGCTGTAATGTCTTGTGAGACCAACAATGTTCCCGTTCCTCGCGACATGCCAGAACGCAGAAAGTAGCAGAGAAGAAAGCAGCGATATGTATGTCATTCACCAGATAAGCCTTCTGCTTTCTGTCTCATGTTCACTATATCATTTAATTGACATGCAGGTGGGAAGTTTGTGGAACTAATAAGTCTGTACTCGTTATTTTGCTCAAAGTATTAATTATTACTGGATAGTTTGACTGGGGTTGGGGTTTGGGCGTTGCTATTGTTGCTGTTGTTGCTGTTTTTACTATCATGTAATGTAAGGTGTATCTTAGACCAAAGGAGTTGGAATGCAGAACATGCTATTTCTGTGCTACTGCAAAGTCATTATCTTACGGTAATAGACACGGGCAAGAAGAAAGAATTTAGTATAATTGGCCAACCCACTCTGAGGTTCGAGCTGTCTTTCAAGCAAAAGAAAAAATAGGTTTTGATGTAGCCTTGCCCACGGTTTATAAATGTAATGAAAAGGACCGTAAGTTTCTTTTTCATATTTAGTTTTACGGCCCTTTCAAGATTATTCCACTTATTTTGAGTCCGCTGTTAATCAGAGGTGGACGATATCAGGAGAACCCGGAATTAAACCTGAACTTCCGTTGCAGTACTTCCCGATTTTTGTTCTACATTAATTATCAGGAATACTTTGGAAATACATTAAAAAAACTCATTTAGCATATATCATTCCACTTATCCAAAACGGATTATATAAAGTGCCATCAGAATCGGACTTAAGGTGTTATAACTGGAGTTAAAAAAAATGGTTAATTTACAGGTAGACTATATAATTTTGACAACACTTAGCTTAAATTGTCATAACATGTGGCAAGGAAAAACCTGGTATTCTATGCTATGTATGTGAAACGAGAGATTGTTCTGTTCTGTTCTGTTATTTCCTATAACATTATTCTTTTGAAATAAATATGTTTAATCCAATTCTCACATCTCTGGTACATGTATTGGCATCAAATGGCACAAAAGGACTTACAATCCCATAAAATATCGTTGTCAGAATTGACAGTTTTATCATCAAATATTATTTTATTTAAGAATCGTAGCCAGAATTTCTTTTCAGAAACTCAACTTAAAGCATAAAATGTTTTGTTTTTGAACCGATTTTCAAATCACAGAAACACGCCAATATATTTTAGACTCCCTTAAACCCCACTTCCATAAAGAAAAACTGGGTTTACAGGGCTATAAATTATTTTCTTATATCTATTAAAAACATATATTTTGGTACTCGTTAGAATCGCCTCGAAGAGTTCCCACAATCTCTGTTTTGAGCATATAACAGAAAAGTTACCGCGTTTGACTTTAATATGATCGAGAGGTTGCAATTGTCAGTTCAAATCGGGCCACCGGTGCCGAGATCTGTCCTTGGGCGAGACAATTAATGACACCGCCCCTCTCCACCCACGTGTAAATGGGTAGCAGTAACGAAAAATTCACTACCTCTTTCTCGCGCGCGTGATACCACCCGGAATGAGCGCAATCTTGCCTACCTAGGCATTGTTTTCTCATGTAGATGTATTTTCTCATATATTCGTATTTCCTATTTAAGCGCCTGATAGAAGTTTTCCGAGATAGTCTTTAGTTTTTCCGACTTAGTCGTAATTCCCGTTTAGTCGCCTCACAAACGCTCTTGATTCTCATTAAAATTTGAAATTATTGAGTGTTTACACAGCATGAATTGGACAGGTATATCAAAGACGCCGCAAGAAAGATAAGAGCCTTATCCAAATAAATGTGGATATGTAAGCGGCATTTTGATTGGATAATTGGAAAATAAGAAATAGCGGTCTACTTGCATTTACGGGTAGACCTGCATTTTACGGGTACACTCCTATTTTTACGGGTATACCCGCATTTTAAGATGCGAGTACACCCGTAAATTTAGGGCTGTACCCGCAAATATAGGGGTGTACCCGTAAAATGCAGGTCTACCCGTAAAATGCGGGTAGACCGCTAAATGCGGGTGTACCTGCAAATTTACGGGTACACCCGCATTTGAAATAGGGGTGTACCTGCAAATTTAGGGGTGTACCCGCAAATTTACGGGTATACCCGTATATCTAAAATGCGGGTAGACCGGTATCGGTCATTTTGACCCTTTTGGTACACCATACCCTTTGGTGTCTCTGATGGGAGCTGTGGGTTGATTGTATCGATTCCTGAGCATTGCCTCCACTTCTATTTTGCCTGGGCAGGCTTAGATCCTCTAAGCGGTTTCCCAGTACTCTTGTGCAGGTCGGATTTAGCTCTGAGTGGAAGCATCGTGCAGCCCATATATTTCTTCAAGCCCCGATGGGTATGTTTTAATGTTGCTTCGAATATGCTAACGCCAGACTTACAAATCTAATTCTATAGTACTTCATGTTCCTTATCATGCATATTTCCGTTTGAATAATATTGATTAGTGCAATGATTTTTGTGCCTGCAATTATGTTTTTTTTTTATATTTCAGACACCAGTGTTCAATATTTTCACCACTGAACTGTTCACGGCAGTAAATATGTCAGTATTTGAGCTGTTTACATACGCCTTCACATTGGAAGTATCGAATGACGTCACTTATGGTGGATGTGGATCATTTCGTTGCTCATCAGGCGTTTTAAGTAATAAAACACTGCAAATTTTGTATAATGAAGGTGAGATATATTTGTTGGCATTAAGCGGTTTTATCGACCGAAATCAACAAGGTTTGATATCGGCAGTAGCAGATGACACTTAGATTCACCACTGGGACCCAGATATTAAAAAAGAGTCCATGCAATGGAAGCGCCCTGGCTCATCCCCACCTAAAAAAATTCGTACCCAAACATCAGCCGGCAAGGTAATGGCAACGGTGCTTTGGGACTCCAAATGGATTATATTGATAGATTGCTAGCCTGTTGGTACTTCAATTACAGGAGAATACTATGCCAATGTCATTAAACAATTAAGGGTTGCTATAAAAGAAAAAAGAATGGGAAAGCTAGCTGCTGCCGTCCTTCTTTTGCATGAAAATGCCTCTGTGCACAAGTCCAGAGTTGCACATGTCGAGTGGCTATTTGTGAGTGGAAGTTCGAGCAGTTAAATCACCCGCCATACAGACCAAACCTGGACCCAAATGATTATTGTCTATTCGAAATTGAAGTCCCATTTGCGTGGAACGAGATTTCGGGACAATGATGAGCTCAAGGCTGCTACAGAGGCTTGGTTTGAGGACCAACAGATGACTTTTATTTCAAAGGCATAGACTGCTTATAAGAAAAGTGGACCAAATGCATTAAAGTAAAGGGAGGGGGGGGGGGTTATATTGAAATATAATGTTTAAAGTATCTTCTAATCTGTGAATGAAACCACCTCGCACAGGTATCAATCTGATGTTATGTAGATAAACTAAGAAAATACCAATTTCACATTACCATGGTTATTAAGGACATTCAATCAATCTTTTTAAACATTGAAACTTTTGGTCATATGTTTAAATTCCACCTAGTTTTTTCTCGCCTTTTTCGGCGTAGCTGTATAAGCTGGCTTTTGACCTACTTATTGATATTAGTCTCGATTGAATAAATTGTAATTTGCGATTGGTTAAAAATGTGTAAACTTCTGCAAAAAAGTAGCGGTGAGTATAGCGTTTACCGATGTTTGACAAATATACAGACCAGCTACCGGTAACAACCCATATTTTATTTTTCTCCGCGGTAATAGGCTTTTTTTTTCTCGGAGAACAAGCGAGAAATTTGTCCGAGAAGAAAAAAAATCGCGTTTCAAAGCGGTTAATTTCTCCGCGAAATTTCTCCGCGAACATCGCTATTTCTCGGAGAAAGCTAATTAGTACAGGTGAAGTCGTTCACGGTGTTTCTCCGCGAAATCTGCCTATACCTACATTGTATATTTGTTCATGTGCATGTATTTTTTTTTTCATGCATTAAAATTTGATACACAAAGTGTGAAGCATATGACGAAATGCATGTTCTTTGTACAAAGATGGACAACTCTAGCGATCGTAAAGTATGATTTTGATCCGGTTGGAATCATAATGATTTGCATCTTATGCACTTTACAACGCAGTATGAACACGATGAATGTTTTCTGTTTTCCTTTGTTTACTGTTGTGTAAACGCTTCATAAATTGAAAACTGTTGATTTTCTCTCGGTTCACCATATTGGAAGTAGTTTATTTTTTTCTCAAGTAAATACTTTAGAAAAATCAAACTCAATGTATATAATAACGGGGATCCTGCTTGTACATGTATATGTGGGCGCTGATCTCACTCTACATTTTGGTTGATCTTTTTCTTACACTGCGAGTAATTAAACATCACTGATGCTTACACTTTAGCTTACATGGAGGCCTGCCATTACAATTCAATTTTGCTCATACATCCACATTAACCCATTTCAGACTGGAAATCCCTAAACGGGTACCGTGGCAAACAGTGCAGGCCCAGATCAGACGCCGGGGCCTGCAAACAGCTCGGCCATTTTCCTAATAACTTTTGAAGAAAACACAACCTGAAATCCCAAAATTTTGAAATGAACTCATGCTACATGTATATATAAGGAGGAAGATTCCATTTGGCACAAAAAGGGTTAATATGGGGAAATTACGCGGCAAGCGTTCCAAGGCTGCACATAAGTCTGATCTCCAACTTGGAGCAGAACTACAAAATTCTCCAAGATAATCAGCGAAGTTTGTACAGACATGCAACCTGGGTATCTTGTTAAGTCTACTGTTCGCCCCCGCCCATAGGGGCTTGAAGAAAAATTTGGGCTGCATGATGCTTCTACGCAGAGCTGAATCCGGCCCGCACACTTGTACTGGTAAACCGCTTAGAGGATCTAAGCCTGTCCAGGAACCGCGGTGCGAGGTGGACCGTCCATGCTAATAAACCCTATTGGTTGCATTGGGCGACAGGGCTTGAGAAGTCATTTCATCTCAAGGCGGGTAAAAGTCACACAAAATTGGAAGCAACGTCTCCAAAATGACCTTTACAGTGTTGACGGGGACGTTAAACCTCAAACCAAACAAACAAAATAAGTCTACTGTACACCCCGAAGGTAACTAGCCCCCGTGTCTTAATGGGTAAGAGCGCTGACACTTAACCCATTCAGTACCAGAAACCCCCAAAAGGGGTACCTTGACAAACAGTGCAGGCCCAGATCAGACACCACAGAACGCGTCGTCTGATCAGGGCCTACACTGTTTGCAAAACGTTAAGCCATTTGCCAAACTAAATTAAAAAAAAAAAACCCTGACACCCCTTAGTTTCAAAATGGACTCCTGTATATATAAGGAGGAAGATTCCATTTGGTACAAAAAGGGTTAATCATCCGGTCATTAGCTCTCTCCGCTGTGGTTTGCGTCTCGCTCGGGCCACATATGAGACGCCAAGATCTGCAACAGAAGATGGTCTTACTCCGGTTTTAGCTCAACTCTGATTAGTGGTCCGTTCGAAATAAGTGAAATAATCTTGAAAGTGCCGTAAATCCACTAAACACCACGAGGATAACGGGCATCCTCAAAAGCGCTGACACTCATTAGGACTCTCACTGCTCTGATTCGCACCTCGTTCGGTTCAAATTCTGCAACGTTGAGAGTAAAGAGCGGTCAGCTCGAAATAAATGAATTTGTTCCGACATCATGAAAACACGCCTGGGCAGGCTTAGATCCTGTGAGCGGTTTACCAGTACTCGCATGCGGGTCGGTTTCAGCTATGCGTGGAAGCATCATGCCGCCCATCTATTTCATCAAGCTGAGCTTTTGGTAAATGTCACACATCATTACAAAAACACGCGTATTCAAATATATTGGTAAAATATTACCACCAAAAGAAAAAAAATCTGATAAAAATCCTAAATTTTTTATATTTCTGCTCAAAACATTGATTGTGAGTACTCGTTTGAACCGCCTCACTGAGGCGGTTCTAACGAGTACCCACAATCTATTTTGAGTAGAACTAAGAAAAATACTGTACACCGCTGTAAACCCCAGTTTTACTATACAAAAGTGGGCTTGAAGGGGGTCAAAAATCAAAATTATATAGGCATGTTCTCGTGATGTCATTATGGTGTTAATAACCTACATGTACGACTCATTATGAGAACTCGCCTATTCAAATATATTGTAAAATTTTACCCCTAAAACGGAAAATTTTCGGATAAAAATTCTGGCAATTTTTCATATTTCTGCTCAAGATTTTGGGTACACTTTAAAACGACTCGGCGAGGCGGTTCTAACGAGTACCCACAATCTATGTTGGCAGAAATTAGATAATTAATGTATACCCCTGTTAACCCCAGTAAAAAGTGGGGTTTAAGCGAGTAACAAATAAATAGGCGTATTTTCGTGATGTGAATAAAAGTTGTCTTGAGACTTTTAAAAAGGGATTATACAAAGGAGAAATAAATTACTAAAATGAAACTGTGTAACATGAAAGAATATTTGATTATGATTTAACAATGACTACCATTTGCCTTCGTTTACAAAAACAACGCCAAACAAACGAAGAAAGAATAATGAGCCGAAAATTTCACTACAGCCCAGTCGTATTTTTTCTCCGCGAAACGCGGGTAATTTCATTTTCAATGAAGCAATCGGTCAAATTTTCACCGAGAATTTCTCCGCGAAACCGGGCGAAATTTCAGCGAGAAATTTCTCGCTCATTTTATCTTTTCTCGCTGTTTTGCGGAGAAAATAGCCGATTTCGCGTTAGGCGGTTTCTCCACGAAACAAAAAATATGGGTTTTTACCGGTAGCTGGTCTGTATATGTGGCGGAATAGTCACTTAAGTATGCTATTTATCTATTTAAAGTTGTACAGTACGGCAATGCAGATGTTAAACAATGGAAAATATCCATTATCTAATAAAATAGATGCAATGACGTGAATCATTATAGACAAGTTTTTATTTTGTACAGTGTACTAGACTGGGTTAGGGACTAAGCTATCCCATTCCGGTCTAACCTCGCGTTGTGTTTTAGTTATTGTACATTGAACAACCGAGTTTCTTATCACTGGACTTGAGTTGAGGCCTGATGGTCAAAAGAGGTTGAAAAAAATACCACTGAGAATATTTAAAAGCTCTACAATTTATTAACCAAAGACATTTAAAATTTCAGTATATAATATACCTTCTCTGTCACCGGCCGCACTTTCAGACACTATTTTCAAATTTTATTAATTTCAAACCAAACTGGTCAGTAACCGCTATACATGTAAGCTATATAAAATAACTAACATATCATTGCAGCATTTTATTACAATTAATTTATAAATCAACCATTTTTTCATAGATAAAAATTGTACGTTTAACAAAGGCTTGACACTTCTTACAAGGGAAAAAACTACATAAACAATGTGAGCAGTAATTTACAAGTTATAGCTTTCTAAATACAATACTTGTTTCAAGTTCAACGTCTTTCTCTCAACTGTGGTAAAATCGCATGGTCTTAATTTTACAAATAAACAGGAACTAGGCCTATGCCTTATGCCTGGTAGAAATATTGGCAACATAAATAATATTGTTTGTTTGTTTGTTTGTATGGGAGTTTAACGGCCCAGTCAACACTATTTAGATCAATTTTGAGCCGGTCAATTTACATATCCACACTATTTCTGGGCAGGCTTATAGACACATCCAAACACTACGTCATCACTCAATAATACTTTTTGCCGAGACTGACCGGTGGTTGGCAGAAAACGTCTTTGGCCATTTATCGCCATTGTAAATGCGATGTTATTTTCTCTAAACTTGTATTTTGTTTAGAATCGAAATGACAAAACTGACCTTTACACTTTTATAATAGACATGCCTTGGCTAGTCATTATTGGTTTCTAGAAGATTTGAGGATGTGTCGATGATTAAATTACCTGTTAAACTTATCCAGGTAACGAGGCGGGACGGTCTTAATTATTTGTAATAAAAATGCGCAAAACGAATGACTAAACGCGGAAGATGCATGAATGAGCTCTATAATATATTTATCTACTCATTTTAAGTGTAATTCGATCGTTTTTCTGTGACTGTCAACTAAAATATGCCCGTAATATTGAACCTATTTACAATGTGTTTATATGGAACCAGGGGCTTTTTGCCAACCACGAAAGATTGTAATCAAAAGGAAAAATAATTTTGTGCATGCGCAATGACAGGTAAACAAAGTCACGTGTCAAAACATTGGATCGGTCTATACGTAAGCGGATAACCAGAACAGTGCATATTCTTTCGCCAGAAACTGACAACTACCCTTCTTGAATCAGCGAAAGGGGGAGAACGACCGTAGAAAAGAGATAGAATAGATAGTAGAGGTGATTAAAGCGAGGGACAGTGAAAAATGAGGAAAATGAATGGAAGTGTAGAGACAGAAAAAACGCAACATTCCCCCTCTAAGTTTACCTGCTGCAAGTTTTTCAGCTGAAAGTCAACATCTGGCTTGAAGAAACAGATGGGCTTCATGATGCTTCCAGGGTCAGCATTTTCCCAGGAACTATAAGGGCTTCAAAGTTGAAACTTAGTACACAAATTGATCGTGACGTGTACCAGAATCGGCCTGCTTGTGCTTATGTTCCATTTGTTTCTATAGTAACCGAATATTTCAAAATCTCCTCTATGAGGGTCGCTTGGATTTTTTTTCACAGGAATTTTTCTTCAATAGAGGGTCTTCAAATATTGTTAAAGCAATTCTGTTCGCAGGCCTGAAGTAATAGATTGGGCTGCACAGTGTTACACTTTGTACTCTTTTACAAAAAGGTGCCTAATTTTCACGTGTTTTTTTCAAATACTTCTTTATACTGTTTTTGAATTCGTGATAGATCTGAAGTTTATGTTTCAAAATAGTTCTTCTCTTCATATTGAACCACAAAATAGTTTCAATATTCATATTCCAGTATGCCTTACGCCGTTTATCTTTTTAAAGATATTTCTTGTTTGTATATCAATTTTAGTATGCCCCCGCCATTCGAAGAATGGTAGAAGGGCATATAGCGTTTCACATGTCCGTCCGTCCGTCCGTCTGTTCGTTCGTTCGGTCGTTCGTCCGTCCGTCCATCCGAAACTTAAACGCAGTCCATAACTTTCATATTTCTGAATCGATTTTGAAATTACTTTGTAGAAATGTTAACCATCATGAGACCATGTGTCACATGCAAAACCCAGGTCTGTACCTCCAAGGTCAAGGTCTTACCTAGAGGTCAAAGGTCAAAAAAGGGTCCGAAAATTAAATGCAGTCAATAACTTTCTTATTTCTGGATGGATTTTGAAATTACTTTGTAGAAATGTTTACCATCATGAGTCGATGTGTCACATGCAAAACCCAGGTATGTACCTCCAAGGTTAACGTCATACTTAGAGGTCAAAGGTAAAAAAAATGGTCCGAAACTTTATCACAGTCAATAACTTTCTTATTTCTTGATGGATTCTGATTTTTTTTGTAGAAATGTTTATTATCATGAGCCTATGTGTCACGTGCAAAAACCAGGTCCGTACCTCCAAGGTCAAGGTCATACTTAGAGGTCAATGGTCAAAAAAAGGGTCCGAAACTTAATCGCAGTCAATAACTTTCTTATTTCTGGATGGATTTTGAAATTACTTAGCTGAAATGTAGACCATCATGACACAATTTGCCTTACACAAAACCAAGGTCCTTACCTCCAAGGTCAAGGTCATAATTAGAGGTCAAATGTGAAATAAGGGTCCAAAACTTAAACACCGTCAATAACTTTCTATGGATTAATACGAACATGGACATATTTTCAGGCGGGGGCATCCGTGTCCTATGGACGCATTTCTAGTTAATATTATATTGGAATATTACTATTAATTCTTTATCTTTTTATTTCTTTCAAGAATCAATACAATTACCATACACCTCCTATCCAAGTCATCAAAGGGAAAGAATCACAAAGAACTACAAAACATAACATACATTTACTATTCCGAAAAGGTCAGAAGCGGAAAGCCAAAAGGACGGTTACTATTGCACAAAATGGCCAAACGGCTATCCAAAATGAAAATAAGTTAACAATACATACATGCGAAAATAAATCAGGACAGATGAACCTCCGAACGGTTGCTAAAAAGTTATTAACTTGGGGTTGGTGGGGGAGCGGCTTAAATCGATTTTACGCGGCCACAATCATCGCCATTGGTTCTGCTGTGGTTTAGAAAAATTATTTGTTCAGTCTGCACGAAGGATTTCTAACTCATGAATGCAACACCGAGAACATAAAAATCAAACCACTACAGAGATGGAACAACGATTAGGACCCGTCAACATGACATAAATGAATTGCTGGAGTAAACGAAAACCATCTGTTTGACTTCGGCAGGCCCGACCAGAGACAGAGCATCAGTCGCCAACCGACATTACCATTGTAATTACACTACAGCTGGTGTTCAGGGAATGTGTGGCGATGGTTAAGAATTTCCCTGCACTTCACCATAGTGTAGTTATACTTTATTGTCCTCTGAGATCAACGATTCCACTGCGGAGTTTTGAAGATATTTGATATTTACTGATGAGGTCTTAGTGGCGAAAAAAGCTACTCTGGGCCAGAAAAACTTGTACACTCCATACTTTTCGATTCTACGTTTTAGTCCACAGGATAGCCTGTTAATACAACATATTTGACATCACTACAGCTGGTGTTTAGGGACGGTGTGGCGGCCGTAAAAATCACCTTGCCCTTCATCATTATGTAGTTTATATTTTATTGTCCTCTAGGATCAATGATTCTGGTGGAGGCAATGATCAGGAATCGATACAATTTACCCACAACTCCCATCAGAGACACCAAAGGGAGAGAAACACAAACATGAAACAACAGACCCTAATGGAAACATCAATAGCGGAAAGCCAAAAGGACAGTTACTTTCCCACAAAATGACCAATAAACCTTAAACACAACATATTCATGCTGGAGCCGGCAAAGAATCTGAGGCCCGGTCCAGCAGCGTGCAATTAAAGAGGGAAGCAAAGTTATCAGCCGTAATTTGGTTAACTACAATGCAAAAAGTCTGTCGTATAACATTTATATTGTACCCAATCTTATGATTTTACGAGATTTGAAGTCATTTCAATCATATATTGTTCTGAATTTATATAATAAGTCACCATAAAATTCGGGTTCCGATAGGCCGTGTTGCAAAAGAGTCCAATATTTAATTCTAAAACTAAATCGAAATTACGTCTGTAAGACATAGAGAAAGCTTTGCGAAGTTTATATTACCGATAACCCTGATTAAGACGTTAAGCAATTAATAATTAAGTATGAGTTTTGAAGTCAGTTACATGACTGGACACTCTAGCAAAATTGACAAGAGGGCCCAGGGGGCCGTATTTCGCTCACCTGATCTTCACTGTCTCTAGTACCACAAGTCTAAGCTGTTAACCAAATATCAAAGACCTGGGCCTACTGGTTTCAAACAAGAAGCTTTTTTTTTTTTTTTTTAAAGTTTTCCACTTTATAAGTCTATGTAAGACAAGTGTGCCCCTTGGTGGTGCTATTTTGGCTCCAGGGCTACAATTTGAACTATTTGTAGAGGTCCACAGGATGAAGCTACATATCAAATATCAAAGACTTCGGCCTTCAGGTCTCAGCCGAGAAGAGTTTTAAAGTTTTTCACTATCATTTGTTAAAATGCTAGAATAGAAATCGATTATCTCTAGTGTGTGATTTGTTATTAATCACAATTTATAGGCCAGCTGTAAGTAGACAAATGCTTCACGCTTTGCGCTCGTAATTTGTCTACCTAAAAACTGACCTCTTACTGAACAAATCACAGCTACAGCTGATCTATTTCTTAAGCAGAGATTTAGTGACTGCTCAAGTTGAGTATACAAAATTCTCAAATTTCGTTTCAGTCAAGCACTACTTTGAGGCAAGAAAACCAGATATAACCTTTGGATATATCTACAACGTCCTTGCCCAATGTCAGGACACTACTGATCCTGGTTTCGCTACAGACAGTCATGGTATCATCCTTAATATAACGTTTGGACCTTTGACAACTACTACTACAGAGCGATCAACAACTGTTCAGCTAACTACGGTGACATTTTCGACATCAAAGCTCTCGACCGCGATATTAATTTCATCATCTTTTGACCAAAAAACGTTTAACAATGGAACGTCCTCGATGCAAACATCAAAAAGCGCCAACACAAACGTAGTTCCAACAGTCAATGAAATATCTACTTCCGAAACACCGATAAACAGCGAGACGTCAATGATAACCACCATCTCATCGTCGGTTCCAGAGCATGATGCATCAACATTAAATATTCATAGCAGCTTAGTATCATTTGGATTGTCATTACAACTTAATAGTACACCAGCAACAATATCAACAACCCAGCAATCTGTGAAACCACCTAGCACAACGTTGCCTAATTCAGGGTCAACTGCTGTAATTTATTCTCAGGAAAACAATATTTTCTTTGACAACCCAAGGAATGTAATATCAGTCGCGATACCAGCTGTAATTGTGGCCGGTACGATCATGACAGGAATAAGTTACTTTGTTTATAGGAAAATGAAAATGACACCGAGCATCCAACCTGTACTGACTGTGTAATCTGCTACATATCCTTTCTCTTTCAAAAAGTCAAAACAGGCATCCATGTGTAGGTCCATTACTGGGTACATCGGAAATAAGAAAACCAAAAGAATGGAAAACCAAGGGCGAGAATTGTGGCCATGTAAAATCGATGTAAGCCACCCATCAAAAATATAGAAATAGATTACAAGGAAGAGCCACAAGCAAATATTACAGCCCATTAATGGCATCAAGAGGAAGAGTAACTGACAATGAGGAAAAGAAAAATCAAAGCACTAAGAGTACTGGTGGGTCGAATGTCTCCGAGTGTAGATTTTGAACGAGGACGTACACTTAGACATTTAACCCTTAAATTCCTGTGCTGTAAGCAAAACATGGAGACCCTGATCAGACGCTGCGTTTTTTTTGGTGACTCACCCTTAAATTCCTGTAATGTAAGCAAACAGTGCAGACCCTGATCAGACGCCGCATTCTGCGGCGTCTCATCTGGGTCTACACTGTTTTCCAAGCCCAAACCATGATTCCAGCCCAGATTTTACAGATAACCCTTATACGCAGCACGCTGAACTTACACTGATATTTTTTTATAAATAAGTTATATTGATTTCGATAGACACGTGGGCCACTGCACGAATTCATTTTCTGTCCTTTATAACATTGGGTCGATTGTAAACCAATCGATCCAAAAAACGAATCACAAACAGCACAACAACCAATTCCCGCGTCTCCACAAGAGGTGATCAAGATGCACCAGGCACAATTAATGAAAATGAAATAAATAATAATAAAAATGCACAACCAATTGCACATACAACATGAAGAGCCCCGTCGGAAAATCTGACAAAGCTACATTTAAAATAAACAACATTAAAACCACCGCCTTTGGCCCCCGCCCATCGGGGCTTGAAGAAATAGATGGGCTGCATGATGCTTCCACGCGGAGCTGAAACCGACCGCATATGATTACTGGTAAACCGCTTAGAGGATCTAAGCCTGCCTAGGCAAAGTGGTGCGAGTCGGATTGTTCATGAATATAAAACGCTTTTGGTTTCATTGGGCGGCAGGGCTTGAGATGTCATTTTATCTCAATGTCGGGTAGAAGTCCCACAAAATTTGAAGCGATGTCTCCAAAATGACCTATACAGTGTTAAAGGCGACGTAAAACCTCAAACCAAACAAACCAACAAAATCCTTCAGTAGCGAGAACCTCTGGGGACTTTAAATAGATTCTATGGGCCCAATCTTTACTCTAGGTTTTAATATTATTTACAACACACAACATATTTGGAACCTGAATGTAACCAACTCATTAAATAGACCATCACAGAATACCATACAAATTAGAGTTAACTGAAATACAAACCAAATTGTGACGAATAAAACATGAGTGTTCGTACACTGTTCCATACACTGTAAGCTGGAGTTAAAGAACACCACCAGTGTCAAGCCAAGGACAAATCACCAGGCACGAACCACTAGTAAAATAACAATTTTAAGTTGGTGTCGTCATCGAGTCAGAGACATGAACCCCCGTCGTGCAATGAAAGAGGGAAGAATAATTAGCCTTAGCTAGCAGCCCTGACGTTAAGAACCATTACAAACGGTGCAAAATGTTATAAGAGATGTATATTAGAAGCATGTTTCCAGCATCTTTACCTTTGAAGATTGCAATACAGATCCCGATAGTCCCCAAAATAATGGTAAAGTTAAACAATTTTGGTCATTCGTAAAGTCCCTGAAAAATGATTCGTTTGGGATCACTTCGCTAGGGGAAAATGGAATTCTTAAAACAAACTCGCGCGAAAAGGCTAACATATGCAATAAACAGTTTCAATCGGCATTTACACGTGAAACTGATGTTGAGCCAAAGTCCGTTCCCCTCTATGGGGGACATAGCAGTTGACCCCAAGGGGATAGCTAAACTGTTGGGTAAGCTCAGGATGCATAAGGCATCTGGGCCCGACGATCTGAATGGCAGGGTACTTAAGGAATGTATTGCTGAAATCTCTCCTGTATTGGCCTTTATCTTCAATGAATCACTTGCCCGGGGCACTGTACAAGATGACTGGCGACAAGCTAATGCTACCCCGGTCTATAAGAAAGGTAAAAAATATGATGCAGCAAATTATAGACCATTGTCGCTAATATGCATCCGTTGCAAAACCCTGGACATATATCAGTAAGCAATATCAACAAGCACCTAGCCTTTGAGAGCATTCTTGCTGACTTTCAACATCGTTTCCAGAGTCACAGGTCTTGTGAAACGCAATTAGTTCAATTTTACCATTACATTGTGAGCAATCTGGATGGGGCTATAAACTAATGCTGTCTGTCGTTTATCAACACATAGGTGGATTAGCCCATGGCTCTCTGGGACCTAAAAACAAGTTGTACTTAATGACCAAGCGTCAGATCCAGTCGCTGCTTTATCTGGTGACCCCCAAGGTTTGGTCCTTGGACCGATCCTCTTCTTGGTTTTCATCAGTGATCTCCCTGATAATATGATGTCATCGGTCCGTTTGTTTGCTGATGATTGTGTCCTGTATAGGAACATATATTCTCCTTCTGACCGTCTTATTTTACAAATGACCTGGATTGCACAGTGGGAGGCCGATTGGCAGATGAAGTTAAATGTGGCCAAATGTCATTCAATGAGGGTGTCACGACACTCTATGGACAAGCAAATTAAGTTTGACTATACACTTCACCAGCTAATTTTGGAACATGTTCAATCCGCCAAATATCTTGGTATCACCATCACTGACGATTTAGGATTTAGGATTCCTTAGACGTAATTTGGCCTTTGTACCTAGGCAGACAAAGGATGTTGCATTTTAAACATTGGTTCGTCCTCAACTTGAAAATGCATCACCCATTTGGCATACATATGTTAAAACTCAGATTCAGCAGGTGGAGAATGTGCAGAGGACAGCTGCTCAATGGACCTGAAGGCGATGGCGAAATAGAAGTAGCGTCGGTGACATGCTTAATGAGCTAGAGTAGTCGTCGCTGCAGTGCGTCGTGAGCAGTCCTATCCTATTTAACCTTCTTTTGTAAGATACACTCTGATACAGTGTCTATTAATAAAGATAGGTACTTGACCCCTGTAACAGCGTCAACCCAAACGAGGGCATCAAAAGTAAACAACTCACAATATCATTGCTACCAGTCCTATAGCGATGCCCTGAAAAACTCCTTCTTTCCTAGAACTATTCCTCAATGGAATAGCCTTCCCTCCTCTGCGGTGAATGCCAAGTCCGCAAAGGAGTTCAAAGCCGTACAGTGTAAGATTGAGATTCAGAGGTATGCGTTTTAGGATATCTGTTTTGCAGATTGTAAATAGTTTTAAGGACGCATCCAGCGGTTTTCTTTTTTCAGCTAAATTCTAATTTTAGTCACCCATTCAACTGAAGAAATGGCCAAATATGACCGACTCAGTATAAGAAGATAGATAGATAGAAATTATCAACCACGAC
Source organism: Lucinisca nassula (assembly GCA_963580285.1). Taxonomy (NCBI): domain Eukaryota; kingdom Metazoa; phylum Mollusca; class Bivalvia; order Lucinida; family Lucinidae; genus Lucinisca; species Lucinisca nassula. The sequence continues at coordinate 75,060,479 of OY757022.1, forward strand.
TGTGTACAAGACTAGGTATGTCATCACGATAACAAGTCCGTGAAACGAAGACCCCTCTAAGACCCACATTATATAAAGAAAAATGGGGTTTACGGTGTTGTACATTATCTGCCTTATTTTTGCTCAAAACATAGATTGTGGGGTTTGTGTGTTTGTTTGATTTGAGGTTTAAATTCCCTAGATTGTGTTTTCTCGTTAGGAGTCTATGTTGAAAGCACAAATAACAACGATTGTACAATGTTTGCCTTATATTTATCATTTCTGACACCATGTTGGACGCCATTATGTCACATTGACCTGTTTTCCTAATGCTGTCTGTCGTTTATCATTTATATTGTGCCACATTCTTTTATTATCATATTTAATTGATTCTAAAATCAGATTTCTTCATATTGTTTCGAAATTTATAAACTAAACCTCCATAAAACTCTGGTCCTGATATGCCTTGTTGCAGAAGTGTGTCTTTAAATTAACCGCGTATTTTTCAACCAGTTTAGAATGCCGTCGACATTATTTAGAAAATGATCAGTCAAATTTACCGCCCTAGAACTTTACCGCCCTGGAACTTAAGTTAAATAAAGTAAATTCTTCTGATACCGAGGCTCCGTTTTTGGATTTACATCTATCTATTTTAGATGGTCGTGTTGCCTGCAAAATTTATGATAACCGTGATGACTTTGATTTTGAGATTGTAAATTGTCCTTTCTTGCGACTTCCTTTGGCGTTTATATTTCCAATTAATTCTATCTGCGAACGTGTCCAGACAGGTAACTGACTTCAACACTCGTTATATTGTTATCTGCTAAACTTCTTAATCAGGGTTATCGGTATCACAAACTGGGCAAAGCCTTTTCAAAATTTTATAGACGTCATTCCGATTTAAATTCTAAATTTAATGTTGGAGTTAAATCTCTTCTGCAACAATGTCTATCGGAATCCGAAGTTTATGGTGACTTAGAATTTAAATTCAGAAAAATATATAATTGCCATGACTTCAACACCCAATTTCATATGGTTGCTTGATTTTTGTGTTCTCGGAGATGTTGCACTGATGAGTTAGGAGGCCTTCATGCGGACCGAAAAAAATATCTGTCAAAATCGCGACGGAAATAAGGGCGAGGATTGCAGCTGCGTAAAACCGATTTATCCCCCTGGTGGAATTTGTTTCACTGACCTTCCAAGACGGTTCTTCTGTCGCGGTTTATTTGTGTAATGGTTTGTCTTTTGAGAGTGTGTATCGCTAAAATTAGTTTGTTTTGGATAGCCAATCGGACATTTTGTTGGAAAGTGACTAACCTTTTGGCTTTCGGCTATTGCTGTTTCCATTAGGGTCTAGTTATTTTATGTCTGTATTTCTTTCCCTTTGGTGTCACTGATGGGAGCTGTGGGTCAATTTTAGCAATTCCTGATGAATGCCTTCGCTTCTATTTCTAAGTTTATGATATTGAAAGCCCTGTTTAAGAATGTTCGAAATAAGGAGGTTATTCCGATCATTAAAATCGTCAACATGAGATGAAACTCTAGCGAAACAATAAGTTGGGAAATATACACTCCATAAGAAGGAGGACGGGGTTCATCCCCAAATAAAAACCAAAAATTACAATATGAACGTCAAAATCATCCAGTTTGTCGTATATCTTAGATGAGATTATACCACTAGGGGCGGACAGATCCAAATATACAAAGGTTGCTATCGTATCAAAGGAATTAACCCTATTTAGTTGTAGTTCGGGGGATAAATCTTGTCAACCATTTGCTTAAAATATGCCAATATTAAGTTAATCATCCAGACATCTAGACGATGAATTAAACACATCAATTGCATCAGCTTGAGTTTCACCAGAGAGAGAGAGAGAGAGAGAGAGGGAGAGAGAGAGGGGGAAAGAGAGAGAGAGAAACAGAGAGAGAAAGAGAGAGCATTCAATTTAAAGAGAAACGATCAGGAACTGATACAATCAGATCCCAAATACTTCCCACAATATCACAAGGGAAAGAAATTGAAACATAGCGTGACGACAGTAAATAAAACCTAGCACAAGTAAACCGAGTCAGCAGCCATTTCCCAAACAGGTTGTGACTCAGAATATCAAAACCTACAGACCAGCTACCGGTAATTAACCCATATTTTTTTTTCTCCGCGGTGATAGGCCTTTTTTTCTCCGAGAAGAAAAAAAATCGCGTTTCAAAGCGGTTAATTTCTCCGCGAAACGCAGCGAAATTTCTCCGCGAATATCGCTTTTTCTCGGAGAAAGCCAATTAGTACAGGAGAAGTCGTTCACGGTGTTTCTCCGCGAAATCGGCCTTTACCTACATGTATATTTATTCATGTGCATGTATTTGTTTTTTTCATGCATTAAAATTTGGTACACAAAGTTTGAAGCATATGACGAAATGCATGTTCTTTGTAGAAAGATTGACAACTCTAGCGATCGTAAAGTTTGATTTTGATCCGGCTGGAATCATAATGATTTGCATCTTATGCACTTTACAACGCAGTATGAATATGGTGAATGTTTTCTGTATTCCTTTTGTTACTGTTTTGCAAACGCTTCATAAATTGAAAATGTTGATTTTCTATCGGTTCACCATATTGGGAGTACTTTATTTTTTTCTCAAGTAAATACTTTAGAAAAATCAAACTAAATGTATGTAATAATGGGGATCCTGCTTGTACATGTATGTGTGGGCGCTGATCTTACAATACATTTTTGTTGATCTTTTTGTTACACTGCGAGTAATTAAACATCACTGATGCTTACCCTTATGTTCACATGTAGTCCGAGTGAGAGGTCTAATGTTTAAGAGAAGGCCACGGAGGCCCGCTTGCGTTCTTGCCTTTACAATTCCACTTTGCTCATACATGTACATTAACCCATTTCAGACTGGAAACACCTAAACGGGTACCGTGGCAAACAGTGCAGGCCCAGATCAGACGCCGCAGAACGAGGTGTGTGATCAGGGCCTACACTGTTTGCAAAACTGTTCGGCCATTTTCCTAAAAATTTTTGAAGAAAACACAACCTGAAACCCTAAATTTTGCAATTGACTCATGCTATATATAAGGAGGAAGATTCCATTTGGTACAAAAAGGGTTAATATGGGGAAATTGCGCGGCAAGCATTCCAAGGCTGTATATAAAGTAGTAGTAAAACAAAGCTCAGGAATCGATACCATTAACTTACTCCACCCATCACAGACACCAAAGGGAAAAGAAACAAAACATGAAGCGACCAGACCATAATGGAAACCTAAACAAAGGAAGGCAATACGGACAGTTACTTTCCCACAAAATGGCCATATGACCATCCAAAATATAAAAACCACAAGTGATACACACAGTAAGTAACAAACAACAACATAAATAAACCGCCACAGAAGAACCGCCTTAGAACGGTCAGTGGAAAGATTTCCACTGGGGGCTTTAATCGATTTTTTTGTGGCCACAATCCTCGCCCTTACTTCCGTCGCGATTTCGACAAATAATTTGTTCAGTCCGCATGAAGGCCTCCTAACTCATCAGTGCAGCATCTCCGTGAACAAAATAATCAAAGAACCACAGAGGTGAGACAACGGTGAGCAAGAAACCACTGAAATGCTGGAGCAAACGAAAACCAACAGTAAGATTCCGATGGGCCCAACCAGAGACAGAGCATCAGGCACCAACCAATATTACCTCGAATTAGATCTCTCTAATTCTCAATAAATCTTTACGTTGGAACCGTCATAGAATCTGAGGCCTGACCCACCGGCGTGCAATTAAAGAGGGAAGCAAAGTTGCCAACCGTGATTGGGTTAACTACCATGCAAGCAGTCTGGTGTATAACATCCATGATGTACCCAATCTTTTTATATCGAAGAATGATTTTACGAAATTGGGTGCTGAAGTCATTGCGGTTATATATTTTTCTGAATTTATATACTAAATCACCATAAAATTCGGGTTCCGACAGACCTTGTTGCAGAAGAGATTTAAGTCCAATATTGAATTTTGAAATTAAATCAGAATGGCGTCTATAAAATTTTAAAAAGGCTGCGTTGTTTATGGTACCGATAACTCTGATTAAGAAGTTTAGCCGTTAATAATTGCGCTGCGTACCAACACAGCGCCATTTGTGATTGGTTTGAGACACATACTATGTATTCATGAAAGTTGACTTTCATTGATGTAAGCGAAATGTCAGTTAATGAAGTTCGCGTTATAGATAAAATTAAAACACTTTTTTAACAATTATAATTTGCGACTACATTCAATTATACATTTGCAATCTGAATTTTTGCCTTTCGCATTCTATTTTTGATACATTCTGGATTTTTAATAACGGACTTTGTTTTTCGCTTTAAACGTCGAAAGGGTATTCGGTTTTGATTATTGTTTTATTTTCAATCAGTACAGTCCTGAATATACTCCTGATATCCCGCTGTTGAAATGACCCAAAATTAAAATTCAGTGTTTGAAATAGATGACGGTATGTCTATGTGTGTTTGAAATAGATGACAGTGTTACTACACAGAATGGTACAATCTAAGGTTTAAAAATATCCCTTTCGATTCCAGTGATCGTCTACTGCGTAATAATTGAGCCTGTTGCTACAGCAAAGGTTAACCCTTTCAACCCTGAAATCCGGCACATATATTTATGCAAACAACGTAGATCCTGACGAGATGGCTCATAATGAGCCACCTTTCAGGATATATTACTTGGCATCCTGATGACGCTTTTAAGCTAGATACTATATTTAGTAGATTGGACGTGCCCAAAGTCAGTGCTCCAAAAACTCAGGGGTGAAAGTGTTAAAGGGGTAAATGAATCAAAGCATGGGCAGCACTGAGAAATCAGGTATCTCTTAGATTGATAGGACAAATGGTCCTGAAGGGGAACTTGAACTGTTTCCTTTAACCTTTGAATAATTATACCCTAAGCAAATAGTGTAGACCTTGATCAGACACCGCGTTTTGATATGGTTCTACACTGTTTGCAAAACCCAAAACATGATTCTAGTCCAGATCCCACAGATAACTCTCTAACATGTACTCTGAATTCACAGCGATACAAATAACGCCGCCCCCCCCCCCAACTTTTTTTCGCAAATGACCGCTACCTGGATTTCCTTAAACACGCCATGTAATTTTGACCCCCTTAAATCCCACTTTTATATAGTAAATGTGATGTTAACGGTGGTATATATTATTTCTTCTTATTTCTGATTTGTTTGTTTGTATGTATTGGTTTGTTGTTTGATTTGAGGTTTAACGTCCCGTCAACACTGTAAAGGTGATTTTGGAGACCTTGCTTCCAATTTTGTAGGATTTTTACCCGACATTGAGATGAAATGACATCTCAAGCCCTGTCACCCAATGAAACCAATAGGGTTTATTAGCATGGACGGTCCGCCTCGCACCGCGGTTCCTGGACAGGCTTAGATCCTCTCAGCGGTTTGCCAGTACTAGTGTGCGGACCGGATTCAGCTCTGCGTGGAAGCATCATGCAGCCCATATATTTCTTCAAGCCCCTATGGGCTTGTTTGTATTGGAGTTTAACGGCCCAGTCAACGCTATTTTAGGCCGGCCTTGGAAGCTCAGTCGGATGCGCGTTTGACTAGTGATCAGGAGGATGCGGGTTCGATAGCTGCCGGGTCGGCAACATTCTTTCGTAGAAATTGAACATATAATCTTTTCTAAGGATATTCTCTCCCTTCCGCTGATTCAAGGTCACTTCTCTGTTTCTGACGAAAGAATGTGCGCTGTACTGGTTAACCGCTTACGCATACGACTGCCAAGGAAAAGTGTGGATAGGTCAAAAATGACCTAAAATAGTGTTGACTGGGCCGTTAAACTCCAATACAAACAAAACAAAGCAACACTGTTTTAGGTCATTTTTGAGCCGGTCAGGGCTCTTGCTCGTAATTATCGCCTTGTGTCCCCGACGTGTGTTCCATGTAAATTGCTTGAACATATAGTCTTCTGATCATGGCATGGCCTACATAAATGAACATAAACTTTTATCAGATAGACAGCATGCATTTAGAAAAAAGCTATAGTTGTGGAGCTCAGTTGAGCACGTTTATTAATGAGTGGGTAAAAATCTTGGACAAAGGGGGACAGGTTGACACAGTTATTCTGGACTTCCAGAAGGCTTTTGGCACACGCCCTCATGAACTACTTAAAGTCAAATTATCTGATTACGGTATTGTGGGGAAGAGTCTCAAATGGATAGATTCCTTTCTTTGCTACAGTAAATAGCGAGTCTATTAATGATATTTCCACAGACACTGACTCGGAAATATGACTGTTCACCGACGACTGTGATTAGAGATACAGATTCCACACTGAAACTTCAGAATGATAAATATAGACGTGTGGATGTTCGGCACGAAAATGCGGCATCAGATTTTAGCCCGTTAATGCATTTGTATGCGGGTAGCTAGGAAGAGAGCCAATAAAATTGAGGCGTCTTGCACCTAAGAGGGAACGGTCCTCGAGAATGAGGATTCCATTAAATACCTTGGTGTGACAATCACATACGTTTTGAGACGGAATACATACATAAGCGATATGTATACTAAGGCAAAGAAAACAGGCGAAATCTTCATCAGTGTCCTCATGATGTAAATGGGGGTAGCATTTAAAGGACTTGTTCGCCCAATCTTGGAATATGGTAGTTGTATCTGGGATCCCAAGGGGGTGATCCTCGATGAAGAAATTGAAAAAAAATGTTCAGAATAGAGCTGCTTCATTTGTAACAAGCAATTACTGCTTTGAAACAGAGAGTATGACTGGAATACTAGGAAAACTTTGATGGGAGTCTCTCGAGAATACGAGAAGAGACAGTAGGCTAATACTATTATACAAAGGTCTAAAGGGTCCTGCCAGCATTCCAAACATATGCCCATATTTCACCAGCTATAGGCGCTGTAGAAATCAACATTAATTGGCATTTCAGACACCTAGTTCAAGAACTGATGTTTACAAAGAATGTGACAAGTAGTTTTGTCTTCTATCCTGTTCACAAGCTTTTATGTCAAATCCATTATGACCTTGACATTTGACCCTTGACCTTGAAAATCAACAGGGTTCATGGGGACATTTGTGGAAGGTTTGATGCTTCTATGAGGATAGCTTTGTCTTCTACCATGTTCAAAGGATTTTAATGTCAAGTCCATTGTGACCTTGACATTCGATCCTTGACCTTGAAAATCAGTAGGGTTAATCCTCTCTCCATGGGGAACATTTGTGGAAGGTTTGATGCTACTATGATGATAGCTGTGTCTACTTTCCTGTTCACGAGGTTTAAAATGTCCAGTCCAATTTGATCTTGACCTTAAAATCACCAGGGTTCATCCTCTCTCCATGGGAAACATTTATGAAAGGTTTGATGCTTCTATGAGAATAGCGTTAAAGTCTAGCTGTTCACAAGGTATTTAATGTCAAGCCCATTGTGACCTTGGCATTCGATCATTGACCTTGAAAATCATTAGGGTTCATTCTCTCTCCATGTGAAACATTTGTGGAAGGTCTGATGCTTCTATGATGATAGCTTTGTCTTCTATCCTGTTCACAATGTTTTTTATTGTCAAGTCCATTGTGATCTTGACATTTTAACCTTGACCTTAAAATCAATAGGGTTCATCCTCTCTCCATGGGAAACATTTATGGAAGGTTTGATGCTTCTATGATGATAGCTTTGTAGCCTGTACTGTTCACAAGGTTTTAATGTTAAGTCTAGTGTGACCTTGACATTCGATCTCTGACACTGAAAATCATTAGGGTTCATCCTCTCTCCATGGTAAACATTTGTGGAAGGTCTGATGCTTCTATGATGATAGCTTTTGTCTTCTATCCTGTTCACAAGATTTTAATGTCAAGTCTATTGTGATCTTGACATTTGACACGACCTTAAAAATCAATAGGGTTCATCCTCTCTCCATGGGGAACATTTGTGGAAGGTTTGATGCTTCTTTGTTGATAGCTTTGACTTTTATCCTGTTCACAATGTTTTTAATGTCAAGTCCATTGTTATCAAGTCCATTGTGACCTTGACATTTGACCATTGACCTTGATAATCAACAGGAATTATCCTCTCTGCATGGGAAACATTTGTGGAAGGTTTGATGTTTTTCCGATGCTGGCTTTGTCTTCAATCCTGTTCACAAGTTTCTGGACACACACACACATGAACACACGGTCGCGATGCTTTATCACCTACGCAACTTTGTTGCGAGGGGATAATAACAAACAATCAGGTAATGTGTCATTGACTGGTGATAGATTTTTCTAACAGAGATTCAAAATGCTAACATGTAAAGTATTTGGCTGCTTATTTGCGGCGAAATGCTCTTTATGATCTGCTTGCGATGTTTCATACTCTTGTTCCACCTTCTGTTGATGATTGACACTGCCCTCTATATAGAATGGCCTTAGAAAACTATTCCTATTTTTTTTTTTTTTTTTTTTTTTTTTTGTATTACGTCAAACCATTTAAAGACATGCAAAATTGTGAAACCATTTAATGAAATTAAAGGTAACAAAAGTTGTTTTCCGCAGCGCTTCCTCCTTTGCTCCTATATGGAGCAATTTTGTACTTGTTTATTACGAGTGTTGAAGTCAGTTACATGACTACACACTCTAGAAAATCGAATTAATTGCGAAATATAAACGCCTTCTAGAGTCTGATCTCTAACTTGGAGCAGAACTACAAAATTCTCCAAGATAATCAGCGAAGTTTGTACAGACATGCAACCTGGGTATCTTGTTAAGTAGAAGTAAAACAAAGATCAGGAATCGATACAATTAACTTACTCCACCCACCAAAGACACCAAAGGGAAAGAAACACAAACATTAAGCGACCAGACCATAATGGAAACCTTAACAAAGTAAGACCATAAGGACAGTTACTTTCCCACAAAATGGCCATCTGGCCATCCAAAATAAAAAGACACAAGTGATACACACAGTAAGTAACAAACAAAAACATAAATAAATCGCCACAGAAGAACCGCCTTTAACCGGTAGTGGAAAGATTTCCACGGGGGGGGGGGGGGGGGGGGGGGGCTTAAATCGATTTTACTTGGCCAAAATCCTCGCCCTTACTTCCGTCGCGATTTAGACAATTTGTTCAGTCCGCATGAAGGCCTCCTAACTCATCAGTGCAACATCTCCGTGAACAGAAATAATCAAAGAACCACAGAGGTGAGACAACGGTGAGAACTCGACAGCCAGAAACCACTGAAATGCTGGAGCAAAAGAAAACCAACAGTTAGACTCCGATGGGCCCGACCAGAGACAGGGCATCAGACACCAACTAACATTACCCTGAATTAGATCTCTCTAATTCTCAATAAGCCTTTACGTTGGAACCGTCATAGAATCTGAGGCCTAACCCACCGGCGTGCAATTAAAGAGGGAAGCAAAGTTGCCAACCATGATTGGGTTAACTACCATGCATGCAGTCTGTCGTATAACATCCATGTTGTACCCAATCTTTTTTTTTATATCGAAGAATGATTTTACGAAATTGGGTGCTGAAGTCATTGCGGTTATATATTTTTCTGAATTTATATACTAAGTCACCATAAAATTCGGGTTCCGATAGACCTTGTTGCAGAAGAGATTTAAGTCCAATATTGAATTTTGAAATTAAATCAGAATGGCGTCTATAAAATTTTGAAAAGGCTTTGCGTAGTTTATGGTACCGAAAACCCTGATTAAGAAGTTTAGCCGTTAACAATTTATTACACTGTAGCAAATCGAATTAATTGCGAAATATAAACGCCATAGGATGGCGCACGAGGAACATCACCATCAAAAAATGAAAATTTACAATCTCAAAATCAAAGTCATCGCGTTTATCATAAATTTTGCACGAAACAAACCCATCTAGAATAGATAGATGTAAATCCAAAAACGGGGCCTCTGTATCAGAAGAATTGGCTTTATTTAACTGAAGTTCTGGGGGGTTAATCTGACTGATCAAACCATCAAAATAGGTATTATGAATATTTAATAAATTATCTAAATATCTAGAAGTGGAGCTAAAAGCTTCAATAATTTCAGATTGGTTATCAATGGAAAGCGACAACATGAAGTCTCTTTCATAACAATACAAGAACAGATCAGCAACAAGAGGTGCGCAATTCGTACCCATCGGAATGCCCACAATTTGTCTAAATAACTTAGTACCGAATCTAATATAAATATTGTTAATTTGAAAGGTGAGGGCATCACACACTTTCTGACATGACCAAAGTGTATAATTCTTATGCTCTTTAGAAGTGAAAAATGCATTTAAGTCTACTGTACACCCCGAAGGTAACTGGCCCCAGTGTCCTAATGGGTAAGAGCGCTGACTCTTAACCCATTCAATACCATCAACCCCTAAAGGGTACCTTGGCAAACAGTGCAGGCCAAGATCAGACACCTCAGAACGCGGTGTCTGATCAGGGCCTACACTGTTTGCAAAACGTTAAGCCATTGCCCGAACTAAATTAAAAAAAAACAAACAAAAAAAAAAAAACTGACACCCCTTAGTTTCAACATGGACTCCTGTATATATAAGGAGGAAGATTCCATTTGGTACAAAAAGGGTTAATCATCGGGCCATTAGGTCTCTCCGCTGTGGTTTGCGCCTCGCTCAGGCTACATACATGTAGTTGATAACGAGTACCCACATCCTACATTGGACGTCTAGGAACACATTAAGGAAAATGTATTCCTTTTAAACTCCAGTTCTCTCTATACATGTATGTGTGCATGTAAAATGGTGAATAGTGGGTCATTCATTACATGGGCTTTTTTAACATGTTGATGCACCACCTGTTTGCTCCAACTTGGTGTATTTATTAGTTAGTGGTGGGTGAGGGGTCGGGGAAGGAGACTTTGTAGCGCAAATAATGCGTGCGAATGCAAAGTAGCATGTCCTTTTTCTCGCGCCTGCATGAAGCATGGTGCGATATAGGTGTCCGTTTTTCGTCCGTTCGTCCGCGACATAGACCTAGCCTGCGGTGGAATTCATGTGTTCCTCGTTAACTGGTCACTAACTTTGCATTTAAAGCACTGCTTGCTGTACCAATTTGACAGTTTGAAATCATAAATAAATGAGGCGAATCTGAGCTTTTGGTTTTGTTTGTTTGAGGTTTTACGTCCCCGTCAACACTGTAACGGTCATTTTGGAGACGTCGCTTCCAATTTTGTGGGACTTTTATAAGCATTGACGGTCTGACACGCGCAATTTTGCCTGGGCAGGATTTTGTTTGTTTGATTTGAGGTTTAATGTCCCCGTCAACACTGTAAAGGTCATTTTGGAGACATTGCTTCCTATTTTGTGGGACTTTTAGCCGACATTGAGATGAAATGACATCTCAAGTCCTGCCGCCCAATGAAACCAATAGGGTTTATAAGCATGGACGGGCCGACTCGCACCACTTTGCCTGGGCATGCTTAGATCCTCTAAGCGGTTTACCAGTACTCGTGTGCGAGTCCGTTTCAGCTCTGCGTGGAAGCATCATGCAGCCCATCTATTTCATCAAGCTGAGCTTTTGGTAAATGTCACACATCATTATGGTGTTAATAACCTACATGTGCGACTCATTATGAGAACCGTCGCCTATTCGAATATATTGTAAAATTTTACAACTAAAAACGGAAAATTTTCGGATAAAATTTCTGGCATTTTTCATATTTCTGCTCAAGATTTTGGGTACACTCGAGTACCCACAATCAATGTGAGCAGAAGTTAGATAAATAATGTATACCCCTCTAAACCCCAGTTTAAAGCGGGGTTTAAGTGGGGTTTAAGTGGGTAACAAATAAATAGGCGTATTTTTGTAATGCGAATAAACGTTGTCATGCGACTTTTATAAAAATAAATTGCTTAAATGAAATTGTGTAACATGAAAGAATATTAGAATATAAGTTTTACCATTTGCCTTTGTTTACAAAAACAACGCCAAACAAACGAAGAAATAATAATGAGCCGAAAATTTCACGTAAGTCCAATTGTATTTTTTTCTCCGCGAAACGCGGGTAATTTCGTTTTCAATGAAATTAATCGGTCAAATTTTCGCCGAGAATCTCCAAGAATTTTCTCCGCGAAGCCGGGAGAAATTTCAGCGAGAAATTTCTCGCTCATTTTATCTTTTTTCGCTGTTTTGGTGAGAAAATAGCCGATTTGGCGTTAGGCAGTTTCTCCGCGAAACCAAAAAAAAAAAAAAAAATTGGGTTATTACCGGTAGCTGGTCTGTAAATTAAAAAGAGCAATATACATAATGGGGGAAAGAATCAGAAACACCAACAAGACAAACATGAAGCTCTCACCTTTCTACTTGACAATATTTACATAAGATTAAGTTATTAAGACAAGTTGTGGGTCTTCATATGGGTACAAATTGCGCAACACTTGTGTCTGATCTGTTCTTGTTTTGTTATGACAGAGACATCATGGTGTCCCAGTTATTCAGTTAAATAAAGCAAATTCTTCTGATACCGAGGCCCCGTTTTTTGGATTTATATCTATCTATTGTAGATTGGTTTGTTTCTTGCAAAATTTATGAAAAACGCGATGATTTTGATTTTGAGATTGTAAATTTTTCTTGTTTGACGGTGATGTTCCTCGTGCGGCCTCCTATGGCGTTTATATTTCGCAATTAATTCGATTTGCCAGAGTGTCTAGTCATATAAGTGACTTCAATATTTGTAATTAATTTTTAACTGCTAAACTTCTTCATCAGGGTAATCGGTATCATAAGCTGCGCAAAGCGCTTTCAAAATTTTACAGACCTCATTCCGATTTAATTTCTAAATTCAATGTTGGACTTAAAACTCTTCTGCAACAAGTTCTATCGGGACTCTAATTTTATGGTGACTTAGTTTATAAATTCAAAAAAATATACAAATTCAATGACTTAAGCACCCAATTTCGTAAAATCATTCTTCGATACGAGGACTGTTCAAATATGAATGCAAGTAGAACGTTTTCCCATGCACTAATGCGAAAATCACCTGAAAATAAATATCACAGCGTAGAAAAACATTTTACCTATACATTGATACCAAACCTGTTAAAATCCGTACACTTTAGCCAGGTATATCGTTCGATAAACACTGTCTATTCTTGTATACTAATACAAAACATGGTTGGAAGAAGGTCAGAGTACGTCGTTGAAATACGGTCCTATATTAAGAATCGTTGTATTCTTGGTAGACGGTGCAAAGACATTTTTGATGAAATATGTTCGGTTTATGGGCATAATGAAATGTCTTTCCGACAGTTTTTCGTTGGTGTAAGAAATTCAGCTGTGGGCTAGGTTCAACAGAAGATGCACCACATGACTGTCGGCCAAAAAGAGCAACATCTGCCAAGATGGTTGCTAGAGTGAAAGAAATAGTTGCACCCGATGCACGATACACCACTAGGCAAATAGCTAGTATGGTTTGCATCTCATTAGGAGCAGCTCATACAATTCTGAAACGGGATTTGAAAATGAGAAAGATCTGTGCTAGATGGATTCCCCATCTGTTGACAGATGAGCAGAAAAAGACACGCGTTCAGTGCGCCAAGAAGTTGCTTAAAAAGTTTCCAAATTACAATGCACGGTCTTTCTAATGTCGTCACAGGTGACGAGACATGAGTTCACTTTTTTGAGCCAAAACGAAAGATTCAGAACAAAATACGGGCAACAAAGTATTGCAAAAGACCATGCATTGCAAAGCGGACCATGAGCGTCAAGAAGGCAATGTATGCCATATTCTTTTCAAATCAGGGCTCTGCTATTCAGGTTGCTGTGCCTAAAGGCAAATCTGTAAATGCGAAGTTTTACAAGAATAAAGTTCTTCGAAAATTGAAGAAATATTTCAAAGAACGAAGACCCGCAACTGGTTTGGCAAATGTCAGATTGCTACATGACAATGCGTCATCGCAGAAGGCGTTCATTGTGCAAGACTATCTGAAGCAGGAAAAGATTGTTGAACTCCCTCACCACCCGTATTCCCCTGACCTTGCCCCGTGTGACTTTCTTTTTTGTTACCACGGCTGAAAAAATACCTTTCTGGTCGAAAATTTGTTCAGCGCAAACACCTCGGTTCTGCAATATTCCAGTGCCTTCATAGTATACCTCGAAAAGACTACCAAAATGCATTCAATGATTGGATCAGAAGACTGAAAGTTTGTATATCTGTTGAAGGGGAATCCTTTGAGGGGACAAAATAAATTTTTCATCGAAATCTATCACGAAATCATTGTTATGTGCTTAGTTGCATTCATATTTGAACAGTCCTCGTATAAAAAGATAGGGTACAACATAAATGTTGTACGACAGACTGCATGCATAGTAGTTAACCAAATCACGGTTGACAACTTTGCTTCCCTCTTAAATTGCACGCCGTTGGGACAGGACTTAGATTCCACGACGGTTCCCGCGTGAAGGCTCACTGAGAATTAGAATTTCTGATTTTATGTAATGTTGGCTGGTGCCTGATGCTATGTCTGTGGTCGGGCCAATCGGAGTCTAACCGTTGGTCTTCTTTTGCTACAGCATTTCAGTGGTTTCTTGCGGTCGAGTCATCACCGTTGTTTATCGCTGTGATTGTTTGATTTTTGTGTTGCACTGATGAGTTAGGAGGCCTTAATGCGGACTGAACAATTTGTTTGTCCTAATCGCGCCGGAAGTAAGGGCGTGGATTGTGGCCATGTAAAATCGATTTAATCCCCCAGTGGAATTCGTTTCACTGACCGTTCCAAGGCGGTTCTTCTGTCGCGGTTTATTTTTGTTATGGTTTGTCTTTGAGTATGTGTATCGCTTATGTTATTTTGTTTTGGACAGCCAATTGGCAATTTTGTGGGAAAGTAAACGTCCTTTTGGCTTTCCGCTATTGATGTTTCCATTAGGGTCTAGTTGTTTCATGTTTGTGCTTCTTTCCCTTTGATGTCTCTGATTGGAGATGTGGTTTAATTGTATCGATTCCTGATCATTGCCTTCTCTTCTATTTTTAGGACAAACGTAACAAAAAATGAACAACCAAAAGGGGGAAAGAATCGGAATTATCAACGTAACTACATATATAATTTGGCAAAGATTCAAAATCACCAACACAAACGTGAAGGAACCACAGAAAAAGCACCGCATTGGAACGGTAAAAATTCTGGTGGGTTTAAGTTACATTTACGGGATCCCAACTCTCTCACTTTCACTGTGGTTCAAACAAGTATTTCTTTGTACCGCGTGAAAGATCTCTCGTAACAAAATAAAAACAGCTCTGTAACAAGGGGCGCAAAGTAAGTTACCATCGAACACCCACAATTTGTTTATAGATTTTATTTCCAAATCTAATAAACATATTACCCGAAAGGTTTGTTTGTTTGTTTGATTTGAGGTTAAACGTCCCCGTCAACACTGTAAAGGTCATTTTGGAGACATTCCAATTTTGTGGGACTTTTACCCGACGTTGAGATGAAATGACATCTCAAGCCCTGTCACCCCATGAAACCAACAGGGTTTATAAGCATTGACGGTCCGACCCGCACCGCGGTTCCTGGACAGGCTTAGATCCTCTAAACGGTTTACCAGTACTAGTGTGCGTGCCGGATTCAGCTCTGGTGGAAGCATCATGCAGCCCATATATTTCTTCAAGCCCCTATGAGCGGGGAACGGAACTTGTGATAGCTAGCTAGTTATCTCGTGGCAGAATTATGCCACCATATAAACCTTACCGGAGGTTTTGATCGACCAAAAATGTGTCTTAACATTTCTTTCATTCACTTTTCCGCAATTCCATATTACATCGTTTTTTATAAAAACGTAAGACAGAAAGTCAATAATTTTGACAATAAAGTTGTCGTGCATGAACTAGAATTAGCGATGAACTATCTTTGTAGGGTCTTTGTGAAGTTTTTTTTTGTTCAATATAAACCGCGATATGATAACAATGTTTAACAACAAAATACTTCTCATCGGTAGCGGTATATTCAAATGCTTTCGCAAGCCCCCGCCCATACGGGCTTTAAGAAATATATGGGCTGCATGATGCTTCCATGCGGGGCTGAATCCGGCCCGCACACTAGTACTGGTAAACCGCTTAGAGGATCCAAGCCTGTCCAGGAAATGCGGTGCGAAGCGGACCTTCCATGCTAATAACCCCTATTGGTTTCATTGGGCAACAGGGCTTGAGATGTCATTTCATCTCAATGTCGGGTAAAAGTCCCACAAAATTGGAAGCAACGTCTCCAAAATGACCTTTACAGTGTTGACGGGGACGTTAAACCTCCAATCAAACAAACAAAAAAAACCAAATGCTTTCGCGCTACTAAGTTCCTGTTTTAATTTATGAATATATTGTTGACATTAGACAATTACACAATTTTTTAGGAGCAGAAAGATCAATATTCTTGGAATGAAAGGAAATTCTTTTGTCAATTATATTAAAATATTAAGCTTGCACTTATTTGAAGCATTAGACTCAACATGTTCACGTTCAACCAGCATATACAAATATCCTGTAACTTCTCGATATTTGTTAAAATTGATGTACATGTATGACAGGATCCTATATTTCGATCATTTTGTCATAATAGATCGTATTCTAAAATCAGAAATGATTTAGGATCATCAGTTACGACATGCCCCCCCCCCCCCCCCCCGGCAGGTTCATAACAGTACTTAGACTCCTTAAAGTCACAGGAATTAGAAGTATGGGTTTCAATATCAAGATCAGTAGTTGGTTAAAGTTGAAAATAGTATTACGTATTGGTTTATAATACTTATAGCAGATAACGGGAGGCTCGGATATATCAAGGTATGAAGCAACAGAGGATATTGCTGATTTATCTTTAAAAATGCTAGGTAGATCGATTAATTCTATTCCTTTGCATATTAATGGTATTCTGATAAAATGTCAATTATGATTAATTTCAGAGTCGATGTTAGGTCGAAGAACATGTTGAGTTTAACATCTAGTGAGAAGAGCTGCTT
Organism: Lucinisca nassula; assembly: GCA_963580285.1. NCBI lineage: Eukaryota > Metazoa > Mollusca > Bivalvia > Lucinida > Lucinidae > Lucinisca > Lucinisca nassula. The sequence goes on from OY757022.1 coordinate 75,077,438, forward strand.
CATAAAACCGGTGACCACGAGCGTAGAATGTATTAGCCTCTTCATCCTACTTGCGGATACGAGAACAAATTGAAAGTGAAAACAATCAGATGGCACCCGGACTGTTTTGTTTTTCATGCTGACTGAACAAATTGTTTGTTTAAACCACGACCGAATCAAGAGCGAGGATAACGGCCATGCAAAATGGAATTAAGCCCACCCCCCACCCCAGGGAAATACTTTGTACTGACCATTTCAAAGCGGCTCTTCTATTGTGGTTTATTTTTGTTATTGTTTCTCTTTGCCTATGTGTTTTGCGTATATCTTTTTTATTATATTGATAGCCGTTTGTCTATTTTCTGGGATAGCAACTGACCTTTTGGCTTTCCGCTTGTTACGTTTTCATTATGATTAAGTTCTTCAATGGTGGTATTTGTTTCACTTTGGTGTCTTGATTTGGATGTATGAGGTAATTGTATTGATTCCTGATCATTGTCTTCACTTCTATTTTGTGGTCGTGTTCAACATAAAAAGACGTTTCTCAAGCAGCATTAGTCCTCGTCAGCGAATTACGGACCGTTACGGCCATTTAAAAGGTCACATCGAAGCGGCACAGAGATATTATTGGTTGAACATGGTTTTAATGTTTTCGGTCAGTTGGTCAATTGATTCACAAACTGTGTGCTTTTTTTTCATAAAAGTTTGATTCATTGGTTCTAACTCCAATGGACAAATGTTGGAAAACCAAGATTTCAAAGAGACTTACTTGTTGAACATATGCATTCATGGGCGAGTTTGCGTATTCCGGAGTTTGACATCCAACCAACAATTAAGATCATATGGAGACGGGACCCCGGTTTAAATCGGATTATCTAGAAAATAGAAGTGGAGCAAATGATCAGGAATCGATAAATCAACCCACAGCTCCCATCAGAAACACCAAAGGGAAAGACACACAAACATAAAACAACAGACCCTAATGGAAACACCAACAGCGGAAAGCAAAAAGGACAGTTACTTTCCCACAAAATGGCCAATAGGCTATCCAAAATAAAATATTATTAACACAAGCGACACAAACATCGAAAGATAAACCATAACAAAAATAAACCGCCTTGGAACGACGGTCAGCGGAAACGAATTCCACTGGGGGGCTTAAATCGATTTTACGTGGCCACACTCCTCGCCCTTACTTCCGTCGCGATTTAGACAAATAATTTGTTCAGTCCGTATGAAGGCCACCTAACTCATAAGCGCAACATATCCGTGAACACAAATAATCAAACAACCACATAGATGAAACAACGCTGAGAACTCGACAGCAAGAAACCACTGAAATCCTGGAGCAAAAGAAAACCAACAGATGGGCCCGACCAGAGACAGAGCATCAGGCACCAACCAACATTACCTTGAATTAGATCTCTCTAAATCTTAATAAGCCTTTACGTTGGAACTTTGCGTAGTTTATGGTTCCGATAACCCTGATTAAGAACCTTTGCCGTTAAAAATGTATTACGAGTGTTGAAGTCAGTAACATGACTACACACTCTGGCAAATCGAATTAATTGCGAAATATAAACGCCATATGATGGCGCACGAGGAACATCACCATCCAAAAAAGTAAAATTTACAATCTCAAACTCAAAATCATCGCGTGTATGATAAATTTTGCATGAAACAAACCCATCTACAATAGATAGTTGTAAATCCAAAAACGGGGCCTCGGTATCAGAAGAATTTGCTTTATTTAACTGAAGTTCTTGGGGGTAGATCTGACTGATCAAACCATCGAAATAGGTATTATCAATATTTAATAAATCATCCAAATATCTAGAAGTGGAGCTAAAAGCTTCAATCTTCAATGATTTAAGACCCGAAATCGAGCCCACGACTCCATGTTTATGAAGGGAGTAGTTTAACCACTTCACCATTGAGGTTGGTATTCGTGGATGAAAAAGCATTGATGTAAACAGTAATGTACTTGTTGTTAATGGGAAGTATTTATTTGAATGTGAATTTGCCACATTTCTAAGACCATTTAATATATGATGTGATGACTGAGATCAAGCGGCAATGTGTCTTATGGCATGTGAGTCAAGCGAAGACTCAGATCACTCTAAGCAACTGCTAAGAGTATATTTTGCGTTTTCTGGACGCCCAATGACCATACGCTTTTCATGAAGGCTGTTTCTGTCTGAGTAGGTGCACACACTAACTTTAACCTTCATTGGAGCGTTTGTCTGACGACTTTTTCACTTGACGCAGGTCATATGTATTATTACTGTTACATAAACGCGTAAAGATATAGAATGCCAAATTTAATTACTGGCATAAATTTGTTTAGTAGCAGCAGTAAATGCATGTTGGTCTAACGGTAAAATAATTTGAACTGACCTGTGGTACAAACAGAACGAAATGCAATGATCCTTCCGTCAAAGACAACATTGTGATGACAAAAAGAACAAACTATAACAGAAATGCCCCTTGGAACAATAAGTAAAATTATTACTGGTACTGTGTGTTTTGTAGGGGGTGGGGAGGACTTAAAACGATTTTACATGACCACAATCTTCGCCCTTATTTAGGTCCTGACACAGTACCCAAAGAACTAAAAAAATCATACGAATTTAGAGATGAAACAAATTATTGACTAGACAACATAAAAAAGCTGGAATGCTTAAGCAAAAAAAAAAAAAAAAAAAAGTACAACTCTGGTGCGCCCGACCAAAGACATAGCATCAGGTGTCACTGTACTTACTTTAAAGTCTTTAGACCGGAGTCGTCTTAGAACCTAAGGCCCGACCAACAGGCTCGCAATTTAAATATATAGAGGAGCTTACATGAGTGTTCATGTATTATTGAATTTATTAAACGAGTCTAGGAAAAGGGATAAAATGCGAGGCTTTGCCGGGCATTTTATCCCTTTTCCTCAACGAGTTTAATAAATTGTTGACATAGAGGATCTTACATGAGTGTTCATGTATTATTGAATTTATTAATTAAGGCGTAACTATACCTAATTTAGTGACACAGAGGCCTTTCTGACATTTAATCTTCATCAGTTTGTCTTAACCCCAAAGCTCTGAAACCAAAACGGATTATGGACAAGACCCGGCAAACACTGCAAATCCCCCTCCGAGCACACACCGACCGACGTAGCTCGTGAGACAGGTCAACTGGAGGCATCAGGCAAGAGACGCCTACCCGCGTACTTATAGGCGTCCCCACCGAGCCAACATCAGCAAACATGGCCCACGCTCCACGGAAGTACCGGGCATCAGGAAGGAGATGACCAAAGTAGCGAGACTTGCAAAATTTAATTTATAACAAAAAGTGGCAACCAAATCCGCTAAAATATATGTCTCACCTGACAAGTCAGTCTTAGTTTTAGAAAAAATAGAATTTTATACTGCGTAAATTAATGATATAATATAGTTATTTAAATCAGTACCTGAGTACTAACGTCAACACTGCAGTATCAACCTCAGCACTCAGGAATTGATACCGAGCTGATGATACCCTCGGGGACGAACGAATCATCCACCAGCATAGATACCGACCCAGTGGTTGCAATTAAGGCGTAACTATAACTAATTTAGTGACACAGTTTTAGTTAAAGAGACGAGGAAAAGGGATAATATGCGAGGCTTTGCCTCGCATTTTATCCCTTTTCCTCAACGAGTTTAATAAATTCAATAATCCTTAGCACGAATGCAAGATTCTATTTATCATATGACATTAAATATGTTCTATAAAACGGTTATTCTTTGGAAGCAAGGAATACACCACAGAACTGAAAAATATAGAGTGTATATGTTTTCTGGGCCAGACTAGCTAGTTTCGGCCAAATAGGCCTCATCAGTGACCCTCAGATATTTTCAAAATTCCACAATGGAATCAATATCCCAAAGGACAAGAAAATATAATCTGCACATCTATTAAAACGCATTTTATTCACAAATGTTTACAAAAATATCAATATTCTGCCATTAGTGAACGCGACGTTAAGGGCGTCGTACATGTAACGTTACGGAACGTATCTAGCTAATTTGCATATTTAATCCACTAGTGGATTATCGAAAATATTACATGGCGTTATTACACTCTCAGACGCGCGACGTCATATGATAAAATATAATGTTATTAATAAAATAATTTCGTACTGGCCCAGTTACAAAAATACTTGGTAAATGACAATTTTATTGACACAATTAAAAAACATTATTATTGTTTTTATCCCCCGACCGAATAGGTTCGGAGGATATAGCGATCAGCCTGGCGTGCGTCCGTCTGTCTGTCCGTCTGTCCGTCCGTCCGTAGACGCAACCTTGTGATGGCCATAACTCCAATACCCTTAGAGATATATTGATGGTACCTGGCACAGTTGTTCACAAGGCTGAGACGGCGTAACATGCACAAGAACCACAACTCTGGTTGCCATGGTTTTTTTAGTTATCTCCCCTTCGAATAAAATAGAGTGACAGCCTTGTGATGGCCATAACTCAAATACCCTTTAAGATATATTGATGATACCTGGCACAGTTGTTCACAAGGCCAAGATGGTGTGTCATGAAGAAGAACAACAACTCCGGGGTCATGGTTTTTGAGTAATCTCCCCTTCCAATAAAATAGAATCACTACCATGTGATGGCCATATCTCCAATACTCTTTGAGATATATTGATGGTACTTGGTAAAGTTGTACATGAGGTTAAGCAGGTGTGTCACTTGCAAGGTCCACTACTCTGGGTGCCCTCTTTTTTAAATTATCTCCCCTGGCAATATAACCTTGTGATGGCCATAACTCCAATACCATTTGAGATATATTGAGGGTACTTGGCACCATTGTATGCAAGGTTGAGACGGCACTTCATGCCTAAGAACCACAACTCTTGGTGCTATGGTATTGGAGTTATCTCCCCTTCCAATTTAACAGTATGACCACCTTGTGATCACCATACTTCTGATGCCCTTTGAGACAAATTGATGGTACATGATGCAGATGTACATGAGGTTAAGCAGGTGTGTCATGCTCAAGAAATACAACTCTGGGTGCTCTGGTTTTTTAGTTATCTCTCCTGATAATATAACCTTGTGATGGCCGTAACTCCCAACACCCTTTGAGATATATTGAAGGAACTTGGCGCAATTGTATACAAGGTACAGAAGGGATGTCATGTACAAGAACCACAACTGTTGGTGCTGTGGTATTTGAGTTATCTTCCCTTCCAATATAACAGTATGACCCGCTTGTGATCACCATGTCTCAAATACCCTTTTAGACATATTGATGGTACTTCATACAGAAATACATGAGCCTAAGCAGGCATGTCATGCGCAAGAACCACAATCCTAAATGCCCTGGTTTAATAGTTTTATCCCCTGACAGTATAATCTTGTGACGGCCATAACTGCAATACTTTTGTGATATATTGCTGGTTTAATTCTGGTGCACTATCTATTGGTGAATAATCTTCTGAAGGCCATATTGGCTTTTGGTCGGGGGATTTGCCATCTCTTCTGATGGCTATTTTTTTTACTTGGTGTTAATAACGATGGCTTCCTATCAATACAAGAATGTCAATGAATAATCAAAGTTATCAACCGTGAATGGGTATACATCCGTGCCGTATTTCAGAAAATGAGTACTGAAAGCATTGCATTCAAACCGAGTCACCATAATTGTCTGGTTCCGATAGGTTGTAGAAGAGATTTTTGTCCATCACTGAATGTTGAAACTAAATCGAAATGATATCTATAAAATTAGGAAAAGCTTGCGGAGATAATGATACAGATAACATTTTTCATCCCTGTGGTTGTTTGATTTTTATATTCACGGTGATGTTGCACTGATGAGTTAGGAGGCCTTCATGCGGACTGAACAAATTATTTGTCTAAATTGCAACGGAAGTAAGTGGGGTGGATTGTGGCCATGTAAAATCGATTTAAGCCACCCAGTGGAATTCGTTTCTCTGACCGTTCCATAAAATCAATTTAAGCCAGCTAGTGGAATTCGTTTCTCCGACCGTTCCAAGGCGGTTATTCTGTCGCGTTTTATTTTCTTATGGTTTGTATTTGAGTGTGTGTATCGCTTATATTATTTTGTTTTGGAATGTCAATTGGCCATTTTGTGGGAAAGTAACTATCCTTTTATCTTTCCGTTATTGGTGTTTCCGATAGGGTCTAGTTGTTTCATGTTTGTGTTTCTTTCCTTTCGGTGTCTCTGATGGGAGCTGTGCGTCAGTTGTATCGATTCCTGATCATGGCCTTCACTTCTATTTAGAAATTAGCTGTTTATAACTTTAGACTATTCTTGAACTCAGTTACATGACAAGCCACTCTAGCGAACCAAATTAGTTTTGTTTTATAAACCCCATAGGATGCTGCACGAGGAACATCTCCATCCAAGAAGGAAAAGTATACAATCTCAAATCAAAATAATCACGTTATCGTAAACATCGCACGAAATAAAACCATCTTAAATAGCCAAACGTAAATCCAAACAATGAGGATAAGAAAGTCGAAAAAATGCTCTACGTAATTGAATTTCTGAAGGTTAGTTTTGATTAATAAAGCCATCGAAATAGGTATTGTCAACATTTAATCGATCTTAAAAATATTAAGATGTCCACTGAAAGGTTCAATAACTCCATATTGCCTTTTTAAGAGCATTATGATGTCTCTTTTATAACAGAAATAAAGGTTTCTTTTAAAAGGAAAGATTTGCCTAGCTTTAAGGGTACTGTTCCTGGTGTAAATGTAGCCATATTGCCGCCACATCGATGTACGAGTTGATGTAGATGAAAGTACTGGTGAGGAAGCAAATTGCACTGTTCTTGTTAATGGGACATAGACTTTTGATTCAGTGTACTCAAAGGCAATATATGGTTTATCTACACATTGGAATGGACAAACCCATGAGGTGTCAATTTTCTATGTGGCACTACCCTGAATTTAACTGAGGCATTGACAGGTGACCCAATGATCACATTCTCACTTTTGACCAACTATGATAGTAAGGGGTCATTGTGATGACCCCGTTTTATTGAAATTTGCTCAGTAGTATCTGAATAGTAGTTGGAAAAAGACATTGTTAACAGACAGACAGGAGGAATAATGGACTTATGGAGCACGGAGGATATGCGATTTGGCAAGTAGAAATGGACAAACAAAACAAAATAAATGTTCCTAACAGATTTATGAGAGACAATAATGTGGTAGAACACATCATACATACTGTTTGTTTTGCTAGGTTTTACGCCCGTTGCACAATCTTTCAGTCATATACAGGCGGGTAGTTTCCTAACCATCGTTCCTGGAAAGTACGAGTACAAGACTCCGATCCTCCGACACAAACTACCAAATGTTCTCACATAAACGATCATGGCCGGTAGCGGGGCTCGAATCCATGACCCTCCAGTGATTACAAGTCAGCGACCTTAATCACTGGACCACGGAGGCGGTCTTCCATACATACTGAGTTATACATTCATGTCATGTGGCCAGTAAACATGTGACGACACAAATATACATACAAGGGAGTATAAGACGAAGGAGGAAGAGACATTAAATGTTTACATCTTTTATTAGCAAAGTATAAAAATATTATAAACAAGAGACAACCAAAGTAAACAATGTTACCAATGTTAACAGTTTTTATCTGAAAGTTTAAAGAGAAATAAACAGTATAAAGCTATTTAAGGTGAATCTTAATCTTGATAAAAACTGGACCAATTGACTGTCAGTACGCCGTAAACTTTGTTCATTTATTGGTGGCAGTACCTTCAATATAACTAGAGCTGTCAGTGAAACTGACTAGCGCCCCGGCAGCGCTATCAGAGGAGTAGGGAAATGTTGATGTTAAAAACTATAAAGAACAAGGAAATGAAAGAACATAGCTCAAAGAATCATTTTGAACATGATAACTCGGTTTTAGAAACCAACCTGGGTTTTGCGCACAACACATCCTCTCATGATGATTAACATTACTGTCAAGTTATTCTAAAATCAATCGAGGAATAAGAAAGATAGTCATCGGACACGATAAAAAAGACGTTTTTTACCTTTCACCTCTAAGTATGACCTTGACCTTTTAGGTACGGACCTGGGTCTTGCGCGTGACACACTGTCACATTATGGTTAATATTTCTGCTACGCAATATTTTAATCCATCCAGGTATAAGAAAGTTATAGATTGGACACAATAAAAAAGACGCTTTTTTGACCTTTTATCTCTAAGTATGACCTTGACCTTTGAGGTACGGCTGTGGGTCTTGCGCGAGACACTCCGTCATATTATGGTTAACATTTCTGCCGAGTAATATTTAAATCCATCCAGGAATAACAAAGTTATTGATTGGACACGACAAAGACCCTTTTTTGACCTTTAACCTCTAAGTATGACCTTGACCTTTGAGGTACGGACCTGAGTCTTGCGCACAACACTCCATCGCATTATGGTTAACATTTCTGCGAAGTATATATTTAAATCCATCCAGGAATAAGAAAGTTATGGAGGATAAAAAAATTGTGGACGGACAGACAGACGAACGGACAGAGTGATTACTATAGAGCACCCACACTTTCAGTGCGGGGACCTAAAAAGTTTGTACATATACATTATGATTCAATGGAGGCTTCAGGCAGGTAAATCATAATTTTCAGACTCGCAAAATCACGGCGCAGGAGTTCAGTTGACCTACTCTAGTTAACACTTCTGACGTAAGGAATCTACCCTATAAAATTTCAACAAAACCCATCGAGTTTTGACCTTCGAGTGAATTGTAGACTGCTACACAGATGTATGAATGTGGTAAGGTAAACTGTATTGACGGTAGTGCTGAGTAGACCGTGGCCTATTGGAAAAATTCGCTTCAGTGTTTAGTTAAACTTTCGCACAGAAACGATAGCTCTGTCACTAGACCATCTCTCACTACACCGGTACCCTGTATTCTATTAAAATATGCGAAAGCTATTGAGCTATAGGGTGAGGGAACCAGAACACCGGAAAAAGCTGACTGTATCTCTGATTTTTGTTTAAAAAAAACAGCTGAGGATCCAAAATAACATAGAAAGAGAAGTCTAAAACCGGAACCACTTTTCTAATCTAACTGGCTTGCAGCCGTCGCTGCAAGCCAAAAAAGAATAAATTTACCTAAAGCGGAGCGCAATTCGTACCCAATCTGAATCCCTAAAATCTGTCTAAACCCTTTGTATAAATAGTATCAACTCTTATGCAAATATTATCAAATAGAAAAGAAACAGATTCACACTCTTCCTTTTTTTTTATTGTCGGCGCCTCCTCCCCTTCCGACTCCATATACATATCGTGCGTAAAAATATGTAGAGTTAATAAAGTTAATGTCGTAGAAACCACGCATGTGTGTATGTATGTATGTATGTATGTATGTATGTATGTATGTATGTATGTACTTAATTTCTTTTGAAATGCTAATCAATAATTAGTAGGTATATAGATATGAATGATGGGTGTATGTATGTATGTATGTATGTATGTATGTATGTATGTATGTATGTATGTATGTATGTATGTATGTATGTTTTGTTTGATTTGTTTGACCCGAGGCTCAACGTCCCCGTCAACACCGCTAAGGCCACCCCGGAGACGCTGCCTCCACATCGCATAAACGTCCCGACGTCGCACCAACATCGCCGCGACGCCACAAGCACGCCATGTGCCTGCTGGCTTGTTAATCAGGGGAGGGCTACACTCGGAGTGCGTGACATTTCTTTGCAGAACATAGCGTCTCACGCATGTATGTATGTATATATGTATGTATGTATGTATTTAAGGAATGAAATTTATTTTTCTGCAGTTCACGGAAGCACCAACGCAGCGGGCCGCGTGCAAAGTAAATGAACCCCGAAGGGGTTCATGTAAACCTTGCCAGCGACCCACCGTCGTCCACCCCCCCGTGAAAAGCAGAAAAATTAAGTTTATTTTTATATTTACATTATTTGCCCCTCATCGCTGGGCGAAAAAATGCTTGTAGGGCAAACGTTTAAAGCTGAAAAACATTTACACGCTGTTTTTCTGCAAAGAGCGGAGCAACGCCCATAGAGAACAATGTTTTAAAATGACGTCACTTGACGTCAGTAGAAATCATGTGATTCGATGCGTTCATGGAAGTATGAACGCAGTTGTTTTCTATTGGTTTACATTAGACTTTACACTGGAAATGTATGTATGTATGTATGTATGTATGTATGTATGTATGTATGTATGTATGTATGTATGTATGTATGTATGTATGTATGTATTTTTTTTTTGGTTTGGGTTTAACGGCCCTTTCAAGATTACCTCACTCATATCGAGCCGATCGTCAATCAGAGGCGGGCGAAAACCGGAGGACCCGGAGAAAAAACCACCCGACCTTCCGTTGCAGAACTTGGCGTCTCACATGTATGTATGTATGTATGTATGTATGTATGTATGTATGTATGTATGTATGTATGTATGTATGTATGTATGTATGTATGTATGTATTGTGATTTGAAACCAGCGACGTCGCCTTCATACGCGTGTAGCACGATATGTTTGAGAGGATTACTATATTGTATATCAAGCGGATTCACACTCTTCCTGACATGACCATTATATGTAATTTCTATGCTCACCGGAAGAGAATGAAAAAATTTTCTTCGTTACATGTAACAAAGAGGTGAAAGCAATAATCAGCAATCATACAATTATCTTACACCTCCCATCCATGTCGCCCTTTCATGTATGTATTGCTAATAGCTTTGGCTCACCAGAGCCGAAGGCTCCATGGCAGCTTATAGTATAGGCAGTGGTCCGTCGTCCGCCGCCGTCGTCGTCTGCGTCAACATTTTCAAACCGCATCTCCTCTGAAACTACTCGGCCAATTTCAACCAAATTACATGTGGAGCCTCTATGAAAACGGAGAACGAACATTTGTTCGTAAGGACTGGGTCACATAACCTATGTGGCCGCAATATATGGAAAAATCTTCAAAAATCTTCTTCTCAAGAACCGAATGGCCGACGACCTTGAAACTTGGTATGCAGCATCGGGTACTTGGGCCCTTCCAAATTTGATCAAATGATGACTCTTGATTGACCTTGACCTGTTTTTCGGCAAGATCCAAATTGGTCACTTAGACATTTGCATGTAATAAGGACAAAACAGTGCAATTTTTATTGCATATTAGCTTGTGGCATTAGTTAAGATATTTGTAATCAGCTGGATGGCAGTTTATCAATTCCAAATGTCATGGTCATTTACTGACCTTTGTCCAGGATAGCTCAGATCCAGTACTTTTATCTTCTCCTTCACTTAAACCGCCGAGTTGATTGAAAACAAATTACATGGGGCGCCTAGTGTGTTCGTAAGGACTGGGTCACATTACCAATATGGCCGCCTGCTCATAAATAGTAAAAAACTTTTAAAACTCTTCGTCTCAAGAACAAAATATCCGATGACTTAGAAACTTGGTATCAAACATTGGGGACACAGGCCCTACCAAGTCTGTTCAAATGATGACCTTTGGTTAACATTGCTTTTTTATGTGAAGGTCAAATTTGGTACTTTAGACATTTAGATGAAAAAAGGCAAAAATGTGGATTTTTCTGATTGCCTGGTAGCCTGTGGCATCAAAAATGATATTTGCAGTAAGGGGGGGTTCAACAACCTTTTCCTGCTTCAGATAGTCTTTCACAATGAACGCCTTGTGCGATGACGCATTGTCATGTAGCAATCTGACATTGGCTTAACCAGTTGCGGGTCTTCGTTCTTTGAAATGTTTCTTCAATTTTCGAAGAACTTTATTCTTGTAAAACTTCGCATTTACACAGTAGCCTTTAGGCACAGCAACATGTATAGCAGGGCCCCGATTTGAAAAGAATATGGCATACATTACCTTCTTGACGCTCATGGTCCGCTTTGCAATGCATGGTCTTTTGCAATACTTTGTTGCCCATATTTTGTTCTGAATCTTTCGTTTTGGCTCAAAAAAGTGAACCCATGTCTCGTGTTCTGTGACGACATTAGCGAAAGACAGTGCATTGTAATTTGTAAACTTTTTAAGCAACTTCTTGGCGCACTGAACGCGTGTCTTTTTCTGCTCATCTGTCAACAGATGGGGAATCCATCTAGCACAGATTTTTCTCATTTTCAAATCCCGTTTCAGAATTGTATGAGCAGCTCCTAATGAGATGCCAACCATACCAGCTATTTGCCTAGTGGTGTATCGTGCATCGGTAGCAACTATTTCTTTCACTCTAGCAACCATCTTGGCAGATGTTGCTCTTTTCGGCAGACGATCATGTGGTGCATCTTCTGTTGAGCCTAGCCCACAGCTGAATTTCTTACACCAACGAAAACCTGTCGGAAAAGACATTTCATTATGCCCATAAACCGAACATATTTCATCAAAAATGTCTTTGCACCGTATACCAAGAATACAACGATTCTTAATATTTCATCGGCGTACTCTGACCTTCTTCCAACCATGTTTTGTAGTAGTATACAAGAGTAGACAGTGTTTATCGAACGATATACATGGCTAAAGTGGACGGATATTAACAGGTTTGGTATCAATGTATAGGTAAAATGTTTTTCTACTCTTTGATATTTATTTCCAGGTGATTTTCGCATTAGTGCATGAGAAAACGTTCTACTTGCATTCATATTTGAACAGTCGTCGTAACCTTCATGTCCCATCAGAGACACCAAAGGGAAAGAAACAGACATGAAACAACAAGACCCCAATGGAAACATCAATAGCTGAAAGCCAAAAGGAGAGCTACTTTTCAACAAAAAGGCCAATTGGCTATCCAGCAAAATAATATAAGCGATACACACATACTCAAAAGACAAACCATAACAAAAATAAATCGCGACAGAAGAACCGCCTTGGAACGGTCAGTGAATCTAATTCCACTGGGGGGCTCAAATCGATCGTACATAGCCGCAACCCCCGCCCCACCTCCGTCGCGACCTAGACAAATAATCTGTTCAGTCCGCACGGAGACCCCACACTACCCATCAGTGCAAAAACCACGAGAACACAAAATACAAACAACCACAAAAACTAAACTACAGTGAGGACTCGACCGCAAGAAACCACCGAAACGCCGGAGCAAAAGAAAACCAACCGTTAGACCCCGTTGGGCCCGACCAGAGACAGAGCACCAGGTACAAACCAACATTACCTAAAATTAAATTCTCTCAAATTCTCTATAAGACCCCACGCTGGAATCGTAACAGAACCCGAAGCCCAACCCACCTGTGCGCAACCAAAGAGGGAAGCAAAGCTGTCAACAGCGACCGGACCAACCGTCACGCACGCACGCACCCCGGGGTGGGGGTAAATTTTGTAAACTATCTGACCATGGGCTTTTCGGCTTATCTATTCATCTTTTCTTTTATTTTCTGCCTCTTCATATAGGTCAACACTAAATTTTCCGTGAAATACTTCTCAGGACAATAAAAACTGTTAGTCTCAAACTTGCTATGCATTGCCATGATGATGATTTATATGGAGTCAGAAACAAAGGGCTTTCTTTGGTTGTTGGTACATCTGTTCTTTTTTCCTCTTTCTATAAATATTTGCTAAAATTGACATTTTTGCAAAGATTTCTCCATAACTGTAAAATGGAATTGAAGGCAATGATCAGTAATCGATACAATTACTTCACACCCCCAATCCAAGATGCCAAAGGAAAAGCAGTACAGAAACACCAACATAAAGCAACTTTACCATACTAAAAGCTATAACCAACAAACTCGGTATAATATGCAACGATAATGATGATTATGTTGTGTAAGAGACAATTGAGTTTGTCGGGCCTTAACACAAACTCTAATATCCGTCGAAAAAAGATGTGAAGGCACTGATCAGGAATCGATACAATAACCTTATAACTTCCATCCAAGACGTCAAAGGGAAAGAAACCCAAACGTAAAATAACTTCACTATAATGAAAACGGCACTAGCGGAAAGGCAAAAGGACAGTTAAGTTCCCACAAACTGGCCAAATGGCTATCCAAAATGAAAAGATATTAGCAATGCATGCACTCAAAGACGACCAATAACAAAATAAACCACGACAGAAGATCCAACCTGGAACTGTCAGTAAAAAGTTGATTACTGGAGGCTTAAAACAATTTTACGTTGCCACAATCCTCGCCCTTGGTTCTGTGGTTTCTGTCTTTTTTTCATTTTTCGTTCTGTCCATATAGACCAAAGTTACATTTTTTCTCAAAAAAAAATGTCCCAAAAACTATAAAATTGAAAAGCCTCAAACTTGGTATACTGTGTAATGATGGTGACTAATATTGTTTCAAAGACTTAAATATGATAATTTATATGAAGTCAGAGATGAATGGCTTTCTTTGGTTGTTTGTTCATCTGTTCTTTTATTCTTCTTTCAGCAATGATCAGCAATCGATACAATTACTTCATACCCACAATTCAAGATGTCAAAGGAAAACCTAATACCTCCCACCCAAGACATCACAGGGAAAGAAACACAAACGTAAAAAAGATGTTAGCGATGCATACATTAAAAGACGACGGCGACCTATAACAAAATAAATCACGACAGAAGAACCGACCTGGAACGGTCAGTAAAAATTTATTTACTAGGGGCTAAAAACAATTTTACGTGGCCACAATCCCCGCCGTTGGTTCTGTCGTTTAGTGGAAAATATAGAAATAGATGTCCAGGAAAAGCCGCAATAAAGGATAAACGCCTACCAATGGAAACAAGCGGAACAGTAGCTCACGATGAAAAAACAAAACAGAAATTAAACGAACAGCAAACAATACAGCAACCAGAACCACTACATTAGGACGGTCAGTAGCGAGAACTACTGGGGAGTTTAAATCGGGCCCAACCTTCACTCTTGGTTCTAATATTATTTACAACGAACAAAATAGTTGGTCCACCTGAAGGACATTAAATCAATCAATGGACCATGGTAGAAAAACATACAAATTAGGGTAAACTGAAATACAACTAGAAATGTTTCCAGTGGAAATCAATACCCTCATCACAAATGTGACTTGAACACCCATTGAAATTAATATCTAGGTAAGGTCACCAAAATACATGGTGCAAACAACCCAGTTTTGGCGTAAACTGACAGTTTGTGGGAGCCTGTGACCTTAAAAAGGGTAATTAAAACGATGTGGGTAAAAATTCTAACCAAATTTGAAACGTTGTAATAAAATTGTGTAGCAAGTTTGAACAACGAACATCATCTCTTAAATAAGATAGGATGCGCAAAAGCCATTTCTGGCCCAAAATGGACATATTTCGGGAGACATTGGAGGTATTGACCTGGGTCTTGTGTGCAACACATCATCTAATGAAGGTGACCATTTCTGCAAAGTCCATCAAGAAATAAGAAAATTATTGACCGTACTCGAGAAATCCCTTTTTTACCTTTGACCTCTAAGTATGACTGTACCTTTGAGGTCCCTTGAATCTTGGGCCAACACATCGTCTCATGATGGTTAACATTTCTGCCAAGTATTTTCATAATCCATCAAAGAATAAGATAGTTATTGACCGTACACAAAAGGGTCCCTTTTTGACTTTGAACACTAAGTATGACCTTGACATTGGAGGTACGGACCTTAGCCTTGCACAGGACACATCGTCTAATGAAGGTGAAATTTCTGCAAAGTTACTTTTAAAAGTCCATCCAGAAATAAAACGTTAATGACTGAAAACGAAAAAAGACCCTTTTTTGATTTGACCTTTAAGTATGACCTTGACATCAGAGATACCAACCTGGGTCATGCGCGCCACATCGTCTTATGGTGGTTAACATTTCTGCAAAGTAATTTCATAATCCATCAAAGAATAAGATAGTTATTGACCGTACACGAAAAAGGGTCCCTTTTTGACTTTGAACTCTAAGTAAGACCTTGACATTGGAGGTACGGACCTTAGTCTTGCACAGGACACATCGTCTAATGAAGGTGAAATTTCTGCAAAGTTATTTTTAAAAGTCCATCCAGAAATAAAACGTTAATGACTGGAAACGAAAAAAGACCCTTTTTTGATTTGACCTTTAAGTATGACCTTGACATCAGAGATACCAACCTGGGTCATGCGCGCCACATCGTCTTATGGTGGTTAACATTTCTGCAAAGTAATTTCAAAATCCATCAAAAAATTAGAAAGTTATTGGCCCAACATGAAAAAAGTCCCTTTTTTTACCTTTGACCTCTAAGTATGACCTTGACCTTTGAAGTTCCAACCTTGGTCATGCGCGCGACACACCGTCTCATGGAGGTTAACATTTTTTGAAAAGTAATTTAAAATCTATCTAAAAATAAGAAAGTTTTTGACCGGACAGGAAAAAGGCCCCTTTTTGAACTTTGACCTCTAAGTATAACCTTGACCTCTGAAGTACCAACCTGGGTCATGCTCTTGACATATCGTCTCATGTTGGTTAACATTTCTGCCAAGTAATTTCAAAATCCGTATAAAAATTAGAAATCTTTTGACCAAACACGGAAAAGGTCCTTTTTTACCTTTGACCCCTAATTATTACCTTGACCTTTGTGGTACCAACCTGGGTCATGCGCGTGATACATTGTCTCATGGTGGTTAACATCTCTGCCAAGTAATTGCAAAGTCCTTCAAAAAATAAGAAAATTATTGACCGGTTACGATTTGCCCATACATACATACGCGATTTTGTGGCCGGTCACAAACTTCCAAGGGAGAGTTATGGCTTTTGCGCTCTGCACGCCGTTTAATGTTGATTAATATTTATATGAATTTTCGTGACGGTAGCTTGAACGGTTTTCAAGTTATAGAGCGGACAAGATTTTGTGACAGACAGACGCCCAGGGGAAAAACAATATGTCTCCCCGAAAAGGAGGGATACATCATCATTTGTTCATAAGACATGGTGTATACAAAATAGAAGTGGAGGTAAATATCAGGAATACATACAATCAACCCACCGCTCCCACCAGATACACCAAAGGGAAAGACACACAAACACGAAACAACAGTCCCTAATGGAAACACTAACAGAGGAAAACCAAAAGGACAGTTACTTTCCAACAAAATGGCCAATATGCTATCCAAAATAAAATAACATCAGCGACACAAACACCCAAAGACAAGCTATTACAAAAATAAACCGCGACAGAAGAACCGCATTGGAACCGCCTATACAAGTCCACAATTCATAGTCTTTGGGACTGTAAGGTCAAGAGCAGGTTCAGGCGATAAAATGCTCCCAACAGACTTCGCCAATGCCGACGCTGACGCCGACACCGACGCCGATGCCAACGCCAACGCCGACGCAAACGGGATCCGCACCAAAAACAATATGCCCGCCACCGGAGGATGGGGACATAAATCAAAGTCAATGACTGTGATGAATCAGAGATGAGGGCCCGTAGCTTGTTCAAACACTGTAAGTAGAAGCGGAAGAAAACCACCGGGTAGACCATGAAAAGTCAAGTCAAAGACACCAGCCACTAAAATAAGTCCTAAAGTACTAAATTATATTATGTATTAAATTGGGGCCCTCATCGAATCAGAGACATGCCCCCGTCTTGCAATAAAAGAGGAAAGCATAGTTATCAACAACGACTGTGTTAAAGACTAGACATGCTGTCTGCTCCATAACACTTCTATTGAACCGCATTCTTTTATGAATCGGAAAATAAGATTTCTTCATCATTTACGAAATTTATAAATCAAATCTCCATAGAACACAAGATCTGATATGTTCTCTTGCAAAAGTGTCTTAAAGATAATTTGACCACTTAAGTGTCGTCGATAAAATTTAGATGCTTTCTGAAGATTGTGATACCGATAGCTCGGCTTGAGAAACTAGCAGTAAGAGATGGTTTCCAATTATTAACATCGTCAACATGAGATAAAGCTCTAGCGAAACGAATCGGGTGAGAAAAAATACTCAATATCCTCGTCCAGGAACGGGAAAATTAGAATATTATAGTCAAAATCCAACCGTTGTCGTATATCTCTAATGAGTTTATATAATTGGAGACTGACAGATCCAAATCAAAAAAGGGACCAGCTGCAGTATCCGAGAATTTGCCCTATTCAGGTTAAGTTCAGAGGAATAAATCAATTATTTGCTTGAAATTAAAATTGGCAATGTTAAGTAAATCATCCAGATATGTACACGTTGAATTAAAAGCATCAATAACATCAGCCTGAAATTCATTAGAGAGACAGCATGAAAATAGAAGTGGAGGCAATGATCAGGAATCCATACAATTAAGCCACAGCTCCCATCAGAGACACCAAAGGGAAAGAAACACAAACATGAAACAACAGACCCCAATGGAAACATCAACAGCGGAAAGCCAAAAGGACAGTTACTTTCCCTTACAATGGCCAATAGACTATCCAAAATAAAATAATTTAAACGACACAAACATCAAAAGGCAAACCATAACAGAAAATAAACCGCGACCGACGAACCGCCTTGGAACGGTTAGCGGAAACGAATTCCACCATGGGGGGTTAAATCGATTTTTACGTGGCCACAATCGTCGCCCTTACTTCCGTCGCGATTAAGACAGATAATTTGTTCAGTCCGCATGAAGGCCTCCTAACTCACCAGAGCAACATCTCCGTATACACAAAAAATCAAACAACCACAGAGATGAAATAACGGTGAGGACTCGACAACAATAAACCACTGAAATGCCGGTGCAAAAGAAAACCAACATTCAGACTCCGATAGGCCCAACCAAAGACAGGGTATCAGGCATCAATCAACGTTACATTGAATTAGATCGCTCTAATTCTCAGTAAGCCTTCATGCTAGAACCATCATAGAATCTCAGGCCTGACCCACCGGCGTGCAATTAAAGAGGGAAGCAAAGTTGTCAACCGTGATTGGGTTAACTACCATGCATGCAGTCTGTCGTATAACGTTTATGATGTACCCAATCTTTTTATATCGAAGAATGATTTTACGCAATTTGGTGCTGAAGTCATTGCGGTTATATATTTTTTTTCTGAATTTATATACTAAGACACCATAAAATTCGAGTTCCGATAGACCTTGTTGCAGAAGAGATTTAAGTGCAATATTGAATTTTGACATTAAATCGGAATGACGTCTATAAAATTTTGAAAAGGCTTTGCGTAGTTAATGGTACCGATAACCCTGATTAAGAAGTTTCGCTGTTATCAATTTATTACGAGTGTTGAAGTCAGTTACATGACTACAGACTCTGGCAAATCGAATTAATTGCGAAGTATAAACGCCATAGGAGGCCGCACGCGGAACATCACCATCCAAAAAAGGAAAATTTACAATCTCAAAATCAAAATCGTCGCGTTTATCATAAATTTTGCAAGAAACAAACCCATCTACAATAGATAGATGTAAATCCAAAAAACGGGGCCTCGGTATCAGAAGAATTTGCTTTATAATGCCCCCAACTTCGAAGAAGAAGTTGATAGGGCATAATGGTTCTATCTTGTCCGCCTGTCTGTCTGTCTGTCCGTTACGCTTTCACCCTGCAGGATACTCTAGAATGGTTTGAGCTAGGATCTCGAAATTTCATATTTGGAATGTGCATGAAAAATAAGCGGACACGTATTTTGGGACGGGTTTTTAAAAAAAATCCGTCCTTTAAAATAGCGATTTCCGGGCGGGCGGGCGTCCTGCGGGCGGGCGGGTGGGCGGGCGGGCGTCGTCCCAGGTTTACCTTTTGGTTAACCTTTTTTCAAAGTGATATTTTGCATCTATTCTGTAGCCGATTGTTTTAAGATCAGGACTGATGCATAAGTGGAGGTACCGCTTTCATGTATTATCCATAAATGGCGCAAAAGACTAAAATTTGTGTTTTTCAGGTTTACCTTTTGGTTAACCTTTTTTCAAATGCCAGTGTAGTGGATAGAGTGCTGGACTACGAATCCTATTGTTGACTATGAATCTGAGGGGCGTGAGTTCAAACCCCGGTGGAGACATTTTTTTTTCTTTTTTTTTTCTTTCTTTTTTCATTCTTTTTGGGCGGGTTTTTTCAAGGAAAAATTCCGTCCTTTAGAATAGCGATGTCCGTGCGGGCGGCCGGGCGTCCCGGTTTACTTTTTGGTTAACCTTTTTTTCAAGAACCCGTCCATAATGCCTTTTGGCGTTTTTCTTGTATTTTATTTTTCGCCGGACTTGTCTGTGCAGAGTTACGCCCCTTTTCGGACTTATGCATTGTGGCTATGGGGAAACCTTGTGAGCAAGATATCTGGAGGACCACTTGAGCTAGGTTCATGATATTTAGTATACAGTTTGGGCCTAAGGTGTAGATGACCGGATAAACTTTTGACGAAATTCCGAAAATATTTAACAGAGTAACGCCCCTTTTCTGACTTATGTATTGCGGCTATGGGGAAACCTTGTGAACAAAATATCTGAAGAACCGCTTGAGCTAGGCTCATGATATTCAGTAGAGAGTTTGGGTCTAATGTGTAGATGACCTGATTAACTTGTGATGAAATTCCGAAAATATTTAATAGAGTAACGCCCCTTTTCGGACTTATGCATTGTGGCAATGGGGAAACCTTGTGAGCAAAATATCAGGAGAACTGCTTCAGCTAGGCTCATGATATTTAGTAGACAGTTTGGGTCTAAGGTATAGATGATCTGATTAACTTTTGACGAAATTCCGAAAATATTTAATGGACTAACGCCCCTTTTCGGGCGTATGCATTGTGGCTATGGGGAAACCTTGTGAGCAAAAGATCTGGAGAACCGCTTGCACTAGGCTCATAATATTTAGTAGACTTTTTGGGTCTTAGGTGTAGATGACCTTATTAACTTTTGACGAAATTCCGAAAACATTTAACGGAGTTATGTCCCTTTTTGACTTACGCATTGTAGCTATAGGGAAACCCTGTGAATAAAATATCTGGAGAACCGCTTGAGCTAGGTTCATGATATTTGGTATACAGTTTGGGTCTAATGTGTAGATGACCTGATTAACTTTTGACGAAATTCTGAAAATATTTAATTGAGTTATGTCCCTTTTTGGACTTATACATTTGGCTATAGGGAAACCTTGTGAACAAAATAACTGGAGAACCACTTGAGCTAGTCTCATAATATTTGGCAGTCTGTTTGCTACTAAGGCATACGTGACCTGAATTGTTTAAAATCTGTTAATATTTGACAGGTTTATTTTTAATGCAAATGATTATTTTATTTTTAATGCAAATGATCATGAAGTACTGTTTACTGTCCCATTTAGGGACAAGCATATGGTTGGGGGCATAGTGTTTCACACACGCAATTTCTAGTTTTACTGAAGTTCTGGGGTGGGGGGTAAATTTGACTGATCAAACAATCAAAATAGGTATTATCAATATTTAATAAATCGTCCAAATATCTAGAAGTGGAGATATTAGCTTCAATTATTTCAGACTGGTTTCCAGCAGAAAGGGACATCATGAAGTCTCTCTCATAACAAAACAAACACAGATCAGCCACAACTTGTCTAAATAACTTAGTACCAAATCTTATGTAAATATTTTCAAGTAGAAAGGTGAGGGCTTCACACACTTTCTGACATGACAATTAAGAATAATTTTTAATGCTCTTCAGAAGTGAAACAAGCATTTCTTACATTACATGCAAGATTGAGGGAGTCTTCCCTATGAAATGTCCATTAAATTAAATCATTAAGTTTTTTCTTTTAAAATATTATGATGAAGTGGAGTGTAAAGGGTGGAAAAATCATAAGTAGACAGACTTGAATTTCTAAAGGGCCAAAATATCGGTTTCTTCTAAAATTGATTTCAGTAAATGTAGAGATAAAATCGCTGCTGCCTTGAATGAATTCGGTAATCGATGGTGTAGGCGAGAGTATGTTGAGCATAAAGCCCTTAAGGAGTGGAAACTTAACATTTTAAAACTAGTGAATAAACGCTTTTCTTTCTATTATCAAAATACTAACTTATTACCTCCTAAGCCTAAGACGTCTTTACGTCATCTTAAACTAGGTATTCAAGAATTTCATAAGAAGTTTGTTTTGGCCCCTGCAGACAAGGCCGCTAACAACGTCGTCGTTGTGTGACGGCTCCACTATGTTAACACGCTTAAGCAGGAGCTTGCTGGTACTAAGGCCTATGAAATTTAGCCTTTAGCTGAAGAGAGAGCTATAGTAGATAAACATATTTGTAATTCAGCCACCAAGTTCGCTGTGTGTGTTACAGAATGCCAAGACAAGCTTCCTACGCTATACTGGTTACCAAAAATTCACAAAAGACCTTACAAAGCACGGTTTATTGCAAATTCTACCTCTTGCACTACCACTGAACTTTCTAAATTATTAACTTCCTGTCTTACTGCTATTAAAACGCATGTGATTAAATATTGTGATAAAGTCTTTATATTTTACTTTTGGTCCTTTGAGATCAGCGTGAATATTCTGAGAAATCAGAAATAAATCATTGGTTTAGACTTGTATTCTAGACAGGTTTTTAATTATTTGGACCCCATTTGATTTATATCAGTCTTTGAATCGACTGCCTATTCGAACTTCGCAAAATTGCAGTATGCTTCCTCTGGCTTTCTTTGCCGAATCCTTACAGGGTCACTGATGAGGCTTTATTAGCCGAAACTACGTAGTATGACCCATCTTCTTTCTTATGAATGTTTTCATTGCTCTTAAAGGAACTCATTTTTGATTTTATTTGCCTTCACTGCAGCTGGTGTTGTGCCGTGTGGCGGCCGTAAAACGTCTCCCCGTACATCAACCATAGTGCAGTTTATATTTTACTTTTGGTCCTTTGAGATTAGTGTGAATATTCTGAGAAATCAGAAATAAATTATTGGTTTAGACTCGTATTCTAGACAGGTTTTTAATTATTTGGACCCCATTTGATTTATATCAGTCTTTGAATCGACTGCCTATTCGAACTTCGCAAAATTGCAGTATGTTTCCTCTGGCTTTCTTTGCCGAATCCTTACAGGGTCACTGATGAGGCTTTATTAGCCGAAACTACGTAGTATGACTCATCTTCTTTCTTATGAATGTTTTCATTGCTCTTAAAGGAACTCATTTTTGATTTTTATTTGAAAGATCAGGAAGAAATATGTTTTGGTCTATAAAAATTCGAATGAGGTTTTAAATAAATTGAAATCCAGACGTTCTCATGCTTCAAGTCTGTCTACTTACAATTGTTCCACTCTTTAAACTACCTTTCCTCATAATCTATAACAGAAAAGCTAAATGATTCAATTTAGTGGGCTTTTCACAGAGAAGATTCTGTCTATCTTGCATGAAATGTCAGAAATGCATTTTTCACTTCTAAAGAGCATAAGCATTATACACTTTGGTCATGTCAGAGTGTGTGATGCCCTCACTTTTCTACTTTACAATATTTATATTAGATTCGGTACTAAGTTATTTAGACAAATTATGGATGTTCCGATTGGTACGAATTGCGCACCTCTTGTGGCTGATCTGTTCTTGTATTGTTATGAAAGAGACTGCATGTTGTCGCTTTCCATTGATAACCAATCTGAAATTATTAAAGCTTTTAGCACAACTTCTAGATATTTAGATGATTTATTAAATATTGATAATACCTATTTCGATGGTTTGATCAGTCAGATTTACCCCCCAGAACTTCAGTTAAATAAAGCAAATTCTTCTGATACCGAGGCCCCGTTTTTGGATTTACATCTGTCTATTGTAGATGGGTTTGTTTCGTGCAAAATGTATCATAAACGCGATGACTTTGATTTTGAGATTGTAAATTTTCCTTTTTTGGATGGGGATGTTCCTCGTGCGCCATCCTATGGCGTTTATATTTCGCAATTAATTAGATTTGCTAGAGTGTGTAGTCATGTAACTGACTTCAACACACGTAATAAATTGTTAACGGCTAAACTTCTTAATCGGTCCATAAACTACGCAAAGCCTTTTCTAAATTTTATAGACGCCATTCTGATTTAATTTCAAAATTCAATATTGGACTTAAATCTCTTCTGCAACAAGGTCTATCGGAACCCGATTTTTATGGTGACTTATTATATAAATTCAGAAAAAATACATAACCGCAATGTCTTCAGCACCCAATTTCGTAAAATCATTCTTCGATATAAAAAGATTGGGCACAACATGGATGTTATACGACAGACTGCATGCATGGTAGTTAACCCAATCGCGGTTGGAAACTTTTCTTCCCTCTTTAATTGCACGCCGGTGGGTCGGCCTCAGATTCTATGACGGTTCCAACGTAAATAAAAATCAAAATGAGTCCCTTTAAGAGCAATGAAAACATTCATAAGAAGGAAGATGGGCCATACTACGTAGTTTCGGCTAATAAAGCCTCATCAGTAACCCTGTATTGATCCGGCAAAGAAAGCCAGAGGAAACATACTGCAATTTTGCGAATTTCGAATAGGCAGTCGATTTAAAGACTGATATAAATCAAAATGGGGTCCAAATAATTAAAAACCTGTCTTGAATGAGTCTAAATCAATAATTTATTTCTGATTTCTCAGAATATTCACGAAGATCTCAAAGGACCAAAAGTAAAATATAAACTGCACTATGGTTGATGTACGGGGAGACGTTTTACGGCCGCCACACGGAACAACACCAGCTGTAGTGAAGGCAATAAAAATCAAAAATAAGTTCCTTTAAGAGCAATGAAAACATTCATAAGAAAGAAGATGGGCCATACTACGTAGTTTCGGCTAATAAAGCCACATCAGTTACCCTGTAATGATCCAGCAAAGAAAGCCAGAGGAAACATACTGCAATTTTGCGAATCTTGAATAGGCAGTCGATTCAAAGACTGATATAAATCAAAATGGGGTCCAAATAATTAAACACCTGTCTAGTATGAGTCTAAATCAATAAAGGCTTATTGAGAATTAGAGAGATCTAATTCAAGGTAATGTTGGTTGGTGCCTGATGCTCTGTCTCTGGTCGGGCCCATCGGAGCCTAACTATTGGTGTTCTTCTGCTCCAGGATTTCAGTGGTTTCTTGCTGTCGAGTCCTCACCATTGTCTCACCTCTGTGGTTTTTTGATTATTTGTGTTTACGGGGATGTTGCACTGATGAGTTAGGAGGCCTTCATGCGGACTGAACAAATTATTTGTCTAAATCGCGATGGAAGTAAGGGCGAGGATTGTGGCCACGTAAAATCGATTTAAGCCCCCAGGGGAAATCTTTCCATTGACCGTTCCAAGGCGGTTCTTCTGTGGCGGTTTATTTATGTTGTTGTTTGTTACTTACTGTAA
This sequence comes from Lucinisca nassula, assembly GCA_963580285.1. Classification (NCBI taxonomy): domain Eukaryota; kingdom Metazoa; phylum Mollusca; class Bivalvia; order Lucinida; family Lucinidae; genus Lucinisca; species Lucinisca nassula. Next base: position 75,102,669 of record OY757022.1, read on the forward strand.
GTATCACTTGTGTCTTTTTATTTTGGATGGCCATATGGCCATTTTTGGGGGAAAGTAACTGTCCTTATGGCTTTCCTTTGTTTAGGTTTCCATTATGGTCTGGTCGCTTCATGTTTGTGTTTCTTTCCCTTTGGTGTCCTTGATGGGTGGAGTAAGTTAATTGTATCGATTCCTGATCTTTGTTATACTTCTACTTTTTGTGCCCGATTTCGTTAAATCTTTCGACGATATGTAAAGATTGGGTACAACATAAATGCTAAAAACAGACTGCATGCATGGTGGTTAACCCAATCACGGTTGGCAACTTTGCTTCCCTCTTTGATTGCACACCGGTGGGTCGAGCCTAAGATTATATGACGGTTCCAGCGTAAAAACATAAATGGAATTTTATTTTAGTATTTTTTATGTCGGTTGGCGCCTGATGCTCCGCCTTTGGTCGGGCCCCTTGGAGTCTAACTGTTGGTTTTATTTTGCTCCAGCAATTCTGTTGTTGTATGCTGTCGAGTCCTTAACCTTGTTTCATCTCTGTAGTTTTTAATTTTTATGATCTCGGAGATGTTACACTGATGAGTTAGGAAGCCTTCATGCGGACTAAACAAAATTAGTGTATACCGCGACAGAGGTAAGGGCGAGGATTATGGCCATGTAAAATCGATTTAAGCCCCCCCCCCCCCCCCCCCCAGTGGAAAAAAGGCGGTTCTTCTGTGGCGGTTTATTTATGTTGTTGTGTGTTTCTTACTGTGTGTATCACTTGTGTGTCTTTTTGTTTTGGATGGCCATTTTGTTGGAAAGTAACTGTCCTTATAGCCTTCCCGCACACTAGTACTGGTAAACCGCTTAGAGGATCTAAGCCTGTCCAGGAACCGCGGTGTGAGGCGGACCGTCCATGCTAATAAACCCTATTGGTTTCATTGGGCGACAGGGCTTGAGATGTCATTTCATCTCAATGTCGGGTAAAAGTCCCACAAAATTGGAAGCAACGTCTCCAAAATGACCATTACAGTGTTGACGGGGACGTTAAACCTCAAATCAAACAAACAACTTATGGCCTTCCTTTGTTTAGGTTTCCATTATGGTCTGGTCGCTTCATGTTTGTGTTTCTTTCCCTTTGGTGTCTTTGATGGGTGAAGTAAGTTAAATGTATCGATTCCTGATCTTTGTTTTACTTCTACTTTGAAGCATGAACACGCCTGGATTTCAATTTATTTAAAACTTCATTAGAATTTTTATAGACCAAAACAGCTTGTGTGTGGGAATGTGTGGCGGTGGTAAAACGTCTCCCTGCCCTACATCATAGTGTAGATTATATTTTCTTGTCCTTTGGGATCATTGATTCCATTGTGGAATTTTGAAAATATCTGAGGGTCACTGATGAGGCCTTATTGGCCGTAACTAGCTAGTTTGGCCCAGAAAACATGTACACTCCATATTTTTCACTTCTGTGGTGTACGCTGAATAGTGTTAACATATTGAAGCCGTCAAACAACGACCACATTGTTAGCGGCCTTATCAGCTGGAGCCAAAACAAACTTCCTATGAAATTCTTGAATACCTTATTTAAGGTGAAGTAAAGATGTCTTAGGAAACTAGCTAGTATGGCCCAGAAAACATGCACACTTCATATTTTCTAGTTCTGTGGTTAATTCCTTGCTTCCAAAGGATAACCCTTTGACAGAACATATTAGAAGGTAATAAGTTCGAATTTTGCGAATAAAAAGAAAGCCGTTTGTTCACTAGTTTCAGAATGCTAAGTCTCTCCCATAAAAAAAAAAAAAAAAAAGGTCGGTAACAACTCCCTTCAAAAGACCCAGAATTTCTTTATACAGATTTTCCTTCCAAATCTAATGAAGATATTAACCAAAAAGTATGCTCGATAAAAAGCTAAAAGGTTGTTTTTGGAAACAAAGAGCACATAAAAGAACAAAAATCGACTCAGTTTTATTGAGTCTGTTCATACAAAGCAGTATAGTTTGCAAGGCTACATACGCCTCCTAGTAAGAGCCTCACAGACTTTTTGACATGACCATTAATTATGATTTTTTTTATGTTCTTGAGATGTAAGAATGCGTGTTTTTATGCCCCCGCCATTTTAAAATGGGGGTGGGGGGGTGCGGGTGCATAGTATCACCGCTGTCCTTACGTACACCCGTACGTCCCATACTAAATGGCTTCCGTGCGATATCTTTAGAAAAGATTAGTGGATCGGATTCAAATTTCATACACAGGTATATTACCATAAAATACAGGTCAAGTTCGATTTCAGGTAAAATCCGCTAATAATTATCAGTTATGGCCCTTTATCAACTTATTTTTGTGAAAAAAACTTTGTCATTGCTCTAATATCTACAATTATTGATGGATTTAATAAAACTTCACACAAATGTTGGTTATGATGGTATCTCGAGCGAACTTGACATTCACGGTCCGGGGCTCAAGGTCAACGTTGCCTTTGCTATTTTTAGAAGAAAAAAAAACTTTGTCATCGCTCTAGCGCATTTATCTATTGGCGGATTTTAATATACATGTACCTTCACACAAATGTTGGGTGTGATGATATCTCGAGCGAGTTTGACTTTCAGGGTTCTTGGCTCAAGGTACAGTCACTGTGGCTAGTTTTAATAAACATTTGTCATCGCTCTAGCGCCTTCATTTATTGATGGATTTTAATATAACTTCACATAAATGTCTGTTATGATGATGATCTCTCGAGCAAGTTTGACTTTCAGGGTTTAGGGCCCAAGGTCAAGGTCACTGATGCTATTTTAGAAAAGCTTTGTCGTTGCTCCAGCGCCTTCATTTACTGGTTGATTTTAAGATAACTTCAGACAAATATTTGGTATGATGATATCTTGAGTGCGGTCGACTTCCAGAGTCCTGGGTTCAAAAACAAGGTAACTGTGGCTCTTTTCAGAAAAAAATGTCATCACTCTAGGGCCTGCATTTATCGATGGATTCTATTATAAATTCATACAAATTTTGGGTCTCATAATATCTCAATCATGTTCGACTTTCTGGATCCTAAGCTCAACGTCAAGGTCGCTGTGGCTAATTTTAGACAAATTTTGTCATCGCATTAGTGCCTATATTTATTGATTGATTTTAATGTAATTTTAGACAGATTTAGCCTATAATAATATCTCGAGCAAGTTTGACTTTAAGGGTCCCGGACTCAAGGACAAGGTCACCGTCACTATTTTTGTCGTCACTTCTGCGCTTACATTTATTGATGGATCTTAATATAACATCACACAAATGTTGCATATGATAATATCTCTACCGAAAATTAAAACGAAAGACCCAGGGAGCGCCACAATCTCAAGACGCAGTCCACTCTCAACACCAAGGGGAAGAGGAAACATACTCAAAACAAGAAACATTACGAGTGTTTATGAGTAAGACTTTCATAGTCCTTGCCTCAATGTCAAGAGCATTGTGGATATTTTAGAAAAGTTTGTCATCGCCTTAACGACTACATTTATATACAGTATATATTTGATTTTTTTATATAACCTCACAGAATGCAGGTCAAGTTAGATTTCTGATAAAAATCAACCAGTTATTCTGGGAGTTATGACCATTTTTAAACTTCGTTTTTATTAGCTCGGCTGTTTTCGAAAAAAAACCACGAGGTATTGTCATAGCTCTGGCGTCGTTTGCGTCGTGCAAAACCTTGGACATTTGGTAATATCTCTGTCATTACTGAACATATTTACTTGAAATTCTGACTAGTTGTTCATTATGAAACGGGGAACTCATACCAATAGGTGAGGTAACCCTCAAAATATTTTTGGCACACTAATGCCCCTTTTTCGACTTATCATTTTTGTTTTCTAAACGAAACTGCAGCCGAGCGTTGGCACCCGCATGCGGTGCTCTTGTTACAACTAAAAGTAGTTTTGTCGGATATCTTCAGAATCATTATTAGATAGTTAATTTACACAGAATTCATATTTTATATAATCATTAATTCTAGGTCAAGTTTGATTTAACTTACAATATGCCTATTATTATGACAGTTATGGCCCTTTTTCAACTTCATTCTTTTGCAAAATGCTTGTGTCTGGGTGACGCTGACCTATATACGGGGCATCCGTGTCATGCTGACGCATTTCTAGTTCATTACAAGCTTTACTAAAGTGATCTCTCGCGGGTAAAGGTCCGTTGAATTAAATTACATGTAATTACTTTATCTTTTATCAAATTATGCGATAGAGTGGTATAAAGGGTTGAAAACTCATACGTAGACAAACTAGACGCTCGAAAATCTTTACATTCAAGTTAATTCAAAACCTCTACGGAGTTTTTGAGTGACCAAAAACTATTCTTGCCATTTCTTTAATACACTTTTTCGCAATACCATATTGCATGGTGTTTACAACAGTAAAATCAAAAGGTTAATAATTGGGACAATTCATGTGTCGTGCATGAACTACAAGTGGCGATGAAACGAGCTTTGTACGGTCCTTTGTGAAGTTTTGGTATCCAGCAGAACGTGGGAAGTTTTTTCTGGTTTTCTTTAATGCCAACCGCGAACTTAGCCGCGATATGATAAGAATGTAGGAATAATACACTTCTCAACTGTAGAGGTATGTTCATATATATTGGAGTGAAGTAAAGGCAGTTGTCAGTTTCGAGAAAGAATGTGCAATGCTAACCGCTTACGATTAAGCATGTCAAGGAAATCGTGGAAAGGTAAAATGACCGGCTCGATATGACCTAAATAGTGTTGACCAGGCCGTTAAATTCCAATTCGACCAAACAAATAAATAATGTATGAATATAATGCAGTCGGTTTGTTAGCAGCAACCAAACAAATTTCACATGATTTTTTTTAATTCCTTGCTTCAAGTGCCAAAAGGACAGATTGGGTATAGGAGGAAGAAGATCGAGATTCTTAGAGTAAAAAGAAATTTGTTTTATCAGTTGTATTAAAATATTAAGCTTTCATTCATTTAAAGCACTGGACTCAAAATTTTCGCGTTTACACAAGCGTACTTAAAATCCTGCAAAACGCCAGCAATGAATTCTCCACATTTGTCGAGAGAACCTATATTTCGGTCCTTTCGTTATAATTATAGAAACACGCACTCAAAGTATAATGCCAATAGATAGACACACTGAAAGACAAACCATAACAAAATAAACCGCAACCAGAAGAATCGCATTAGAACGATCAGTGAAATGAATGCCTCTTGGGGGGGGGGAGCTTAAATCGATTTTACGCGGCCGCCATCCTCGCCCCCACCCCCATCGCGACTCAGACTAACAACCCGCCAAGTCCACACGAAGGCCCCACAACCCACCAGCGCAACATCCCCCGCGAACAAAAAAAAAACCTGACAGAGACGAAACAAGCGAGGACCCGGCAAAAGAAAACCACCGAAAGGCTGGAGCGAAAGAAAACAAACAGCTAGACTCCGACGGGCCCGATCAGACAGAGCACCAGGTACCAACCAACATTACATAAAATTAAATTCTATTCTAATTCTCAGTAAGCACCCATGCCGGAACCGCCACAGAACCCGATGCCCGACCCACCGGCATGCACCCAAATAGGGAAGCAAAGCTGTCAACCGCGACCGGGCCAACTACCATGCATGCAGTCTGTCGTACAACATTTATGAAGCACCCTATCTTTTCATATCGAAGACTGATTTCACTTAACTGGGCACTGAAGTCACTGCAAGCATATATTTTTCTGAATTTATATACTCAGTCACCACAAAACTCGGGCGCCGACAAACCCTGCCGCAGAAGAGATTTAAGTCCAACATTGGATTTTGAAATTAAACAAGAATGACGTCTATAAAATTTTGAAAAGTCTCTGCATAGTTTTTCATACCGATAACCCTGGATAAGACGTTTAGTAGTTAACAATTTATTACGAGTGCTAAGGTCAGTCACATAACCCGACACACCGGCAATTTGAATCAATTGCGAAACACAAAAGCCACAGGATGACGCACGAGGAACATCACCATCCAAGAAAGGAAAACTCACCACCCCAAAACCAAAACCACCGCGCCTATGGTTTGTTATTGGCAAAAACATTAGAAATAATTCTGGAAACTGACACATTGTAGGCATTGACAAGACCATAATGTCGTCCATAGAACATTTAAGTGTTACTGCCAATGTAAAATTCATCAAAGACTTATCAGGAACTGTAAAAGCTTCCAGCTTCAACTTTGGTATACTTTGATATGATGATAACTTACATATACATAGTTTATAGACAGTTGGCATTCCATGGTTATTTGTTCAGCTGCTCTTTCACTCTTATTGATCTCGATATCTACGCTGATATTTAATTTTTCGTCGAAGATTTCTGTGGCACTGTATTAGTCAGAAGAATCAAAATGGATATTATATGATATGTATTCTAGTATTTCTAAGAAAATGCTCTAAGGTGAAGATGGCGTTTATTTTTATGGACTGCGTCTGCAGATACTCTGTCTCTGGTCGGGCCCATCGGAGTCTAACTGTTGGTTTTCTTTTGCTCCAGCATTTCAGTGGTTTCTTGCTGTCGAGTCCTCAGCGTTGTCTCACCTCTGTGGTTCTTTGATTTTTGTGTTCACGGAGATGTTGCACTGATGAGTTAGGAGGCCTTCATGCGGACTGAACAAAGTATTTGTCTAAATCGCGACGGAAGTAAGGGCGAGGATTGTGGCCACGTAAAATCGATTTAAGCCCCCCCCCCCCCAGTGGAAATCTTCCACTGACCGTTCCAAGGCGGCTCTTCTGTGGCGATTTATTTATGTTGCTGTTTGTTACTTACTGTGTGTATCACTTGTGTCTTTTAATTTTGGATGGCCATATGGCCATTGTGTGGGAAAGTAACTGTCCTTATGGCCTTCCTTTGTTTAGGTTTCCATTATGGTCTGGTCGCTTAATGTTTGTATTTCTTTCCCTTTGGTGTCTTTTATGGGTGGAGTAAGTTAATTTTATTAATTCCTGGTCTTTGTTTTACTTCTACTTTTTATAGCTGTAAACGGTAGACGATTTTCAGTAGTTAACAATTCAGGCATAGAAATAGAAATCAGCAGATTTGATATACGTAAAAACCTTACATGCTGTAAATTGTCGAATGTAATGTGTTTCTAGTCCATTAGGATCATTGATTTCAATGCGGAATCGGGCCACTGACGCAATGGCATATAAAGATTACATTCCAATGCAAAAAGGGCGATTTTCATGGCTCTCGGAGTGATATTTTTCAATATCTACTCTTATTTCTGCACCAAACATAGACTTTTGGTGTCTGTTAAAACCGCCTCGTTGAGGCGGTTCTAATTAGTACCAAGAATCTTTTTTTGCTTAGAAATAAGAAAAATATTTATACTCTTGACAGTCCCACTTTTCTATATGTTAAGTGGGGTATATCAGCGTTTATTACATTTACTTGTTACCATGAAGGGATGTGGACCTCAAGAATCTTTGGTTTTCGCCTGTATAATAAGAACCCTTGTCCTGTGAATAAGCCCATATTGTTTTGAACTTAAATTTCATGTAGTCACACGTGGCCTACGTTTCAGAAAACATGTATTTATAACTTATTTTAAAATATTAACCTCATGTAATAAAAATTCAATGAAGTAAATTTCCTTAGTTTTAATTTATTTTCCGTCATCATAACACATCTATGTGAAACACCGTATTTTTACATGCCGTAAAGTGGAAATGGCTGCACGCAGATTATGGCACATTATTTAAACATTATTTAAACATTATTTCAGCATTTTGTACTCCACAATCTGTCAGAAAATCACGTTGTGAGCACCCCAGAAAATTCCACAGGTGATGTTGAATATTGATTTGGTTACTTATAGATTGTGGGTACATGTTGGAGCCACTTCCTCCAACACACCCATTGTCGGCATTCGTTAGAACCGCCTCAATAAGAGGTTTTGACTAGTAACCATAATCTATGTTATTTGCTTCAGTGGGATGGTTCTGGTAACCACAATATATGCTATCCACCTCAAGGAGGTGGTTCTGACCAATAACTATAATCTATGCTTACCGCCTCAATGAGGTGAATCTGAGTAGTAACCAAAATCTGTCTAACCGTCTCAATAGAATAATTCGGACTAGTAACCATAATCTATGCTTACCGCCTCGGGCGGTTCTGACTAGTAATCTTAATCTATTCTAACCGCCTCATTAAGGTGGTGTTGACTAGTTACTATAATCTGTGCTAAACGTCTCATTGAGGTGTTTAGGACTGGTAAACCCCCTCAATGAGATGGTTCATACTGGAAGCCATAATCCTAACCGGCTCAATGAGATGGTTCTGACTAGTAACCATATGTTATACTAAACACCTCAACGCTTCGTCTACAAACAAAGCCTTCAGAAGGTGCTTTTCGGAATGTTGTCTTATAATCCTTCTGTGATCACCTAAAACAGCTTCTGGGTTGTAAACAATACATCAAAACGTCCAGCATGGTGTTTTTTTACTCCAGCATTTCAGAGGTTTCTTGCGGTCGAGTCCTCACCGTTGTTTAATCCCTGTGGTTGTTTGATTTTTGTGTACTCGGAGATGTTGCACTGATGATTGAAGAGGCCGTCATGCGGACTGAACAAATTGTTTGTCTAAATCGCGACGGAAGTAAGGGCGAGAATTCCGGCCACGATAAATCGATTAAAGACCCCCAATGGGATTCATTTCACTGATCACTTCAAGGCCGTTCTTCTGCCGTGGTTTATTTTTGTTATGGTTTGTCTTTGAGTGTGGGTAACGCCCATACACATATATATTTTTTATGTTTTGGATAGCCAATATGGCCATTTTTGGGAAAGGTAACTGTTCTTTTAGTTTTCCGCTATAGTTGGTGTTCCCATTAGCGTATGCAGTCGAACTTCAATGGCTCGAACACATTTGGGACCTCGAGAATCTGTTCGAGACTGGGTTCGAGCCACCGAGGTAACTGTCAGATGGCATACCGAGATACTTTCAGACATCTGCTCGGTGTTCTATAATGGAAATGTAAGCTGTGTGTACTCATTAAAATCGCCTCATCGAGGCGGTTATAATGAGTACACACAGCATACATTTGCAAGATAAAAGACTAAAATCTCCTTAATTATACCTCACTATTTCTTATGTAGAGGATTTCGCTAGGGGCTCAAGAATTGGTTCGACACAGCCATGGTAAACGGGCCATCGGTTTTCGAGCCATGTAGTTATATCATGTTTGTGTTTCTTTCCCTTTGGTGTCTCTGGTGGGAGCTGTGGGTTAATTGTATCGATTCCTGATCACTGCCTTCGCTTCTGTTTTTAATGTCTTTAAGTGATATATCTCAAGTTTCCTGGGCTGTTTTGTTACAACATCTGACAAGTACACTGCATTTAATCCACGTCTTTTAAGTTTCAATACCTGGCTTTTCATTAGGGAAGCGAGTGGAGGTATAACACTCACTGATGAGTTTAATTTTGGTCAATGATTCTTGTGATACATATAACTAAATACAATGGTTGAAATGTCTAAACCTAGTGACTTCCCACTTTCTGTAGGAGAGCAAAGCAACACCCCATGCTATTTATAAATCCCAAAACAGCCTTTTTCTGATTTTCTTTTATTTCAGAATACTTTAACTGTTTCAAACCAAACTGGATGGCATCTTCCAGTATAAAATCCAATCGAATATATGCAGTAAAATGCATCTTTCTTACCAAACAAAAGCTATGTAATATTGATATACATTCGAAATTTATGATACTAATTTATGCAGATGAGATAACTGCTTAGTAGATAATAAGTTATGTTAATTTATGAAACTAATGAAGAGAATGCATTTATGCAGATGAATAACTTGCTTAGTGGATAGTAAAATTAAAATCAAAAATGAGTTCCTTTAAGAGCAATGAAAACATTCATAAGAAAGAAGATGGGTCATACTACGTAGTTTCGGCTAATAAAGCCTCATCAGTGACCCTGTAATGATCCGACAACGAATGCCAGAGGAAACATACTGCAATTTTGCGAATATCGAATAGGCATACGATTGAAAGACTGATATAAATCCAAATGGTGTCCAAATAATTAAAAACCTGTCTAGAATATGAATCTAAACCAATAATATATTTCTGATTTGTCAGAATATTTTCGCTGATCTCAAAGGACCAAAAGTAAAATATAAACTGCACTATGGTTGATGTACGGGGAGACGTTTTACGGCCGCCACACGGCACAACACCAGCTGCAGTGAAGGCAAATTAAAATCAAAAATGAGTTCCTTTAAGAGCAATGAAAACATTCATAAGAAAGAAGATGGGTCATACTACGTAGTTTCGGCTAATAAAGCCTCATCAGTGACCCTGTAATGATCCGACAACGAATGCCAGAGGAAACATACTGCAATTTTGCGAATATCGAATAGGCATACGATTGAAAGACTGATATAAATCCAAATGGTGTCCAAATAATTAAAAACCTGTCTAGAATATGAGTCTAAACCAATAATATATTTCTGATTTGTCAGAATATTTTCGCTGATCTCAAAGGACCAAAAGTAAAATATAAACTGCACTATGGTTGATGTACGGGGAGACGTTTTACGGCCGCCACACGGCACAACACCAGCTGCAGTGAAGGCAAATTAAAATCAAAAATGAGTTCCTTTAAGAGCAATGAAAACATTCATAAGAAAGAAGATGGGTCATACTACGTAGTTTCGGCTAATAAAGCCTCATCAGTGACCCTGTAATGATCCGACAACGAATGCCAGAGGAAACATACTGCAATTTTGCGTTTTGCGTTTAAGGCTGTAGTCTAAGAGCTGATATGAGAATTGTCATAAATTCCTGATTCGTCGGACGAACCGTTCAGGGGATTATGAACTTTGACCAGACACTGACCAAATAGTGAATTACCTTTACCGGTTGACCTATTCTTTGGCTCGATTCCAGTCTAGCTTGGGTGAAAAGGTCGATACAATTTGAAGTACTCTGCGGTCGACTGTAATACATTCTGTACACTATCCAATCGGTATTAAGGTAATAAAATCATTATGAAAACACGCCTATACAAATACATTGTAACCTTTATCGCCGAAAACATGAACATTTTAAGATGAAAAATTTTGATATTTTTCTTCTTTCTGCTCAAATATAGATTGTGGGTACTCGTTAGAACCGCCTCATCCAGGCGGTTCTAACGAGTACCCACAATCTATAATTAAATGCAGAAATAAGAAAACTAGGGTTTACCCCTATAAACCCCAGTTTTACTATATAAAAGTGGGGTTCAAGGGGGTCAAAGTTATAAAGGCGTGTTTTCGTGATGTTCAGAGGGACAGTTGTTTGACCATAATGTATGTATTGCGTTCATTTTTACGGACTAGCTTTCTGTTTTATTGGTTCTTATTCTTTACCTAATTAAGTATGTTGTTACGTTGGTGTGTCGGATTCTTCCCCTGTTTAGTTGTTCATTTTTAGTAACGTTTGTCATTCCTATTTAATGTTTGTTAAATAGGACGTTTGTGGGTGATTCTAATTCTTTCCCATTTATGTGTGTAGTTCCTTTCTAGTTACGTTTGGGTTGTCTGAGTCACCAACTGTTTAGGAAAGAGCTGCTTTTTCGGTTTACTAGTGGTCTGTTTTGTATAATGCCGTCACACCATATTTCGACTTCTTTCCCTAGTGATATTGTGGGGAGGTTTTGGGACCTGATTGTATCTTGTATATCAGCAACTGAACATTTCAGTACACATTCTTTCGAAATTAACCCATAACTGCCCTTCTTGAGCCAGGGGAAGATTTTGTTTGATTTGAGGTTTAACGTCCCCGCCAACACTGTAAAGGTCATTTTGAAGACGTTGCTTCCAATTTTGTGGGACTTTTTTTTTTTTTTTGGTTTGGGTTTTACGGCCCTTTCAAGATTATTTCACTCATATCGAGCCGATCGTTAATCAGTGGTGGGCGAAAACCGGAGTACCCGGAGAAAAACCACCTGACCTTCCGTTGCAGAACTTGGCGTCTCACACGTGGCCCAAAACCCGGCATTGAGATGAAATGACATCTCAAGTCCTGCTGCCAAATGATAACAATAGGGTTTATAAGCATGGACGGTTCGACTCGCACCGCTTTGCCTGGGCAGGCTTAGATCCTGTAAGCGGTTTCTTTCCCTTTTGGTGTCTTTGGTGGGTGGAGTAAGTTAATTGTATCGATTCCTGATCTTTGTTTTACTTCTACTTTACCAGTACTCGTATGTGGGTCGGTTTCAGCCCTGCGTGGAAGCATCATGCAGCCCATCTAATTTTTCAAGCCCCGATGGGCGGGGGCCGAACCAGGTGAAGAGAAGGGCTCTAGAAAATAATCTTGACCAAACGCCACGAATCAAATTTGCTGAATCCAGGGATCGAATCCGCGGCGAAGAGCATGTACAACCGCTATTATAAAGATTTATCTATATCGCTTAAATATATTCTCTAAATTACTTTTGCAAACTATCACTAAATGGAACAAACGCCTATTGGTTTACCAGGGTAAGTCAAGAATTTGTGCCACAAGTTTCATACAACAAGTATTTTATTTGGTTATTCGGATATGTAAGTCTATATCTAAGCATGATCAATAGATCTTATCATTTGGCACTTTTTATATCTCCGCTCAGGGTTCATATCGGGCGCAATATGACAATTTGCCATATCATAATCTATTAGAATTTTATCATATACTCACCAGCCATTATTTTTAAAAAAAGTTGAAATATAGGGTTATGGTTAAAACTCTGCAAAGAACAAAATAAAGTTTTTGGTGAAAAACGGAGCAATAATTAACTGTTTGAATACTCTTAATAATGTCTTTTGATTTTCTTATCCAATTTGATACGGAAAGCCCAAAAGTGAAACACACAAACAAACAGTGCAGGTACAGGTCAGATGCTGCAGAATGAGACATCTATTCAGGGGGAGGGGGCATTCACCGTTTGCGAAACATGATTGTAGTATGACAGGTTAACAGCCTAGTAATCCGAATATCGTTACCTTGGAGGTACGATATGGTTTGTTCGGTGAGATAAGGTGGGGGGGGGGGGGTGTTATGCATTATTGGTGTGATATGGGATAGGCGAAATGGAAGCACGTACTAACGCCTCAGCTAATTTATATAAATTCAGGAAAAAAAACATAAATGTTATACGACCGACTGCATGCATGGTTGTTAACCCAATCACGGTTGACAACTTTGCTTCCCTCTTTAATTGCACACCGGTGGGTCAGGCCACAGATTGATTCTATGACGGTTCCAGCGTAAAAGGCTTTCTGAGAATTAGAATTTGATTTATGTAATGTTGGTTGGTGCTTAATGCTCTTTCTCTGGTCAGGTACATCGGAGTCTAGCTGTGGGTTTTCTTTTGCTCCAGCATTTCAGTGGTTTCTTGCTGTCGAGTCCTCATCGTTGTTTTATCTCTGTTTTGATTGATTTTGTGTTCTCGGAGATGTTGCACTGATGAGTTAGATGGCCTTCACGCGGACTGAGGAAATTATTTGTCTAAGTCGCGACGGAACCCATAGCTCCCGACAGATACACCAAAGTGTCTTCGCGTCCGCGTGAACCCCCCCCCCCCAACCCCGTGTAATTCGTTTCACTGACCGTTCCAAGGCTGTTCTTCTGTCGCGGTTTATTTTTGTTATTGATTGTCTTTGAGTGCGTGTATCGCTTATATTTTTTAGTAGTTGTTGTTTTGGATAGCCGAGTGGCCATTTTGTGGGAAAGTCACTGTCATGTTGGCTTTACGCTATTGAAGTTTCTATTAGGGTCTAGTTATTTCATGTTTGTGTTTCTTTCCCTTTGGTGTCTCTGGTGGGAGCTGTGGGTTTATTGTATCGATTCCTGATCATAACTTTCACTTCTGTTTTGAAACTGTCAGTGAAAAATGTTTACTGGGGTTGTGGGCAAAAAAACTCAATTTTACGTGGCTCAATGCTCGCCATTGGTTCTGTCGTAGATTGGACAAAAGATTTGTGAAGTCCGCGTCCGCGTGAAGAATGTCTTTCTCCTCAGTGAAACGTATCCGAGAGCATAAAATCAAACGAATACAGAGAGGACACTTATCCCTGATTACGAAATTTAGCATTCAATAATTTATTACGAGTGTTGAAGTCATTGATACGAGTTCCCGATTTTCAGTGATATCAGATCAAGACCAAGGACTTACTTTTGAGTTTTAGTGATCTTTCCCTTTGGTGTCTTTTATGGGTGGAGTAAGTTAATTGTATCAATTCCTGATCTTTGTTTTACTTCTACTTTTCATACAAAGTATTTTTGTTACTGACATAGTCTCGCTCGTTTATCATTTCATTCCCTGAAGGCTGGCGTAAATGGTGCCGCTCAGCGGAGCTCTTGTTGTATGACCGACGATGGCTTTTGAATGTTTTTGTGTTGCGACCTTGACTTCTTTCAAAACACAAAAATAAATACCTTTCACGCGCCATCAAAAGTCATGCAGCAGGCGAAAGTTTGTGCTTTCATTTTTTATTTCAGGGACAAAAAGGCTTGACGCGACGGAAGATTCACGCGTGATATTTGCTCTGAAAGATGAAAATGCTAGCTGCTAGTGTGACTATCACTTAAAGGGCTGATTCTATGAGTACCATTACGAAAACACGCCTATACAAATACATTGTAGCTTTAAACGCCGAAAAATGAACATTTTAAGATGAAAAATTGTCATAGTTTTCTTTTTTTTGCTCAAATATAGATTGTAGGTACGCGTTAGAACCGCCTCATCGAGGCGGTTCTAACGAGTACCTAATTCTATATTTAAGAGCAGAAATAAGAAAAATAAGGTTTACCCCTTCAAATCCCAGTTTTACTATATAAAAGTGGGGTTCATGGCGATCAAAATTATATAGGCGTATTTTCGTGATGTGGATATCGTTGTCACTTCCATCACTGGTGTATTTGACAGGAGAGGAAAATTCAGTTATACTTACGAAGTTATACTTACGATCCAGGGAAGGCGCTAGTTTCCTCTTTTAACCTTTACCATTTCTCTGAGCTAATTCAGCAGAGGACAAATTGTTCATCTATTTTTATTATTTGTCCAAGAAAACAGGACCTGACATCATATGCAAATTGTCTCCGTATGAGACAATTTTCATGAGATGTCAAATCCTGTTTCCTGGGAAATCTAGAAAAAATATTTCAAAATGTCGTCTGCTGCGAAAAAATACCCTGCATGCAGAGCGTTAATCTACCTTTGAACACAATTTTATTTCATTACCCGCGCAATGCTGCCCTTTATGAGACAATTTACTTAATGTTATGACGCCTTTTTCACAAAGTTACTACCAAACTTCAAACAACAGTAAAGTATTTAAAGAAGACATTTAAATGAAAATTTCTTAACATATACTCGTACTTTGTCCTCCGTCGAGTTGAATCAAATAGTCGGACCAGCATTAGGTAAGTGGCTTGTATGCTTGCAAGGTTATATAATGTGACAATAATAATTATTATAAACCATGAAAAGTTCTCTATCTGTGAGCTTCTACAAAAGCTCATCTTGAAAAAAACTATAGTTTGCGACGAGGCAAGACACAATTCGACCTGCTCACTGTACACAGACAAGCAAGGCTTGTAGAAATTTTCGGATATATCCAGTCAGCGAATACTAAGGGATTGATCAAACTATGAATCTGTGCCGTCTGAGCTGCGCCTTTGTTGTTTGCAAAGCCTTCACACCACCACCATCCCCCACACAAAAATGAAAAAGTATGGTATGGCCCGTATAAAAGGTATTCTGTAAAGCTTTGAAGAGACACTTGATTCCGTTTATTTTATTGCAGACACAGAAATATAATCTTTTGAACTTGGTAGTTCTAACGATTTCGAGAACCTCCTGTCATGTTGTTGCAATATTTGTCTATACTCATTGCAAAGACCTAAAATTCATTTATAACCATCGTTCAGAGAAGGTTGTCGGATTTTCTGATGTGAACAGCAGCAATATTAGTGATATTGTCATGGCTTTCATAAATCTATTTTTCTGTGGTTTCTTTTTGCTGAGTTTGGAAAGTACTGAAGCTTGTAACTGTATGTATGCGTTTTCTATATGTAATTCAACCACAGTCTGGTGTATTTTCACATTTTGATGACAAACTTATTGCCGTGATTAGTTGAGAGAGAGAGAGAGAGAGAGAGAGAGAGAGAGAGAGAGATATCGATCCAAACGCAAACTCTGGGTAAAACGTCTACTTAATTAGGATTTCACCGTTGTCTACTGTAAATATACTGTTCACAGAAAAGTAGGGGATATTTTACTTTTAACTATCAAATATCCATAAAGTGAACCACACATTAATTCCAATAATCACGTCATTATGTAGCGACACGGCGACCAATCTTCTAAGCTTTAACGTCATTTTTCACAAGCCCTCAAAAACGTGTCGGACCGCTTCGAGTGTAACAGCAGGCAATGCATCGTCGTCGCATACTTCCAATTAGTCTACGAAACGTGAACTGAGGGATCCTTTTCCACTCTTCTTGAAGTGCGGCACCAAACTCGCCCAGGGTCCTTGGATACGGATCGCGGTACCGGACTCGTTTCTCGAGGTTGTCCTATACCTGGTCGATGTGAGATAAGCCTTGACTCATCGCAGGCCATGGTATTGTCAGAATATTTTGCCGATGAAGGTACTCTGTGACGACGCGTGCCCGATGAGCCCTAGCGTTATCGTCCTGAAACATGAATCCACGACCGTGTGTGTGTGTGTGTGTGAATTCGGGTTTAACGTCGCTTTCAACAATTTTTCAGTCATATCACGACGGTGTCTGGTTGCGACAGGGAGCTCAATGCTCACTTTTATAGTGCTGCCTCACTGAAGTATCATGTCCCAGACACATTACATGATACCACACCCAGTCACATTATCCTGACACTGGATCAACCAGTCCTAGCTCTACCCCGTAAATCTGAGTGCCAAGCGAGGAGCAGCTAGTACCATTTTTAACGACTTTGGTATGTCGCGGCCCGGGATCGAACCCGTGACCTCCCGTTCCCCGGAGCGGACACTCTACCAACTGAGCTATCGGGGCCGGTCTAATCCACGACCGTGGCGTCGAACAAACGGTATCACGTGAGGAGCCAACACGTTGTCACAATAGTTCAGTTCTGTAACTATGCCTCGGCACACATGTAAATATGTTCTATAAAAGGGTTATTTTATTAAGTTTGTTTTTCCAGTCATGGTGATCCAACCCCATTCCATAACAGACTCTGCTCCATATCGGTCCTGAGCAACTCTAGCCGGGTCTGTATAACGTTCACCAGTTCGACGCCAGACCCTTCTACGATCATCAAGAAAGTCCAAGTTAAACCGGTATTCGTCACTGAACATAGCGTGAGACCACTGATTAATTTTCCAACGTCTGCGCTGTGTGCACCACGCAAAAAGTGCTCTACGGTGCCTAGCTTTCAATGACAGTACAACTTGCGGACGCCGTGCTGTAAGGTCACTCAAGTGAAAGCGATTTCGTATCGTCTACCTAGAGACATTAACCCTTCATACTGGGCGAAGGTATTGCTGAAGATTTATTGACGTTAGTCTCCGGTTGCGTGACGCTTGATTAACAAAAAGGCGGTCATCGCGTCCGTTAGTACTCTTCGGGCGTCCACTTTTCTGCCAATCCGCTACTGCTCCTGTCCTACGATAGCATGCCCATAGTGGACGGACAACTGACTGTGACGTATTCACAACATTTGCCGTCTGCAACTGCGTACTTTCGGTCTAGAGCATACCAACGGCTCTCCAACGTGGAGCCTCCGTTAGCCGAATTTGTTTATGGAATCGTTTCATACAACACTTCAACAGTCGATACAGAAAGTTTTATCGAAATCTCGCATCAATAAACCGGTTTGTCACTAATGTTCAAATTCACGTGCTACCCAATGTACAATTTATACTCCAGGGCTACGCCACTCGAGCATAAATATCATACTGCTCAACGATAGAATATACACACATGATAGTCAATTGACATGCTATACCAAATATTTGACTATTCCTAATGTTTAGGCTGATGGGCTCGAAGGAACTCGAATATCCCCTACTTTTTGTGAACAGTATACATTCTAAGTTGGAACATCTTCGAGTGTCTGTGATGATACTATGTAGTTTTACATCGTGTCGAACAGTTGTTGCTGGACAAGCTTGGACTTTCTTAAAGCGATTACCCATAAATGTCCACTTTATTCTCATTTAACTGACAAAAATATCATTCAAACACCGGTCGCCTATATAGCCAATTGTCTCGTATTGAGTGACAAATCACTAGGCGAAAAAGCGTGACGCGAAGAGCCGCCGATTTAAGACGTTTTGCGACGTCATCGATCATTTCCTTGACCTTAGACGGAGTAACGTCTTCTCCACGCATAAGGTACGTTACAAAAACAGGTAACTGCTTGTGTTACAGTCAAGCATGTTGGCGGGATTTCTTCATACAATGGCGGAATGTTGAGAGAATATGAAGGAAACAACAGCATTTAGTCAACTTTCATTGTGTTAGAATCGAAATAGAACAGCGCTATTGCGTGATTTGTTGAGTAACACAGTTTGTCGGTCAGTTGTAAGTAGATAAATCACTCGCGCTACGCTCTCGTGATTTGATCTACCTTACAATTGACCTCTAAACAGTGATATATTACTCGACAAATCACTGGTTGAGCTGATCTGTTTCTTTTTTAAGTCACACTGTCACGTACTGAGAACAAGGCTTTACTACATTAATGTAGGATTTTGATACCTACTGTAGTAAACCTTCTGAAATGTAATAAAACGAAGAATAAAACTTTGCAAAACATATTCGCATCACATTAACATGTCCGTGAAATGAACACCCCCTAAACCCCACTTTATATAGAGATAACTGGGGTTCCTGGGGGTATACATTATTGTTCTTATTTCTGCTCCAAGACATATGTTATGGGTACTCATTAGAACCGCCTCAGCGAGGCGGTTCTAACAAGCACCCATAACTTTTGTTTGCAGTATAAGTAAGAAAAATATCATGATTTTTCATCAAAAAGGAGCCATTTTAGAGAGGTGAAAATATGCACAATGACGGGCGGGTGTGTAATCGTAATGGGACGTAGGAAACCGTAGGTGATTCGCAGTCTCACACATTGAAAGAAACGGCAGGTGGATATACGAGGTTCCATCAAGAATTTGTGCGAAATTCTCTCGCAAAGCAAGCGTTTAACGTAATGGTTAATCACAAATATACTGAAACATAGGCATACAAATCGGATGACACAGAAGTAGAATCTTATTTAGAGCTTTTACCGTTCATTTCAGACTTTCGGGGAGTCTTTAAACCGAGGTCCCGTCTCCATATGACCTTAGCTGTTGGTGGGACGTAAAACTCAAACACTCACTCACTCACTCACTCACTCTACAGTTCATTTTTTACAAGCACATACTAGAGATTCAGGTCAACAAAATGCCCAAAATACAAATTAGAAGTAAAGTAGAAGTAAAACAAAGATCAGGAATCGATACAATTAACTTACACAACCCATCAAAGACACCACAGGGAAAGAAACACAACCATGAAGCGACCAGACCATAATCGAAACCTAAACAAAGGAAGGCCAGAAGGACAGTTACTTTCCCACAAAATGGCCAAATGGCCATCCAAA
Organism: Lucinisca nassula; assembly: GCA_963580285.1. NCBI lineage: Eukaryota > Metazoa > Mollusca > Bivalvia > Lucinida > Lucinidae > Lucinisca > Lucinisca nassula. The sequence goes on from OY757022.1 coordinate 75,122,315, forward strand.
TTAAAAAAGACACAAGTGATACACACAGTAAGTAACAAACAACAACATAGATAAACCGCCACAGAAGAACCGCCTTGGAACGGTATGTGGAAAGAATTCCACTGTGGGGCTTAAATCAATTTTACATGGCCATAATCCTCGACCTTACCTCTGTCGAGGTATACATTAATTTTGTTTAGTCCGCATGAAGGCTTCCTAACTCATCAGTGTAACATCTCCGAGAACATGCAAATAAAAATACTACAGAGATGAAACAGGACTCGACAGCATGCAACAACAGAATTGCTGGAGCAAAAGAAAACCAACAGTAAGACTCCGAGGGGCCCGACCAAAGACGGTGATTAATCTGCATCAAGAAAACACGCTTATATAATTTTGACCCCCTTGAACCCCACTTTTATACAGTAAAACTGGGGTTTACAGGGGTAAACCTTATATTTCTTCTGCTCAAAAGTATAGGCTGTGGGTACTCGTTAGAACCGCCTCGGTGAGGCGGTTCCAACGAGTACCCACAATCTATATTTTGAGTACAAATAAGAAAACTATTACAAGTTTTCATCTTAAAATTTCCGTTTTTTCGGCGGTAAAGCTTGCGATGTATTTGTATAGGCGAGTTCTCGTATTCGCACCTGAAAACAGCCAGTTTTGATAAATTCAACTCACTCACGGACTGAGCCGCTGACTCACTGATATATGTAAGAATAAATCAAAATTTACCCTTTCTCTACGCTAACCATAACTATAGATAAAGGGAACTTTCTAGAGAACTATTTATTGTAAGCTAAACTCCAATTTGCATATACTTTGGCAACAATGTCTAAGTCACTCATTTAACTTTTGGTATCCCGAAAATAACTAGCGTGCAATAAGTCCAAACTAGATAAATCCATGATAAAATAAAGTCAGATATTTGTTAATATATCCAGCTTCACAACAACTAATTTTCCATGCTAGTACCTCAGATCTATGGAACTCTGGAAGGGACTTGCAATTTATTTTAATATGTTGTGCGAACAAGATAATATCATGTGCCCAGAAGCTATTATCCTGTGCGCACAAGACAATATCGTGTTCGCACAACTTAATATCTTGTGCGCACAATATATTATCTTCTTTGCACAACATAGATCTTGGTGCACAAAACTCATTACCTAGTTTGCACAACATATATCTTGTGCACACAATATAATATCTTGTGCACACAACATAATATCTTGTTCGCACAACTTCCCACGATCTATGATGTGCAAACAAGATATATGGTGTACGATAAAATCTTTTGCGCACAAGGTATTAAGTTGTGCGAACATGATATTATATTATGCGCACAAGATAATGTCATGTCCGCGCCAGATAATATCTTGTGCGCATAACACATTATCTTGTGCGCGCAAGACAATATCTTGTTCGTACAACTTAATATTTTGTTCGCACACCATCTTGAAAATAACACTGAATGTCCCTTCCCGGGTTCTTTACAGATCAGTAGACAAATATATTTGCCTTGGTCATAAATCCTAAAATGAAAACAACTGTTGGCAGTTTAATACTGAAAAAAAGACAAATGTACGGAAACCGGGAAGGGACATGCATTTTTCTTTTTAATATGTTGTGCGAACAAGATATTAAGTTACATATTAAGTTAACATCTTGTGCGCACAACATATTATCTTGTGCACATAAGATAATATCTTGCTGCACAAGACAAAATGTGCGCACAAGATATTATTTTGTGTGGGCAACCTATGAAATATCTTGTGCGCACAAGATATTATCTTGTTCGCACAACATAGATATTTTGCAAACAATATAATATCTTATGCATCTGACTAAATTGTGCTGACAAGATATGTTGTGTGAACAAGATATTAAGTTGCGCAAATAAGATATTATCTTGTGCACACAAGATATTATGTTGTCTGCACAAAATATTATGTTGTCCGCAAAAGATATTAAGTTATCTTGTTCGCACAAAATCTATGTTGTGCGATTTAGTTAATAACTTGTGCACACAAGATATTATGTTGTGCGAACAAGATAATAAGTTGTGCGCACAAGATATAATTTTGTCCGCACAAGATCTATGTTGTGAAAACAAGATAAAATCTTGTGTGCACAAGATATTAAGTTGTGCGAACAAGGTATTATGTTGTGCGGACAACATATCTTGTGCGTACAAGATACTATGTTGTTAGCATAAGATAATATTTTGTGCGCACAAGATATTATCATATTCGCACAACATATTAGAATAAATTACATGCCCCTTCCAGGGTTCCGTACTAATGTCATGCTAAGTTTGAGTTGAGCATTTAAAAAGTTTTATAACTTCGGGACGAGAAAGTTTCGAGCCCATCCTTACAAAACATAGTAAGTTTCAAGAGTAATGCGCGGCTCATCACGTGAACAAGTCCGTGGACTGAAACCCCGCCCTAAACCTCACTTTATATTGAGAAAACTGGGGTTTACGGCGGTATACATTATTTTTCTTATTTTTGATCCTAGACATAGGTTGTGGGTACTCGTTAGAACCGCCTCATTGAGGCGGTTCTAACGAGCACACGCAACCTATAATTACAGTATTTATAAGAAAAATATAAAGGATTTTCATCAGAAAAAATAGCCATTGGTGATGTGAAAAAAAAGCACTAGGTCGTACGGGTGTGTTATCGTAAAGTTTAGCTTAAATACCAAACTATTTTGAATCGAAAGAAATTTGAAACTATTGGATTTGATCTGAGCATAGTTTGATTTTGTTTGATTTGAGGTTTAACGTCCCCGTCAGCACTGTACAGGTCATTTTGGAGACGTTGGTTCCAATTGTGTCGGACTTTTACCCGACATTGAGATGAAATGACATCTCAATCCCTGTCGCCCAATGAAACCAGTGGGCTTATAATCATGGACGGAAAGACTCATACCGCTTTGCCTGGTCAGATTAAGATCCTCTAAGCGGTTTACCAGTACTCGTGTGCGGTCGGTTTCAGCTCTGCGTGGAAGCATCATGCAGCCATCTATTTCTTCAAGCCCCGATGGGCGGGGGCCAAATCTGAGAACAGGAACTATAGTTCCAGACCTCTGTTAATCATAATTTTATTTATTTCCGATTTATACTTCTAAAGACATGAGCAAAATAAAATATCAATCGTCACTAATTATTAACTTATTATTTCTTTGTGACACCCGTTAACCAATTCTTTCCATTAGACCGCGTCAAACTAATATGTCTGCAGGTAAGCGCGTCGAATGGACTGAAACTCAGGTCAGCTTTTACATCCACGCAGTCTGACAAATCTTCACAGTGCGTCGTATGAATTCTTTAAGGTCCAACGCTTCCCCGAGAAACAAGGAAGACCCGTTTTCTGATGAAGTAGGCACACTGTCTTCTGTGCGTCTTAATCAGGTTAACAATGCCATCTAATGAAAACCCATATAACCCCATTTATAGAGGATCTTACATGGGTGCTCATGTATTATTGAATTTATGAAACGAGTTGAGGAAAATGGATAAATGCATTTTATCCCTTATCCTTAACGAGTTTAATAAATTTAATAATACATGAACACGAATGCAAGATTCTATTTATAATATGACATTTAAAACGCATTTTATTCACGTTTGTTTATAAAAATGTCAATATTTCGTCATTAGTAAAAGCGACGTCGTTAATGACATCGTACATGTAACGTTACGGGACGTATCTAACTAATTTGCATATTTAACCCACTATCGACTTATCGAATTTATTACATAGCGTTACTACACTCTCAGATCCGACGTCATATGATAAAGAGAAAGAAAAGTTTAGTTGGTATACATTATTGTCTCTATTTTTGCTCAAAAACATAAATTGTTGGTACACATTAGAGATGCCTTAGTGAAGCAGGCTAAACGAGCAACCACAATCTATGTTTGGACTAAAATGAGAAAACGCGAAAAATGGTAGTTCTAATGCTATGTAATACGCAATTTATGCACACGGGAGTGTTATTGTTTTGTGGCGGCTTATCGAGGTCCTAATGCTACTATCAGCGCCTTGATTCGGCTCAGATTTTGTGATTGGTTATTGTTTTATGCTTGTGATTCATGAGTAGTTGAACATTAATCAATGAATGTAAGCTATCATCGGTTTATGCTAGTGACTGGTGAGCGATAAAACAGTGGTCAATGAATGTGAGCGATCATTCGCGTATAAGAGATTAAACATTTTTTTTTGATGTGGGGGGGGGGGGGTGGTTTTACGGCCCTTTCTGATTATTTCACTCATATCGAGCCGATCGTTAATCAGAGGTGGGCGAAAACCGGAGTACCCGGAGAAAAACCACCTGACCTTCCGTTTCAGAACTTGGCGTCGAACCACAGCGGTGAGAGACCTAATGATCAAGAGTCAGCGCTCTTAACCACTAGGCCATGGAGGCCCGTAAGAGATTAAACATTGCTCTATGAATGTGATTGATTATCGGTTGATGCTAGTGACTAATGAGCGATTAAACATTGATCACTGAATGTGATAAATCATCAGTTTAAGCTAGTGATTGATGAGCGATTATTCCATGAATGTGATCGATCATCAGATTATGCTAGTGACTAATGAGCGATTGAACATTGGTCAATGATATGATCGATCATCGATTTATGCTAGTAAATAATGAACGATTGAAGATTGATCAATGAATTTGGTCGATCATTGGTTTATGCTAGCGACCAATGTGCGATTGAGCATTGATCATTAAATGTGATCGGTCATCGGTTTACGCTAGTCATTAATGAGCGATGGAACATTGAACAATTAATGTGATTGATCATCGGCTTGTGCTTAAGAAATAATCTCCACGTACCGTGTGTTATCGTGATTAACACACGGTGTTGGAGGGCAGATTGCGAAATATTAATTCACGACGGCGAAGCCGGAGTGAATTAATATTCGCATCTGCCCGACAACACCGTGTGTTAATCACGATAACACACCGGGTGCGTGGAAATTATTTTGATTCTAACATGATGCTAAACTGAAATACAGTAGTAACAAAGCGTTATCTTGGGGACTATTTTGCAGCGGATGTCGACAGAAGGAAATGTTTACATGCAACGTCACGATGACGCCAAATTGCACGCACCACGTTGACGACGTGAATTATCGCATATTTGCAAACGCTGACGTTTCCACTGGGTTCAATAGGAAAAACGTTAACGTCATGTTAGAATAGTAATTAATGACCTATACAACATTGACAAATGAATCTTCCAGAATATGAACTGCACTTTTCTGAATCACGTGGTAATGGATATTATGAAACAAATGCCTACGTACAGAATATATGCAGAAAAATAACCCATTATATACAATATCTATTACAAGTTGTTGGCGGGCTTTAAGAAATAGATTGGGCTGCATGATGCCTCCATGCAGAGCTGAAACCGATAGCACACGAGTACTGGTAAACTGCTAAGCAGGTCTAAGCCTGCACAAGCAAAGCGGTGCCCTATTGGTTTCATTGGGCGGCAGGGATTGGGATGTATTTACATCTCAATGTCGGGTTAAAGTCCCACAAAATAGGAAGCAACGTCTCCAAAATGACCTAAATAGTGTTGACGGGGACTATAATCTTCAAATCAAATAAACAAACATTACAACACAAAATGTCTTTCAGTCCTGACAGTAGTAGTATAAGATGGAAACATTTTTTTTATCACCACGCTCTATTATATACTAATCTGCATTAAAGAGGATCTTATATGTGACTGTTCATGAAGTATTGGATTTATTGAACGAGTTGAGGAAAAGGGTCAAATGTGAGGTTTCGCCGAGCATCATATACCTTTTCCCCTATTTTGATGAATAGGGATGAAATGCGAGGATTCGGCGAGCATTTTAGCCATTTTCCTAAACAAGTTTAAATAAATAAAAAACAACGCATTTTATTCACGGTTGTTTTACAAAATCGCCTTCAGTAAACGCGACGTCGTTAAGGAAGTCGCTTGTATAACGTTACTCGGCTTATCGAACTAATTTGCATACATTACGATAAAACATCCGTGTGATATAGTACATTTTTCAAACCTCAAAAAAGGGCATTTTTTCTGATGATGTTTTTTGATATTTTTCTTATTTATACTCCAAACAAAGGTTTTGGGTGCTCGTTTGAACCGCCTCATTGAGGCGGTTCTAACGAGTACCCACAACCTATGTCTTGGAAAAGAAATAAGGAAAATAATGTTTATCCCCGTAAACCCCAGTTTTCTCTATACAAAGTGGGGGTGTTTTCACGAATTTGTTCACGTGATGTGTTGCCAAGAGCAACAAAATGTATATAAAACGAAACCAATATCAGAACATCTTGAGCTTCTTTTTGATACTGATAAATAAAGTCTCTGTAGATCGTTAGAATGTAATATTATCTCTTACCAGTGGGTAATGACATTTAAGTAGCGTCATATACACGCCTACTGTACATGCAGCGTTGTTTCATTATTCAAAGTTGCAATAACATTTTTGTTGTTTCCTTTAAGATGAGTTCACCAATTTGGACGCAACTATACAGTTAGACTGGAGCATAGCTATTGACACAGTCGTTTATACAGTGCAGGTACATGATACGCTGATTAATGTAACTGCCACAGATGTTGTCATAGACATAAACTCTACATCAACACACTTCCGAATGAACGAAGCGGACACCCGTAAGTGCCCTATATACGGCATGGCTTAGAAGGTGTTGTTGTTGTTGTTGTACAATAAAATAACGAAACACTTGAATCAGTATTAATTGCAAAGATTTATGTATTCATGTGCACAATAAAAACACCAGTTTGGAAACCTATAGATTTATTCAATGCGGGTCCCCATATGTGATTTAATACAGTGCACGTTATTTTATCAGTTTTAGGCGAAAGAATTTCACTGTATGTATAAGCCTGTCCAGAAAGGCGTGGAGTGCTGACCGGCTTTATTTGACCTTAAAAGTGTTGACTGGGCCATTAAAGTCCAAGATATATATGCAATGTACATTATATTACTGTAACTACATAGAGAATCTTACATGAGGGTTCATGTATTATTGAATTTATTAAACGAGTTGAGGAGAAAGGGGTATAATGCGAGGCTTTGCCGAGCATTTTATCCCTTTTCCTCAACGAGTTTAATAAATCAATAACACATGGGTACGAATGCAAGATTCTATTTATCATATGACATTTAAAACGCATTTTATTCACCAGTTTTTACAAAAAATGTCAATATTCCGCCATTAGTAAATGCGACGTCGTTAAGGGCGTAGTAAATGTAACGTTACGGGGCGTATCTAACTGATTTGCATATTTAATCCACTAGTGGATTATTGAATTTATTACATGACGATATTGCACTCACCGACGCGAGGTCATATGATAATAGGTATTTATTGCAAACCACCAAATGAAATGTAGTATGTTTCAGACAAATGTATTAATTTATACGATATTATGTGTATACCGAAACTGTTAAGACACATTGAGTGAGGCAAGCGACAATGTGCCATCGCTCGGCGAATAAGTCCTGTCAGAGTCTTTGTCAGGCGCAGATGCTGGTTGATTGGCTGAATTGACTGTCATGTTTTGCATTTGACTGAATGAGTGTCGCTACTATCGGCTTGCAACAATTCTCTGTCGCCCGAATTAGATAGCCGAGCACCATCCATAAAATATATCCTTATTATCATAAATCAGTGGAGCGCTGTGGTGCAGTGGTAAAACATCGGATTTGAGATCGATAGGTGGCAGGTTCGATCCCCGCAGGCGCCAAGTGTTGTTTCCTTGAGCAAGTGACTTTATCCACATTGCTAAGTACTGGTTCCTACCCAGGAAAAGAGGGCCACACGGAAGATTAGTACTAGTACTAAATGTGTTACCCTCTATAAATAAGGTCGAATATTTATATTATTATTATTATTATTATTATGTCTCCAAAGTTTCTAAATGCAGAACTGGAAGTATGCCATCCGACTGTAAAGTATACATAGTTTTCAGTCCTGACAATGCGCACATGTCTGATTAACATTCCGCTTGGTCACGGTTCACTTATAATTTTGAGTCTCTTCCCTCACCGCAGCAGTTAGACGTATCTGCGTGGTCAATTTTGAGGTAAACGAAGTTGTTAATTTATATGTTTTCAACACTTATGAAGACAATATACTAACTTTGCCCTTAAATACTGATAACATGTAGATTAGAAATAAACTATTTTCGTGATTTCAGATCAAGTACTGGTGAATGAATGTCTGGCAAATGGAAATACCTATGAGCTGACGATTTCCATAGTGCAGGATAACAGTTGCGCTCCTGGAATATTATTCGTCTCTACTAAATCGGCTGTAAGTTAAACTAAAGCAAACTGCAAACGAGTTTAAAAATGCCTCATGAACTGCGTCGGTCGGTTTGTGCTCGGAGGGGGATGTGCTGTGTTCGCCTGGTCTTGTCTATCATTCGTTTCGGTTTCAGAACTTTGGGGTTTAGGCACACTGATGAAGATTAAATATCAGAAAGGCCTCTGTGTCACTACATTTGGTATAGTTACGCCTTAATTGCTTTAACATACTTCTTTTGATACAACAGAAGTATCGCCTTGAACGGTCAATAAGGGATAGGGGTGGAGAGGGAGGTGGGGCGGGTTAGTTTAAACGGCCAATAACTGAATAATTTGAATACAGATTATGTTCGTTTTAGCAACTGACATTACTATAGGATGTTTAGATATCTTTCATTCTGTTATAATTAACATGGCTTTTCATCGTTTAGGAGAAAATGTCAAAAATACAAACATTGCACTGCATGGGTTATTACTGCGACATGACAAGCTAAAATACAATCGTCCAATTATGCTCAGTTAACTCATTTAGCTTGATAGTCTGTAAAAATATTACATATTGAAATCAAATGTTAAAACAATACGAAACAGCGAAACACAGAACTACTGTAAAGTATTTTGATCAAATAGTGTTTAATAGCATCTATACAAATATAAAAATAGCTGTTTAAGGTTCCGATTTCAATCTTTTTTTTTTTCTTTTTTTTTTAAATTTTATTTCTGAAATATCATATTACAAAAAAATACAGTAATTTAGATATCAGTAATCTACTACAAAACATGTTAATAGTACCTATTGCCAACAGAAGTATGTGTTTGTAGATATATTATTGATTTACAAATAGTATTACTACACAATATGATAGACCAGAAAATGGAAGATAATAATAATTATAATAATAAATAATAATAATGATGAATATAATGATAAACATAACTCATTATAGAAAACCAGCATCCAAATAACAGTAGACATGCAATTCGGAAATATAGCAAATATATTTATTAGGAGAAAAAAAAAATAAATTATAAATAAAAAAATAAGAAGACCCCCCCAAAGCACCCCTCCCCCCCCCCAAAAAAAAAAAAAAAAAAATAATAAAAAATAAAATAAAATAATAAAAAAAAACAAGAGGAAGAAGAAAGGATAAAGATAAAGATCTGCTGTCTTCTTGCTTTGAAAGTGTAGTTCAATCAAAAACATTCAAAAGATTTACGAAAGTATCCCATTTACTTGAGAACTTGGGCAGTATATCGTTTAAGAAATGTATTTCTCTTTCTACTTTTAGTCTATATTTTAGAAATGATCTAAAATATGTAATGGATGGAATTGTTTTTTGATATTTATTTCTAAATATAAAATATTTCGCATTCAAGATTATGAAATTCTGCACTTGTTTATCCGCTTTATTGATTTGATCGGTAATACCAAAACAGACAATTTTTTAAGTTAATGGGAGGTCAATATTACAATGAGTCAAAAGGTTTGAGAGTTCTCTCCAGAAGTATTGAACATGTAAACATTCCCAAATTATATGGTTAACTGTTTCGATTTCCATTACAGAGAAATCACATAGCGCTGAGATTGTCCGTTTCGATTTGAGCAACTTGTCTATCAATAGTGAACCTTCTGGGATGTCAGGGTTTTCATATCTTATATTCTGTTTCCAAACAGTTTTTATACTGGATATTAAACTAATATATTAAAAAAATCTCCATTCGGTAAATCATATGTTGTCTTCAACTCCGTAAATGCATAAAATCTATTTTCATTTTCATTATATAGAAAACTCATTTTTGATTTTTATTTGCCTTCACTGCAGCTGGTGTTGTGCCGTGTGGCGGCCGTAAAACGTCTCCCCGTACATCAACCATAGTGCAGTTTATATTTTACTTTTGGTCCTTTGAGATCAGCGTGAATATTCTGAGAAATCGGAAATAAATTACTGGTTTAGACTCATATTCTAGACAGGTTTTTTATTATTTGGACCCCATTTTGATTTATATCAGTCTTTGTGTCGACTGCCTGTGCGAAATTCGCAAAATTGCAGTATGTTTCCTCTGGCTTTCTTTGCCGGATCATTGCGGGGTCACTGATGAGGCTTTATTAGCCGAAACTACGTAGTATGACCCATCTTCTTTCTTATGAATGTTTTCATTGCTCTTAAAGGAACTCATTTTTGAATTTTATTTAACGTATTTAATACCTTTTTGGTACCAACTTAAGTAAAAAAGTGTATGTCCTCCAGATTTAATGTTGCTTGTGTTCCATATTATTTCTTTTCGATAATATGATATACTGTTTTTATAGTTACATTTTTACCTTGTTGTCAGTGCATCTTTGAAAAAATTGTTTTTCTTAAATATTTTTCCTATATCTTTCTCACAGAAATTACTTTCAAAAAATAACTTCCCGTCATAAGTTTTCAGTTCGGACATATATAAATGTTTATATAATTTATTTCTGTCATTGTCTAATATTCATTTTAACCAGCTTATTTTTAAAGAAATTATAAATGTTCTTATATCAATCATTTTGAGACCACCCTGGTTTATTTTCTTCTTCTGAATTTTCTATGATTTCAAAAAGAAGCCTGATGTTTTCTCCTATATATCTTCCTTTAATGAAACCTGCCTGAGACTCATTTATTATGTTTATCGACACGCTTTTGATTCGATTAGCTATCACTTTAAACGTTATCTTATAGTCAACATTTAATAAACTAATTGGGCGCCAGTTTGTGAGAAGTGTAGTATCTTTATTTGATTTCGGAATTAGTGTTATAATACTTTGTTTCTGTACTTCTGTAAGTTGGCCGTTTTCGTACGAGTAATTCATTGATTTGATATAGAATTGCTTGATATTGTTCCAAAATATCTTGAACAATTCGTTAAGTCATCAGAACCGGGAATTTTTTTATTTTTCATTTCCTTGAGCGCCTTAGTACACACTTCTTCAGATATTGACCCTTCACATTTGTTACTTTCAATCTCACTAAGTTTTGGAATGTTGTGGTAAAAAAAATGTAAATAGAATTGTCAGTATTTCGTTTTGAATATAAGCATCTGTAAAATATTTCTGTTTCTTTAAGGATTTCTTTTTGTTCTGTAATGATTTTATTATTTGTGTTAAGCTGTGAGATCAGTTTTGTTTCCGAGCGTTTTTTTTCTAAGCTAGCGAAGTAGGAACTATTTTTTTCACCATTTTCTATTATATTTGCTTTGGACCTTAATATAAACCGTTTATTTTTGTCTCTATTATATTTTCCAATTCTTGTCTTTTTTGTTTCAGATTTTCATTTATTATGTCTGATTCACTTGCAGTATCTGTTTCTCCAAGTTCTTTATCGAGTTTGTCAATATCACCCTTAAGTTTCCATTCTGTTTCACACAACTCTTTCTTTTTCTGTGTAGTGTATTTAATCGTTTCGTTTCTGATGGTTACTTTGATTAATTCCAACAGAGTATTGGGGTTTGCATCTTTATTAATATCTGCTATTTCATTAATGTTCCTTTTAATTATTTCTTGATATTTGGTTTCTAAGAGTATGCTGTTATTTAACTTAAAGTAGCCTGGACCTCTTACGTAATTCTTGATGTCAATTTGAAGTGAAACTATACTATGATCAGATTTAAAGCTTATTTTATGTTCACTAGACACTACGGCATTTAAAAGATTGTTCGAAATTAAGAAATAATCCAGTCTACTAAAGATCGGGGTTTATTGGATGAATGCCAGGTATATTGTTTCAGATCCGGGTGTTTTTATCGCCAGATATCTTTTAAATCGAACTGTTCAATAATCGATGTAATTTTCTGTCTACAAAGTTTATGTGTGTCTTGCCTACCATTTTTCTTATCCTTTGTAATATCTACAACTGTAATGAAATCTCCACCGATAATAAATGTTTTCTCATGATTGTCGATTAAATACTGTTCTAGTTTTGTGAAGTAATAGTTATCATCGTTGGTCCATACAGATTAATAAGTGTTATACCTTTTCATTTATGGTAAGTTCAAACGATTGCATTCTGACACTTAGCATTTCTGTGTAGTTTAAGATCTTATAAGATATATTAGGGTTTATTAGAATACCTATTCCTTCACTGTTTGTGCTATTTCCGCTAAAAATGCGTCATGTCCCAATTGCTGTTTCCAAACGTCATGAGTCTTCTCCGGAATGCGTTTCTTGTAAGAAAATTACCGAGTATTTGTTTTGTTTTAGCCACGTAAATATTTGTTCTCGTTTTTGTTTGTTGCCCAGTCCCCTAACATTAAAAGAGCATATAGATAAATTCATCCGTTATCCATGATTTGACATGAAATACCCTTATAAAACACAAAGACAGCAGAGAAACCAACATAAGCGAACAAAACAAAATAGTGTAACAAATACATTCTTAACATATGAAGGTACAAGGGATTTCAGGGCTATTTCATAGCAAAATATAATTAACAGGTATATTTCCAGGCAAATTCCCATTTCCAGTTTAACATACATAAAACTCTTGATCGACACACAGCGTTTCAATCGACACACAACAAGAGAGTTGCCACCTACTTAGTATATCTACCCAAAAACGTGTTAGGGCCGATGGCTACACCACACATTGACCGACACACAGGGTGAATACTGCATGACGTCCAACATAAACCAACATTACGAACAGATACCAGTATAGTTCGAACCAAACATTGGTGTCTTTCAACGCGCAATTCACAGGTCGCCGGCTGTTCCACATAGCAAAACAAGATTTCAATCTTGGCAAAAAAAGAAGTGGAGGCAATGATCAGGAATTGATACAATCAACCCACAGTTCCCATCAGGGACACCGAAGGGAAAGACACACAAACATAAAACAACAGACCCTAATGGAAACACCAACAGCGGAAAGCCAAAAGGACAGTGACTTTCCAACAAAATGGCCGATAGGCTATCCAAAAAAAAAAAAAAAAAAAAACACACACACACACAAGCGACACAAACACCAAAAGACAAACCATAACAAAAATAAACCGCGACAGAAGAACAGCCTTGGAACGGGCAGCGGAAACGAATTCCACTGGGGGGGGGGGGGGGGGGGAGGCTTAAATCGATTTTACGTGGCCACAATCCTCGTTCTACTTCCATCGCGATTTAGACAAATAATTTGTTCAGTCCGCATGAAGGCCTCCTAACTCAGCAGTGCAACATCTCCGTGAACACAAATAATCAAACAACCACAGAGATGAAACAACGGTGAGGACTCAACAGCAAGAACTCACTGAAATGCTGGAGCAAAAGAAAACCAACAGTTAGACTCCGATTGGCCCGACCTGGAAAGGCTGGAAATGGTATACAAACAATCCAAAGTGAACAACTCTGAAAGACAAGGCATATTAACAAAATGCCAGCGTCGTTTCATATCAAATGACTACCCGTGTGAGTTTCTATGTCTGCTTTGCTGGTTATATTATCATCACGAAAACACGCCTATAGAATTTGACCCCCTTGAACTCCACTTTCATATAGTTAAACTGGGGTTTACAAGTGTAAAACTTATTTTTCTTATTTCTGTTCTAATATATAGACTGTGGGTACTCGTTAGAACCGCCTCGATGAGGCGGTTTCAATGAATACCCACAGTCTATATTTTGGGCAGAAATAAGAAAAATATCACAATTTTCATCTTAAAATTTTCATTTTTCGGCGGTAAGTTGACAATGTCTTTGTATAGGCGTGTTTTTGTAATGATTTTGTGTTCTTCATGACACTCTTACACGAGATGTTTGACTATCTGGAACGCCGACTTACACTTAAAATGACGAATATTTAGGGAATATACTGGAAGAAGGAAAACATTTTGTTTTACAGACAAATGACATAGAGAACATGCATTTTTCTCTAAACAACAGGCTAACTGCAAGATACAGCAGGACTGATATATCGAAAATGTTAAGAGAAATCAAAAAGATATTCTTTTGAACTTGTGCCACAAGGTGCTTGAGCGGCAAATAGCATGGACTGCATGCGCCATGCTAAAAGTAAAAAAAGCAAATAGGGAGTTTATGTCCCCGCCTTTTTCTTGTCTGTGCTGTTTAAAAATGAATAAGTTACTGACAACAGGATGGAATCATTCAAAAACCTCTTAAGTTTCAGAAAGTTTGGTATAAATCAGTAGGAGGAGTTGCGCCCACAAGTACCTACAACATTTACTCTTTCACAGTATTGATGCATGTAAAATGTTGAAGTTAAAAACGTGAAATAGTGGAAAAAAAAAGATATTTAAAGATTCTGTAAGAAGCTCATGCATATATTCAGACCGTGAATAGAACACTTGTGAATTTTTATAAATATCGCTATAAAACTGTAAGACGATTTGCCCTCACAAAGTACCGACTACAAATTCGGAACCATGAAAAGAGTCTAAGTTACAGATGTGAAAAAAAAGAAAACAGTTAACTTGATGATTCTGAAAATATACATGCACATCTTCAGAACATGATAAAGAAACCTGTAAAATTTCCAAATGATCGGTTTAAAACTCTAGTATAAGTTGCACTCACAGTGTACCTACTACAAATTCGTAACCTTACAAGAAAAGTCTATGTTAAAAAAGTGAAAAAAAAGTGAGAAAAAAAAATTACGGATTTTGAAAAAAGCACATGCACATCTTAATACCATGATAAACAAAAAACCTGTAAATTTCAAAAGGATCGGTTTAAAACTATAGGAGAAGTTGCGCTCACAACGTACCTACTATAAATTCGGAACCATTCAAAAATGTATAAGCTAAAAATGTAAAAAGAACTGAGAAAAAAAACTTTTCTGTAAAAAACATATGCTCATCTTCAGACCATGATAAAAATGCCTGTAAAATTTCAAAAAGATCCGTTTAAAACGGTGGGAGGAGTTGCGCTCACAATGCACCTATCATGATAAAAAATGCATGTAAAATTTAAAAAGATCAGTTTAAAACGGTAGAAGGAGTTGCGCTCACAATGTACAATGTACCTACTACGAAATCGGAACCGAGCAAAACAGTTAAGTAAAATTGTGAAAACAATTGAAACAAACATACCATTACGTTTTCGGAAAAAGCATATGCAAACCTTCAGACCATGATAACGGTCCCCGCCAATAGGGACTTGAAGAAATATATGGGCTGCATGGTGCTTCAACGCAGAGCTGAATCCGGCCCGCACACGAGTACTGGTAAACCGCTTAGAGGATCTAAGCCTGCCCAGGCAAAGCGGTGCGAGTCGGACCGTCCATGCTTATAAACCCTATTGGTTTCATTGGGCGATAGGGCTTGAGATGTCATTTCATCTAAACGTCGGGTAAAAGTCCCACAAAACTGAAAGCAACGTCTCCAAAATGACCTTTACAGTGTTGACGGGGACGTTAACCCTCAAATCAAACAAACAGACCATGATAAAAACACTCGTAAAATTTCAAAAAGATCGATTTAAAACTGTAAGAGAAGTTGCGCTCACAAGGTACCTACTACAAACTCGGAGCCATGCAAAAATGTTTAAGTTAAAATGTGAAAAAGGTGAAAAAATAATTAGTGGATTCTTAAAAAGCACTTGCAAATCTGTAAAATTTCCAAAATTTTTAAACTGCAGGAGCAATTCAACTTTAAAGAGGTAAACGTGTTGTGTCCTTACTAATGGCCAAAAGACTTATCCCGAATACATAACTACATACGTTTGATCCCCTTAAATAGAAGTGAAGGCAATGGTCAATTAACCGACAGCTTCCATCAGAGACACCAAGTGTAATTGGAGTTTACAAGGGTATATTTAATTTTATTTTCCTTAAGGAGTTGCGCTCACAAGGTACCTACTACAAACTCCGAACCACGCAACACATGCCACGCGACACGCACCACGGAAAGCCGAACACTATGTCCCTTCGCTTTTCTCCAAAAAGGCGGGTGGGGGGGGGGAATAATTTTTACGACAGACGCATTATGTTGATGATACTAAGAGAGGCAATCTTTCAAACTTTCTGACGGAAGAACATTTATTGATAACCAAGGAAGGGTTTTCCGACTGTAGCTGTTAATCAGCTATCTGCTCTTCGAGTAACTGGAAGATGAACTTTACTGCAAAAGTAACAATCGATAGGAAAATGGGCGGACGGATGTCCGGACACTCAAAGGTATAACTACCCGCCGCTATCGTGTGCTGGGGTATAAAAATGGGGTTCTATTCATAGGCTTCCTACGTTATATTGGTTCCCTAAACTTCATAAAAGACCATACAAAGCACGGTTTATTGCAAATTCAAGCTCTTGTACCACCACTGAACTCTCCAAATTATTAGCTTCACGTTTTACTGCCATTAAAAACATGTGATTAAATATTGCGACAAAGTCTTTGAAAGGTCAGGGAGAAATTTGTTTTTGGTCTATAAAAATCTAAATAAGTTTTAAATAAATTGAAATCCAGACGTTTTCATGCTTCAAGTCTGTCTACTAACGATTTCGCCACCCTTTACACTACACTTCCTCACAATCTTATAAACGAAAAACTTAAGATTTTATTGAATGGAAATTTCATAGGGAAGACTCCCTCTATCTTACTGGTATTGTAAGAAATGCTTTTTCACTTCTGAAGACATAAACATTATTACGTGACAATATTTACATAAGATTTGGTACCAAGTTATTCAGACAAGTTGTGGGTGTTCCGGTGACTGCGGGTAGGATCTGTTCTTGCTTTGTTGTGGGGGAGACTTCATAATGTCTCTTTCCGTCGAGGGCCAGTCTTGAATCATTGAAGCCTTTGGCTCGGCTTCTGGATATTTGGATCATTTTTTGAATATTGACAATACCTATATTGATGGTTTGATCAGTCAAATTTACCCACCCCCTCCAAAAGTTTCGGTTAAAAAATAGCAAATTCTTCTGATACCGAAGCCCCGTTTTTGGATTTACAACTATCTATTGAAGATGGGTTTGTTTCTTGCAAAATTTATGATAAACGCGGTGGTTTTGGTTTTGATATTGTAAGTTTTCCTTTCTTGGATGGTGATGTGCCGCGTCCGGCATCCTGTGGCGTTTGTATTTCGCAATTAATTCGATCTGCCAGAATGTCTAATCATGCAACTGCCTTCAACACTCGTAATAAATTGTGCAGATGGTTCATCTAGACATAGCTTTAGAGTTTGTCAGTTCTTCAACAATTCAAAAAGCAATTGTATTTTCTCATTCACTTTCTGTGCTTAAGGCTTTAGACCATCCATCATCCAAAAAGCCTAAAATACAAAAATTGATCGAAAACATCATGGCATTTCTAAAACACAACAAATCTTGTTTTGTTGGCTTCCGAGCCATATTGGCATTGTCGGCAATGAGTATGCTGACAAGAAAGCAAACGAATCGCTCACTCTTGATCCGCCTGTTTTTAAAATACCTTTTAATAATTTTAAACCATTTATCAACAGATACAGGCGACTGGGACCGTGTTATAGATAACAAACTCCGTGCCATTAAACCTGGCGTGGGAACAAAGTGCTGTCCTCTACAGTATTCCAGGAAAGAGGATGTAGTATTAACGCGACTGCGCATTGGCCATACTAAAGTTACTCATTCTTATATTTTAAATGGCGATGATCAGCCTACTTGTGTAGGCTGTGATCGGCCGTTCACTGTTAAACATAACTTAATTGACTGTGTGGACTTTTCATCGTCCCGTAACTTATACTTGAAAAGGTATGTGGATATGAGGATTCCTTTACCTTGTATCTTCCGGAACAGTTCGGTTATTTCATCCATTCCTGTTTATTTTCAAAATACTGAAACACCCATAATTTGCTATATAAACAATAAACATGTTAAATCTATCATTTTTAATTTGAATAAACTTGTTTCTGATCTTGATATTGACAATAACACTGCTGATACATGTGATTGTAAAAATTCAGTGTTTTGCTATCATGCTGCTGGTCATATTATTACTGGCAATTTAAAACTTATTCCTGATTCTAGGATACGTAATATAATATCTAAAGTAGAAGTAAAACAAAGATCAGGAATCGATACAATTAACTTACTCAACCCATCAAAGACACCAAAGGGAAAGAAACATAAACATTAAGCGACCATACCATAATGGAAACCTAAACAAAGGAATGCCATAAGGACAGTCACTTTCCCACAAAATGGCCATATGGCCATCCAAAATAAAAAGACACAAGTGATACACACAGTAAGTAACAAACAACAACATAAATAAACCGCCACAGAAGAACCGCCTTGGAACGATCAGTGGAAAGATTTCCACTGGGGGACTTACCTCGATTTTACGTGGCCATAATCCTCGCCCTTACTTCTGTCGCGATTTAGACGAATAATTTGTTCAGTCCGCATGAAGGCCTCCTAACTCATCCGTGCAACATCTCCGTGAACACAAATAATAAAAAAACCACAGAGGTGAGACAACGGTAAGGACTCGACAGCAAGAAACCACTGAAATGCTGGAGCAAAAGAAAACCAACAGTTAGACTCCGATGGGCCCGACCAGAGACAGAGCATCAGGCAACAACCAACATTACCTTTCATAAGATCTCTCTAATTCTCAATAAGCCTTTACGTTGGAGCCGTCATAGAATCTGAGGCCTGACCCAGCGGCGTGCAATTAAAGAGGGAAGCAAAGTTGCCAACACTGAGTGGGTTAACTGCGATGCATGCAGTCTGTCGTATAACATCCATGTTGTACCCAATCTTTTTATATCGAAGAATGATTTTACGAAATTGGGTGCTGAAGTCATTGCGGTTATATATTTTTCTGAATTTATATACTAAGTCACCATAAAATTCGGGTTCCGATAGACCTTGTTGCAGAAGAGATTTAAGTCCAATATTGAATTTTGAAATTAAATCAGAATGGCGTCTATAAAATTTTGAAAAGGCTTTGCGTAGTTTATGGTACCGATAACCCTGATTAAGAAGTTTAGCAGTTAATAATTTATTACGAGTGTTGAAGTCAGTTACATGACTACATACTCTAGCAAATCGAATTAACTGCGAAATATAAACGCCATAGGATGGCGCACGAGGAACATCACCATCCAAAAAAGGAAAATTTACAATCTGAAAATCAAAGTCATCGCATTTATCATAAATTTTGTACGAAACAAACCCATCTACAATAGATAGATGTAAATCCAAAAAC
The DNA here is from genome assembly GCA_963580285.1 of Lucinisca nassula. Taxonomy (NCBI): domain Eukaryota; kingdom Metazoa; phylum Mollusca; class Bivalvia; order Lucinida; family Lucinidae; genus Lucinisca; species Lucinisca nassula. Next base: position 75,141,819 of record OY757022.1, read on the forward strand.
GTGGCCTCGGTATCAGAAGAATTTGCTTTATTTAACTGAAGTTCTGGGGGGTAAATCTGACTGATCGAAATATCGATTTCCTTCTAAAATTGATTTCAATGAATGTAGAGATGAAATTGCTGCTGCCTAGAATGAATTTGGTAATCGATGGTGTAAACGAGAGTTTGTTGAGCGTAAAGCTCTTAAGGAATGAAAACTTAGCATTCTGAATTCAGTGAACAAACGCATTTCTTTTTATTCCTTCTAAAATTGATTTCAATAAATGTAGAGATGAAATTGCTGCTGCCTTGAATGAAATTGGTAATCGATGGTGTAAACGAGAGTTTGTTGAGCGTAAAGCTCTTAAGAAATGAAAATTTAGCATTCTGAATTCAGTGAACAAACGCATTTCTTTTTATTCGCAATATTCGAATTTATTACCTCCTAAACCTAAGACGTCTTTACGTCACCTCAAACTAGGTATTCAATAATTTCATAGGAAGATTGTTTTGGCTCCAGCTGATAAGGTCGCTAACAATGTGGTCGTTGTTTGACGGCTTCACTATGTTACCAATCTTCAGCAAGAACTTGGTGATACTAAGGCCTATGACCTTCAGTCTTAAGCTGTAGAGAGGGCTTTAGTTGATGACCACATTTGTCATTCAGCCACCACGTTTGCTGTCTGTGTTACAGAAGGCCAAGACAAGATTCCTATGGTATACTTGTTACCTAAACTTCATAAAAAACCTTACAAAGCACGGTTTATTGCAAATTCTAGTTCTTGCACTGCCACTGAACTTTCTAAATTATTAATTTCCTGTCTTACTGCTGTTAAAACGCATGTAATTAAATATTGTGATAAAGTCTTTGAAAGATCAGGAAGAAATCTGTTTTGGTCTATAAAAAATTCGAATGAGGTTTTAAATAAATTGAAATCTAGACAGTTTCGTGCTTCTAGTCTGTCTACCTACGATTTTTCCACTCTTTACACTACACTTCCTCATAATCTTATAAAAGAAAAGCTTAATGATTTAATTGAATGGGCTTTTCACAGAGAAGATTCTCTCTATCTTGCATGTATTGTCAGAAATGCATTTTTCACTTCTAAAGAGCATAAGAATTATACACTTTGGTCATGTCAGAAAGTGTGTGATGCCCTCACCTTTCTACTTGACAATATTTATATTAGATTCGGTACTAAGTTATTTAGACAAATTGTGGGTATTCCGATGGGTGCTAATTGCGCACCTCTTGTGGCTGATCTGTTCTTGTATTGTTATGAAAGAGACTTCATTTTGTCGCTTTCCATTGATAACCAATCTGAAATTATTGAAGCTTTTAGCTCTACTTCTAGATATTTAGATGAGTTATTAAATATTGATAATGCCTATTTTGATGGTTTGATCAGTCAGATTTACCCCCTAGAACTTCAGTTAAATAAAGCAAATTCTTCTGATACCGAGGCCCCGTTTTTGGATTTACATCTATCTATTGTAGATGGATTTGTTTCGTGCAAAATTTATGATAAACGCGATGACTTTGATTTTGAGATTGTAAATTTTCCTTTTTTGGATGGTGATGTTCCTCGTGCGCCATCCTATGGCGTTTATATTTCGCAATTAATTCGATTTGCTAGAGTGTGTAGTCATGTAACTGACTTCAACACTCGTAATAAATTATTAACGGCTAAACTCCTTAATCAGGGTTATCGGTACCATAAACTACGCAAAGCCTTTTCAAAATTTTATAGACGCCATTCTGATTTAATTTCAAAATTCAATATTGGACTTAAATCTCTTCTGCAACAAGGTCTATCGGAACCCGATTTTTATGGTGACTTAGTATATAAATTCAGAAAAATATATAACCGCAATGACTTCAGCACCCAATTTCGTAAAATCATTCTTCGATATAAAAAGATTGGGTACAACATGGATATTATACGACAGACTGCATGCATGGTAGTTGACCCAATCACGGTTGGCAACTTTGCTTCCCTCTTTAATTGCACGCCGGTGGGTCAGGCCTCAGATTCTATGACGGCTCCAACGTAAAGGCTTATTGAAAATTAAAGAGATAATGTTGGTTGGTGCCTGATGCTCTGTCTCTGGTCGGGCTCATCGGAGTCTAACTGTTGGTTTTCTTTTGCTCCAGCATTTCAGTGGTTTCTTGCTGTCGAGTCCTCACGTTGTCTCACCTCTGTGGTTCTTTGATTTCTGTGTTCACGGAGATGTTGCACTGATGAGTTAGGAGGCCTTCATGCGGACTGAACAAATTATTTGTCTAAATCGCGACGGAAGTAAGGGCGAGGATTGTGGCCACGTAAAATCGATTTAAGCCCCCCAGTGGAAATCTTCCACTGGCCGTTCCAAGGCGGCTCTTCTGTGGCGATTTATTTATGTTGTTGTTTGTTACTTACTGTGTGTATCACTTGTGTCTTTTAATTTTGGATGGCCATATGGCCATTTTGTGGGAAAGTAACTGTCCATATGGCCTTCCTTTGTTTAGGTTTCCATTATGGTCTGGTCGCTTAATGTTTGTATTTCTTTCCCTTTGGTGTCTTTTATTGATGGAGTAAGTTAATTGTATCAATTCCTGATCTTTGTTTTACTTCTACTTTTCATAAAAGACCATACAAAGCACGGTTTATTGCAAATTCAAGCTCTTGTTCCACCACTGAACTCTTCAAATTATTAACTTCATGTTTTACTGCCATCGAAAAACATGTGATAAAATATTGCGAAAAGTCTTCGAAAGATCAGGTAGAAATCTGTTTTGGTCTATAAAAAATTCTAACGAAGGTTTAAACAAGCAAATTCCACAGAGAATTTATGTCCCCCGCCTTTTTTTTATTTGAGCTGTTAAAAAATAAGTGAGTTACCCAGGCAACGATTGGCATCACTTAACGCGGGGTCGATACCGGGTTTGGCAACATTCCTCCATAAAGAGTGAATGTTCATGAATTTTTTTTTACTGTCATTCTCTCCCTTTAACTGATTCAACAAGGGCAGTTGTCAGTTTCTGGCGAAAGAATGTGCTCAGTACTGGTTAAATAACTTAAGTATAAGCACCCACAATGTACCTCCTACATATACAGCTTCATATTATAGATGCGAAAAAAAACTCTAAGATAAAAATGTGACAAAAGTGAAAAGAATTATTTTTAAGATTCTGTAAAAAAGCATATGCATATCTTCAGACCATAATTCAAGCAATTTTTAAGTTTTGGAAGGATTGGTATTAAACTGTAGGAGGAGTTGCCCTCACAATGTACCTACTACATTATACTCTTTCATAGAATTGATACATGAAAAAAGTCTAAGTTAAAAATGTGAAAAAAGTGAAAAAAATTATTAAAGAATTCTGAAAAAAGCATATGCACAACTTCAAACCATGATAAAGACAACTGTAAAATTTCAGAAAGATCGGCATAATACTGTAGGAGAAGTAGCGCTCGCAAGGTACCCACAATGAATTCGGAACCATGTCAAAAAAGTCTAAGTTTAAAAGGTGAAAAAAAAAAAATTAAAGAATTCTGAAAAAAGCATATGCACAACTTCAAACCATAATAAAGACACCTGTAAAATTTCAGAAGGATCGGTATAAAACTGTAGCAGGAGTTGCGCTCACAAGGTACCTATTACATTATACTCTTTCATAGAATTGATACATGAAAACAGTCTTAGTTAAAAATGTAAAAAAAAGTGAACAATTTAATTAGAGAATTCTGAAAAAAAGCATATGCAAAACTTCAATCCATAATAAAGTCACCTGTAAAATTACAGAAAGATCAGTATAAAACTGTAGGAGGAGTTGCGCTCACAAGGTACCTACTATGAATTCGGAACCATGTCGAAAAAGTCTAAGTTTAAAAGGTGAAAAAAATTATTTAAGAATTCTGCATAAAAGCATATGCACAACTTCAAACCATGATAAAGACACCTGCAAAATTTCAGACGGATCAGTATAAAACTGAAGGAGGAGTTGCGCTCACAAGGTACCTACTAGATTATTCTCTTTCATAGAATTGATACATGAAAACAGTCTTAGTTAAAAATGTAAAAAAGTGAAAAAAATAATTAGAGAATTCTGAAAAAAGCATATGCACAACTTCAAACCATAATAAAGACACCTGTAAAATTACAGAAAGATCGGTATACAACTGTAGGAGGAGTTGCGCTCACTATGTACCTACTATGAATTCAGAACCATACAAAAAAGGTCTAAGTTAAAAAGTGAAAACAGTGAAAAAAATTAATTCAAGGATTCTGAAAAAAGCACATGCACAACTTCAAACCATAATAAAGACACATGTACAATTTCAGATGGATCGGTGTAAAACTATTGGAGGAGTTGCGCTCACAAGGTACCTACTATAAGCTCGGAACCACGCACCACGAACCATGCACCACGCATCACGCACCACGGAAAGCCGAATTCTATATCCCCTCGCTTTTCTTCGAAAAGGCGGGGGACAATTAATTGAAATCCTGGCGTGGTCGTGCTTCAAGTCTGGCTACTTATGATTTTTCCACCCTTTACACTACACTTCCTCATAACCTTATAAATGAAAATTTAATTTAAATGAATGGACATTTCATAGGGAAGACTCCATCTATCTTGCATGTAATATAAGAAATGTTTTTTTTTTCACTTCTGAAGAGCATAAAAATTATACTTTATGGTCATGTCAGAAAGTGTGTGAAGCTTTCACCTTTCTACTTGACAATATTTACATAACATTTGGTACTAAGTTATTTAGACAAGTTGTGGGTATTCCGATGGGTACTAATTGCGCACCACTTGTGGCCGATCTGTTTTTGTCTTGTTATGAGAGAGACTTCATGATGTCCCTTTCTGCTGAAAACCAGTCTGAAATCATTGAAGCTTTGAGCTCCACTTCTGGATATTTGGATGATTTATTAAATATTGATAATACCTATTTCGATGGTTTGATAAGTCAAATTTACCCCCCTCCCCGCCCGCAGCACTTCAGTTAAATAAAGCAAAATCTTCTGATACCGAGGCCCCGTTTTTGGATTCACATCTATCTATTGCAGATGGGTTTGTTTCTTGCAAAATTTATGATAAACGCGGTGATTTTAATTTTGAGATTGTAAATATAACTTTTTTGGATGGTGATGTTCCTCGTGCGCCATCCTAGGGCATTTATATTTCGCAATTAATTCGATTTGCCAGAGGGTGTTGTCATGTAACTGACTTCAACACTCGTTACAAATTGTTAACGGCTATACTTCTTAATCTGGGTTATCGGTACCATAAACTACGCAAAGCCGTTTCAAAATTTTATAGACGTCATTCTGATTTAATTTCAAAATTCAATATTGGACTTACATCTCTTCTGCAACAAGGTCTATCGGAACCCGAATTTTATGGTGACATAGTATATAAATTCAGAAAAATATATAACCGCAATGACTTCAGCACCCAGTTTCTTAAAATCATTCTAAGATATAAAAAGATTGGGTACAACATAAATGTAATACGACGGACTGCATGCATGGTAATTAACCCATTCACGGTTGACAACTTTGCTTCCCTCTTTAATTGAGTGCCGGAGGGTCAGGCCTCAGATTCTATGACGGTTCCAGCGTAAAGGCTTACTCTGAATTTGAGCGACCAATTTCAATGTAACGTTGGTTGGTGCCTGATACTCTGTTTCTTGTTGGGCCCATCGGAGTCTAACTGTTGGTTTTCTCTTGCTCCAGCATTTCAGTGGTTTATTGCTACCGAGTCCTCAACATTGTTTAATCTCTGTGGTTGTTTGATTTTTTGTGCTCACGGAGATGTTGCACTGATGAGTTAGGAGGCCTTTATGCGGACTGAAGAAATTATTTTTCTAAATCGCGACGGAAGTAAGGGCGAGGATTGTGGCCACGTTAAATCGATTTAAGCCAACCCCACCCCCCACTCCCAACCCCAGTGGAATTCGTTTCCACTGACCGTTCCATGGCAGTTTTTCTGTCGCGGTTTATTTTTGCTTTTGTTTATCTTTTGGTGTTTGTGTCGCTTTTATTATTTTATTTTGGATAACCTGTTGATCATTTTGTGGGAAAGTAACTGTCCTTTTGACTTTCCGCTGTTGATGTTTCCATTGGGGTCTGTTGTTTCATGTTTGTGTTTCTTTCCCTTTGGTGTCTCTAATGGGAGCTGTGGGTTAATTGTATCGATTCCTGATCATCGCCCCCACTTCTATTTTTCAAAGCTGACAGTTTGCAAAAAATTGTTTCAAGATGTACCTGTAGGTAATATTATCTTATTCTTAAAAGTAATTGGACGTTTTCATAAGGTTTTAGTTTCTCTTATTGTTATACATTATCATTCTTTTTCATTATTTTGGTTTTAATACCCTCATAATTCTACATACCTTTAGACCAATAACCGATTGACGCATATGGCCCATAAAAAGGGTTGACGCGTCGTTAAACACGAACTCATCATAATCATCGTAATAAATTGTTAACTGCTAAACTTAATCAGGGTAATATGAGTCAGAGACTACGCAAAGCCTTTTCAAAATTTTATAGACGTCATTGCGATTTAATTTCGGAATTCAATGTTGAACTTAATCTCTTCTGCAACAAGGTATATCGGAACCAGAATTTTATGGTAACTGAGTATATTAATTCAGGAAAATATATAAATGCGACGATTTCAGCACCCAGTTTGGTAAAATCATTATTCGATATAAAAATAAAAGGTACAGCATAAATGTTATACGACTGACTACATACATGGTGGTTTACCTTATCACGTTTGACAACTTTGTTGCCCTCTTTAATTGCACGCATGTGGGTCAGGCCTCGGATTCTACGACGGTTCCAGCGTAAAGGCTTACAGAGAATTAGAGAGAAACTAATTCTAGGTAATGTTGGTTGGTGTCTGATGCTTCGTCTCTGGTCGGGCACATCGGAGTCCAGTGGTTTCTTGCTGTCGATTCCTCACCGTTGTTTCATCTCTGCGGTTCTTTGAATTTTGTGTTCACGGAGAGGTTTCACTGGTGAGTTGGAGACATTCATGCGGACTGAACAAATTATTTGTCTAATTCGCGACGGAAGTAAGGGCGAGGATTGTGGCCACGTAAATTCGATTTAAGCGCCCCCCAACCCATAGAGGAATTCGTTTCACTGACCGTTCCAAGGCGGTTCTTCTGTCGCGGTTTAAGTTTGTTATGGTTTGTCTATGAGTATCTTGAGTGTTTTGTAGCGTTTATATTATTTTATTGTGGATAACCATTTGGCCATTCTGTGGGAAAGTAACTGTCCTTTTGGATTTCCGCTGTCGATGTTTCCATAAGGGTCTGTTGTTTTATGCTTGCGTTTCTTTCCCGTTTGGTGTGTCTGATGGGAGCTGTGGGTTTATTGAACGATTCTTTATCATTGCCTTCACTTCTGTTTTAAAAAAGTTGGCAAGTATACGAAGCAGACGACATTTTTGTTGAAGTTTATGGGTTAAATTTACAGACTGCTTTGTCGACAGACCTGAACTGAGACTTGTACTGTTTATTAAACATCAGTATTCGACGCAAAAAGTGTATATCCTGCTCTGGGTGTACAATGTTTGCCAAACCCAATCAGATTCTATTGATAACCCTTTTTACGCAACACAGATAACAACGATAAAAATAGCGCGACATTTTTTTTCTTTTAGTAAATGTTATCTGGCTTTCCACAAATCAGTGATAGTCACGTGGACTCCAGCACTGATGCGAGTTTGTGTTACGTAACAAACAAGCGACCCAACAAGTAAAAGAGCGGGCAATCATCAGGAATCGATACAATGACGTAAAACGTCTCCCTAGACACCACAGGGAAACTACGAACGCAATACTAATTAAACATTACAAGCAGGAAACCAAAATGACATTTTCTTTCTCAGAAATGGCCGAGCGGCTATATAAATTAATACCGGCCCCGATAGCTCAGTTGGTAGAATGTCCGCTCCGGGGAACGGGAGGTCACCGGTTCGATCCCGGGCCCCGACATACCAAAGTCGTTAACAATGGTATTAGCTGCTCCTCGCTTGGCACTCAGATTTACGGGGTAGAGCTAGGACTGGTCGACCCAGTGTCAGGATAATGTGACTGGGTGTGGTATCATGTGATGTGTCTTGGACATGATACTTCAGTGAGGCAGCACTATAAAAGTGAGCATTGAGCTCCCTGTCGCAACTAGACACCGTCGTGATATGACTGAAAAATTGTTGAAAGCGACGTTAAACCCGAATTCACACACACACACTATATAAATAAATAAAACACGTATTAACAGAGCATACATGCAAAAGGCAAACACTGATAATATTAAACTGCAAAACAGATCTGTTTTGGAACGATCAAGCTAATTACTAGTCGTGACAGTTTCGGAGTATACAATTTTCTACCTCGTCCTTAATTACATATACAGAACCATAACAAAATGATTCTATGGATGCTTCCTATCTCAATGAATCAGAATCAGAATCAGAATTGTTACTGGTGACACGTCAAATGACATTCATACACCAGGACCTGTGTTGTTCGAAGTTAGTCCCTCGCTCTAACTAAAGAGGTAAATTTAGCTACACAGTCATCAGCACTTTCAGCTGTCGAAATAATCGAATCGAGAAGGGCCTTCCAATCTCTAATGGTTCTGGGGAAGAACGACTCTTTATAAATGTCAGTTCTTGCAGTAAGGGTCTGAAACGCCAACGAATGATGAATTCTACAGTGTCTAGCTTGGGGAACAAGGTCATCTGTTGAAATGCTGGCAGCACCCTTTAGACCTTTGTATAAAAGGATGAGCCTTCTGTCTTTTCTCTTTTTCTTCAGAGACTACCATTTTAATTTTTCCAAGTATTCCAGTCATGCTTCCAGTTTCAAAGCAGTAATTGCTTGTTAAAAATCTAGCAGCTCTATTCTGAACTTTCTGAATTCCTTCGTTTAGGATCACTCCACTGGGGTCCCAGATACAACTATCATATTCCAAGATTGGGCGAACAAGACCTTTATATGCTGCCTTTTTTACATCCTGAGGGCACTGATGAAGATTTCATATCAGGAAACCAAGCGTTCTATTTGCCTTAGTACACATGTTGCTAATATGAGTATTCCATCTCAAGTTGTGTGAGTGTCACTCCAAGGTATTTAATGGAAGTCCAGAATAAATGTGTCCACCTGCCCCGCCCCCCCCCCCCACTTTGTCCAAGATTTTTGCCCAGTCATTAATAACTGTGCTTAGCTGTGAACTATGCCTTTTCCTAAATGCATGTTGTCTGTCTGACAAAAGTTCATGTTCATCCAAGTGGGCCATGATGATTAAGCAGACTATATGTTCAAGCAATTTACACAGAACACAAGTCAGAGAAACAGGGCGATAATTACGGGCAAGAGTCCTATCTCCTTTTTGGAAGAGTGGACAGATGTTTGCTAAGAGCAATTCTTTGGGGATTTCAAAAGACTGTTGAAACAAGTGTGCAAAAACTGGCCTTAACTCATTTGCTAGTTCCTTCAGAACTCTAGGATGAAGCTCATCAGGTCCCAAGCCCTTACTGGGGTTTAAGCCTTGAAGTAACTTGATCACTCCTGCAGCTGACACAACAATATTATTCATGAATGGGGCCGATCTTCCAGTCAATGAACTCAGTTTTATTAAACGCATCATTGAATTGACCAACTAGTTCCTCTGCCCTTTCAGAGTCTGATTCAGCAACCCCGTTCCCTCCTCTTTTATTAAGGGGCGGGATACCTTGCCTGTCTTTCTACTGGCTATTGACATATCTGTAGAAGACTCTGGGATTTGCCTTTACATCACCTACCAAGTTCGGCCCCCGCCCATCGGGGCTTGAAGAAATAGATTGGTTGCAAGATGCGTCCATGCAGAGCTAAAACCGACCCGCACACGAGTACTACTGTAAACCGCTTAGAGGATCTAAGCCTGCCCAGGCAAAGCGGTGTGAGTCGGGCCGTGCATGCTTATAAACCCTATTGGTTTCATTGGGCGGCAGGGCTTGATATGTCATTTCATCTCAACGTCGGGTAAAAGTCCCCCAAAATTGGAAGCGACGTCTCCAAAATGACCTTTATAGTGTTGACGGGGACGTTAAGTTTAAACCTCAAATCAATCAAATCAAAAACTTACCAAGTTATTCACATACATATCATGCTGATTTTTATACGCCGTTTGAAAAACGCTCGTATTATGTTATGTCCCCCACCCCCGGCGTCCGTCCGTTCGTCCGTCTGTCCGGGCGGATGATAGGACACTAGTTGGGTAGGCCTTCCTTGGGTACTTGCCGTTTATTCCGTTGTTGTCCAAGAAAAGTAGCCAGTAGCCTGTTGGGTATTTTGTCGCTTGTTGGGTAATTTTGAATGGGAAAATTACCCAACAAATGTCCTCTCGTAAACACGTCCGTCCGACTGTCCGTCCGTCTGTAAACTTTTCGTTTCCGGATAACTCCTCCTGCAGCTTACATCCGATCAAGCTGAAACTTCATACATAGTTAGACCATGACGTGGGTCAGCGCATATTCTTTCGAGATCACGGTCCACCAAATATTAACAGAGTTATGCTTCTTTGACATTTTTGTTTTACTTTTAGTTTCCGGATGACTCCTCCTAGAGTTTACATCCGATCAAGCTGAAACCTCATACATAGTTTGACCATGGTGTGGGGCAGCGCATATTGTTTCGAGGTTACGGTCCACCAAATAATAATAGAATAATGTCCCTTTGAAATGTTGGTAAACTTTTTGTTTCCGGATAAATCCTCCTACAGTTTACATCCGATCAAGCTAAAACTTTATACATAATTAGACCATGATACGGGTCAGCGCATATTCTTTCGAGGTTACGGTCCACGAAATATTTATGTCCCTTTGAATTTTTTTCTATACATTTCGTTTCCGGATAACGCCTCCTAGAGATTACATCCGATCAGGCTGAAACTTCATACATAGTTTGACCATGATGTGGGGCAGCGCATATTGTTTCAATGTTACGGTCCATAAAATATTAATTGAGTTATGCCCCTTTGAAAAGTTTTGTAAACTTTTCGTTCCCGGATAACTCCTCCTACAATCAAGCTGAAACGTCATCCATAGTTAGACCATGATGTGGGGCAGCGCATATCGATTGCTTAGCGCAAAACTAGGCTAAGTCAGTTTTGTGAAATTTTACAGGAGAGCGAAAAAACTGTTTATCTTTTTTCCTTTTTTTCGTTTTGTAACATAGACTTTGGCCATGTATGCTGTTATATATGTTATTTTTCATGATCATAATCACTTTCAAGTTAAACTATGTCTAAATAGCTTTAAATTGTAAATTTGAGTAAGTCATAGTTTTGCGCTGAAAATGGACTAACTAGTGAAAAGAACCTTGGCGCAAAACTATGACTAAGTCAAGTTAGGTATAGTATTGCACTCAAAAATAATGAAAGTTTGAAGGAAAGGGATAAAAAACTGCTCTAAGTCAAGCTGAATAAATTTCATAAAATAAATGTTAAACTATTTTGTGACTGAAATAATAAAAAAATAAATAAATAAAAAGCTTTTCAATACATACAGCCCAGTATTATCAATCGTTTAGATGATTCAACAGATCAAACTCCCAAAACAACAGCAAAATTCAATAACTATCATTTAGATATTCTTATTCAAACTAGATTCTCAGCACTAAGAAGCATTTTAAATTTCAATTTATCATAAAATGACTGATTTAACTCATTTTAAATGGATCTTTGGCAAACAGTACAAGCCCAGATCAGGGCCTTCAGTGTTAGCAGAAAGTTCAACTATTTTTTAATCACTTTCTCTGGTACCCCTAAATTGCAAAACTGGCTCCTCTTATATAAAGAGTGAAGATTTCATTCAGTACACAATGGGTTGGTCACATATGAACAATCATTAACCAGGCCGGCCTCGGTAGCTCAGTCGGATGCACATCTGACTGGTGCATTACGATAACACACCTGTGCGATAAAGTGCATTTCTTCACATCTCCAAAATGGCTACTTTTCTGATCAAAATCAATGATATTTTTCTTATTTTAACTGCAAACATAGGTTGTGGGTGTTCGTTAGAACTGCCTCATTGAGGCTGTTCTAAAGAGCAACAACAACTTATGTCTTGGAGCAGAAATAAGAATAATAATGTATACTCCCGTACACCCCAGTTTCCTCTATATAAAGTGGGGTTTAGGGCGTATTCATCTTACGGACTTGTTCATGTGATGGATCAGGAGGACGCGGGTTCGATACCTGCCAAGGTCGGCAAAATTATTTTGTGGAGATTGATCATGAAATCTTTTCTAAGGTCATTCTCTCCCTTCCACTGATTCAAGAAGGGCAGTTGTCAGTTTCTGGCGAAAGAAAGTGCACTGTACTGGTTAACCGCTTACGTATAAGCCTGCCCAGAAAAAGTGTGTTTAGGTAAACCGACCGGCTCAAAAATGACCTAAGATAGTGTTGACTGGGCTGTTAAACTCCAATACAAAGCAACAAACAAACAAACAATTTATTAACTATAGTATTTAAATTTTTCCCATACTGTTTTCATCCTGATTGTTGTTTGTTGTTATCGAGTGGATTGCAAATATTAATTCATGCTGATGAAGTCGGGGGAATAAATATTTGCATCTACCTCAAATTTAACTTTATTTAGAGAACATGATGTATCTTTATAGAAAAGTTTTCTAAAGGACCCTCTGGACATGGACGTCGACAAAATAAATGCTTCAAATGAGATCAAATACAGGCTTCAGTACAGGCTTGATATATTCAACCAAAAACATTTGCAGTGGCAAACAGTGTAGACTCTAATCAGATTGCTCATTCGAAAGCTGTCTCGTCTATTCTCATGACTCTTTAGTGTCCGAATATTTAGGGTAAATACCTCATTGAAGATACATGTACGCATGCTGAAATTTCCAGAAAAATTGTAAAGATATTATTAGAAATAAGATCCATAAATGATCATCTTTCTTTATAATATATACCATTTTGGCAGCTATCTTGATGTAATGAATAGTGTTATAAAGAGGCTATGATTGTGTACATTGTACATGCTAGATAGTTTACCAACTAATTTCTTTCATAAAGCTTGGGTCTGAAATTGGTGACAATAGCACGGGGTTGCAGTAAAAATGAGGGTCAGACAGTTTGTCTAACCCTTATCCTACAGAACATGACATCTACCTTTGCAAACAGTGTAGATCCAGATCATATGGCTTCTGGCCATCCAATCAGGATCTACACTGTCACGAAGTTTGTGAATTGAATGAGTATAGTAATTGGCTGATAGTCAGCAATGGGTGTGGCTTTATTCATTCATTCAGCAGGATAAGGTAGCTATGAATTAAATAGGATCTCATGGGAAAGAACAACATAAAACATGTGATGGGCATGTGGGATCAAACTGGATTTGCATAAGGAAATAAGATAACTGTACTTCTCAAATGATACCATTGGATACATGTTATGGAGTCTATCAAGCACACTATCTTCCATACTCAAAAGAGAGTGTACCCTTTTTAACTGCTGAGCTAGATCTAGGAACTGCACTGGGCCTTTGTACCAGTAGTCATATTTAGCTACTATATTTGGACTCCTGGATTTTATTTTAAATGACCTTACATCTGACCAGCAAATTTGGTTTCTTTTCAAACCAAGATCAACATTTTAAGAAGTTTTGAAACTGAATCTTACTCAAAGATAAGTTAGAAAGAGGTATTCAAACAGCGTTTGTAAAACAAGTTGGATTCAAAGACCTTGGGAGTCATTTGCTGCTCCTCAAGGTTAAAACATGCGGCCACAAAAGAACCATCTTTACTTTTTTACTTTTTTGTTTGTCATTTGGCTAAAACTATGTTCTTAATATGACTCCTCATAGTGTAATCAATATTTTCTTGTCATTTAGGATCATTGGTTCCATTGTGGAATTTTGAAAATACTTCAGTGTCACTGACAAGTCCTGGGTGGCCGAAACTAGCTAATCTGGCCTAGAAAAACATTTACATATACACTTCACATTTTACAGCTCTGTAGTGAATTCCTTGCTTTCATATAACATATTCCATTTTTTTTCTATTTCTGTCTGATTTTGTCCAAACTTGTAACAATTTTGAAAGAGTTACATAGTCCTTCATAGCCGAAAAACTGGATAAGCCCCTGATTGAACCCATGATCCCTAGTTTATGATGCGAGTAGCATAACCACTGCACCATGGAGGCTTAAAACTACATTTTTGTAGTAATGGCTTTCTACGTAAGATTAACCCTACCTTGTGGGATTCTATTAAGTCTGTTACAATGACAGAATGTGTTGAGATCAATGCTAAAGAAAAGATTAGAGAGTGCTGGAGATTGTTTGATCTCCGCAAGCGCCTAGTATTGTTTCCTTGAGCAAGAGACTTTATCCACATTACTTAGTACTGGTTTCTACCCAGGAAGGAAAGAGTGCCACATGAAAGATTATTAGTAGTTTACTAATGTGTTACCCTCTATAAATGACCGGTCCCGATAGCTCAGTTGGTAGAGTGTCCACTCCGGGGAACGGGAGGTCACGGGTTCGATCCCGGGCCGCGACAGACCAAAGTCGTTAAAAATAGTACTAGCTGCCCCACTTGGCATTCAGATTTACGGGGTAGAGCTAGGACTGGTCGACCCAGTGTCAGGATAATGTGACTGGGTGTGGTATCATATAATGTGTCTGGGACATGATACTTCAGTGAGGCAGCACTATAAAAGTGAGCATTGAGCTCCCTGTCGCAACCAGACACCGTTGTGATATGACTGAAAAATTGTTGAAAGCGACGTTAAACCCGAATTCACACACACATACCCTCTATACATAAAGTTGATTATTATTATTATTATTATTATTATTATTTCATGTCTGCTGAAGTATGGAATGATTTCTTATTGCCCCAATACTGTGCTTGACATCTGCTGTGAAAGATTTTTAAAATTATGTTTGGCCTTATTCAAAATGAGCTTTTAGTTTTTATTTGCAGTATATCGGCAGCTATTTTAATGTGAAAGACTGAGAGATGAGTTCAATATCATGTTCTTAACCTGTGTTGTCAACTGAGTCTTATCATTTTTATGACCTATGCATCCTAAGCATACAAGTTGTGCAAAAAAGTTGTTGTCAACAATGCCAGACAAAAGTTATATTTTTCAGTCGACAACAGAACTGCCACTTTTGAAAATGTCTGTCAACTCAGCTGATGCTGCTGTCGACTGACTGACAATCAGCAGCCTCTTTTTTGTTTGTTTGTATGTTGATGTCTCATAGATCAAAAGGCTCAGTCGACACCACAGGCAAAATAACCCTGTTACCTATATGGGAGAGCTTACAAAATTCAAAACGTAATGTTACTATGCAAACAACTTCATTAATTTCACATGAAAATTATTAACAATTTCACAGCAACATAATCTTTGCTGATTGTTCACATAATAAATTAAATCATGAACTGTTGGGCTTTAGGTTCGCAATCCTTTCAATATTTCACTTATTTTGAGCAGATCACATGATCCAAGTGAGGCTAAAATCCACAATGGTGAGAAGTAAGGGTAGAACTTTGGGCAATGTTGTTATTTCTTCTGTTTCTATATTTCCATTCATGTTTCTTTCTCTCCTGTCCCTCGGCCCCCGCCCATAGGGGCTTGAAGAAATATATGGGCTGCATGATGCTTCCACGCAGAGCTACATCCGACCCGCACACTAGTACTGGTAAACCGCTTAGAGGATCTAAGCCTGTCCAGGAACCGCGGTGCGAGGTGGACCGTCCATGCTAATAAACCCTATTGGTTTCATTGGGCGACAGGGCTTGAGATGTCATTACATCTCAATGTCGGGTAAAAGTCCCACAAAATTGGAAGCAACGTCTCCAAAATGACCTTTACAGTGTTGGCGGGGACGTTAAACCTCAAATCAAACAAACAAATTCTCTCCTGTCCCTCACTTTCATCTCCTTTACCATCTCTACTATCGTTTTTTCTCCTTTTCTCTGGGAAATGACACAAAATGACCAATAAGGATTTACGTGTCGACAAACACAAAACAATCAGCTGAATGATCAACCATTTTCTTTGGGCTAATGTAAAGCAGGATGATGTTTTGATATTTAGGGATGTCAGGTGGAAAATTGTTTGGAATTTATTTAGGACTGTTCTTTTAAAGGGTTATCCTTTGGAAGCAAAGAATACACCACAGAACTGAAAAGTATGGAGTGTACAGTTTTCTGGGCCAGACAAGCCAGTTTCAGCAAATTAGGCCTCGTCAGTGACCTGCAGATATTTTCACAATTGCACAAAGGAATCAATGATCCCAAAGGGCAAGAAAACTACACTCTGATGAAGGGCAGGCCACCACACATTTCCTGAACATCAGCTGTAGTGACGTTAAATATGTTCTATAAAAGGGTCATCCTTTGGAAGCACAGAATGCACCACAGAACTGAAAAGTATGGAGTGAACATGTTTTCTGGGCCAGACTAGCTAGACAAGGAACCCTTGTCTGAACCTTTTTAAGGCAATTATCAGACACTACATTCTGTGGTAATGATCAGTGCGTGCACTCTTTGCCAATGATCCCTTTCCAGTAGGCCACAAGGCCTGTCTAAAGTAAATGAATTGACAGCTTTATCAAGTGATACTTGTATATTAATTATTATGCTGCTGCATGTTTCTTTTGTGGTTTACCCCACCCACTCATTTTTCATCGAAATAACATGCTGTTGACCCTCATTAGTTTACTTCACAAAAATGTAAATACTTGCTTATCATCTTGTTGAATCTGTTATTTTCTCCTGTAAAATTCAAATATTGGCGGGAAGTAAACTTCGGAATTTCATTCTGAAGTCAAGGATGGGTTCTGAGTTAGAATATTTCTTGATTTTCTTTTTCTCTCTTTCTTTTTTTTTTTGATGATATTCTTCAGTGGCCTTTTTTTCAAAAAGACACATTTTTATATCATAAATTAAGGCAGAAAAAAAGAATTAAAACATAATTTATTATAATACTTGTTATTATTGCTCAGTGCAAAACCCTATCTAAGTCAAGTTAGTAAGGGATTTGCACTAACAATTATTTCGAATTTTATGCAACTGTTAGTGCAAAACCATACCTAACTCCACTTAGATATAGTTTTGCACTGACAATAAAAACATTTTGACTTAGCATATTTTATTAAAAATTAAATATCTTTGCAAATACTGGGAATATATTTACAATGTTTTGATAGGTTTAAGAGGACTTCTCAAGCTTTTAAAATTCATGAAAAAATTGATTTGGGGAAAAAATGGAGTTAGCCTAGTTTTGCGCTGAGCCATCGATATTGTTTCGAGGTTATGGTCCACCAAATAATAATAGAGTTATGCCCGTTTGAAATTTTTTGTAAGCTTTTCATTTCCGGATGACTCCTCCTATATTTTACATCCGATTTAGCTGAAACTTCATTTATAATTAGACCATGTTGTGGGGCAGCGCATATTGTTTCGAGATTATGGTCCACTAAATAATAATAAAGTTATGCCCCTTTGTAAAACTCTGTAAACATTTTGTTTCCGGATAACTTCTACATTTTAAATCCGATGATGTTGAAATTTTACATACAGTAAGGCCATGATATGGAACAGTGAATATTATTTTGAGGTTACGGTCTGCCAAATATTACCAGAGTTATTCATCCCCGCCCATCGGGGCCTGGAGAAATAGATTGGGCGGCTTGATGCTTCCGCGCAGAGCTGAAACCGAAACTTGAGTACTGGTAAACAGCTTAGGTCTAAGCCTGCCCAGGAAAAGTGATGCGAGTCTGACCGCTTCTTAAACCCTAGCAGTGTCTATGGCGGGAGGGCTTGAGATGTTATTTCATCTCAGTTTCGGGTTAAAGTCCCACAAAATCGGAAGCAACGTCTCCAAAATGACCTTAATAGAGTTGACGGAGACGTAAAACCTCAACCAAAACAACAAAAAAAAAAATATAAGAGTTATACCCCTTTCACAGACTTTTCTAAAAATTCCGTATAACTCCTCTTACGTTTTACATCTGATGAAGCTGAAACTTTATATATTGTAAGACCATGATGTTAAACAGTGCATATTATTTTGAGGTTACAATCCACCAAATATTACCAAAATATATTCCCCTTTCACATATTTTTCTAAACATAATTTGTTTCCGAATAATGCCTCCCACATGAAGCGTAAGCTTTACGTATAGTTAGACTATGATGTGGAGCAACGTATATTATTTCAAGGTTACAGTCCACCACTTATTGCCTGAGTTATGCCTATATATTTTTGAGGTTATGTTCCAATAACTATTACCGACCATGAAATTGTTTTGGAGACAGGTAGTTTGAGTAATTGAGGATTATTTATAGTGCCAGATATGAATAAATGGAGCTCATATTGTTCCTAGGTTACATTCCACAAACCCAAACTTGTACAACAGTCAGTATATAATATACTCCATTTTACTAATTTTAGCTTTATGAGTGTTACCATATATGGGTATGGCGGCCATTTTGGTCATGTGACCTGGACCTAAAACGGTTACCCCAATAAATGCGCCTTATCGTAAGGAGCAAAAATATATCTTATACTTTAGTACTGTATTCTGAATCGTTTGCGGGATAAAATGCATTCTTACTTTTCCAATACAAAGGCATATGTGTCAAAGTTTGACCTAGGCACAAAGAATGTCAAGGGCAACCCACAATGTCACCATTTTAGCACTTTATGATGGGCCTACGTCCCAGATGCTATTTATCAAGTTTCGTGGAAATCTGCCCAGTGGTTCTGGAGAAGACTATTTTGAAGGGTTTTTACCATATATGGCTTGGCGGCCATTTTGGTCATGTGGCCAGGACCCCATGAGCAAATTTTGGTTTTACTTATCCCATAGAGGCTCCATATGAAATTTGACTTCAATCGGCCCAACGGTTTCCGAGGAGAAGCAGTTCGAAAATTTTCACATTTTTCGCCTCGGCGAGGCTATAATAAGTGGAATGTAATATTTGGCAAGTTCATTGGTTAGATCTCATTGATATCTATCAGTATGCCAAAAATTATTTAAATATTCCAATCGGTTAAGTCACTATCACAAATTTTCACAAACGGGTTACGGACGGACAGACTGTCAGAATGACACGGTGATTTTAGGGCACTCTTAGAAAATCAAACGACTTCAGCCGGTCGCTTTTTCTGCGGTCGTGCAATTGCCACGGGCGTATAATGCCCCGCTTGCGAAGCTCTTGTTTACATCAGTCTTGATTTCACGTCTCAAGTTTTCAAATTTTGTACGGAGTTTACCACTTCCCGTCCTTTTTGTCTTTGCATGAATCCTATTCCTTCTCCGAATTTTTCTTCTTATCTCTGGTGTGATCCAGGGAATAGAAGATACCGACCTACTTGTTTTTGAGGGGATGTGATTTTCGGCCGAAGTATGTATGAAAGAAGTTATCAAATAAAAGTTCTCCTGTACCGACCGAGCATCTGAATGACCATTTAAGTATTTCTCCTTTGCAAATCTGAGTGCATCCTTCCTCATAGTTTCATAGTCACCTTTTTGATATGAGTTCACCTTCCTTCGAGGTTTCTTTATTGGTTGAATGTGAATTTTTAATGACAGATTCAATCTGTCATTTCTAGCTATCCTGCGTGTTGAAAAGTAGTTCCGGCTTTCTAACGACTTTCTTCCGGCTTTAATAGCCAAAGAAATATGGGTCCGCACAAAATGTAGTCCGGTTTGGCGCAGTTATCAAAATTGTACATCCTATAATCGCAATACAAACTTTTGAAGCAGACGACTTGACGATTTTATCTTACCTTTCAGAGAATAGATTCAGCATTTCATAGGAATCAGCTGCATCATGCGAGACTGTATACCGGGGGGGTGGGTCTGCTCAGACGTCTGCTCAGGTTTAACAATGTTTTCTAACAGTGCTGTCACTATTTAATCCTTACAGACCAGCCGGTAAGCTGCAGGCCAGAATATTAATGTGTTTTCCGACATTCGAGGTCAAGTCTAGGTCATTTACAACTAGGTGTATCTCAGACTTTGCGAGAAGGGCTGTCCCTTTCAACCCCCGAATATGGTACAGATACCTATGTAAACAGTGTAGGCCCATGATATAATTCTAGGCGCCATATTTAGCAGAATGGACGACCCCAACTTCAGTGATGGAAGAGTACACTCCAGAAACTGAAGACAGTGAATAAATCAAAGCACTGACAACACTCATGTCGATTGTCTCTAAATGCAGGCTGGTCATGAACGAGGA
The DNA here is from genome assembly GCA_963580285.1 of Lucinisca nassula. Taxonomy (NCBI): domain Eukaryota; kingdom Metazoa; phylum Mollusca; class Bivalvia; order Lucinida; family Lucinidae; genus Lucinisca; species Lucinisca nassula. Next base: position 75,162,084 of record OY757022.1, read on the forward strand.
CTTGGACTGATCCGTTTAAACTTAAGATCACGGTTAGTAACTGATGCAAAAATGTAGAACAAGATCAGCACCGTGTTCTGTGGCTTTTGATCTTAGTCTACATTGTTTGCCAGATCGAACATTTGATTCAAGTGCAGATTTTTCAGATAACACTTACATGTACCCAAGACTGTCAAACGACCCGGCTATGTTTGGGTTGATTGTTTGGCATTCGACCCGAAGTTACTAATAAGAACAGCGATTCAGAGCTAACGTCTACGTGACTATCACTGACTTCTCAGAATAACCTTTTTCTTGCAGAAAATAGCCGCAGTGAGATCAGCGTATTCCATATGACTGAAGAGGGTCATCCTTGAATCAAAGGGTGAGCTTGGCAAACAGTGTAGACCAAGTTCGGACGCTGCAGAACGCGCTTCTTATCAAAATCTTCACTATTTGTTTGAATCTCAGCCCAGGACTGTTACCCCAACGTGCATCCCACCAACACCTTCGGTGCTTTGATTCTAAAACCAAACGATTGCATGATAACAAGACGCTTAGGCACCATGCCTTTAAGCTAAAAAGGTTAAACCAATCAACCGTGATGTATGGTTACCAGTCCGGCCACGATCCTGTGTTTTGTTTTGTTTGATTTGAGGTTAAAAGTCCCCGTTAACACTGTATATGTCATTTTGGAGACGCTGCTTCCATTTTTTTGGGACTTTTACCCGACACTGAGATGAAATGACATCTCAAGCCCTGTCGCCCAATGAAGTCAATAGGGTTTATATGCATGGATGGTCCGACTCGCACCGCTTTGCCTGGGCAGGCTTAGATCCTCTAAGCAGATTACCAGTACTCGTGTGCGGGTCGGTTTCAGCTCTGCGTGGAAACATCATGCAGCCCATCTATTTGTTTAAGCCCCGATGGGCGGGGCCAACCATCCTGTGTACACCTTCACACACGCACTAATAGAAACCACATGTTCAGGATTAAACTTATGATGTATGATGTAAGGTCGTGCCTAGAAAAGAAGAAATTGTATTTTGTTCTCAAAAAGCATCAAGTGAGAACGTATTGCAACATTTTTCATTTAACCCTGGGCAGTTAGAGTGAGTGAGACGGTGTTTGAGTTTTACGTCCCACCAACAGCTAAGGTCATACGGAGACGATACCTCGGTTTAAAGAGTCATCCGAACGTCTGGAGAAGTCCGGGATCGATCCTGCGATCCCTGGTTTACAAGGCGAGTAGCATAACCACTACACCACGGAGGCTTCTAATGGACAGTTAGAAGCTGGTCGGAAAGCGGATGGCGTTTGGGTGTCTAGTGTGTGATCTATTTGTCTGTTAGAGCGACATCTTACTATCAACAGAAGACGCTAGTGGACGTCGACGTAGCGGAAGACCGATGTCAGTACGTCAAGATCGATTCATCCGACAGACGCATATGCGAAGCAGATTTCCGCCGGCATCTGCTACACTGTACCTGTAGATAAACAAAGGGTTTCAACTACCGACTAATAAGCACTGACACTGTTCGTCGCCCTTATGCGATGCACTTTTGAGAGCTAGACGTCTCTGTCGTGACCAAAATTAAGATGTCGACACAGGACGGACACTTACGCTGGTGCATGAAATACGTACATGTTTATTGGCGTCTAAGCGACTCGCGTGATATGCGTTTCAGTGACACATCGCACTTCAGCGCGAATCACGCCGATTGTCGTTTTGGGATGTTTCGACATATAGGTGTAAGGTATTCCGAGGCGACGAGTGCGTAATAGAGCCTGACATATCCGATGGAATAAGCGAAATGGTATGTCGAGCTATTGCATCTAGCTTGCGACATTAAGAACATTTAAGATCATGTCTGAGTCGTTAACTGAACAGCGAGACGTTACATCAATCAAGTGCGTCGGCCTCACGTGGTTCCATTTATAAGTTAACGCTCAGAATTCGGGATATCTAATCAAGCAGGATTACGCGCGGGTTTATAGTGCTGTTCTTTCTCAAAAATGTCTGCAAGCCAATGGAATTCATGTACTGGACTGACCAGTCTTTCTCCGCCGATCTCTTTCACATAGAGTATCTTTTGAGGGGAGGTATCCACAACCGACCAGACAAAAATGTTACTTATTGACAGTAGCATTGTTAAAACTTGATTTTAATGTTTGGATTTGAAAACGTAAATAGTTTCTTTCCAAAATTTAAAACATGGAATGGCATTTCATATTACCACCGGTGTATAGAGATCTGCAAACATATCATACAATGGAATTTGCAGAACTACTTTTCTAAATTTTAAGATCTTTTTAGAAAGGTTGTCTGTAAGTTTTCACAGTGTTTTGATTTTCTCATAGAATCTGTCATTTCAGTGCCTTTGGCGCTTTGATTGAATATCCGGAGACAATATCGTGATCACTTAGTTTATCTGGGGAACGAATATCTTCAAACTGTCCTGGTAAAGTCGTTAGGATCTGATCCAATGTGTTCTTATCACGAGTGGGGAAGTTAACAATTTGTTCCAACTAATGATCGTTCATAATGTCAATTTATATTTGTCCTTCGGACTGACTCAGCATTGTGCCTTGTTTACTGAGACTGTCGGGCCGAACAATATCTCTGAAGTTGATGTCACCTAGAACATGTACAGGCGGGTGTTTTTTACCCTTATGCTGCGACTAAATGCAATCAAGCTGATCTTTAAACAACTGGAAGTTTTCGACTGTGCCATTTGGTGGTCGATACGAGGACTGTTCAAATATGAATGCAACTAAGCACATGAAAATGATTCCGTGATAGATTTCGATGACATTTATTTTGTCCCTTCACAGTATTCCCCTTTAACAGATATACAAACTTTCAGTCTTCTAACCCAACCATTGAATGCATTTTGGTAGTCTTTTCGAGGTATACTGTGAAGGCACTGGAATATTGCAGAACCGAGGTGATTGCGCTGTACAAATTTTCGACCTGAAAGGTATTTTTTCAGCCGCGGGAACAAAACCAAAGTCACACGGGGCAAGGTCAGGGGAATACGGGGGGTGAGGGAGTTTAACAACCTTTTCCTGCTTCAGATAGTCTTGCACAATGAACTCCTTGTGCGATGACGCATTGTCATGTAGCAATCTGACATTGGCCAAACCAGTTGCGGGTCTTCGTTCTTTGAAATATTTCTTCAATTTTCGAAGAACTTTATTCTTGTAAAACTTCGCATTTACAGATTTGCCTTTAGGCACAGCAACCTGAATAGCAAGGCCCTGATTTGAAAAGAATATGGCATACATTACCTTCTGGACGCTCATGGTCCACTTTGCAATGCATGGTCTTTTGCAATACTTTGTTGCCCATATTTTGTTCTGAATCTTTCGTTTTGGCTCAAAAAAGTGAACCCATGTCTCGTCACCTGTGACGGCATTAGCGAAAGACCGTGTATTGTAATTTGGACACTTTTAAGCAACTTCTTGGCGCACTGAACGCGTGTCTTTTTCTGCTCATCTGTCAACAGATGGGGAATCCATCTAGCACAGATCTTTCTCATTTTCAAATCCCGTTTCAGAATTGTATGACCTGCTCCTAATGAGATGCCAACCATACTAGCTATTTGCCTAGTGGTGTATCGTGCATCGGTAGCAACTATTTCTTTCACTCTAGCAACCATCTTGGCAGATGTTGCTCTTTTCGGCCGACGATCATGTGGTGCATCTTCTGTTGAGCCTAGCCCACAGCTGAATTTCTTACACCAACGAAAAACTGTCGGAAAAGACATTTCATGATGCCCATAAACCGAACATATTTCATCAAAAATGTCTTTTCACCGTATACCAAGAATACAACGATTCTTAATATAGGACCGTATTTCAACGGCGTACTCTGACCTCCTTCCAACCATGATTTGTATTAGTATACAAGAGTAGACAGTGTTTATCGAACTATGTACATGGCTATATTGGATGGATTTTAACAGGTTTGGTAGCAATGTATAGGTAAAATGTTTTTCTACGCTGTGATATTTATTTCCAGGTGATTTTCGAATAAGTGCATGGGAAAACGTTATACTTGCATTCATATTTGAACAGTCCTGGTACCAAGTTGCTACGAAGTGGGAATTTATATTTGCAAAAACCTTAACCCAGACCGATTCGGTGTCATTTTCCAGTTCCATGAAACGGATGGCTCTGTGAATGAGCAGCATCACTCAACACCACCATGAGAGTTCCTATATTTTCTATAGACACAGTACTGACAATTTTCAGAGAAAAGCTCAGATCTGGCAATTGAACTGTCAATCTTTGTTTCCTGAATAGCAACAATATGCGGTTGAGATGTTTCGAGGAAAGCTAAAAGTTCAAGAATTTTTCCACTTATTCCATTTATATTTATATTGCAAAGTTTCAAACCTTTTACATAATTTGACTTGTTTTCATCAGCAGTCCAAGATTTGCCTCACTTATCCTTTGACAGAGGTTCAAACCTTTTTGGCTTACTTAGTTCTATATATCCATCAAACAAGAAGTCTGAGAAGTTGCAAACCTCACATTTTGGACATATCCAGTGGCAGTTTGAGTTTGCCAAAGTGCCGTATTCCGCATCTGAAATGAAAGAACATTCAGTGTGTATCCACATTTCGCATTGATCACACTGAACGGCTCTGTGGCCATTAAGGATAGCACCACTGCAGAGACCACAGTCAGCTTTGCAGTATTTGCAATACAAAGTTACAGATCTAGATTTAATTTCTAACAATTGACTGTTATCCAAATCAGAACATGAGGAGTGAAAACGTTTGTTACAGTCCTCACATTCTATCCATTTCTCGGAACCTTTGCAATAGTTTTGCAGAGTCCGCAGTGAAACCTTGGGCCGGAGTTAGTTTCAATGTCTCCGGTCAAGATTGTGAGTAAAGCCAAGTTTGTACCGCGTGAGGACTTGAAGTTTCGCAAGCCCTCCGAACACCTTCTGTTCCAATTATTTCTGGTAATTGCCAAGAATTGGGAAACTCTACTACTGCTGTCCTTATTTGTTATCCTGCACTCCTGATTTCCATCATCTGGGTGCATTCTATAAGTTGCTTTCCAAAGAGTGAACCCAAGAATTAAGACCATGGGAAACAGGCTGACCTTCATTTTAATATACTGAGTAGTGATTTGTTGATTTCTAATGATTTATGATGGGTGTCAATCAACAATCCTGAATCCGAGTTTATCACAGCCAGCACACTGATAACAACCAAGGGCTAATCAGTACACTGGTCCAATTATATACAGCTCAGCACACTCAAATATCTGACAACGCACCGGCTCTTCAGAAGAATGAATTTGACAAGCTTCCTAATTTTGATCCTGCGTTATCCCACCACTAGTGAGGTAATGGCGGGAAAGAATATCAACAATTTTTTCAATCTACAAGACAAAAATCACAATCTAGGGTAACCAGCAATAATATGTTGCTGGTTTAAGCTTGTCTGTTATGAATCAGACAAGAAACCAAACAGATTTCCAAGAAAAACACTTCTCTTTTAGCGAGCGATTGTGGTGAGTCATTATAGTAAAATCCAAAGTTAAATTAAGCCTTGAGTGCCCATGAGCTATTTTACGACAGAAAAGGGACAAAACACCAGTTTGAATATAAATGATCTAAATCGGGATGTTTAAATTTTGCTTCGGAGATGTTAACGCCAAACTCCGAAATTATAATTACACAGAATTTCCATTTTTATCAGTGTTTGTTCACATTCATATTTTCCGTTGGAATTTATATTGATTAGTACCTTGCTTTATGTTTGTGTCTGCATAACAACTGTTGTTACGGACCGCAATTCCCCAGTTTTCTGTTTGAGTATAAATGATCTAAACCGGGATGTTTGAATTTTGCTTTGGATATGTTAACGCCAAACTCCGAAATCATAATTCCACAGTTTTTCCATTTCTTTATCAGTGTTTTTATTTGCCTTCACTGCAGCTTGTGTTGTGCCGTGTGGCGGTCGTAAAACGTCTCCTCGTACATCAACCACAGTGCAGTTTATATTTTACTTTTGGTCTTTTGAGATCAGCGTGAATATTCTGAGAAATCAGAGATAAATTATTGGTTTAGACTCATATTCTAGACAGGTTTTTAATTATTTGGAGCCCATTTTGATTTATATCAGTCTTTGAATCGACTGCCTATTCGAAATTTGCAAAATTGCAGTATGTTTCCTCTGGCTTTCTTTGCCGGATAATTACAGGGTCACTGATGAGGCTTTATTAGCCGAAACTACGTAGTATGACCAATCTTCTTTCTTATGAATGTTTTCATTGCTCTTAAAGGAACTCATTTTTGATTTTTATTTGCCTTCATTGCAACTGGTGTTGTGCTGTGTGGCGGCCGTAAAACGTCTCCCCGTACATCAACCATAGTGCAGTTTATATTTTACTTTTGGTCCTTTGAGATCAGCGTGAATATTCTGAGAAATAAGAAATAAATTATTGGTTTAGACTCATATTCTAGACAGTTTTTTAATTATTTGGAGCCCATTTTGATTTATATCAGTCTATGAATCGACTGCCTATTCGAAATTCGGAAAATAGCAGTATGTTTCCTCTGGCTTTCTTTGCCGGATAATTACAGGGTCACTGATGAGGCTTTATTAGCCGAAACTACGTAGTATGACCCATCTTCTTTCTTATGAATGTTTTCATTGCTCTTAAAGGAACTCATTTTTGATTTTTATTTGCCTTCACTGCAGCTGGTGTTGTGCCGTGTGGCGGCCGTAAAACGTCTCCCCGTACATCAACCATAGTGCGGTTCATATTTTATCTTTGGTCCTTTGAGACAAGCGTGAATATTCTGAGAAATAAGAAATAAATTATTGGTTTAGACTCATATTTTAGACAGGTTTTTAATTATTTGGAGCCCATTTTGATTTATATCAGTCTTTGAATCGACTGCCTATTCGAAATTCGCAAAATTGCAGTATGTTTCCTCTGGCTTTCTTTGCCGGATCATTACAGGGTCACTGATGAGGCTTTATTAGCCGAAACTACGTAGTATGACCCATCTTCTTTCTTATGAATGTTTTCATTGCTCTTAAAGGAACTCATTTTTTATTTTTATTTGTTCACATTCATATTTTCCGTTGGAATTTATATTGATTAGTACCTTGCTTTATGTTTGTGTCTGCATAACAACTGTTGTTACGGACCGCAATTCCCCAGTTTTCTGTTTGAATATAAACGATCTAAACCGGGATGTTTGAATTTTGCCTTTGATATGTTAACGCCAAACTCCGAAATCACAATTCTACAGTATTTCCGTTTCTTTATCAGTGTTTGTTCACATTCATATACTGAGCCAAACACATAACGCAACACAGATATGGTTAAATTTTCGTGGTAATTTCTGGTGCAGGATAGTCTGGAATATATATGTCGCTGAACTATCCCCAATGAATGATTTGATTTCATTGATTTCGTTTTCCAGACCATGGTTTATGAAGGTCGAACCCGATTGGTCAAAACAGTAATTTTGATTCCATGCGCTTCCGGAGACATCTAGAATGCCATTTTTTTTTCAAGATTTCCTTTTTTAAGGATCCCCAATAAGGAAAGATTATGTTATTAAAAAAATGTCTTTCGTATTGTCTCAAAATTTAACGAGAAAGTTCTAACGACTGACCTTTTGACGTTTTTATTGAACATTCCATATACAACAATAGAAAATTAAAGTGGTGACAAATTCCAACAATGGGATTTTCAAATGAAAACCTTGTGAACTCCGTTTACTTTTATTGTTGTTGGGCGTTTGAAAACAAAATTCTGAGGAATTATTGCATCAGGACACAGAACTGTCATCGACAAATTCTGAAATTGCCAATTGGACCCTTTATGCCATAGTTCCATAATTTCTTGTCTGGAAGCGAAAACATGTTGTCGCTTGTGATCAAAATTAAAGAAAACCTATTGATTAACATTAAAATTAATCATTACACAAAAAATTCACAGCAATATTCTCAGAAAACGATCTTCATTTCAGGTGTACGAATGCATGTCACATGCCGCGTTCTTGCAAATCACAATGTGTTTCATTTTTAACAAACACCCTAGCTCCAGAATTTGGTTTGTTTCTTGAACAGATCGAAACAGATGGTTAAAAACAAAGTGCTGCTGGATGCTTGGGACATTGACCAGTTTTATTATATAGACCACTCGTAGAATATATATGTACATTCAGCTACTTATTATCAATACAGACCACTGTTGCGTTATAACTTTGGCTAAGTATATTTTCCGTTGGAATTTATATTGATTAGTACTTTGCTTTATGTTTGTGTCTGCTTCCGGACTGCAATATCTCCCTTCAGATATCTGCTTTGGTAGAGTATGCATACCTTACAGGTTTTTCAGCACTCTCTGACAACTGTGTGAGGGAATTGACTCTTTTGCTCAGTGGTTAGAGCGTTTGACTGTCACCCAAGCGGCCGCGGTAGGAACTTGATTCCATTTATGTTGTTTTTTTCCTTTGTTTATACGACTTTAAATTTGTAAGACTATGTTTTCTTTTATATTTCAGATACCAATATTCCATACTATCACAACTGAGCTGTTTACGGCAGTTGATATGTCAGTATTTGAGCTGTTTACTCGTGCCTTTGCCTTGAAACTATCAAATGACGTCACTTATGGTGGATGTGGGACATTTCGGTGCACAGCAGTCTGTTTAAGTAATAAAACACTGCAATTTTTGTATAATGAAGGTTAGATATATTTATTTTCATCAACAGAAAGCAAATAGGCATGATATGGGCCTTGCAGATAAAGCCGCTGACAATGTCGTCATTTTTTACGGCTCCACAACCTTCAGCAATAGCTTGGTGGTACTAGGGCCTATGAATTGAAGCCTGTGGCTGTAGAGAGGTTTGTTACAGTGTTGGTCTATACTGTGCCGGTAGTATGATTTGTGTTAGTCATTATGTAAGAATTTATTTATTGTATTGAATACCTTCCTACTACCTACATGTACTTACCTCCCAACCAACCTGCCTACCTAAATACATACTTGCGTAGATGCATGCTTGTGTACATTCGTGAATCCTATTAGCTCTCATGCATGCATAAAGACATACGAACGAACGCACAGACACATTTTGAACATATGATATGAACCAACTGAACATGTAACTTTAGGAAATGGTGTAGGAAGGCATTCCAGCAAATCCTTCAGCCGTTGACGTACGCAACACTTTTACGTTCACACCAACATCCACATGCACATTCGTGCCACAGAAACCATATATTTAATAAAATTTCTAAAATATGTTTTATGAATATGTCGCCATTAAACGGCAAGAGACGATACCTTACCTAGATATTACTAAGTGTCGGAACGCCGTCACGTTATGATTGTACGGCGTTCCATTGTCCTTGACGGCCCCCGCCCACCGGGGCTTGAAGCAATATATCGGCTGCAAGATGCTTCCACGTAGAGCTGTAACCGACCCACACACAAGCACTGGTAAATCTCTTAGAGGATCTAAGCCTGCCCAGGCAAAGCGGTGCGAGTTTGCCAGTCCATGCTTATAAACCCTATTGGTTTCATTGGGCGGCAGGGCATGAGATGTCATTTCATCTCAATGTCGGGTAAAAGTTCCACAAAATTGGAAGCAACGTCTCCAAAATGACCTGTACACTTTTGACGGGGACGTTAAATCTCAAATCAAACAAAATAAAAAAAATCCATTGTCGTTGATTCGACAACGCTTCAGTATCATATGGCTCCTAAGGTTGTATCCAAAACGATTCAATACGAATTTTACCGCCACAGTTTTGATGGAGGATTTACGTCTCCGTCAAAACTATTTAGGTCATTTTAGAGAAGTAGCATCCAATTTTGTGGGGCTTTCACAAGACAAAGAGACAAAGCCCTACCTCCCAAACACATCAAAAGGGTTTATATGCAGGGAAGGTCCGACTCGCACCTCTTTGCCGGGTCAAGCTTAGCCCCAAGGCGGAATGCACTTTACTGACCGTTCCAAGGCGGTTCTTCTGTCGCGTTTTTTATAGTTCGTCTTTGAATATGTGCATCGCTTATATATGTTTTGTTTTGTATAGCCAATTTGACCTTTTTGGGGAAATAATTTATTTATTTATTTATTTTTGCTTTCTGCTAGGATCTAGTTGTTTCATGTTCGAGTTTTTATCCATTTGGTGTCTCTGATGGGAGGCGTAGGTTAATCGTATCTAGTCCTGATCATTGCCTTCTCTTGTATTAAGGCCTTCTAAATGGTTTCAAATTACCGGTACACAGTTGCGGCCGGTTACAGCTCGTTCAGCCCAGGGAGGTATTTCTCCAAGCCCCATGGGACGGGGGCCTACCACCATAGTTAATTTGCTTTTCACATTATGTCCATTAGATTTCTTGGTGTATTTTCTTTCTCCTCTCCACTTTCAACTCTAACTTATCCTCTGTCTTATCATGGCCGATTTCCTGTCATAAAACACAATGAGACGAGAAACACATCAGTGATATTCTGTTGGTTTTATACAGGCTAGTCTTACTCTTCTTACAGTTTCTGTTATGTAGCATTTAAGGCGTACGGGTATACCAAAATTAGTGACACAGAAGCCTTTCTGATATTTAATCTTCATCAGTGTGTCTCAACCCCAAAAATCTGAAATCGAAACGGCTGATGGACATGATCCGGCAAACAAAGCACACCCCCCTCCGAGCACACACCAAACGATGCAGCCCATAAGACAGGTCAGCTGGAGGCATCAGGCAAGAGACGCCTACCTTAGGACTTATAGGCGTCCCCCACCGAGCCAACATCAGCAAACATGGCCCACACTCCACGGAAGTCCCGGGCATCAGGAAGGAGATGTTCAAAGTAGCGATAATCAAGGGGAACTAAACACTGTAAAATATCTACGTTTAATCAGCTATAATAGCATTAACTCCCAGCATGTTTTTGTTGTGGATTGGGTAGAAATGGTCAGGTCAGATTAATATGCTGCAAAATATGTTATTATAAGAAATCCTATGTTACACCATCTGTCAAAGCAAGAACCAAATTCAGACTGAAAAGTTGTTTGATAGATGTTCATTTACTGCTGTAAACAATGAAATATTCCAGATGGAAATATTACTCAAAACATTGATTGTGGGTACTCGTTAAAACCAGAACCGCCTCATTCAGGCGGATCTCAGGAATACTGACAGTGCCTGTATGTTTTAGAGCAGAAAAAGGACAATAATTCATGAGTATATCCTTGAAAAGTCCAATTTTGCAACATGTACGTCACTACAGTTGGTGTCTAGGAATGTGTGGCGGTTGCCGTAAAACGTATCCCTGCCCTACATCATAGTGAAGTTTATATTTTTCTTGTCATTTGGGATAAATGAATTGTGGAATTTGAAAATATTTGAGGGTCACTGATGAGGCCTAATTGGCCGAAACTAGATAGTCTGGCCCAGAAAACATGTACGCTTCATATTTTCCAGTTCTTTGGTGTATTCCTTTCTTTCAAAGTATTAAATCTTTTATGGAACATATTTGGCGTCACTACAGCTGGTGTCTGGGAATGTGTGGCGGCCGTAAAAAGGCTACCTGCCCTACATAACAGTTTAGTTTATATTTTGTTGTCCTTTGGGATCAGTGATTCCATTGTGGAATTTTGAAAATATTTGAGGGTCATTAAGGAGGCCTAATTGGCCGAAACTAGCTTATCTGGCCCAGAAAACATCTACACTTTATACTTTCCAGTTCTTTGGTGTAGTCCTAACTTCCAAAGGATAACCCTTTTATAGAACATATTTGACGTCACTACAGCTTGTGTCTGGGAATGTGTGGCGGCCATAAAAAGTCTCCCTGCCCTACATCATAGTTTATATTTTGTTGTCCTATGGGATCAATGATTCCATTGTGGAATTTTGAAAATATTTGAGGGTCTTTGATGAGGCCTAATTGACCGAAACTAGCTTGTCTGGCCCAGAAAACATGTACATTTCATACTTTCCAGTTATTTGGTGTATTCTTTGCTTCCAAAGGATAACCCTTTTATAGAACATATTTGAAGTCACTACAGCTGGTGTCTGGGAATGTGTGGCGGCCGTAAAATGTCTCCCTGCCTTACATCACAGTATAGTTTATATTTTCTTGTCCTTTGGGGTCATTAATTAGGGCCCGCAAATTTATTTGCGGGCGCCCTAGAGTAATTACCCTGTCTGTCCGTCCACATTTTTTTCTTAATAACTTACAAACCGTCAGACGCATCAACTTCAAACTTTAAATATAATGTCACAATAGCATTACACAATTTCATGGCAAGTTACGTAACTCTACCTACAACACTCTTAGAGTTATGGCCCTTTGAAAAACTGTAATGTCCACAAAATTTTTCATGTTTTTTTCTTAATAACATACAAACCGTCAAACCTATCAACTTCAAACTTTAAATATATCGTTGTATTATCATTACACAATTTTATGGCAAGTTACGTAACTGTAGCTTCAATACTATCATAGTTATGGCCCTTTGAAAAACTTAAAAATTAAGCTTTCTCGTGTCTTTTTCATCTTAATTTTAAAACCGCTATAGATATTCAAATGAAACTTCCTTTAGTTATTGACAGTTGCCCTATAGTAATGCCCTGTATGTCTGTCCGTCCGTCTGTCCATCCGTCCGTCCATCTGTCTGTCCATCTGACCGTCTGTCCATCACCATTTTTCATGTTTTTTTTATAACTTACAAACATTCAAACGCATCATTTTAAACCTTTAAACGTAAGATCACAACAACATTAATCAATTTCATTTGAAAATATTTGAGGGTCAATGATCAGGCTGAATTGGCTGAAACTAGCTAGTCTGGCCCAGAAAATATGAACACTTCATATTTTCCATTTCTTTGGTGTATCCTTGCTACCATAGGATAACCCTTTTATAGACATATTTGAGGTGTCTTGATTTCCTAGACTTGTCATCTTAATGGATGGGAGATAGAATTTGGCCTGCTTAATTTCCGTAACAGGAAGTGTCTATATTTCAGCCAATTTTGCACAATATTCAAAGCAGTGACAACCAAAGGCACTGATCAGACAATGCAGATTTACATACTTATCTTTGCTTTTGTTGTTTGCATCTATGAAGATGTAGGCTTTTATCATGACGTTTCGCTTTTGTTGCGTTTATTTTTCTTGTACTTCTTGTTGTTTTTGTTGTTCTTCTTCTTCCTCTTCTTCTTCTTCTTCTTCTTCTTATTATTATTCTTTCCGCTTAAATTTTGTTTGGACGAGCTATTATTAGAATTTTCTTTTCTTTCCGCTCAATTTAATGTTTGGACTAGTTCTCAGTAACCACTTAAATTTTGGGATATAGTAGGTATATTCGAAGATTCTCCCAGTAAATCGTAGACTGGGCTTACTGTGTAAAAAGTAACGATTGTACCGGCTTCCAATTTTTAAGTATATTATATACACAAATTCTGGGTGTTGAGGAACAAGAAAGGGAAATATGCAAAAGAAAGGGAAATATACCAAAGTATAGCATGTCTGTACTTAATAAAAGCTATGAGGTATGCGGATGCTGCGCATACAGATGCCGTCGTCTGCTCCTACCCTCCAACGCCATGCACGTAACGGTAACCCTTTTTCAAAATATTCTCCGTTGTGTGCGATACACTTGCATATTGTTTCACGCACTTTTGAAACATGTCAATGAACCATCAACTTTATAATGACCGCTTGTATTGTTGTATCTCATTGTTGAATAGTAGTCTGCATTCACCGTCCGTCTGGGCCTCACCATGTGCACTAGGACGACCCCACTGATGTCCAGAAAGACGATACAAATTGCTGCTCATGAACCTCATAGCCTTCGCCTTCTTTGATGGGGGACTGTCATGATTTTGCCACAGCATCGACATCCGTTTGTTTGCGGGCTCATAGCAATAGTAGGGTATCGCCCGTGGTTACGATATGGGACAGAAATGTGTTGTCATTTTCAATCTTACGAAGAATTGTCATGGAGGCTGAAACTCATACATGTTTTCCTTCTTCCGTTACTAACCTGGGAAACCACCGAGCGCTCATGCGACCATTTCAATTATGAAGTTAATATCCGCTGAACACTAGACTTTTTAATTCCAGTACACTCCGACACATCTCTCACTGTCTTACGCCTCTCGCCGTCAATGACGTCCTTCTTTGTTTTAACGTTACCGATCGTCCACACTGTGCATTATTAGTCCAACAATCACTAAAATTGAAAAAGCAAGGCTCATCATCTAAACACCACTGTATCTGTTTATGCTTTTCAGTTTCTTGTCAGTGTCTGTTGACCGATTATATCACTACGGTTTACTCACAGAACTGGATCGCCGTTCGGCGCGCTTTCTCTTCTTCAAACGTCACCATTTTAACTAGGCTGTTATTTCAACAACCAATATTCAAAGGTGCACAATTTTCAAACAAATAACATTTGACGTTCGACATCTTCTGTGATGACGCCAAAATAATTTTGCATCAAGTAGACGATACGTTTATGCGCTAAATGCTGACATGGCTGAAAAATAATTATTTTATTGACCATGCAGATAATGATTTCAATGTGTTTAGTTGGGTTGCGCCGGGTACGCACACATTGTCCTAATCAATAACGCTCAATACGCACCTTGTACATTTAAAAATACCAGCCACGCATCTGTTTTAATAAAATGGAATGAGAGAAGGTATCTGTTGTAAATTATGACGATCGGACGTCGAATGAAAAACATAGAACAGAAAAAGAAATTTTAAGCACGATTTACTTGGATGTGCATGCAAGAGGTTTTTAAAATTCAAAACTGGCGACTTAAAGGATCCCCTAAGGACATTCAAAAATCCGCCCATTTTTTTCTAGACGAGATCTCAGTAACCGCAAAACGGGTTTTTAATAAAATTTGAAAGATACGATAGATATCAATAAAAAATTCTCTATCCTGTTTAATTCATGCCGGTGGGTCAGGCCTCACATTCTTTGATGGTTCCAGCGTAAAGGCTTACTGAGAATCAAAGAGAATCTAGTTGGCTGATGCCTGATGCTAGAAAATGTCTCTGGTCGGGCCAATCGGAGTCTATCTGTTGGTTTTCGTTTGCTCCAGCATTTCATTGGTCTCTTGCTGTCGAGTCCTCAACGTTGTTTCATCCATGTGGTTGTTTGATTTTTGTGTTCACGGAGATGTTCCACAGATGAGTTAGGAGGCCTTCATGCGGACTGAACAAATAATTTGTCTAAAGCGCGACGGAAGAAAGGGCAAGGAGTGTGGCAACGTAAAATCGATTTAAGCCCCCCCCCCCCCCCCACCACCACCACCGGTGAAATTCGTTTCATTGACCGTTCCAAGGCGGTTCTTCTGTCGAGGTTTACTTTTGTTATGGTTTGTCTTTCAGTGTGTATATCACTTATATGTGTTTTGTTTTGGATAGCCAATCAGTCATTTTGTGGAAAATTAACTGTTCTTTTTGCTTCCCGCTATTGATGTTTCCATTTGGGTCTAGTTATCTCATGTTTGCGTTTCTTCCCATTTCGCGCCTCTGATTGGTTTGTTTGTTTGTTTGATTTGAGATTTAACGACTAAATTTACTTGCGATTCGAACCTAAAATTTGCTCTGTTACACTCCCGCTATCGAGAAACTTAACAGCGCACAAACAACGTCTCCAAAATGACCTATACAGTGTTGACGGGGACGTTCTTCTTTTCGATCTTTTTTTAAACCCTTTTTTTCTATTTCTTCAAATTTTCCTTGTTTCAGATTTTTTCGCTTTGAACATAACATATCTGGTCGTTTCCAGTCCGTTACTCATTTATATTTGCGTGGAGGTAAAGGGTAAAATAGAGGTACTGCATAATGATTGAAGTTGACTGCCAAAATGCAGGGTGTTTATTGACCAAAAGTTTGATGATACCCAGGTGCAAGCTAGGGGTATAAAGATAGCTGTTTAAAACAACACCTCATTATCGTCACTTATTCTAGATGTCCAAAATAATTCATGTTCTTTCACTCACAGAAGCAGCCAATTTTTTAATTAATTATTTTTGTAATTTTCATTTATTTTGTTCAATTAACTCGGAGAATCAGGTTGTGTTTTCTTCCAAATTAATTTGGAAAACACCTGAACCCATTTTCTGCTGCGTCTTATCTGGGTTTGCACTATTTTGCCATTTGGCGATAAATGGAATCTCGCCCTTGTTAATAGAACAAGTCCATTTCACAATTTAAGAGAATGAGGTTGCGTTTTTGTGTATATTTTTGTAAACCAAGGTCCTGATTAGACGCCTACATCTGCTAGGTCTGATCTGGATATGAATATGTTGCCATTTGGCGTCAAATGGGATCTTCTACCTTGTAAATGGCACAAGACCGTTTCAAAATTTAAGAGTGTGAGGTTGTGTTGTCTTCAAAATTTATTTTGAAAATGCCTGAAGCTGTTGGAAACAATGGAGGCCCCAATCAGGCGCCTATTTCTGTTGCGTATGATCTTGGTCTGCAAAATTTGCTAATTGGAGCCACATGGCATCTTCCACCTTGTAAATAGCACAAGACCATTTCGAAATTTAAGAGTGTCAGGTTGTCTCAAAAGTTTTCTTCAACTTCCGAAATAATTCATGATCTGTCACTCACAGAAGAGGCCCATTTGTTTTATTATTATTATTATTATTATTTTAGTAATTTTTACTTATTTTGTTTAATTATCCCTTTTTACAGGGGGTCAGAGATTTTGTTTATGAGATTTGGGGAACGATTTTTATTTGACGAAACGAATTTTTGGCTAAGGACCGGAATGCTGGGAACCAGTCTAGCGGTCCCCAAGCGTTCCCCGTTCCAATTGGAATGGTGTAAGCGTGGAATGGAGCGGAATGGAACGGGAATGGGAATACTGCGGATCGAAACCGCACCGCGAACGGGAATGGAGTGGAACTCGAACGATAAAACAGGAAGCAAAATCGTTGACCCCACTGTATCCAAAGCATTGTGGGACGCCCATAAAATGCGGACCATTGACCGATTATATGACTACGGTATGTCTGCTATATAAATATTTTCTATAAAGGAGTTATCCTTTGGAAGCAAGGAATACCCCATAAATCTGGAAAATAGGAATTGTAAATGTTTTCTGAACCAGAGTAGCTAGTTTCGGTCATTTAGACCTCATCAGTGACCCTAAAATATTTTCAAAATTCCACAATGGAATCAATGATCCAAAAGGACAAGAAAATATAAACTACATTATGATGTAGGGCAGGGTGACTTTTTACGGCCGCCACACATTCCCAGAAACCGTAAGACACAACGTCTCGTAAGATTTACAAATGTGTTCTTATTCAAAAGAATATGTCCAAGTAACAAAAAGATCACGAACATTGATATGTTAATAATAATAATAATCAACTTTATTATACAGGGTATCACATTTAGTACTAGTACTAATATTCCATGTGACCCTCTTTTTTTCATTTTTTCCTGGGTAGAAACCTGTAGTAAACAATTTGGATAAAGTGTCTTTAAATCGATTTAAGCCTCCCAGTGGAATTCGTTCCACCGACCGTTCCAAGGCGGTTCTTCTGTCGGGGTTTATTTTTGTTATGGTTTGTCTTTGTGTATCTTGAGTTTTTGTGTCGCTTATATTATCTTGACGGGCCTCCGTGGCCTAGTGGATAAGAGCGCTGACTCTTAGTCATTAGGTCTCTCACCGCCGTAGGTTCGAGCCTCGCTGCAACGGAAGAGAAAAGTTCTGCAACGGAAGGTCGGGTGGTTTTTCACCGGGTACTCCGGTTTTCGCCCACCTCTGATTAACGATCGGCTCGATATGAATGAAATAATCTTGAAAGGGCCGTAAAACGCAAAAAAAAAAAAAAAAATGTTATCTTATTTTGGATAGCCAATTGGCCATTTTGTGGGAAAGTAACTGTCCTGTTGGCTTTCCGCTGTTTATGTTCCCAATAGGGTCTGTTGTTTCATGTTACTGTTTATTTCCCTTGGTGTCTCTGATTGGAGCTGTGGGTTAATTATATCGATTCCTGATCATTGCCGTCACTTCTATTTTGCTTAAGGACACAACAATTGGTGCTTGCTGGGACCGAATCGGCTACCTCTCGATCTAAAAGCCGATGCATTACCACTCCACCGCAGCGCTCCACATTCGAGTTTTAATTCTATATACACCAAATGAATAGTGTTTACAACTTGGCTTCAAACCAAATGTCAAACAGTCATTAGACCTTTAACCAGACGTCCATAAAACACATAGACTAAGACTACATTATAAGATAACTTTTCGATTTCAAAAGGAAAACGATGGCCTATAACGACAACTTTCATAAACTACGCAAAGCCTTTTAAAAATGTAATAGACGTCATCACGATTTAATTTCAAAACTCAATGTTGGACTTAAATGTTATGAAATTGTATCGATTCCAGATCATTGCCGAACATTCAACTTTGTATCACCTATTAAGGGATATCGGAACCAGAATTATATAGTGACTTAGTATATAAATTCAGAAAAACATATACTTGCAATGATTTCAGTACCCAATTTCGTAAAATCATTCTTCGATATAGAAAAAGATTGGGAAGTACATAAATATTATACGACAGACTGCCTGCATGGTAGTTAACCAATCACGGTTGATAACTTTGCTTCCCTATTTATTTGCACACCGGTGGGTCAGGCCTCCGATTCTATGATGGTTCCAGCGTAAAGGTTTACTTATGTAATGTTGGTTGGTACCTGATGCTCTGTCTCTGGTTGGGCCCATCGGATCTTAACTTTTGGTTTACTTTTGCCTAGCTTTTCAGTAGTTTGTTGCTGTCCAGTCCTCAGTGTTGTTTCAGCTCTGTGCTTGTTTGATTTTTGTGTTCTCGGAGATGTTGCACTGACCATTTATTAAAAGTAGAAGTGGAAGCAATGATCAGGAATCGATACAATTAACCCACATTTCCCATCAGAGACACCAAGGGGAAAGAAACACAAGCACGAAACAACAGACCATAATGGAAATATCAATAGCGGAAAGCCAAAAGGACAGCTACTTTTCCACAAAATGGCCAATAGGCTATCCAAAATAAAATAATATAAGCGACACAAACACCCAAAGACAGAACATAACAAAAATAAACCGCGACAGAAGAACGGTCAGCGGAAAGGAATTCCACTTGGGGAGGGGGGGGGGCTTAAATCGATTTTACCTGGCCACAATCCTCGCCCTTACTTCCGTCGCGATTAAGACAAATAATTTGTTCAGTCCGCATGAAAGCCTCCTAGCTCATCAGTACAACATCTCCGTGAACACAAAAGTCAAACAACCACAGAAATGAAACAACGGTGAGGACTCGACAGCAAGAAACCACTGACATGCTGGAGCAAAAGAAAACCATCAGTTAGACTCGGATAGGCCCGACCAGAGACAGAGCATCGGTACCAACCAACATTTGTCTTTACGTTGGAACCGTCATAGAATATAAGGCCTGACCCACCGGCGTGCAATTAAAGAGGGAAGCAAAATTGTCAACCGTGATTAGGTTAACTACCATGCATGCAGTCTGTCGTATAACATTTATGTTGCATTTATCTTTTTATATCGAAGATTGATTTTACGAAATTGGGTGCTAAAGTCATTGCAGTTGTATATTTTTTCTGAATTTATATACTAAGTCACCATAAAATTCGGGTTCAGATAGACCCAGTGGCAGAAGTGTCTTAAGTCCAATATTGAATTTTGAAATTAAATCAGAATGACGTCTATAAAATTTTGAAAAGTCTTTTCGTAGTTTATGGTACCGATAACCCCGATTAAGAAGTTTAGTCGTTAACAATTTATTACGAGTGTGGAAGTCAGTTATATGACTACACACTCTAGCAAATCGAATTAATTGCGAAATATAAACGCCATAGGATGGCGCACGAGGAACATCACTAACAAAAAAGTCAAATTTACAATCTCAAAATCAAAATCATCGCGTTTATCATAAATTTTGCAAAAAAACAAACCCATCTACATTAGATAGATGTAAATCCAAACACGGGGCCGCGGTATCACAAGAATTTCCTTTATTCAACTGAAGTTCTGGGGGTTGGGGTCGTAAATTTGACTGATCAAACCATCGAAATAGACAAGTGTTATACAACGAGATACCAACATCGGTTTAATCATGCGGACTGAAAAATATTTGTCCAAAATAGAAATGAAAGCAATGATCAGGAATCGATACAATTAAATCATAACTCCCATCAGAGACACCAAAGGGAAAGAAACACAAGCATGAAACAACTAGACCCTAAAGGAAAGATCAATCGCGGAAAGCCAAAAGGTCAGCTACTTTCCCACAAAAAGATTAACTGGCTATCCAAACCAAAACTATATAAGCGATACACGCACTCAAAGACGAACCATAACAAAATAAACCGCGACAGAAGAATCAGTCATTGAAACGAGTTCCACTGGGGAAATTGCGATAGAATGAAGGGCGAGGATTGCGGCCGCATAAAATCGAATTCATCCCTGCAGTGAAATTCGTGTCACTGACCGTTCCTAAATAGAACTGAAGGCAAATATGAGGAATCGATTCAATAAACACATAGCTTCCATCAGAACCACCAAAGATAAAGAAACACAAACATGAAATAACATGACCCAAATGGAAACATCAATAGCGGAAAGCCAAAAGGACAGTTCACCTAAAAATGGCCAAATATTGGCTGTCCAAAACATAAAGATATAAGCGACACACTCATTTAAGGACAAACCCTAACAAAAATAAACCGCGACAGAAGAATTGCCGTGGAACTGTCAGTGAAAAGAATTTCAATGTGGGGCTTCAATAGATTTTACTCGGCCGCAATCCTCGCTCTTACTTCCGTCGCGATTTAGATAATTAATTTGTTCAGTCAGCATGAAGGCCTCCTTACTCATCTCTGAGAACACAAATATAAACCAAAGAGATGAAACGACGGGAGGACTCAACAGCAAGAAACCACTGAAATGCTGGAGTAAAAGAAAACCAACAGTAGACTCCGATGGGCCCGACCAGAGAAAGAGCATCAGACTGCAACCAACATTACATTAAATCAAATTCTAATTCTCAGTAAGCCATTACGCTGGAACCGGCATAGAACCTGAGGCCTGACGCCCAAACGTGTAATTAAAGAGGAAAGCAAAGTTGGCAACCGTGGTTGGGTTAACTACCATGCATGCAGTATGTCGTATATGTCTGTTGTGCCGAATCGTATTATATCGAAGAACGACCCTACGAAACCGAGCGCTGAAGTAATTGCAAGAATACATTTCTAGTTATTCATATACCAAGTCACCATAAAGTTCGAGTTACGATAGACCTTGCTGCAGGAGAGATTTAAGTCCAAGATTGAATTTTAAAACCAAATCGGAATGACGTCTATAACATTTAGAAAAGGCTTTGCGTATTTTATGATACTGATAACCCCGACAAAGAAGTTAAGCAGTCAACAATTTACCACGATCGCCGAAGCCGAAGCCAGGTGGTGCTTCTGTCGCGGTTTATTTTTGTTATGGTTTGTCTTTGAGCTTGTGTATCGCTTATAGCTTCTTGTTTTGGATAACCAATTGGCCATTTTGGTGAAAACAAACTGTCCTTTTTTTGGTTTTCCGCTATTTATCGTCTAGTTATTTCATGTTTGTGTTTCTATCTCTTTGGTGTCTCTGAAGGGAGTTGTGGGTCAATTGTATCGTTTTGTGATCATTGCTTTCGCTTCTATTTTCAACTCATGTACATGATAAAAAGTCTTCGGATAGAATACCTTTGTGTACACAGCGGTGCACTATTAACATTTAAAATACCTGTTCAAAGTATGTATTCATCTGCTTTCATTAACAGAACCCACGAAGTACACTACATTTAACGTCAACCGTATTTTCTGTGTGAAATACTGTCTGTACAAATTAAAATCGTCGTTCAAATTCATTTTCATATTTGCTTCAACGCAAAACAATTTCCCTATAATTAAAACATTACAAGCAGAACGAGGGCTGGTAACTTCG
This sequence comes from Lucinisca nassula, assembly GCA_963580285.1. NCBI lineage: Eukaryota > Metazoa > Mollusca > Bivalvia > Lucinida > Lucinidae > Lucinisca > Lucinisca nassula. The sequence goes on from OY757022.1 coordinate 75,184,099, forward strand.
CTTTTTTCAAAAAAGGACCTTTTTTTGCAGAATCCTTTTCTGATTTTAAAGGCCAACAACCTGTAAAAATAACAGCGTGATATTGAAATTACTTTTGTCATAATATTGACAATTCATTGTTGTATCTCAGATGCATAAAAGTGTCAACGCAAAAGGGTTGCTACTCGAGTTACAACACTTTTGAGGAAAAAAATACATCAAATGTCTATGCTGCATTTTTTATCTGCAATATGGTTGTAACTCATGTTTCCAGATAATATAGTCAATGTCAATGCCAGCCATATATTAAACATAGAAGTGGAGACAATGATCAGGAATCGATACAATTAACCCACAGCTCCCATCAGAGACAATAAAAGGAATGAAACACAAACATGAAACAACAGACCCTAATGGAAACATCAATAGCGGAAAACCAAAAGGCAAGTTACTTTCCCACAAAATGCCCAATAGGCTATCTTAAATAATATAATATAAGCGACACAAACACCCAGAGACAAACCATAACAAAAATAAACCGCGACAGAAGAACCGCCTTGAACACAAATAAGAGTTTTGAGATTGTAAATTTTCCTTTTTTGGATGGCGATGTTCCTCATGCGCCATACTATGGCGTTTATATTTCGCAATTAAGTGTGTAGTCAAGTAACTGTGTTATACGACAGACTGAATGCATAGTGGTTAACCAAATCACGGTTGACAACTTTGCTTCCCTCTTTAATTGCAAGCCGGTGGGTTAGACCTCAGATTCTATGACGGTTCCAACGTAAAGGCTTATGTTGGTTGGTACCTGATGCTCTGTTTCTGGTCGGGCCCATCCGAGTTTAACTGTTGGTTTTCTTTTGCTCCAGCATTTCAGTGGTTTCTTGCTGTCGAGTCCTCACCGTTGTTTCTTCTCTGTGGTTGTTTGTGTTCACGGAGATGTTGTACTGATCAGTTAGGAGGCCTTCATGCGGACTGAACAAATTATTTGTCCTAATCGCGACGGAAGTAAGGGCGAGGATTGTGGCCACGTAAAATCGATTTAAGCCCCCAGTGGAATTCGATTCAAATGGCCGTTCCAAGGCGGTTCTTCTGTCGCGTTTTATTTTTGTTATGGTATGTCTTTGGGTGCTTGTGTCGCTTATATTATTTTATTTTGGATAGCCTACTGGACATTTTGTGGGAAAATAAATGTCCTTTTGGCTTTCCGCTATTGATGTTTCCATTTGTGTCTGTTGTTTCATGTTTGTGTTTCTTTCTCTTTGGTGTCTCTGATGACAGCTGTGGGTTAACTGTATCGATTCCTGATCATTGACTTCACTTCTACTTAGTACCACAAAGTTCTTGCTGAAGAGTGATAACATAATGAAGCCGTCAAAAAACGACCACATTGTTAGCGGCCTTATCAGCTGGAGCCAAAACAAATTCTTGAATACCTAGTTTAAGGTGACGTAAAGAGGTTTTAGGTTTAGGAGGTAATAAGTTCGTATTTTGCGAATAAAACAAAAAGCGTGTGTTCACTAATTTCAGAAAGCTAAGTTTCCATTGTTTTGGGGTTTTATGCCCAACATACTCTCGTTTACACCATCGATTACCAAATTCATTCAAGGCAGCAGCGATTTCATCCACATTTATTGAAATCAATTTTAAAACGTAATTGTATCGTTTTCTGGTCATTGCCTTCACTTCTATTTTATAAGAGGCAATTTCTGCCACTGGCAAACTTAAAAGATGCAGATAAACCCTTGCATCGGTGCAGTTGGATAGCACTGACCGAGATGAAAATGATGGTCATTTACCATCAAGTAGCATGTTTTCCTTGGTGTTCCATGGCCCTTGGACCATGTTGGTCAAGTTTTGTAAAATGGCTCCAAGACCATATAATTTGATGACCGTGGTCATAAACCATGGTCCCAGGTGACAATGATGGTCAGTTGACCATGCACGCTATGGTAGACGATGTCCATGTTTGACAATGGCGTCGACGAGACCATAAATCACCATGTCCAGTCATTTTTATCTTCATTTAATGTATAGGAACCCAACCAAGCTGATGAATTCGTCCAGTTCAAGATGCCAGCCACTCATGTATTATGACAGTTAAGGCTTTTTAAGCCCAAAGGCCAACAGGCAGATACATGTACTTCTATACATTATATTATTGGAATTCTGTTGACAACATACTCGAAATTCATCTCTTTGTGGTAATCCCAGTGTTAATGTAGGTGGCAAGCTAGATGCATTCTTCTTGTCTACATAAATATAAATATCTAATTAAATCAAATTATTAGAATGTGTACTTATGAAGATAGATGAATATATATATTAAAACATCAAGAGATGATATAAATTCCAAGGGAGGTTACTGAAACTTCAAACTTGAACTAAATCACACTGGATAGTGCCCAGTGTGCTTTGACCTCCCTTGACAATATGTCAAGACCATCCACTGAATCCATGGATGTCCATAGGTCTACTGGATTTACTGACAATGTCATCTTAGTCCATGGATAATTCTAGGGAATGGTGATTTGTTTTACAAACAGGTAGGGCCTTAAAACCAAAGCTGCAAGAAATCAAATGTTAAATTTTGATGCTACGAATTAGAGTGATGTATTTAATACACTGTTATTTAACCAGAGCTAATTTTGATCATGGTCAGCCATGATGCTGTCTTGGCTATGGCAGACCATGGTTAGTTAGAAATTTTATGACAGTTGACCATGATCAACCATGGTCAACAATCGTAGCAATTTTTCCCCGGTTTCTACTTACGTACAGCCATGGTGTAGCATGCACAAACATGGTAAACCATGGTTAGTTGACATTTATGACAATTGACCAATTTTTTGCCCTCTTTCAAACCACTGACAACTATGGTTTTGTATGTTTGATTTGCGATTTAACGTCCCTACTCTGTATAGATCACACGTTGCTTTCATTTTTATGGGACTTTTACCCGACATTGAGATGAAAGGACAGCTCAAAATAGAAGTGAAGGCAATGATCAGGAATCGATACAATTAACCCACAGCTCCCATCAGAGATACCAAAGGGAAAGTAACACAAAGATGAAACAACTAGACACTAATGGAAACATCATATGCGGAAAGCAAAACGGACAGTCACATTGCCACAAAATGGCCAACTGGCTATCCAAAAGAAAATAATATAAGCGATACACACACTCGAAGACAAACCATAACAAAAATAGACCGCGACAGAAGAACCGCCTTGAAACGGTCAGGAAACGAATTCCAAAATTGATTTTACCTGGCCAAAAGCCTCGCCCTTACTTCCGTCGCGATTAGGACAAATAATTTATTCAATCCGCATGAAGGCCTCCTAACTCATCAGTGCAACATCTCCGTGAACACAAAAATCAAACAATCACAGAGATGAAACAACGGTGAGCACACGACAGCAAGAGACCACTGAAATTTTGGAGCAAAAGAAGACCCACATTAAGACTCTGATGGGCCCGACAAGAGACAGAGCATCAGGCACCAACAATATTTCATAAAATTAGATACTTTCTACTGTCCAGTAAATCTTTACGCTGGAATCGTCATAGAATCCGATACCTGACCCACCGGCGTGCAAGTAACGAGGGAAGCAAAGTTGTCAACCGTGATTGGGATAACTACCGTGTATGCTGTCTGTCGTATAACATTAACGTGTTGTACCCTATCTTTTTATTACCTGCATCTATATATATTTTCTGAATTTATATACTAAGTCACCATTAAATTCCGGTTACGATAGGCCTTTTTGCACAACAGATTTAAGTCCAACTTTGAAATTTGAAAAATCGGAATGACGCCTATAAAGTTCTGAAAAGGCTTTGCGTAGTTTATGATACCGATGACCCTGACTAAGAAGTTTAGCAGTCGAACAATTCATTTCGAGTGTTGAAGTTAGTTTCATAATTAGACACTCTGGCAAATCGAATGAATTACTGATATCATGAAGGCTCTTTCATAAAAAAAACAAGAACAGATCAGCCACTAGGGGTGCGCAGTTTGTACCCATCGGAATACCCACAACTTGTCCAAATGATTAAGTACCAAATTTTGTGCAAATATTGTCAAGTAGAAAGGTGAGAGCTTCACACACTTTCTGACATGACCATTAAGTATAAAGTTTATGCTCTTCAGAAGTGAAAAAAAAGCATTTCTTACATTACACACAAGATAGAGGGAGTCTTCCCTATGAAATGTCCATTCATTTTAATCATTAAGTTTTTCTTTCATAAGATTGTGAGGAAGGGTAATGTTAAGGGTGGAAAAATCAAAAGTAAACGGACTTGCCCGACTGTCGGTTAATTGTACCGATTCCTGATCATTGCCTTCACTTCTTTTTCGAAGCACGATAACGTTTGGATTTCAATTTATTTAAAACTTCATTAGATTTTTATAGACCAAAATATAGGCGAAGGCAATGATCAGGAACCGAGACAATAAACCCACAGCTCCCATCAGAGACAACAAAGATTTCTCCATAATCTTTCAAAGACTTAGTCGCGATATTTAATCACATGTTTTTATGGCAGCAAAACATGAAGTTAATAATTTGGGGAGTTCCCTGGGTGGAACAAGAGCTTGAATTTGCAATAAACCGTGCGCTGTATGGTCCTTTATGAAGGTTAGGCAACCAATATATCGTAGAAAGCTTGTCTTGGCCTTCTATAACACATACAGCAAGTTTTGTGGCTGAATGACAAATGTGGTCAACAACTAAAGTCGTTTCATAGGCTCTAGTACCACCAAGTCCTGGCTGAAGATAGTTAACATAGTGGAACCGTCAAACAACGACCACATTGTTAGCGGCCTTATCTGTTGGATCCAAAACAAACTTCTTATGAAATTCTTGAGAGCCTAGTTTAAGGTGACGTAAAGACGTCTTAGGTTTAGGAGGTAAAATGTTCGTATTTTGAGAGTAGAAAGTAATGCGTTTGTTCACTTGTTTCAGAATGCTCGATTTCGGAAAAAAAGTTATTACAAGAAAATAAAACAATGTAGAGAGATGAACCTTCGTGCAGATATCAAATATGTTATTCATAATAATTTTAAACCAAAATGACTACAATATTTATCTTCAGTGTGACAAGGCACAAAATATAAAATCATTGGATCGGCATTTTTGGCTCGGCGGCTCGGCCCGGCCCGGCGCGGCCTTGTGTTTTATACCCGACCAGGAAATACCCTGACGGTCTTTTCAGTTGAAAATAGGCTGCCCAAAAGAGCAAGTGAAGAGCTGGCTAGGCCTTCTTCAGTCCAACTGATTTCAGGCGGTAAAATTGGTGGTAAGAAGTGTGCAAAAGGTCACATGCAGGGTTAGAGCTAGGATAGCCAACCATACAAAAGCATTCACCCTGGCAACGCTCAAATCATTCAAATGATAGGTAAAAACAAGATATTTACCGCTACATCGTGGTGTGTGTCCGGTGTCCAAATTTTGCAGCAAGGTCAAGGACATAAAAGATAGGCTAGTAGCCTTGCTGCCGTGCGTCGGAAACACGACACCTAAAAACCAGACCGAACCGACAAACTACATCTATGACACTAGCTTTCACCGGAAAGGTTAAGTTCATTTTCACGAACTATAGGAGCTTCATGAATGACACTTGGTGCTAGCTTGCATCGGAGAATGGCATTTTTAATGTGTCCATGTTTGACCGTGACCTAGATTTTATCGTGTGGTCGTTTTGCACACAACAGGCGCGACATAGCCTTCGGCGGAATTCTTGTATACCGTAGCTAAGTTGTTTTCAGACAATTAACAAATCCTAGTCACACGACCATGTTGTCCTAACTGGAAACATGGCTATGAAAAGAATTTTTAAAATTCTTTAATTGGGCTATCATACATGGTTATCGTGAAAGGTCATATAAAAATATCCCAAATAGATATAGCAATTAATATTCAACTGAGGTAATGGCTCAACTGAGGTAATGGTCAACTGAGGTAATGGCCAAGTATGACCTACTCAGTATATGAAGATAGATAGATAGGTAATCCGATTATAAATAAAATCTGTCTAATAAAAACTGACCGAAACGACCCAACAAAGTAGGTCGAAATGACACAAGTCCAAATTTAGGCCAAAACGACCCAGGCCGAAACGACCCGGCCGATACGACTCAGGACCGAAAAGTCGCAGTATAAGAAATAAAAAAGAAAGAACGAAAGAGAAGTTCAGTGTGGCTAAATATCCAACGAGGTTCTCACGGCACCTCTCAAACTATTCACTTCACCAGTAAACGCAAAGCCAGATTAAATCCGCCAATCGGCCCCGCCCATTGGGGATTGAATAAATAAATGGGCTGCATGATGCTTCCACGCAGAGCTGAATCTAACCGCACACGTGTACTGGTAAACGGCTTAGAGGATCTTAGCCTGCCAAGGCAAAGCGGTGCGAGTCGGACCCTGTATGCATATAAACCCTATTAGTTTCATTGGGCGACATGGCTTGAGATGTCATTTCATCTCAATGTCGGGTAAAAGTCCCTCAAAATTGGAAGCAAAGTAGAAGTAAAACAAAGATCAGGAATTGATACAATTAACTTACTCCACCAATATAAAGACACCAAAGGAAAAGAAATACAAACATTAAGCGACCAGACCATAATGGAAACCTAAACAATGGAAGGCCATAAGGACAGTTACTTTCCCACAAAATGACCATATGGCCATCCAAAACCAAAAGACACAAGTGATACACACAGTAAGTAACAAACAACAACATAAATAAATCGCCACAGAAGAGCCGCCTTGGAACGGTCAGTGGAAGATTTCCACTGGGGGGCTTAAATCGATTTTACGTGGCCACAATCCTCGCCCTTACTTCCGTCGCGATTTAGACAAATAATTTCTTCAGTCCGCATGAAGGCCTCCTAACTCATCAGTGAAACATCTCCGTGAACACAAAAATCAAAGAACCACAGAGGTGAGACAACGGTGATGACTCGACAGCAAGAAACCACTGAAATGCTGGAGCAAAAGAAAACCAGCAGAAAACCAACAGTTAGACTCCGGTGGGTCCGACCAGAGACAGAGCATCAGGCAACAACCAACATTACCTTGAATTAGATCTCTCTACTTCTCAATAAGCATTTACGTTGGAGCCGTCATAGAATCTGAGGCCTGACCTTACGGCGTGCAATTAAAGAGGGAAGCATAGTTGCCAACCGTGATTGGGTTAACTACCATGCATGCAGTCTGTCGTATAACATCCATGTTGTACCCAATCTTTTTATGTCGAAGAATGATTTTACGAAATTGGGTGCTGAAGTCATTGCGGTTATATATTTTTCTGAATTTATATACTAAGTCACCATAAAATTCTGGTTCCGATAGACCTTGTTGCAGAAGAGATTTAAGTCCAATATTGAATTTTGAAATTAAATCAGAATGGCGTCTATAAAATTTTGAAAAGGCTTTGCGTAGTTTATGGTACCGATAACCCTGATTAAGGAGTTTAGCCGTTAATAATTTATTACGAGTGTTGAAGTCAGTTACATGACTACACACTCTAGCAAATCGAATTAATTGCGAAATATAAACGCCATAGGATGGCGCACGAGGAACATCACCATCCAAAAAAGGAAAATTTACAATCTCAAAATCAAAGTCATCGCGTTTATCATAAATTTTGCACGAAACAAATCCATCTACAATAGATAGATGTAAATCCAAAAACGGGGCCTCGGTATCAGAAGAATTTGCTTTATTTAACTGAAGTTCTGGGGTGGGGGGGGGGGGGGGTAAATCTGACTGATCAAACCATCGAAATAGGTATTATCAATATTTAATAAATCATCTAAATATCTCCAAAATAATCTTCATAGTGTTGTAGGGGACGTTAAACATCAAATCAAACAAACAAACAAAATCCGCCAATATTTTTGCATTACCATTTCTTACAGTCTTGATTGCTGTCTTCTTGGCCTTCTCAACCTGTTGAATCTGAAATAATGATGCCAAACCGCCAATACATACCTTAAGTGGTGGAGAACCAGTGTTTCGCATGCATTATCCTTTGTCTGCTTGGATGCAAAAGCCACATTATGTCTTAAGAAATACTGATGTCCTAGTTATTTTGAATGTGATACTAACCCTGGCTCAATTATTTATTTTGGACTTCGACACCAAAATGGCATTTGTATCAATGTGAATACTACAGGATAAGATGATTCAGTCACAGGTGGGTTAGCACGTCGTTCTCTGTACGATCACAGCAAGTACCTTGTGCTACATGGCCGTGTTTTTTTGTCTGGTACACCCCAACGTTCGGTACTTGAACCAGTTCTTTACTTGGTGTTCATTAATGATCTCCACGATTCTATCAAGTCATCTATCCGTTGTTGCTGATGACTGCGTCCTGTAAATTCTCGTGACTGTATCATTCTACAAGATAACCTGGATAGGCTGGCAGATGCAGTTCAATGTGACCAAATATCCAACGAGGTTGTCACGGCACCTCTCAAACTACTCACTTCACCAGCAAACGCAAGGCCAGATTAAATTTCCCAATATTTTAGCATCACAATTGTTGACAATCTTGATGTCTGTCTTCTTGACCTTCTCAACCTGTTGAATTTGAAATAACATTGGGATGCCAAACCGCCAATACATGTCTAAGCTGAGGGAGAAACAGTGTTTCGTACGCACTATCCTCTGTTCGCCTGGATTCAAAACCCAAATTAAGTCTATGAAATCCTATGTCCTAGTTGTTTTGGTTGTGAAACTAACCCCTGCTCAATGGAAATATAGATGGACATATGTATTCTGGACTTTGAGAAGGCTTTTGAAACCACCATCCCTCATGAGCTCCTGAAGGCCAAATTATTTGGCTACGGCATTAGGAACAAGACTCTCAAATTGAAACATTCCTTTGTGTGCAAAAACAAACAGCGAGCTGTTGCTAATGGCGAATCTTCGATTAGTCTTGGGTCCCACAAGGGACTGTCCACTGATATTCTCCATGCACATTAGTGATATTTGCACTGTAACTGACTCAGAAATCAGACGATTGTGTTTGCTACCGGGAATGTAGAGCTACAGAGGAATCAGTGAAACTTCAGGATGATATAGATAGACTAGGATGTTGGACACGAAAATGGGGAATGCGATTTCAGACCGTTACAGATGACTATGAAGAGAACCAATAAATTGATGCTTCTTACACCTTAGAGGAAACGGACCTCGAGAATACGAATTCCATTAAATAACTTGGTCTGACAATCACACAGGATCTGAGATTGAATACACACATTAGCAACATGTATACTAAGGCGAATAGAACGCTTGTTTTCCTCAGGCGAAATCTCTACCAGCGCCCTCAAAATGTAAAACAAACAGCATATTAAGGACTTGTCCGCACAATCTTGGAATGCAGTAGTTGTATCTGGGACCGAATATAGAAATTGAAAAAGTTCAAAATATAGTTACTAGATAACAAACAATGACTGCTTCAAAACTTGTATACTAGAATGACTGGAATACTAGGAAAATTAAGATGGGAGTCTCTCAAGAAAACAAGACAAAGTAGGATAGTACTGTTATCCAAAGGTATAAAGGGTGCTGCCAGTATTTCAACAGATTACCCTGTCCCCCCGCGCCAGCTAGGCGCTGTAGAAATCACTATTCACTGGCATTTCAGACCCCTAGTGCCAGAACTGGCATTTACAAAGAATGGTTCATACCTCGTTAGAGATTGGAATTCCTTCCCGATCCAATCTTTTCCATTGCCGATGGTGCTGAGGATAGTGTAGCTACCCTCGTAAGGTTTGGTGAGAGATTGGGACCAACTTCCCATATCACAGGTCCTGCTGTATGCATGGGGGATGATGGTGGAACAAATCTTCCACCATCAGCATCTGTGACATGCTTAACGAATTGGGGAGGCCATCCCAAGAGTCCTGTCTTTAACAGTTCCCCTAAAACATTCTTTAAAACATAATTACTGATACATTGTCGCAACATGTTTAAGATACCTGGACCTGTTTTATTCGTTTATGCTAAGGTTTTACGCCCCCATATCCGCTATTAATGCCATTTTGAATACGTTCCTTCCGATTTTGTGAGCCTTTTACCCGACCTTGAGATGGAATGACGTCTCAAGCCATATCGCGAAAATAATCTGCTATGACTTTGCTGCTGTAGTGTAAAAGATGCATCAAAAGTAAATAACACACTGTTTTAGGTGCCTATACGTGTACAATCAGTCCTCTACAGGGATGCCCTGAAGAATGTTATCCCCCGAACTGTTCTTCCTTGTGATCACCTTCCTCCTTTGGTAGATCGGTAGATACCAAGACTGCAAAGGAGATAAAAAAGGCCGTATGATGTATATAAATGTGAAAGGACACCTGTGCTAAATAATTATTTATTCGACATAGTTTCAAGGACTTATCCTGTGATTTTAGCTAAAATCTAAATGTAGCCATCCACTTATCCGAGGAAATGGTCAGACACCGACTCAAGATAGGACATGATAGGAAAACTAACGAACCTTACCACCTACTGATAGACCCACAATGCACTTACATAAAGAAACAAATTCTAAGGACGTATATGTAAAAACATGTTTGTAATTAAACATCATAATTATCTGCATCATGACAATTTCTCCATCATCATCTGAAAAATAATCTGACTTAATTGCATGAAAGAGACATCATTCAACATTCCAGGTTATAAGGACCTCTATTTGTGCTTTTGGTTTCTCAAAATAGAAGTGAAAACAATGATCAGTTCCCGATACAATTAACCTACAGATCCCACACAAACATGAAACAACTAGACACTAATGGAAACATCAATAGCGGAAAGCCAAAACGACAGGTACACTCCAACAAAATGGCCAAATTGGCTATCCAGAACAAAATAATATAAGCGATACACACACTCAAAGGCAAGCCATAACACAAATAAACCACGGCAGAAAAACCTCCTTGGAACGGTCAGTGAAACGAATTCCACTAGGGGGCTTAAATCGATTTTACGTGACCACAATGCTCGGCCTTACCTCCGTCGCGATTAAGACAAATAATAAGTTCAGTCCATGAAGCCTTCCTAGCTCATCAGTGCAACATCTCCGTGAACACAAAAATGAAACAACCACAGAGATGAAACAACGGTGAGGACTCGAACCGCTGGAGCCAAAGAAAACCAACAGTTAGACTACGATGAGCCCGACCAGAGACAGGGCATCAGACACCAACCGACATTACATAAAATTAGATCCTTTCTAATTCTCAGTGAGCCTTTACGCTGGAACCCCCATAGAATCTGAGGCCTTACTCACCGGCGTAGAATTAAAAAGGCAAGTCTGGGTTGGTCGTCTCAATATTGGCGTAGGTCTGCAAGAAATGCACAACAGAACTGAAAATTGTTCATGTTTTCTGGGTCAAACTAGTCAAATATGACCAACCGCTTCTGAGGCAGCCAAACAGAACTAATGACGGTTTCACGTGCATTACGCAATAGTAAAACAGAAGTGGAGACAATGATCAGGAATCGATACAATCAACCCACAGCTCCCATCAGAGAAACCAAAGGGAAAGAAACACAAACATGAAGCAACAGACCCTAATGGAAACATCCATAGCGGAAAGCTAAAAGGACAGTTACTTTCCCACAAAATGGCCAAAAGGCTATCCAAAATAAAACAACACAAGCGACACAAACACCCAAAGACAAACCATAACAAAAATAAACCGCGACAGAAGAACCGCCTTGGAACGGTCAGCGGAAATGAATTCCACTGGGCCTCCCAACTCATCAGTGCAACATCTCCGTGAACACAAATAATCAATCAACCAGAGAGATGAAACAACGGTGAGGACTCGACAGCGAGAAACAACTGAAATGCTGGAGCAAAAGAAAACCAACAGTTAGACTCCGATGGGCCCGACCAGAGACATAGCATCAGGCACCAACCAACATTACCTTGAATTAGATCTCTCTAATTCTCAATAAGCCTTTACGATGGAACCGTCATAGAATCTGAGGCCTGGCCCACCGGCGTGCAATTAAAGAGGGAAGCAAAGTTGTCAACCGTGATTGGGTTAGCTACCATGCATGCAGTCTGTTGTATAACATTTATGTTTTACCCAACCTTTTTATATCGAAGAATGATTTTACGAAATTGGGTGCTGAAGTCATTGCGGTTATATATTTTTCTGAATTTATATACTAAGTCACTATAAAATTCGGGTTCCTTGTAACGTCTACAGTTTTAACTATCGTGATATCCAGAAGAACCTCCGCTAGGTGGTTGCAGATATAAGCCTATACTACTTTGAAAGAGCATAACTGATTGGCCGAGCTTAACATAGCCAACTGTTACCTGAGTTTTAAAAGTAACAAGTTTTCAGTAGCAACAGAAATAAAAGAGACTGAGCCAGGAAACAACTCCCTTTGCCTATTGGAACGTTTTGGGTTTCTTCGCTTTTTCTGTGCGAAATTTCTATCGTATATCCGGCCGGCTCTGAGCGGGTCTGAATTGACACAGTAGTCTGTTAACTTTATTATAGCGCTTCAAACTTTGTAAAACCGGCACACATGAACAGCAACAACAATGTCCAGATATACAAAACACATTATGCGACGAATTGCACAAGAAAACATAAACGTCGTTTCAATGTCAAAAATGCCATATTATCATGGTACTCCAACACAGGTATTATTTTCGTTTCTCTAGAATTTTTAAGTAAAAATATTTGCGTGGCTCATCAAGAACTTCAGGGTTTTGAATGATTGTGGCCAAATAATGTTGGATGTTTAGAAACATTCGAAAGATGCTTTCAGACAACGGATACACACTCTGGCAAAAATAGTATTCTCTTTTCTATATATGATGGTTTTGTTGCACCTTTCAGAGTTTTAGGGATTTTAACAGTATGTTCTATAAAAAGTTAAGCATTTGAAAAATTTAAAAGAAAGACACAGAGGGCGCCATAATCACAAGACACAGACCATTCTCGACACCAAGAGGAAGAGGAAACACAAAACAAGAAAAATTACGAGTGTTTATAAAATGGAACAATCTGCCCTCTCTTCCCCACACGGGATGATCAGACCATTAGAAAACATTAAACAACAACCCACAACAAATTCGCAGGCATACAACAAAAATAACAGCAAAAGACCAACACCAAAATACCGCCTAAGGACGGCAAGCAGCATATGTTACGGGGAGGGGGCGGGGGGGGGGGGGGGCTTAAAGATATTTTACCAGCCGAATCTTCGCCCCATGTAAAACAACGCAGATCTGAAACATGTTGGGCGTAACTGCTTTTCTGGAACAGACTAGCTAGATTAGGTCAAATAGGCCTCATTATTTAGCCTCGACTATTTTTAGAATTTCACAATGGAATCAATGATAAAAAGACTTAAACATACAAATTCCAAAATGCGATGAAAAGTAGGGAACTTTCTGCTGCATATCCACATTTCCTTGACATCAGTGAACTATTATACAAACAAATGGAAATAGCGTTTTGAGACTTTCTGGCTTAAAAGATGACATTCAGGTAACATCATGAGGTTAAGGGTCTATCCGCGACCTGAAAAGTACTGTTAATGTTGTGCAATGCGCGAAAGGATGAAAATACTGCATCGTTACTATATTCTGTACCCTGGCTCAGCTGAGTTTCATTGCTGGTATGTTTTGTTAAAAATCCTGTTAATCTCAATATGCCGCTTTCTTCGATGCATTTCAAGACTGAATTACCGAAATACAAACTCTTCTCTAGGGCAACATAATCGACAATGAAGGGGTAGTTTATCTCGCGAATGTACGATACCGTTACTCTTTTCGAGCTCCGTGGGGAAGTGGTTGAGGTTCTCTCCTCATAAACCAGGGGTCTTGGGTTCAATTCCTGGCTTCTCCAGACTTTCGGGTGAGTGTTTGAATCAAGATTCCCATCCCCGTACGACCTTAGCTGTTGGTGGGGCGTAAGACCACACACACACACACACACACACGCACGCACGCACGCACACACACACACACACATTCATTCATTTAATAGCTGGCCATTCACGAAAACTCTAATAAATAACGTCTTGTTACTTTATATGCTAGTAGCTCAATAAAACATTTTGTTCAAAAGAAAAGAGAATGTGATTAAATATTGCGACAAAAATATTTAAATAGATGCCATGGAAAAGCCATAGTCAAAGATAACAGCATACCGAAGTCTATCACAGATTACCAAAGTCAACCTTTTATTCTGCCCTAACATTTCAGTTATTTCATGCTATCAAGGCGTCATCATTGTTTCATCTCTGAAAGCATTTTGAGTTTTATGTTCTCTGAGAAATCGCACTTTTTACTGACCGTTCCAATCCGGTTCTTCTGTCGTGGTTTATTATTGTTATTGTTCGCTTATGAATGCATGTATTGATAATCTATCTTTATTTTGGATACACTTTCGGTCACTTTGTTGAAAAGTAACAGTAATTTTGACTTTCCGCTTTTGACGTTTTCAATATAATGAAGTTGATTTATGATTATATTTCTTTCTCTTTGATGTCTTGGATAGGGGGTGTGAGGTAAAAGTAATATACTAATAAAGTTCGATTTAAAAATAGAAGTGGAGGCAGCTCCCATCAGAGACACCAGAGGGAAAGAAACAAAAACATGAAATAACAGACCCTAATGAAAACATCAATAGCAGAAAGCCAAAAGGACAGTTACTTTCCCACACAATGGCAAATAGGCTATCCAAAATAAAATAATATAAAATATTATAATAAAAACCTTCATTCTTGGCTCAGTAATCCAAACACGTGTTATCGCATTATGTCGAAATAGATTAAGCCTTATTGTACAGTAACCTAAGAGATTATTCTTACTCAACGCGCTTATATTGACAATGATACTTTGCGGTTATTTAATCTGCAATAAACACTACGAGTGATGTTATAAAAAAGACCCCGTGTTATGAAGTCACTCGTTCATTTTTGTCGTAAGACAGTTACATGCAGCAAAACATTACAATAGGGCATAAATGTGTATGTTGCAGTAAATAATACTGGCGAGATTTCGTCTATCAATGACGAAAGGTTGCGGGAATCGGAAGAAAAAAAAACAAAATTAAAATCGGATGTTTAGAATGCTAGAATAGAAATACATCAACTCTAGTGTGTGATTCTTTATTAATCTCATTTTATCCGTCAGCTATAAGAAGACTAATGGCTCACGCTATGCGCTCGTGATTGATCTACTTAATCTACTGACCTCATTCTTAACAAATCACAGCTAGAGCTGACCTATTTCTCAAGCAGAAAGCCAGGTCTTTAGTGCAAGTGACTGCTCTAATTGATTATTCTTTCAACTAAACATTCTGAAATTTCGTTTCAGTCGATCACTACTTTGAGACAAGAAAACCAGATATAATCTTTGGATATGTCTACAACGTCCTTGTCGAATGTCAGGACACTACTGATATGAGTTTTGCTACAGACAGTCACGATATCATCTTTAATATAACGTTTGGACCTTTGACAACTACTACTACAGAGCAATCAACAACTGGTCAGCTAACTACGGACAAATTTTCGACTTCAAAACTCTCAACTGCGACATTGATTTCATTATCTTCTGATCAAAAACCGTTTTACAATGAAAAGTCCTCGATGCCAACATCAAAAAGCGCCAACACATACGTAGTTCCAGCATCAACAGTCAATGAAATGTCTACTTCCGAAACCCCGATAAACACGTCATTGATTACCAGTCTCTCATCGCCGGTTTCAAAACATGATACATCAACAATGGCTATTCATAGAAGCTTAGTATCATTTGGATTGCCATTACAACTTAACAGCACACCAGCTGCAGTATCAACAACCAAGCAATCTGTGAAACCACCATTAACAAGTATGCCTAATTCCGGATCAACTGCTATACTTTCTTCTCAGAAACACAACATATTCTTTGACAACACAAAGAATGTAATATCAGTCGTGATACCAGCTGTTATTGTGGCCGGTACGATCATGACAGGAATAAGTTAATTTGTTTATAGGAAAAACAAAATGACACGGAACATCCAACCTCTACTTACTGTGTAATCTACATCGTGTATTCTTTCTCTTGTCCGAAGTCGAAATAGCCCTGCATTCGGAGGTCCATTATTGGATAAACTTAAGTTAGGAAAACCCAAAACCAAGGGCGAGGAGTGTGGCTACGTAAATTCGATTTGAGCCTCCGACCCCAGCAAAACATTTTATTGACCGTGCCTTTGCGGTTTTTGGGTCGATAGTTTACTAAATGGCAAAACTGAATTCATGCTTTTCCACGTGACCATCACTGATTTGGGAAAACCAATATTATGGTTATTAATATAACTTGAAAAGTTGCGCTTTTTTATCAATGCAATATTTAGGTCAGAGCTATCTATCCTTAGGACTGCCGGGCATTTTTTGAAATCGTGACAAAAAAGGGGATAGGGGAGAACATTTCGCCCTAGAATCCGATCTATTGTGTCATTTAGCTTTGTTTAGCCCATTTTCAATAGGAGACAAAATGTGCTGTTCTGTATGTGAAAACAATCTTTCTGATGACGTCATAGGTCATGGCCTCCAGGTATTAGACTTCCTGCCTTGCCGTGGCCCTGGGGACTAAATTCCCACTGGGCACATTGCCGCTGTGGTCTCTGTGCCCACTGGGAACAGCTAAAGGAAGTAACACCCGTTTGCCGTGGGTGGCGTCC
This sequence comes from Lucinisca nassula, assembly GCA_963580285.1. NCBI lineage: Eukaryota > Metazoa > Mollusca > Bivalvia > Lucinida > Lucinidae > Lucinisca > Lucinisca nassula. Next base: position 75,200,811 of record OY757022.1, read on the forward strand.
CGTAACCCGGATGAAGGGGTCCTGGAGGTTGAGGGTTATCTGGAGTTCAGTGCTTCAGATGCCCAACACACCTCTTTGGCCTGGATTTCGGTTAGACGGGAGGTCGTGCTGTCCGGCACTGTCAATCGGCTGGTCGTGCCAAGCCCTAGAAATAACCTTTTTTTCTTTCTCTTCCTTGTCTTTTGTATCAACCTGAATACACACCGTTTGCTCATAAAGTCTTTTCACAGCCTTTCCATTTCTAGAAGGCGGCGGCTAAACGGACCAATCGTACAGCTTTTTGCTCGTACGAGTTTATCTTCTGTGTATCTCTAACACCTGAGGTAGGAAATCCACTCATTAAAAGTGTTCCCTTGTAGGGCTCCACGGTGGGCGGAGAGCACGAATCACGCAATCATCTTTTCATCATTGCTATTGATAAAAAGAGAAAAAAAGCCTACCCAAGACGACACATCGGATGCTGATATAACGGACAACGGCGGGAACATTCCAACATCAAGCAACAACACGACTCAAAATTTCCCGCGCTTCCTCATCATAGAAAGTAGAGATGACAATTATTACCTCCCTTTCACCTTTTGTTATTCAGAAAGTCATCTCCGGTATTGCTGGTGAACCTAAAAATATAAAGAAATTATACAGGTCTAAGCAGTTGCTCGTTGAGATCGGAAAAATCTCACGCAGAGAATCTCCTGAGGACGACTGATTTCCATAATTTGAAAGTGAGAGTGATTCCTCATACCTCCCTGAATTCCTGAAATGGGGTAATCCGTTGCCCAGATTTGAGAAACTCCAGCGATGAGGAGATTCTTGATGGCACCCGATCGCAAGAGTAACAGTGTCAAACGCTTTAAGATTAAACGCAACGGGCAGTTAAAAGACACAAACACTTTCGTATTTACCTTTAACACACCAGTATTACCTCAAAACATCAAAGTAGCATACTTTAGAGTTGACGTGGGAATATACATTCCAAATCCGTTACGCTGCCACAATTGCCAGAATAATGGACATCACGTAAATCGATGTACAAAGGATCCTCTCTGTGCAAATTGTGGCGAGCCTGCAAATCCCACGGAACAAACGTGTAAAAACAAACCCCAATGTGTTAATTGTGGGGAAAAACACAGCGCCAACTCTAAAGAATGCCATGTTTGTCACAAAGAAAAAGAAATACTAACGGTAAAATTCACCAGAAACATCTCGTTCCCTGAAGCGCGGAAAATAGTTGAGTCCCCAACCCCTATTCCCGGTGTAAGTTATGCCAGCATCGCACAGCCACCTTTTAAAAAGGTACCTGTTGAAGATACTGTCACTCAAACTGAACCGATTCCTGGTCTCGAACCTTTACAAAAATTAAAAACAAAAAGCAAAACTGAACATCAAACCAACAATGCTAACATTCAAGCACCACCACAACAGCAAATTCCAGATGAAAATCAGACAAAATATTGAAAAACGCTACTTTGGAAATGATGAAAAACGATTTAAAAATAAACAACAACAAAAACAACAAACATCTCAAAAACAACAAACATCTCAAAAACAAACAGACAGACAACGTAAAATGGAAAGAGACAGTACAAAATATCAGAACAGATTCGGATCTTTGAGTGACAACGATGTGGAGTTCACTGAAACTCCATCACCACGAAGTGGTAATAACAGATCGAGGTCAACAACACCACGAAGTGGTAATAACAGAGCGATATCACCAATTTAGCCTCCAAATTAGTTTCTAGTCTAATAAATATCTCTCCATAAAATGGATTTAAAACACAAAATAATACAATGGAATTGTCGAGGTCTTAAATCAAATTATAATAACCTCTTATTACTTATTACTTTATTAAACCCATCGGTTTTTTGTTTGCAAGAGACTTTTTTAAACACTGATGACAACATTGATGTCAGGGGTTTCAGTACATATAACTATATCTATTCTGATGGGAACAAACCATCTGGTGGCAGTTCAATTGTTATTAAATCATGTTTACCACAAAGAGAGATCAAATTAAAAAACAGACCTTCAGGCTGTAACAGTATCGGTTTCCCTGGATAAAGAAACTACAATTTGTTCTCTATATATCCCACCCTCATTTTCTTTAAAGCCCGAACACCTTGGATCATTGCTGGATCAACTTCCGTCGCCATTTCTGGTAGTTGGCGACTTCAATGGTCACAACATTCTATGGGGTTGTAAAGATAACAACAACAGAGGAGTACTTATTGATGATTTTATTACAACGAATGATCTTTGCTTGATGAATGATAAATCTTATACTTATCTTCACCCTGCAACAGGTCATTTATCTTCTTTAGATCTCTCTTTGTGTCACCCATCTCTCTTCTTAGACTATGACTGGTATGTCTATGACGATCAATGCGGAAGTGATCACTTCCCTGTTATAACTGAGAGTGTAAATGAACCAGATGAGGACTGCAACCAGAAATGGAAAATGAATAAGGCCGACTGGGAATTATTCCATAATTTGTGTGAAGAAGAGTTATCAATTGATCACTCCAATGAATCATCTGACATTGTTTCTGATTTCACAGATACACTTATTAATATATCAGAACAATGCATTCCAAAGACCTCCACAAATACTAAGAAAAGCAAGCCTTGGTTTAATAATGACTGTAAAGAAGCAATTCAAAAGCGCAAGCAGGCTCTAAATAAGTTCTGCAAAAGTCCCACTTCAGAAAAGCTAGAACAATTCGAGCTTCAAAACGAAAGTCATGGAGAGGGTATGTCTCTAAATTGAACTACAAAACCCCCATTAAAAAGTTTGGAATATGGTACGAAAAAATTCAGGAAAAACAAAGTCCCCTAGTTTTACACATTTAAATACTGGTTTTGACACCAAAGCTACAACTAAAAAATATATTTTAGATACTCTTGGTAGCACATTCTTGAGTAATTCATCACCGCGAAATTATTCTGACACTTTTAACAATTTCAAAAAAGGACCAAGAGAAAAGAAATCTAAACTTCAAATCCCTCAATCACGAAGAATGCAACATACATTTTAAATTATCCGAACTAGTTGAAGCCATTGAAAAATAACACGATACGGCAACCGGCCCCGATGAAATTCATTATCAGATGCTTAAGCATCTGCCGAAAAGTTCTCTTTCAACACTTTTAGATATTTTTAATAATTTTTGGGAAACGGGGGTCTGTCCTGAGAGCTGGCGTTTTGCTACAGTTGTATCAATTCCAAAACCAGGGAAAGATCATGCAGAACCTACGAATTATCGACCGATAGCCTTGACAAGTTGTTTGTGTAAAACTTTGGAGAGAATGATAAACAAGAGATTAGCCTGGTACTTAGAGTCCAACAACCTCATTTCAGAATATCAGTCAGGTTTTCGTTCGGAACGTAGTACCCAACGACAATTTAATAAGACAGAAAAATTATACGAAATGCTTTTATTAACAAAGAACACGTAGTAGCTGTCTTTTTCGACTTGGAGAAAGCATATGATACTACATGGCGTTATGGAATATTGAGAGATCTCCATAACTTCGGCTTAAGGGGAAAACGTACCAGTTTTATTCAAAGTTTTTTAGGTGAGCGTGTATTTCAAGTGCGCGTTGGATCTACCCTGTCAGATCTCTATGAACAAGAGCAGGGTGTCCCACAAGGTAGTATTCTCTCAACTACGCTATTTAGCATCAAAATAAATACTATTGTACAATGTTAGGACGACAAAACAGACTGTTCATTATAATCATGTTGATGATTTTTGTATATGTTACCGTTCAAAAATATGAAAACAATTGAACAAAAGTTGCAACAAAATTGAAAAAGAATAGAAGAATGGACTGATAAAAATAGTTTCAAGTTCTCCAAGTCGAAAACGCAGTGTGTTCATTTTTGTAAGCTACGGAAGAAACACGAACATCCTTCTTTGTTTTTATACGGAGCACAAATTCCTGTTGTTGAAGATGCCAAATTTCTTGGGGTCATATATGATCAAAAATTATCTTTTATTCCCCATATTATATATCTTAAGGCGAAATGTTTAAAAGCTTTGAATCTTTTGAAAGTTTTAGCTCATACAAGTTTGGGAGCAGATCGGTACACTTTATTACATCTTTACCGGTCTCTGATAAGATCTAAATTAGATTATGGGTCTGTTGTTTATGGTTCTGCCAGAAAATCCTATTTAAAATCTTTGGATACTAACCATCACCAAGGCCTTCGTCTCGCTATGGGGGCCTTTCGTACTTCTCCTGTAGTAATAAAAATCAAAAATGAGTTCCTTTAAGCCTTTATGTGGAAGCAGGTGAACCATCTTTAACTTCGCGCAGAGAAAAAACTTTCTCTTCAGCATGCTATCAGACTTACTGCCAATCCATCTAATCGGGCTTTCATTTCCGCCTGAATTTGTAGATAATTATGAAACTAAACTCACAGCAATCAAACCTTTTGGATTACGTATATTACCACTGCTAGAAAATTCAGGTATTAAGTTTAAAAGTATTCAAAAACATGAAACCGCCGAAGTTCCATCTTGGTGTATTAAAAAGCCTTCTGTTCTGTTCGAGTTACATGATGGTAAAAAATCCGTAGCAAATCCGATACTACTCAAACAAAATTGTCAGGTACTGCAGTCACGTTGTGATGATTACCAGCAAGTCTATACTGGAGGTTCCAAAGAAGGAGGTAAAGTTGGTTGTGCGTATGTTTCTAAAGATACGCACCAAACCTTGCGCCTTCCAGATGGTTCATCTATTTTATTTAACAGCTGAAGCCAAAGCAATAGACCTAGCTTTAGATTTTATCAGTTCTTCAACAATTCAAAAAGCAATTATAGTTTCTGAATCACTTTCTGTGCTTAAGGCTTTAGACCATTCATCATCTAAAAATCCTCAAATACAAGAATTGATCGAAAAACATCATGAAATTTCTAAAACCCACCGAGTCGTGTTTTGTTGGCTTCCGAGCCATATTGGCACTGTCGGCAATGAACATGCTGACAAGAAAGCAAAGGAATCGCTCAATCTTGATCCGTCTGTTTTTAAAATTCCTTTTAATAATTTTAAACCATTTATAAACAGATACATCTTGTCGGAATTGCAAGGTGAATGGGACTGTGCAATCTATAACAAAGTCCATGCCATTAAACCTGTCGTAGGGGCAGGATGCTCTCCTCCGCGGTTTTCCGGGAGAGAGGATGTATTAACGCGACTGCGCAACGGCCATACTAGAGTTACTCATTCTTATATTTTTAATGGTGATGATCAGCCTTCTTGTGTAGGATGTGATCAGCCATTCACTGTTAAGCATATCTTAATTGAATGTGTAGACTTTTCACAGTCCCGTAACTTATACTTCAAAGCTGACACTTTGCAACAATTGTTTCAAGATGTACCTGTTGATAATATTATTTAATTCTTAAAAGAAATTGGACTTTTTCATCAGATTTAATTTTTTAAGATTTTTATACATATGAAACTAACTTTTTTACTTTTAATATCCTCATAATTCTTCATGCTGTTTAACCATTAACCGATTGATGCTTATGACCCACAAAGAGGGTTGACGCGTCGTTAAACACGAAATCATCATCATCATCATCATAGGTCATGGCGCAGGGGTCACGCTATGCTAAAACATGCGCACGGACTTCTTTTTATTTTTGCGTTTTCTTCTACCTAACTTTCCTCTCTTTTTCTATCTTTTTCCCTTATTTACGTTTCTCTTGTGCCTATCCTCGACATGTCTTTGTTATGGCCGCACTTGTTTCGTACAGACAGCACGCCGTCTCAAAGAACACTGGGCAGAGGGTATTTTTTTCGACTTTTTTTGCCAGGTTTGGAAGCCTCCGGTCCTGTTCCAGTATCTCTTAGAGGATTGATATGCATGCTGTGAATAGTTGTTTGAATACCTTATTCAAAAACACCCTTGTCAAAAGTCTGGTTGAATAAGCGAAAGAATGAGGGTCGCAGCAATTACGCAATAATACGGTATGGTAGTGGAAAGGCTATAGATTCTTGGCAGGAATCGTCTGCTGGTTGGCAAACACAGAATACCAAGAACAGACGTCGCGGAATGTGGCGTCTGCTCAGCAGGTTGCAAAGGTACTACACTGTTTGCTTAAATAGTACCATTTCAGGGTTAAACGAAATCGTATAAGAATGTCAGGTTGCTAACGTAATGAAAGAAAAACAATATCTTAATCTAGGTCACGCTGTCATGTGACGTCTTTCGGAACATTCCATTCACATTAATAAAACTGTTAGAAAAATGTATGCCAAGTCAAGTAAAAATAGACTTTTCGCACTTCTGCTAAGAACTTAATTTTAAAACCCTGAAATTTTTAAGAGCAAACATGAGTAGCCCAGACTTTATAGGTGGTACCGTTATTAGACTGACAGCGTAGAACCAGATGGGATAGACAGTATATTGCTTCTGATCAGTTTCGACTGTTTTCGCCATAGGTATGTAGCAATCGTTTTGAACGTAATTCAGGTCCGTACGAAGACTTTGAAAAGGGGCGGCGGGAGGGTGCGAATTTCAGTTTTTTTGCAGAGGGTGAAAAACAGCATGAATCTGAGGAGATAACCAAACGGGGGAGGGGGCTGCAGTTTCAACCTCGCGGCTCTGTGTGCGGGCCTGCATCGACAGGTAAAATGAACATTTTTGTTTAAAAATATCACTGACGGGGCTCTGTTACAGGTCACTGTTATTCAGGAGCTGGCATGCAGTGGTAGGGCTGAGCGAGGACAAAAGAGAGGGGAGAAACTATGACAAACATCGATAGATCTACACTGTTTGCAGCTGTTTAAACATGTGATATTTTTTCCAGCACAGAATTCAATACTCTAAATTCAGAAAGATGAATCAATATACGCGTATACAGAAGGGAAATAATTAAACACCTTAACAAATGACATGTGACATGTAAATAATTTGACCATATTTATTTCAGACAAAAATTGGACTGAATACTTATCTAATAATGAAGAGTTTACACGGGCACCCACAGTCTACGTTATAAAGCAGAAAACCTGTTGTTTGCTATTGTTCTCTTGACTATCACTGACCATCTGCCGCCGCTGACCCTGAACAAAATCCAACTACTGGTTGTTTATAGCATCCCTTAGACGTCAGTGTGCAACGTAAAAAGAAAGTCTTGACTGTGTTCGTTTGGTTGTTTGAGGTTTAACGTCCCTGTCAACACTCTTTGGGTCATTTGGAGACGTTGCTTACAATTTTATGGGATTTTTACCCGACACTGAGATGAAATGATGTCTCAAGCCCTCTCGCGCAATGAAACCAATATGGTTTATGAGCATGGACGGTCTGACACGCACCGCTTTGCCTGGGCAGGCTTAGATCCTCCAAACGGTTTACCAGTACTCGTGTGCGGTCGGTTTCAACTCTGCTTGGAAGCATCATATAGCCCATCTATTTTCGCAAGCCCCGATGGGCGGGGGCGGGTGGACTGTTCTGTTTGTTTGCTTGATTTGAGGTTTAACGTCCCCGTCAACACTGTAAAGGTCATTTTGGAGACGTTGCTTCCAATTATATGGGACTTTAACCCGACATTGGAATGGGATGACATCTCAAGCCCTGCCGCCCAATGAAACCAAAAGGGTTTATAAGCATGGATGGGCCGACTCGCACCGCTTTACCTGGGCAAGCTTAGATCCTCTAAACGGATTAACAGTACTCGTGTGCGGGTCGGTTTCAGCTCTGCGTGGAAGCATCATGCAGCCCATCTATTTCTTTAAGCCCCGATGGGCGGTTGGACTGTGCTCGCGCACTTGGGCATTGGCAAACAGAAACTACACAGTCAGACGCCACATAACACGATGGCTGATCAAATCTACTGTGCTTGCTTAAAGTTAAACGAACAGTTCGATTCTCAGTTCAGGACTATTTTCCCAGCCTACACTCAGAGACCATTAACCCACCAGTACCCTCCGTGCTTTGAATTTTCTTTTTAGGCTGTGGACTATTATGTGTATAGCTTGTTTGTGCATGTATATATTACTAAGCTTCTTTATATGGGCCCCATCAAGCGATTTTGGTACTTATCGCCTATGCGAGCAGCGAAGGTTCAGGCGAGCCTGCACATCCGCGCAGTGTCGCCAAAACCTTCGCTGCTCGCTCATACAAGCAGTGAATCAAGAGGAACCTTCAGACAGAAAGCCTTATCCCTGGCCCCTCTGGACGGCTGGACATGCGCAGTTAAACTTTGCTATGACGGAATGCTCGAAGACACAAATTCGCTTGGCGGGGCTCATAAACTAAGTATGGATAGCAGTTACGCATTTTGGGGATAGCAACTCTTTTTTGGCTTTCCGCTTATGACGTTTTCGTTATGTTGAAACTGTTTTAATTTGATGTTTCTTTCCTGTTGGTATTTTGGATGGGAGGTGCGAGGTATTTGTATCGATTTCCGATCATTGCCTTCAATTCTATTTTGTGGTTATGTTCAGCATAAATCGAAGGCTATTGCAACGACAGTTCATAAAAAATATTTTTTAATTTAGACGGCGCTGCCCAAGCAGCATTAGTCATAGTACGCACTAATAGGCAGGGGCCTAGAGAATTTTTTTTCGAAAATGGTTACCTGGAAAGTTGGACAGTTTTTGATGATTTACCTTTGAAGTTGAATCAATGCTGCATATGAAACTACTGTATGGACCATTGTTTGGACTGTATGGCCAACTTCTCTGAATTGCATTACGTCGCCACAGATAATAAAGTATGTTAGCCCGTTAATGCAATATTCTTGTATGAGTCTCAAAAGTCCGATATTATCTCAATTATGCGCTTACATATTGAAACAAAATCAGCGTCCAGGGATTGAAATATGTCCGTTCTATTGATTAATCATATTCCCTTATAATTTTGATGGCATATGTTTTAGCCTGAAGCAATCAAAATTGTGTACTCTACGTAACAAGAAAAAAAATAAGTTTTCTTTAGTCTCATTTTTATATGAGATGAGTAAACAAGATCATTTTTCCACACACAATTAATAACTGTTCTAAGAACACCAAAAGCGGTGAGATTTTTTTTCCAATATGGCTGCCATTTGGCTAGGGCATGATAACCTATTTTTGTGAACAATTCCGTAAACTTTTAGATGACCGTGCAATAATTGCGTACGTATACAGTGGCGAGTCCGTTCAACAACGCCATAAAGCAGTTTTTAATTCCCATGCAAAATAGAGACTTTAAGCGGCATTGAATTTGACATGACGGGCTAAAAAATGAATTCGCTTGGAAAGAGCCAGATTCAGATTTGTAATATGAAACACCGACATCGAAAAGTTTATGCAATGTAGGTTTTTACCAAATGACCAATTTAAATGTAAATTTGGTAAAGAATAAAAAGTAAGAAATAGATTTTATAAAATGCGGAGTCCCCCAGTGATCCTTGCTATTTTTTATATTTATAAATGATTTACCAGTGTCATTTTTCTCATGCATACGTTTCATTTGTTTATACCCATATTTTGTTTGTTGATAGTTCTTGATATTGTATGATTAATGTAGGGTCTCATGGAAGATTGGTCTAACTAAACTAGCAACCCTCTCTAAATAAAAAAAATGCATTAGATTATTGAATTAAGATTAAGGACCTTACTTATCTCTCACTCACTCACTCACTCACTCAATTGGTTTTCATTAAAACTTCATGGCAACTAATTTCAGGTATCTATTCATATAAAGCCCCATGGTTATGTCAAATTTCTGTAATCCGGTTTCCACGTTGCTTAGTAGATATTCGATTAGATGTCTTTCTGTCAACATACTGATGCAACCAATATTCCTTTCGAAATGAAGTTCTAACACAAAACGTTTTATTTTTATTTTCAATATAACTCATTTAATAGTTTCACTTACTCACAGTCATTGTTTTACGAACCAGGCTTTCAAATAGACCTGAAATAAAGTGGTATCTTTTGTATATTGTAAAGATGACGAAAAGCCTATAGCTAGGATAGACGTATTATTGGATGACAATTTTGTGTTACAGTACCTGATTATTTGGCGTAAAAATCGTGCAGTTGTTGTATGGTGTATAGACAAGTAAACTAAACGGTTGGCTGAATTCAAAGTGAACTGAAGTGGGCAGTCTTGTATTGAGAATCAGAGAGATCTAATTCAAGATAATGTTGGTTGGTGCCTGTGCTCTGTCTCTGGTCGGGCCCATCGAAGTCTAACTGTTGGTTTTCTTTTGCGCCAGCATTTCAGTGGTTTCTTGCTGTCGAGTCCTCACCGTTGTTTCATCTCTGTGGTTGTTTGATTATTTGTGTTCACGGAGATGTTACACTGATGAATTAGGAGGCCTTCATGCGGACTGGACGAATTATTTGTCTTACTCGCGACAAAGTAAGGGCGAGGATTGTGGCCACGTAAAATCGATTTAAGCCCCCAGTGGAATTCGTTTCCGTTGACCGTTCCAAGGCAGTTCTTCTGTCGCGGTTTATTTTTGTTATGGTTTGTTTTTGGTGTTTGTGTCGCTTATGTTGTTTTATTTTGGATAGCCGATTGGTCATTTTCTGGGAATGTAACTGTCGTTTTGGCTTTCCGCTGTCGGTGTTTCCATCAGGGTCTGTTGTTGCATGTTTGTGTGTCTTTCCCTTTGGTGTCTCTGATGGGAGCTGTGGGTTGATTGTATCGATTCCTGATCATTGCCTCCACTTCATATTGTACATTGTAGTACAACACATTTTATATCTATCACGTATTCGAATTTAGTTTGTCGTTTGTAAAATAATTGTGAATGAGAATGTTTCCTCTATTTTTTCTGGATATTTATATCACAGTTGACTGTGCTATAGGCTAAAGCATATACTATCTTTGAAGTGTATTGTTTTCCTCTCTAGTTTTGGTGTACCAACCAAAATCAAATAAACTATTTAAACATGAAAGCTGAACAAAAAGTATAAACAAATAAAAAAGAAAAATAATAAAAATTAAAAACTATCGTGGGGATATCTATTGTAGATTTCTTTATTACATGTTGCAGCAGAATAGCATACTGAAAAATATGAAAAAGTATCCCTTAACTTCAGTTTTCTATTCATGAAATCTGCAATCGCCACCTGATGATGACTCGAAGAGGAGTCGAAATTGTTTTTAATGCCAAACATCGATGAAATATTTCGTGCTTTTTGTCTGGTATTGTGTAAGTGACTCGTTCAAATGACATTAATGCAATACTTTGCAAGGCTAATTTAAAACACCCAAAATGGTAAAAGATATTACCAGACGTAAATTTAATGGGTCCGGAGCCTGTCGAACATAGTGTTATTCACCGTGGGGAAATCTTTTGCTTAACTGCTCAATGCTAAATGGGTTTGTTGGTGTTGGTATTATAAATGCTGTTAGAATATGTATTACTTATTTATTTATTTTTTTTTTCAGCCGAGATGTTTAATACTTTCACAACAAACTTTCGTCTCCTCTTGGGAGAACATACAACAGTATATATTAAGCAGACTAAATGCCATTTATAATCCTGTTTGCGTTATTTACAACATTTACAAGACGTTGAAGTCACTTAAGTAATTATAATAACAAAACGGCTTTCCGTACAAAAAGCATTTTAATGCCAAATCGCAATCCGCAACGGATATCCATACACTGGTATTGAATTACCTATAGTTTAAGCATTTTATATGCAAAAAAATCAGCTGTCCTACTTTCCAGGTAAGAATCGATGGTTTTTTATCGAGATAGACAAAATGGGGCGACAGCCTATAAGCGAATTAATGGGGCCACAGCCTAAAAGCGAATTAATATCTAAGAAGCACAGGGATATAATTGTTTGAACGTGGTTTGTATGCATGTACAAAGTTTTCGGTCAGCTGGACAATGTATTCATACTGAGTCAAAAAAGTTCCTATACATAAAATTGCTTCTGTTACCATAGTTACTACAAATGAAAAAGACACAAAATTTGTTTTGTTTTAGTTAGAGGACTCATTTTACCATGTAAAAGTCCAAACTGTTTTTGTTCATGTAAACTCGCCAGCCTGGGCTATTTTTTTAAACACCCAGGGGGTCACTGTGACAGTTTCGCAGAATAAATCATTACAAAGGCCAAAATTTAACACCATAAAAATTACACTTAGCGCAAGATTTCTAAACTTTGATACATGTAATCTTTTATTAGATATCCGGTGTGTCTATTTACAAAAGGTTTGTAACTTTAGTTCCATTCGTTAAGACAAACCGACGATCGCGTATAGGCCTCCCATTCTTTGAAGTTGTGTGCAAAATGCTGATTTCAATTTCCATAGAAAATTCCAATTGGTAGTGCTACATGCTACGTGCATTTTCTACATTATTTTCCATCATGATTAACAGCACTGGTGGCAACAAAGCGCTTTTTAAAGAAACTGCAAAAATTGAATGACAGGTATAGAAATAGCAACAATTAGAAAATTGCTATATATTTAATTGAAAGGGAATAATCTGAGAATTTCACAAATTAAAGCTTTGATTGTAGGGCAAGATCATGAGATATTGGAAATGTAAAGTGAGTTTCGATGATCAGTGGTCATGATTTTTCATCTCTGAGAAAAAATGATCATTTGCGCATGCGCAATGCCAAATTTCTTGCAAAACCTTTCTGGGCACATATTGCAAGACAACTCTTGAGCAGAATAGTAAAGGCAAATGTAAATGTATGCATTTTGTAGCTAACCGTCCGATTCGCATGTCTACAACCACGCTAAGCTGAATGGCTGCCGGATAGGTACTGGAATTTACCTGGAAAGGGCTATAGTTACTTTTTTGACTGGGTATATATACTTGAGTCAAAAAGTTTCATCACATGGTTCTAACTGTAAAAGGTTAAATGTGGGAAAAGCAAGCTTTTCAAAGACTTGCTTGTTGAACATATGTATCCATGGATGAGCAACAACTGAGATCATATGGCGACGGGATCCCGGTTTATCTGAGTATCTAGGGAAGCCTGAAATCGAATCCAAGACTCCTGGTTTATGAAGCTAGTAGCTTAAACACACAATGGACGCTTCAATTCATTGATTAAAAAACATTAATAGACATGTGTATTTAGTTATTTGTAGATTCTATCTTTATTGTTAATTAAATGTATTTATATGTGCATTTTGCCACATTTCTAGGACCTATATATATAACATGAGATGACCCATGTCAAGCAACAATATGTCAATATGTGAGTCAAGACAAGACTCAGATCACACTATTCACCATATTTGCTGGCTCCCAGCTTTCACATTGTCAATATTGGAAAAACAGGTAACCAGACCCCCTGACCTTTCAAGGTCAGGGGGTCTGGTTACTTGTTCTTCCAACACTTATAATCTTCAGACTAGGAACCAGCAGATAATGCAAAAAAGGTGAATGCAACTACTAAGTGTATATTTTGCGGTGTCTTGGCGCACAGTGACTTTTCGCGTTTCAGGAAAATAGAAGGCAATGATCGGGAATCGATACAATTAACACACAGCCCCCATCAGAGACACCAAAGGGAAAGAAACACAAACATGAAACAACAGACCCTAATGGAAACATAAAAGGACAGCTACTTTCCCACAAAATGGCCAATAGGCTATCCAAAACAAAATAATATAAGCGATACAAACACGCAAAGCCAAACCATAACAAAAAATAAATAAGTAAACAAACCGCGACAGAAGAACTGCCTTGCAACGGTCAGTGAAACGAATTCCACGGTGAGAGAGGTGGGCTTTAATCGATTTTACGTCGCCTTTAGACATATAATTCGTTCAGTCCGCATGAACGCCTCTCAACTCAGGCGCTTTCTGTCTGAGTAGGTCCACAGACATACTTGAGCCTTCGCTGAGCGCGTTTGTCTCGAGCCTTTTCCACTTGGCGTGTTTCATATGTAATATTGCTGTTTCTAAAAGGAATAAAATATGGAATGCCAAATTTCAATTACTGAATAATGCAGATGTAATTTTGTTCTGACAACAGCAGTACATGCATTTTGCATATCGGTCTGATGGTAAAAACATCTGTTCTGACTTGTGATTAGAATAGAATGGAAAGTAATGATCCTCCCATCCAAAACATTTATCATGTGACGTCGCGTCTGAGAATGTAATAACGTCATGTAATAATTCCAATAATCCACTGGTGGATTAAATATGCAAATTAGTTAGATACGCCCCGTAACGTTACATGTACCACGTCTTTAATGACGTTGCGTTTACTAATGACGGAATATTGACCGTTTTGTTAAACAAGCATGAATAAAGTGCGTTTTAAATGTCATATGATAAACAGAATCTTGCATTCGTGTTCCTGTCTTATTGAATTTATTAAACTCGTTGAAGAAAAGGGATTAAATGCTCGGCACAGCCTCGCATTTTATCCCTTTTCCTCAACTCGTTTAATAAATTCAATAATACATGAAGACTCGTGTAAGATCTTCTATATAATGACAATAATAACAAATTACAACAGAAACGCCGCCTTGGAATAATTAGTAAATAGTAATTTATTACTGGTGTTGTATGTTTGGGGGTGGGGGCTTAAAAGGATTTTACTTGGCCACATTCCTCGCTCTTAGTTCAGTCCGTATGAAATGGCTGACACAGCCCCGAAAACATAAAAAGATCAAAAGAATTTATAGATGAAAGATGAGGAATCGACAGCATTAAATAACTGGAATGCTGAAGCAAACGAAAACCAACAGTTCGACTCCGTAATCTCAACCAAAGGCTGAGCATCAGGCGTCGTTAGGCTTAGTCGTTCTTTAGGCCGGACTTGTCATAGTGAAATTGTACCCATTAATTTCATATTGAAGGTTGGTTTTATGATTTTTTTTAATCGGTACTGAGATCATTGCAAGCCAATTACATGTAAGTAACCATAACAGCCTGGTGCACCAGTAGGAGATGAAGCAGCTCAGTCTTACAATGTCAAATGGTGAAAAGGAGAGGGGGCATGTGTTGGTCAGAGTTTGCATCAGAAGCTAGACTTATGAGTCAGTGGTTCCCTTTGACAGTATATAAGTTACTTGTATGTCACTGTCTAGATTCCTTTGGTCATTTAGGGTCAGGTTCTAGTGCACCAGACAGAGATGAACTGGCTCAGTCTCACATAATACAATGCCTCATGGTGACAAGGGGCGGGGGTGTAGTTGGCATTCAGAAGCAAGACTTTTAGTCCGTGGTTCCCTCAATAGAGAGCTGACTTGATTGGTCCGCTTATGAAGCTTAATACCCAACATTTTGTTTGTTTGTTTTGGGTTTTAACGTCCCCGTCAACACCATGTAAGTCATTTGGGAGACGTTGCTTCCAATTTTGTGGGACTTTTACCCGACATTGAAATGAAATTACATCTCAAGCCCTGTCGCCCAATGAAACAAATAGGGTTTATGTGCATGGCCGGTCCGACTCGCACCACTTTGCCCAAACAAGAAAGACCTTAGCATTCTTGTTTCAAACGAGAAGATTTTTAAAGGGTTTCCCTATATAAGTCTAATAATTAAATAGTTTTCATCGTTTTCAAATGCAACCGTAAATGTGTAGTTTTACATAATGTTTGCATTTTTCGTATTCATTTTTGTAGTTTTATTAAAATACTTAAGTTTGTTTCTTTTTTTTTTTGCTTGACGGCCATTTCAAGATTATTTCACTCATATCGAGCCGATCGTTAATCAGCGGTGGGCGAAAACCGGAGTACCCGGAAAAAGCCACCTGACCTTCCGTTTCAGAACTTGGCGTCCCAGATGCGACCCGAGCCAGGCTCGAACCTACAGCGGTGAGAGACCTAATGGTTAAGAGTCAGCGTTCTTACCACTAGACCACGGAGGTCCGTTAAGTTTGTTTCATTTAATTCTTTCTAAACTGAAAAAGTATGACAGCGTATATTTTCAACTTCGTTTAGTCACAAACGTGAAAGCAAACTGAAATCGATTTCAGCAATTAAGTTTACAAAATTATAAAGCATTACAAAATAACGCCTATACAAATGCATTGTTAACTTTACCGCTGAAAAAAATCGAAAATGTTAAGATGAAAAATTGTGATATTTTTCTTATTTCTGCTCAAAATATAGATTGTTGGTACTTGTTAGAACCGCCTCGATGACGAGTACTCACAATCTATATTTTAGACCAAAAATTAAGAAAAAATAAGGTTTACCCCTGTAAACCCCAGTTTTACTACATAAAAGTGGGGTTCAAGGGGGCCATATTTACATACAGGTGTGTTTTTTTGTGATGGCAAACAAACAACAGAGAAACGTACATTCATAAGTTTTTCGCTATTTGATATGCAGCATACCATTACGAAAACACGCCTATACAAATACATTGTAAACTTTACCTGCGAAAAAAGAAAATAATAAGATGAATAAATGTGAAATTTTTTCTTATTTCTGCTCAAAATATAGCTTGTGGGTACTCGTTAGAAACCCCTCATCGAGGCGGTTCTATCGAATACCCACAATCAATATTTTAGAGCAGAAATAAGAAAAATAAGATTTACCCCTGTAAACCCCAGTGATTCCTGATCTTTGTTTTACTTCTACTTTACTGTAAAAAAGTGGGGTTCAAGGGGGGGGGGGGTCTAAATTATATAGGCGTGTTTTCATGATGCTTTTGCTTACATTTGGTTTTGTACATCCGCCGTGACTGACCAAACAGTTGTTGAAAAATTGCCATTATTACGGAACCTGGGAAGGGACATTTCTGTTTCAGTATCTAGCAGAACAGAAGTTGAAACAATAAAATTAGAGTGGAAAAGAAAACAAGAAATATATGTCGTTTAAACGATATAATACATATTTCTTGTTTTTTTTTGTTTTTTTTTTCACTTTGAAAAAAATAGCGTGGAATTTAAAACAATAAAATTAGAATGGAATAAAACAAAAACAAAAATATGTCGCTTAGACGACATATTTCTTGTTTTCTGTTGTCCGTCGACCGTCGTCCGTCGTTAACTTTTCATATTTTCGACATCTCCTCCTGAGCCGGAAGTCAGATAAAGCTGATACCTGGTGGAAGGCATCCTGGTGACATGGAGATTCAGATTTGCCAAATTTGGTTCCTTTCGGATTTCTAAGATGGTCGCCATCTTGAAATTCTTCAAACGACATCTACTCCCAAACAAAAGGCCGAATTGAGTTGAAACTTGATGGGAGAAATTGGGATGACATGGACATTCAGATTGGCTAAAATCGTTCCGTTCCAATTTCCGAGATAGCCGCTATGGGGGCCATCTCGAAATTCTTCAAATGACAATGCCTCCCAAACCAAAGGTTAAATTGAGCTGATACTTGATGGGAGGCATCGGTCTGGCATGGAGATTCTGGTTTGCTATAGTCGTTTCGTTCCGATATCCAAGATGATGGCGCCCATCTTGAAATTCTTCAAACGACATCTCATCCCGAACTAGAGGTCGACTTGATCTGAGACTTGGTTCGAGGCATCGGGGTGACATTATTCGATTTATTGATATCCATAAATCGAATTATGGATATCCATTAATCGGCTGATTTATGGAGATCCATAAATCAAATCATGGATATCCATAAATCGAATTATGGATATCCATAAATCATTAATTTAGATCGAAATATGGATATCCATAAATCGAATTATGGATATCCTTAATCCGAATTATTGATATCCATTATTCGGCTGATTTATGGATATCCGTAAATCGAATTATGGATATCCATAATTCTCCTCTGCAAATAAACCCTAATGAATAATGACTGCTCCCTTTGCAAAAAAGTCGACTATTCCCGTCAGGTTTTCTATTTAGGTGTGTAATAAAAGCCGGGATGGAGGTGGTGGTAATGTAGGGTAGGCTTCGTGGTGGCCTATGGTGTGTGGGAGATATGTTTTGTTTGATTTGAGGTTTAACGTCCCCTTCAATACTATTTAGGTCATTTTGGAGACTTTGCATCCACTTATGTTGGGTATAAAACCTTCAATGAGATGAAATGGCATCTCAATACCGCCGGCCTCGGTAGCTCAGTCGGATGCGCGTCTGACTGGTTATCAGGAGGACGCGGGTTCGATACCTGCCAGGGTCGGCATTTTTCTTTCGTGAAGATTGATCATGCAATCTTTTCTACGGTCATTCTCTCCCTTCCGCAGATTCAAGAAGGGCAGTTTTATTTAGGAGTCATCAAAAACTGAAATTTACACGTCACTTTCACAAGTCCGTGAAATGAATACCCACTTACACCTAGCCTAGCCACTAGACGTTAAAATGGATAATATGAAATTAAAATCATCTTTGGCATAAAAATGAATAGTGTTTAAATGTTTAGCTAGTCTAGTCTCTCTGGCTTAATTTTGAGATTACTGTGCTAGGAGATTCTACTAAACAGACTGGCCATTACCAACAAGGTGATAAATTTTTAACATAATAAAAATACTAAAATTGATCAGACTTTAATTATCAGACTAGTAGAGATTGACCATGAAATCTTTTCTTCCGTCATTCTCTCCCTTTCGCTGATTCAAGAAGGGCAGTTGTCAGTTTCTGGCGAAAGAATGTGCACTGTACTGGTTAATTGCTTACGCAAAATCCTGCCCAGGAAAAGTGTGGATAGGTAAACTGACCGGCTCAAAAATGACCTAAATTAGTGTTGACTGGGCCGTTAAACTCAAATACAAACAAACAAACAAACATCTAAATCCCTGTCGCCCATTGACTCGCACGACTTTGTTTGGACAGGCTTAGACCTTCTAAACGGTTTACCAGTACTCTCAGCTCATGCAGCCAAATCTATTTCTCTGGGGCCAGGAGATATATCTGAATCTGCCTGGTACTCCATACATCTCAAGTAGAGTATTATATGGATATATGTTAAGACTATATATAACGCCCATATGCATTTTTCTCAAGAAAGCATGCACGTATTGCTGTTTGGATCATTATAATCTTACGTCCGACTTTCAGTGTCCTTCATAGAGGTGATTCCAGAGGGACCGGATGCGTTGGCCGGAATTTCTAGATCTTACGGCTGGTTCCGATATTAAACTGCACACTTGGCGAGCGTTCAGCATATGGCGTCCGTTGCTTTGGAAGCCTTACGGGCTGAAAAGGCTGCACGGCAGAGAGGTCCTTTTGACTGCCATCATATTCCATCGATGATGAAGGCCTTGAAGATTTTGAAGATTTTTACAATAAACAATCGCATGTCTTAGGGAGAAATCATTAAACCAAAAGCTTTGGCGGTGATTTATGGATATCCATAATTCGAATTATGGATTTTCATAAATCGATCTGAATTATGGATATCCATAAGTCGAATTATGGATATCCATAAATCGATCTGAATAAATGATATCCATTAATCGAATTATGGATATCCATAATTCGATTTATGGATATCCATAATTCGAATTCCATTATTCGGCTGATTTATGGATATCCATAAATCGAATTATGGATATCCATAATTCGATTTATGGATATCTATAAATAATGATTAAATAGTAAAACGGCACCCTATAATGATCAGCCTCATTTAGGTGAGCGATTGCGGACCACTTGGGCCTCTAGGTCTTGTTTTCTGTTCCACTCTGAAAAAGTAGCGAGGAAAGGAAATCGAGAAATACATGTATGTCGTTTAAACGGCATTTTTCTTTTTGTTTTCTGTTCCATTCGAATTGTATTCTTTGAAATGCAGAATGGAAAGGAAAACAAGAAATGTGTCGTTTAACGTCATATTTTGTTTTCTGTTCCATTCTAATTTTATTGTTTTAACTTCCACGCTACTCATCACGTGAACAAGTCCGTAAATGAAGACCCCCTATACCCCATTTTGTATAGAGAAAATGGGGGCTTAGAGGGGTATATATTATTTTTCTTATTTTTTTCTCCAAGACATATGCTGTGGGTACTCGTTAGAACCGCCTCAATGAGGCGGTTCTAACGAGCACCCAAAACATATCTTTGCAGAATTTATAAGAAAAATATAAGGGATTTTCATCAGAAAAGTAGCCATTTTGGAGATGAGAAATATGCACTTTGTCGCACCGGTGTGTTATCGTATGTGTGTGAATTCGGGTTTAACGTCGCTTTCAACAATTTTTCAGTCATATCACGACGGTGTCTGGTTGCGACAGGGAGCTCAATGCTCACGTTTATAGTGCTGCCTCACTGAAGTATCATGTCCCAGACACATTACATGATACCACACCCAGTCACATTATCCTGACACTGGATCGACCAGTCCTAGCTCTGCCTCGTAAATCTGAGTGCCAAGCGAGGAGCAACTAGTACCATTTTTAACGACTTTGGTATGTCGCGGCCCGGGATCGAACCCGAGACCTCCCGTTCCCCGAAGCGGACACTCTACCAACTGAGCTATCGGGGCCGGTGTGTGTTATCGTAATGTTTTTTCAGAGATTATGATAACATGCCCGTGCGACATAGTGCAGTTTTCACATCTCCAAAATTGCTAGTTTTCTGTTGAAAATCCGTGATAGTTTTCTTATTTATACTGCGATAATAAGTTATGGGTGCTCGTTAGAACCGCCTCAATGAGGCGGGCACAGTTCTAACGAGCACCAACAATTTATGTCTTGGAGCAGAAATAGGAAAAATAATGTATACCCCATACACCCATGTTCTCTGTTTATAAAGTGGGATTTAAGGGGGTGTTCATCTCACGGACTTGCTTACGTGATGAGTGGAACAGAATAAAACGACATAGTTTTGTTTTCTGTTCCACTCTAATTTTATTGTTTTAAATTCCTTCCTACTTTTTCAGAGTGGGAAAAGAAAACAAGAAACAACATGTTATATCGTTTAACCGACATATTTCTTGTTTTCTTTTTCCACCCAAATTTTATTGTTATAATTTCGGTTCTGCTAGATACTGGAACAGAAATGTCCCTTCTCGGGTTCCGTACATTAGCCATCTTTTAGGCTTCATTAAATTTATACAATATCATATTACATTTCCAAACCATGAAGTAGTTGGGTGAGGCAAAGGTGACATGTATCTTGTGTCACTGGGTCGTCCAGCTGATACTGGCTTACAGTTGGACAAGGCCTGCTGTCGTTACAGCAGGTAAGGGTAGAGGGAGAGTCACGGTTGTTATAATTTCTTTTTCAACATCCATTTATTTTTCTCTTCCTCACCTGTACCTCACCCTCATCACTACTACCTCTTCTGTTTCTTTTCTATTTAAAAAAGGTATATTGTGTGTACTCATTAGAGTCGCCTCATCGAGGCGATTCTAATGAGAACACACATTATACCATTTCAAGATAAAATGAGAATATATCCATAAATTTCCCCCACCCCCACTATTTATCATCTTAAACTATGCGACTCACGGACGGTTTCAGGGGTTGGTTGGGTGAGGCAAAGGTGACGTGTATCTTGCGTCACTGGGACGTCCATCTGATATCGGCTTACAGTTGGGCAAGGCCTGCTGTCCTTGCAGCAGGTAAGGGAAGAGGGTGAAAGTTGTTATTCGTTTCCGACACTTCCATTCAATTCGCTCTTTCTCCTCTGTCCCTCATTTTCATCTCTACTAAAACCTCTTCTGTCTCTTTTCTCCCTATCTCTGGGAGACGAGACAAAATGACCCACAAGGGTCGACGTGTCGTTTATTTGTATGATTTGAGGTTTAACGTCCTTGTAAACACTGTAAAGGTCATTTTGGAGACGTTGCTTCCAATGTTGTGGGACTTTTACCCGACATTGAGATGAAATGACATCTCGAGCCCTGTCGCTCAATGAAACCAATATGGTTTATAAGCATGGACGGGCCGATTCGCACCCCTGTACCTGGGCAGGCTTAGATCCTTTAAGCGGTTTACCAGTACTCGTGTGCGGGTCGGTTTCAGCTCTGCGTGGAAGCATCATGCAGCCCATATATTTCTTCAAGCCCCGATGGGCGGGGGCCGCGACGTGTCGTTTGACATTAAACAATCAATCAATCAATCAATCAATATTTTCAAAAAAAGGTAAAGTGCAAAACAAATACGACAATATCTTGTCCGCACAACTTATAAAATAAAAAAAAATCATGTCCCTTCCCGGGTTCCGTACACAAGGCCATATAAGTAGATATTTTTTCATCACATAAGTATTAGCTTTCCAGAAAAGCTGTCGATCGTTAAGCTAGATACAGTTTTTGTCATTCTTGCTAATGCTCAGATGTGGGCTCCTTTCAAGCAGAAATCTTCTTGCATTTGCAGAATCAGTCAGTACCAAATTGCATAGAATGGCCTGTATAATTAACTTAAAATAAATTGAATTATCAACAGGCAGCAATAATTTGTTTGGTTATTCCTGTTGTACCAAACAAGTGTAGTTCTCAGAATTGGATTTTATATGAGCCCCGCCAAGCGAATTTGTGTCTTCGAGCATTCCGTCATGACAAATTTTATCTGCACATGCCCAGCTATTCAGAGGGGCCAGGGAATTGGCTTTCTGTCTGAAGGTTTCTCTTGATTCACTGCTTGCATGTGCGAGCAGCGAAGGTTCTGGCGAGACTGCGCGGATGCGCAGGCTCGCCTGAAACTTCGCTGCTCGCATAGGCGATAAGTACCAAAATCGCTTGACGGGGCCCATATACAAAATGACCACCCAGTTTAATTCCGACTGTCCCTATTGCATATGTTGTTTAAAATACATTATATCCACTTAAAAACTAAGGCGTATTACAACAGTAAAATTAAGAAAATGTTATGTGTAGTTTATGATACTGGTATGCCTGCTTCTGTGTGTTATTTTATTTTGGATAGCATATTGGCCATTTTGTGGGAAAGTAACTGTCCTTTTGGCTTTCCGCTATTGATTTTCCGTTGGGGTATGTTGTTTCATGTTTGTGTTTCTTTCCCTTTGGTGTCTCTGATTGGAGCTGTGGGTTGATTGTATCGATTCCTGATCATTGCCTCCACTTCTATTCTGAATGTTATCGTCTTCTATAACACGATGTTGCGGTCAATAAAGTCATAACTGACTGAAACTCATCACGTGAACAAGTCCGTGAAATGAAGACTCCCCTAAACCCCACTTTATATAGAGAAAACTCGGGTTTACGGGGGTATACATTATTTTTCTTATTTCTGCTCCAAGACATAGGTTGTGGGTACACGTTAGAACCGCCTCAATGAGGCGGTTCTAATGAGCACCCACAATCTATGTTGAAAGCAGATATAAGAAAGACGTTATCATTTTTACCTCAAATTCGTCACTTCTGACACCTTGTTGGGCGCCTTTATTTCACACGGACATGTTTTCCTAATGTAGCAAAACGTATACTTCGTGGAATATAAAATTCATAGGGAATAGTTCCTGTGGAACTAGCATCCAAGAAAAGAACATTTACCATATCGAAATTGGAATGATTTTTTCCTTTTACTACAACCTTTTGCTACAAACAATCTGTTTCTTTTAAACAGCAGAGCTTATGAGATGAGAGGCAAATTATTAAAGGAAAGCTTATCTCACTTAGAATGCGACAGGCTAAGAATTGTATTTCGACAGAGTATGGTCGCACATTGGAGACAAAATATAAGCCGCGTACCGACTGAATAAGAATAAAATTTTCTTGACTGTACAAATACGAAAGTACGCTCTTATAAGTCTGACCCCTTGGATTAAACAGAAGTGAGGGCAATGTTCAGGAATAGACACGATTAACCCACACCTCCAATTAGAGACACCAAAGGGAAAGAAAAACAAACAAATAACTAGACCCTAATGGAATCACCAACAGCGGAAAGCCAAAAGGACAGTTACTTTCTCACAAAATGACCAATTGGCAATCCAAACCAAAAAGATATAAGCGATACACACCCTCTATGACAAACCATAACAAGAATAATCCATGACAAAGAACCATCTTGGAACGGTCAGTGAAAAGAATTTCAAGGGGGGGGGTCTAAAATCGATTTTACGCGGACAAAATCCTCGCCCTAAAAGAATGGAAACTTAGCATCCCGAAACTAGTGAACAAATACAGGATCTTAAACGAGTGGTCATTTCATATGAAACGAGCCTTTGGCGAGTTTCATAAATTCCATATGAAATGACCACGAGTGTAAGATTCTGTTTATCATATGACCACTTTAAATTGGATTTTATCGCCTTTAAATTTGACAGTTTTACCACAAAAACTGCATGGTTGACATGGACGTCGTCATGACGTCACTTATTCCCGCCAAAGTGTTATTACACGTGTGGTCATACAATTTTTATTACACGACGTCATCCATTGCTTATCAACGACGTCATATGATAAACACATTTCTTTCAAAATCCTATTGTCTCCTAAACCTAAGAAGTCTTTACGTCACCTTAAACAAGGTATTCAAGAATTTAATAAGAATCATGTTTTAGCCCCAGCAGACAAGGCCGCTAACAATGTCATCGTTCTATGACGGAAAGCCAAAAGGACAGTTATTGTCATACAAAATGGCCAATTGCTATCCAAAACAAAACGATAAAAGCGATACATACACTCAAAGACAAACTGTAACAAAAATAAAACGCGACAGACGAACCGCCATGGAACGGTCAGTGATGAGAATAATCAGTGCATCATCTCCGAGATACGGCTCACAAATATAGCTATTCACAAATTCATTACATTAACAACAGATAAAAACTACAAACAGGAAGATTTTCATCTATTCACCACAACATTTGTTAGTGTCTCATAAGGGTCAACACTGTTTGCCGTAAATTCTTTCTGTATTTGGTAGGCACCACGTCACAACCGCCCTCTTGACGCTGATGACGCAGCAGCCGTCATCCACGCCTCTCAGGCCGTTATAACGTGTGGCGACCAAACACTCTCACCTTTCATCATCACGTTCTTTTTATATACATACATGTACAAACCGAGTTCACAAACAAAAACGGCATCATTTCAAAATGAACTCGTAATTCTTCTTGAACAAAATTATTTCTACTCAACATGAACATGCTTGTAAAATCAATTCATCACGGTTCATCATCACGGATAACCCGACAGGCTCTTGTAAGAGTTTGCCCTGATGATGAAGATATGGTTGAACCCGTCTTAATTTTACGTCCCCTCTACAACTAATATCATAAAGATACGGGACCACGGTTTTCTAACCACTTCTAGTCAAAAGTTATAGATCGAACAAGTGACCCGACGTTTATTAATTATATTCTAAAAAAAGGGTCTATAAAAGCCTAAATGAATCTACAATGAGCGGGTGTCCAAACTTTACGTCTCACCAACATCTAGGGTCAGAACATAGGGGCTTGAATCATGAAAAAATTAAAAAAAAAAAATTTTTTTTTTTTTTTTTTTTTTTTGGTACTATTATAATTATATATAGAGACAAGGGGGGAAACTTCGGCTCCATTTTTTGGGGGGTTACCTCATTTTACCCAGTGTATCTTTTTCGCAAATGCAGTTTTTTTTACCTGCTTATTATGAATTATACAAGTTAAATAAGTCCACTTCGCAAAAAATATCCGCCACTGTCTGCCACTTGCAGGAAACATGTTTTTCTCGCATGGATTAACTCAGCGAAGCAAAATTCGGCATAAACGTGTGACAAAAATTTTCAGGTTTTCATCAATCACAACCGAACTAGTGATACGGGGGAAACTTTTTTCACTTTCACCCGTTGTCTTTTATTTAACTTTAGCTCGCTTTGCCAATTGGAATCCAAAAAGATGTACTCGCAGCTCTAAATATAGATTTTGCAACTTTTGCTTCACTTTCCGCAGTGTTCTGTCAATGATCGGTACAGAAACCCGGGCGCTTGCCATAATCATGTTTAAAAAGCGCGACGTGCAGGACAGATATAATCCTGAACTTCGGAAACTACGTCCGCCAGTGGAGTTGTTACTGTTTAAATGTGTGTGATAGCCTTGATTTCTCCTTTGATTTATTTTTTCAATGTAACATATTCTGCTAGGACTACGTATACACGTATTACGCAGATAAGATGGTGTTTCTACGTATAATGGGCTGGCTCTGGGAATTTTGTATTGTATCGCTTTGCGGTCAACTTCCACTCAGCCGCTGTAACTTTTTTGACACATGCGCAAAAAAGGAAATAAAATGTTTACAAAAAAGCAGAAGACGGCCTTTGATCTGATAAAAAAAAAAACAAGGCCCAACTGCCTTGTTTATGTCCAGGCTGGGACGGGCACAACTCACGTTATCGAGGAGATTGCTAGAGAGCTCCGTATTGAAGGGAAATGTTTGTCAGTTTCTTGCACACGGGTATCGTATAAAATCTATGTGTTTTTGGCAGAGTGCAAAAGAACGTGTGTTTGTTTGTTTGATTTGAGGTTTAACGTCCCCGTCAACACTGTAAAGGTCATTTTGGAGACGTTGCTTCCAATTTTGTGGGACTTTTACCCGACATTGAGATGAAATGACATCTCAAGCCCTGTCGCCCAATGCAACCAATAGGGTTTATTAGCATGGACGGTCCGCCTCGCACTGCGGTTCCTGGACAGGCTTAGATCCTCTAAGCGGGTTACCAGTATGGGGGGCCAGATTCAGCTCTGCGTGGAAGCATCCTGCAGCCCATATATTTCTTCAAGCCCATATTGGCGGGGGGTGCTGTGTACATGACGTCGTCACCTTAAAACCTTTAAACGCTCGTTCCCGGTACACGGCGACGGTTAGCTAAGCAAAAAAAAAAAAAAAATAAATAAAAATGCAGCAGTGTTAAGCCAAACGGTTCAGAATTTTAGTTAAAAGAGATACGGCTACAGAAATAACTTGAAATTGTTTTACAAATTTGAATTCATAGTGTTCGGAATGACTGACGACTTTAAGCTTGTGTTCTAATATTGTTACCTAAATAACAATGGCTGTTTTGGTGCCAATAGGCCTGTAGGAATTTTCCTTCTTTTTTTCTTTGTGATAAGTGGAAACCAAGGAAAAAGCGTTTCGACATGTATTTTGTCTAATGTTTGCTGTTCTCTCTCTCTCTCTCCTCTCTCTCTCTCTCTCTCTCTCTCTCTCTCTCTCTCTCTCTCTCTCTCTCTCTCTCTCCTATCTCTCTCTCAGATATTTGGATTAAAGTTTTGGAGGTCTTAAGATTAAGTAGAGGGGTATGGAAATATTGTGTACTGTTCATTCCAGAGGTAGAAAGAACGGTGTACAGACCTAAACTGAACCAACCTGGCCCAAGGATTATAAAACTTTTTTTCATGCTCAACTGATAGGGTATGAAATTTATCCGGCTGATAAATAAAAAAAATGTAATGTGAAACACATAGAAAACAGTGTAATACATACTTCCGTGAACGCATCGAGTCACATGATTTTCAGTGACATCAAGTGACGTTATTCTAAACCATGGTTCTCTACGGGAGTTGGTGAGGTCAACGCTGTTCCTCTCTTTGTAGTAAAATGGCGTGTAAATGTTTTACAGTTTAAAAAGTTTGCCCTATAAGCATTATTTTTCGCCCAAGGATGTAATTATAAAACAATAAACTTAATTTTTCTGCTTTTCATAAAAGTATGAACGACAGCGAGTCGCTAACAAAGT
The DNA here is from genome assembly GCA_963580285.1 of Lucinisca nassula. Lineage (NCBI taxonomy): Eukaryota > Metazoa > Mollusca > Bivalvia > Lucinida > Lucinidae > Lucinisca > Lucinisca nassula. The sequence continues at coordinate 75,228,296 of OY757022.1, forward strand.
TTACATGAACTCCTTCGGGGTTCACTTACTTTGCACACAACCCACTGCGTTCGTACTATCATGAACAGCAGAAAAATAAATTTCATTTCTTAAGTGTTGGTTTTCTTTGCCTCATACTGCTGCCTCACTCTAGGGTTTATTAGCTATCTCATGTAAGTCATTGCAAAACACTCACATTGAGCCGGAGGTAATTTTGTTTTCAAAACCGTCTTCTGTAGCATGTTTTGTTATCCATGCAATTAGGGGAGCAGCTTCTAAGTTTCCCCTTAAATGTACATGTTTAACAGTCAGAATGACTTTTAATGAAATGGACATTCAATTTGTCATCAAACTGCTGTCAAGTGTCAAAGAAAGCAGGTCATGAAATGTACATGCAATGTTTTTTTATTTCATGCGTACATGTAGCACTTTACATGTAAACGGATGCTTTAGACACAAACTTTAGCGGCCCACTGGAAAAATGATGACGATATTCTTCCGGAGGTATGAATATTAAAATACGACATTTTGTTGTGTTACATTGGTGTGAATGTGCTTTATCGCTTATTAATTTCTGTATATTTGTGCAGTTCACAACGCATTCTTTAAAGTTTTCGGACCTGCCCATCGGGGCTTAAAGAAATAGGTGGGCTGCATGACGCTTCCAAGCAGAGCTGAAATCGACCGCACGCGAGTACTGCTAAACCGCTCAGAGAATCTATGCCTGCCCGGGCAAAGCGGTGCGAGTCAGACCGTTCATGCTTATAAACCCTATTGGTTTCATTGGGCGAAAGGGCCTGAGATGTCATTTCATCTCAGTGTCGAGTAAAAGTCCCACAAAATGGATTCAACGTCTCCAAAATGACCTGTTGATGGGCACTTTAAACATCTAATCAAACAAATACATTCCTTAAAGTGTTTGGGTGAGAAAAATAATTAATATTGCGGTCGTGGCTTCGGGCTCGTTTTCAGTGAATTAAAGTATCATGCTCGACAAAACCCTACATGATACTTAACTAAACTGAAAACTTGCCTCAATCCCATCATACATTCTATTATTCAGTTCTTATCAAAGCAGGAAACGGCCCCGCCAATCGGGGCATGAAGAAATGATGCTTCCACGCAGAGCTGAAACCGACCCGCACACGAGAACTGGTAATCCGCTTAGAGCATCTAAGCCTGCCCAGACAAAGCGGTGCAAGTCGGCCCGTCCATGTTAATTAACCCTATTGGTACATTGGGCGGCAGGGCTTGAGATGTCATTTCATCTTAAGGTCGGGTAAAAGTCCCACAAAATTGGAAGCAGCGTCTCCAAAATGACCTTTGCAGTGTTGACGGGGACGTTAAACCTCAAATCAAACAAACAAATCTAAGCAGGAAAATTTATGAACTGTTAGTATCTAAAAATAGCGAGCATTACAAATTTAACCCTCGACTGAATTGAGCATGAAAAACGTTTGATAACCTTTTAATAGCCTGGTCGAGAAACACTAAGATTGGAATGCCGTTTTTTACTCAACAGCACCAAAATTAAATGTCCTATATATTGAAAAGGCCCCATTTCTCACTTACTTTCCAATACACTCTATGCTAATACAAGTACTTTTTCAACAGATCTAAGCACTTCACAATCAAACCTTTCATAAAAGTCATCTATTTTAAGGCATTCAAGAGTTCTGCAACGGAAGGCATGTTTTTTGTTTTTTTTTACTGGATACTACGGTCTTCGACCACATGTGATTAACAATCGGCTCGATATGAGTGAAATAAACTCGAAAGGACCGTAAATGATCCCCGCTCCACCCCCCCCCCCCCACCCCAAAAAAACCAAGGTTGATATGCTCTAGCTTATTCTGACCTTTTTTGTTTGCCGTGTTGTGGTGAATTGTGGTGCCTATTCAGATTAATACAAACTTGCTGAGCAGAAGAATTGAGCAGTGTTTTTTTTTACCCAAGTCCCTACATCAATGGATTTGGCCGAATTCATAAATAGAAGCGTCCACTTCAGAAACTCGCGGATGAGAGAGCATGTGTGTGCTGCACTGTAGGGGTTCTGTCCCCTTAAATCCCTGTTGGAAAAGGACCCAATGGGCCCAACCTAAGTAGTGCTTATTGTCATTTACTGGTCATTAGCGACCCAGGATCAAAATTTCAAAACGTAAAAAGGAATATGTTGCAATAAGGAACATTGTTTCCATGCTGCATCATTTTGAACATTTACGTATTGGTGGCATTTTTAACAAGCTGGCTGTTTTTTTTTATTATTATTTCTGTCTACACAAGCATGAGTGAAACTGTTTTGAAAATAACACAAAATGTCCACGATTTCATCAAAAAATACATTTCACTTTTTCTGAGTCCGGTAAGGAGATAACTACGGCTAATCCCTGCCTTCCAAAATTTTGTCACCCACCTAGCTCAGTGCCTCAGATGCTTAAGGTCCCAGGTTCGATCCCCAGCAGCGGTGACAAAATTTCGGCGTCAGAACACATTCCATTGGCATCATAAATTTTGCAGGTATAAATATCATAAAGTGCATCGTCCTTCGAATATGGACGTTAACTGGAGACGCCCTGTGCGGGGAGAACCATCCCCTGTGCAGGTTAAAGATTCCTACCGTAATTACATGGTGACTGTGTACTCTTTCAGCCTTCAAAACTGGAGTATATGCAGTATACATCGTCTGTGTCCCTTCTTGGGGTTTAGTTGAAAATGGAAGAAAAATAGCGATAATGCTCATTTGTCACTACTTCGAACGGTAAAAAAATTAAACAGCACCGGTCGTTCCGGTCGTTTGTTCATCGATAGAGTAGCCCGTAATCAGCAGAATAAACAAGCTTCGCGACGATTGTTTTCTTGATCTGTTACATAAAGCGATGTAAAAGTAGTAAAATCTAAATTTAGAGCTGCAAATACATCATTTTGGATTCAAATTGGTCAAGAGACGTTCATTTTAATGAAAGACATCAGTTGAAAGCGAAAAAAGTTTCCTCCGTAACACTAGTTCGCTTGTGATTGATAAAAACCTGAAAATTTTTGTCACACGTTTATGCCGAATTTTGCTTTGCTGAGTGAATCCATGCGAGAAAAACATGTTTCCTGCAAGTGACATACAGAGGTGGATTATTGTTGCAAAGTGGACATATTTAACTTGAATATTTCGTAATAAGCAGGTGAAAAACTGCATTTGCGAAAAAGATACACTGTGTAAATGAGGTAACCCCCCCAAAAAAAGGAGCCGAAGTTTCCCCCCTTGTCTATAATATAGTACCCCCCAATTTTTTTTTTTTTTCATTTTTTTTCATGATTCAAGCCCCTATGGGTCAGAATGAGACAGAACCTCGCTTAAAAGACTCATTCTGCTTCTGGAAAAGCCTGGGATCGATCCTGCGACCTCTAGCTGGCAAAGCTAGTAGCCTAATCACCACACCACAGAGGCTTCAAAAGTGAATTCAGAATAAGCTTCAGAAAGTTGGGGTTTACTAGAAGTAAACCCCTCCAAAACCTACAAGCATGCTCATACAAAAAAATAATACTAAACTTAGATTTAACATACCTTTCAATATACTTTCGTTGTCCCGTCACGATGTTGTGCTCAATCGTTAGAACTTGACCTGCTGCTGAATAGTGTTCGTTTTTCAGGGTTTTTGTATCTTTGAATACTACCGGAAAATCGTGCATACTCATATTAGCTCGCTAAAATCGTGGCGAGGTGAAGATACCGTCCACAATCATAGCCAGATACCAATGTAGCAAAAATCGAGAAGATAATGGATTTGCGTTCAAATGGTATTTCCCCTAGGGAAAAAATAATTAAAACGTCCCTACAAATCAATGGTATGACTCCCGTCATAAAGAACACTCACAACACCGTGACCGGACTGAAAATTATATATGGCACAATTTGGCGGTTGGCGATTTTTAGGCAAATTTTATAGAAATCCGCCTTATAGCGGCCAACTGTATGGTAATAAAATCTCCACAAACCACTTATGCATACATCGTATGATATGTACATGACTTGTGCATGGGGCAGCACATTTTGACTACCGTATTTCACCCAAAATATTTCACTCGCACCACCTTGCCATATACCTACTAAAATAATTAAGATGTGCATAAGCACCAGAGAGGTTTCATATTCCATCTCGTAACAAAGGGTGTGTGATTTTTTTTTGTTTGCATTGGAGTTTAACGGCCCACTCACCATTATGTTAGGTCATTTTGAGCCGGTCAGTTTATCTATCTACATTTTCCTTGGCAGACTCATACGTAAGCGGTTAACCAGTACAGCGCACACTCTTTCGCAAGAAACTGACAGCTGCCCTTCTTGAATCAACGGAAGGGAGAGAATGACCGTAGAAAAGACTTCATGATCAATCTCCACGAAAAAATGTTGCCGACCCCGGCAGGTATCGAACCCGTGTCCTCCCGATCACCAGCCAGACGCGCATCCGAATGAGGTACCGAGGCTAACTGGGTGTGATATGCATTCATGGGCGTGATATGGGGTAGGTGAAATGGAAGAAAGTTTTAACACCTCAGCTAATGCAATACGCGCACTTATTCCAAGTTCGTATCGCCTATTCAAGAATAATTTATTTTATATTCTAACACAGCGCTCCTGTATAGGCAATGGAAAGACCCTGTGTTTTATTCTACAACAAATCACGGCAAGAAAGAGCGTAACGAGTGACGTCATTAAAAAACGCCCAATTTATGACGTCACTAATCGATATCCTTGAGGTTAGACGGTGTAACGTCATATTCTCGCATCGTAAAAACGTTAGAAAAGGATATAAATGCGTGTGTTTCAGTCGATAATTTTAGCGGGATTTCCTCTAACAATAGCGAAAAGTTGTGAGATTTTGAAGGAAACAACAACATCATTGCCGTTTTTTAGCGTGTCAGAATCGAAATAGATCAGCTCTAGTTTGTGATTTGTTGAGTAATAAATCACAGTTTGTCGGTCAGTTGTAAGTAGACAAATCACGCGCTACGCGCTCGTGATTTGTCTACTTTAGAACTGACCTCCAAAATGTGATTTATTACTTGACAAGTCACACTTAGAGCTGATCTATTTCTTAAGCAAAATATGATAATCATATCCATCAGATGGCGCAGTCGTGTCCGAGTTTGTAGCAGACAGCATTGCTATGACTTGTTAAAATGGTACGCTATGCGCACGACGGCAGCGAAAAGGTTAAATAACGTGTCACAAATGACAGTCTTAATTGCAACCTTTACTCCCAATTGTAACCCAAACCCTTACCATTATACATGTATGTAGGTACTTCATGCTGAACCTCTCCGGATAATTTCTTGAACCAAATCAAACTTCCTCATATAAAGGGTACTTCGTGCTCAATCTCTCTAGAAAATTTCTTGAACCAAATCAAGCTTTGACCATTTCGAGGAATGTCCAGCAAATTTCAAGGATGGGCATGCAATAAAGTAAACATAGGAGCTTTCATCGTAAAACGAAAGCTAGGTGGTCGGTTCTAAAGCTAGTACCCCTACATCAAGCTACTCAGATTCTAGACACCACTGTTGCTAATGTAAACATCAACAAAATAAAATGATCACCTGACGCTATTTGTCGGTACCAAGAAGACTAGATGCAGCAGTGTTTTTTTTTTGTGTGTTTTTAATAAGACAGCTTAGCATCTGCAGGCCCTTTACCAGTATTTCAAAAGTACTTTTTTCAAAAATATGTTTTCTATTTCGCTTAAATCATGTCTGCACTTAAAGGACACAAATGCTTCTAAAGAGCAATTCTTTGATTATAGTGTATTGTTAGAGAAAACCAGTTTATAAGAACGCATACAGAAAGACACAAAAATTGCCTCTCTTGTCGAAATGGCGCAATATTTAATAGGCATGTATACCCCAACCCCCCCCCCCCCCCCCAAAAAAAAAAAAAAAAAAAAAAAAAAAAAGAAAAAGCTTAGATCACTCCACAAGCGGACAGCCAGAAGGAGAGGTGCCTTCCAACAAAATGGCAAAACGGTTTCTTTCTGAGATGGTGATGGTCCTCGTGCTGTATCCTATTGCGTTTATATTTCACAATTCGATTTGCCAGAGTGTCTAGTCATCTAAATGACTTCAACACTCGTAATAAATTGATATATGCTTAATTTTTTAATCAGAGTTATCGGTATCATAAACTACGCAAAGCCTTTTCTAAATTTCGTAGACGTCATTCCGATTTAACTTCAAAATTCAATGTTGGACTTAAATCTTTTCCGAACCCTTATTTTATGGTGACTTAATATACAAATTCAGAAAATTCATAAATGTTATACGACAGACTTCGTGCATGGTAGTAAACCCAATCACGGTTGACAACTTTGCTTCCTTCTTTATTGCACGCCGGTGGGTCAGGCCTCAGATTCTATGACGGTTCCAGCGTAAAATAGAAGTAAAACAAAGATCAGGAATCGATACAATTAAATTACTCCACCCACCAAAGACACCAAAGGGAAAAAACACAAACATTAAGCCACCAGACCATAATGGAAACCTAAACAAAGGAAGGCCATAAGGACAGTTACTTTCCCACAAAATGGCCAGATGGCCATCCAAAATAAAAAGACACAAGTGATACACACAGTAAGTAACAAACAACAATATAAATAAATCGCCACAGAAGAACCGCCTTGGAACGGTCAATGGAAAGATTTCCACTGGGGGGCTTAAATCGATTTTACGAGACCACAATCCTCGCCCTTGCTCCCGTCGCGATTTAGACAAATACTTTGTTCAGTCCGCATAAAGACCTCCTAACTCATCAGTGCAACATCTCCGTGAACACAAATAATCAAAGAACCACAGAGGTGAGACAACGGTGAGGACTCGACAGCAAGAAACCACTGAAATGCTGGAGCAAAAAAAAAAAACAACAACAGTTAGACTCCGATGGGCCCGACCAGAGACAGAGCATCAGGCACCAACCAACATTACCTTGAATTAGATCTCTCTAATTCGCAATAAGCCTTTACGTTGGAACCATCATAGAATCTGAGGCCTGACCCACCGGCGTGCAATTAAAGAGGGAAGCAAAGTTGCCAACCGTGATTGGGTTAACTGTCATGCATGCAGTCTGTCATATAACATCCATGTTGTACCCAATCTTTTTATATCGAAGAATGATTTTACGAAATTGGGTGCTGAAGTCATTGCGGTTATATATTTTTCTGAATTTATATACTAAGTCACCATAAAATTCGAGTTCCGATAGACCTTGTTGCAGAAGAGATTTAAGCCCAATATTGAATTTTGAAATTAAATCAGAATGGCGTCTATAAAATTTGAAAAGGCTTTGCGAAGTTTATGATACCGATAACCCTAATTAGATAAATAAGATTAAAAGGCTTACTGAGAATTAGAAATTAATTTATGTAATGTTGGTTGGTGCCTGGTGCTCTGTCTCTGGTCGGGTCCATCGAAGTCTAGCTGTTTTTTTTTGTTGTTGTTTTTTTCTCCAGCATTTCAGTGGTTTCTTGCTGTAGAGTCCTCATCGTTGTTTTATCTCTGTGGTTGTTTGATTTTGTGTTCTTAGAGATGTTGCACTGATGAGTTAGGAGGCCTTCACACGGACTGAGGAAATTATTTGTCTAAATCGCGTCGGAAGTAAGGGCGAGGATTTCGGCCGCTTAAAATCGATTTGAAATTGAAGTGTAGGCAATGATCAGGAATCGATATAATTAACCCACAGCTCCCATCAGAGACACAAAAATGTCTCTAATCTTCGTGGTCTCCGCGTCCGCGTGAACCCCACTTCCCCACACACACCAGTGTATTCGTTTCACTCACCGTTCCAAAGCGGTTCTTCTGCCGCGGTTTATTTTTGTTACTGATTGTCTTTGAGTGTGTGTATCGCTTATTTTTTTTTTTTTTTTTTGATAGCCGATTAGCCATTTTGTTAGAAAGTAACTGTCCTGTTGGCTTTCCACTATTGAAGTTTCTATTAGGGTCTAGTTATTTCATGTTTCTTCTTCTTTCCCTATGGCGTCTCTGGTGGGAGCTGTGGGTTTATTGTATCGATTCCGTATCATAACTTTCACTTCTGTTTTGAAACTGTCAGTAAAAAATGTTTACTGGGGTTGTGGGCAGCTACGAGGACTGTTCAAATATGAATGCAAGTAGAACGTTTTCTCATGCACTAATGCGAAAATCACCTGGAAATAAATATCACAGCGTAGAAAAACATTTTACCTTTACATTGATACCAAACCTGTTAAAATCCGTACACTTTAGCCATGTATATCGTTCGATAAACACTGTCTACTCTTGTATACTAATACAAAACATGGTTGGAAGAAGGTCAGAGTACGCCGTTGAAATACGGTCCTATATTAAGAATCGTTGTATTCTTGGTATACGGTGCAAAGACTTATTTGATGAAATATGTTCGGTTAATGGGCATAATGAAATGTCTTTTCCGACAGTTTTTCGTTGGTTACTGAAATTCAGCTGTGGGCTAGGCTCAACAGAAGATGCACCACATTATCGTCGGCCGAAAAGAGCAACATCTGCCAAGATGGTTGCCAGAGTGAAAGAAATAGTTGCTACCGATACACGATACACCACTTGGCAAATAGCTAGTATGGTTGGCATCTCATTAGGAGCAGCTCATACAATTCTGAAACGGGATTTGAAAATGAGAAAGATCTGTGCTAGATGGATTCCCCATCTGTTGACAGATGAGCAGAAAAAGACATACGTTCAGTGCGCCAAGAAGTATCTTAAAAAAGTTTCCAATTACAATGCACGGTCTTTCGCTAATGTCGTCACAGGTGACGAGACATGGGTTCACTTTTTTGAGCCAAAACGAAAGATTCAGATTAAAATATGGGCAACAAAGTAATCCAAAAGACCATGCATTGCAAAGCGGACCATGAGCGTCAAGAAGGTAATGTATGCCATATTCTTTTCAAATCAGGGCCCTGCTATTCAGGTATCTGTGCCTAAAGGCAAATCTGTAAATGCGAAGTTTTACAAGAGAATAAAGTTCTTCGAAAATTGAAGAAATATTTCGAAGAACGAAGACCCGCAACTGGTTTGGCCAATGTCAGATTGCTACATGACAATGCGTCATCGCACAAGGCGTTCATTGTGCAAGACTATCTAAAGGAGGAAAAGGTTGTTGAACTCCCTCACCGCCCGTATTCCCCTGACGTTGCCCCGTGTGACTTTTTTTTTGTTCCTGCGGCTGAAAAAATACCTTTCTGGTCGAAAATTTGTACAGCGCAAACACCTTGGTTCTGCAATATCTCAGTGCCTTCATAGTATACCTCGAAAAGACTACCAAAATGCATTCAATGATTGGATCAGAAGACTGAAAGTTTGTATATCTGTTAAAGGGGAATACTTTGAGAGGACAAAATAAATTTTTCATCGAAATCTATCACGGAATCATTTTTATGTGCTTAGTTGCATTCATATTTGAACAGTCCTCGTACACTTAATTTTAACTGGCCACAATGCTCGCCCTTTGTTCTGTCGTAGATTAGACAAATAATTTGAGCTCCGCCAAGCGAATTTGTGTCTTCGAGCATTCCGCCATGACAAATTTTAACTGCGCATGCCCAGCCATTCAGACGGGCCAGGAATATGGCTTTCTGTCTGAAGGGTCCTCTTGAGTCACTGCTTGTATGAGCGAGCAGCGAAGGTTCTGGCGAGACTTCGCGGATGCTCAGGCTTGCCTGAACCTTCGCTGCTCGCATAAGCGATAAGTACCAAAATCGCTTGACGAGGCCCATTTATTAAGTCCGCGTCCGCGTGAAGAATGTCTTACTCCTCAGTTAAACGTCTCCGAGAGCATAAAATCAAACGAATACAGAGAGAACACTTCTCTCTGATTACGAAATTTAGCATTTAATAATTTATTACGAGTGTTGAAGTCATTCCTGATTTTCATTGATATCAGATCAAGACCAAGGTCTTACTTTTGGAATCGAGTGAGTTTTATTCTTCATTCAAACTATTTATGTCGGTTTAAACAGTATTTATTTGTCAAGAATAATGTACATGTACAGTCAATTACAACAGCAACTAACAGGATCTGACAGTAAGCTTTTGCTTATATCAAAGTCATCTCCTGAAACTATTTATGTTACTGACATAGTCTCGCTCGTTTATCATTTCATTTCCTGAAAGCTGACGTTAATGATGCCGCTCAGCAGCCCTCTTGTTGTATGACCCAAGATGACTTTTGAATGTTTTTGTGTTGCGAACTTGACTTTTTTCAAAACACAAAATAAATACCGTTCACGCTCCATGGAAAGCCATGCAGCAGGCGAAAGTTTTTGATTTTTTTTTTTCAGGGACAAAAAGGCTTGACGCGATTGGAGATCCACATGTGATATTTGCTCTGAAAGATACTAGAAACATACAGTGAAATTTCGCTGTTAAGACCACCTAAAATTAAGACTAATTCTGCTTTAAATTTTAAAAAGCTTATTTAGTAGGCTGCAGTTAATGTTTCTTTGTGTTTTCTGCATACTGTTTTCTCTGCTCATAGACCACCTTTGGGACTGTTCAAAAGTGGTCTTAAAGACCACTTTTGAACAGTCCCAAAGGTCGTCTTAATAAAGGAATATTACTGTAATTTGAAAATGCTAGCTGCTAGTGTGACTATCACTTAAAGGGCTTATTCTATGAGTACTGGATATCGTTGTCACTTCCATCACTGGTGTATTTGACAGGAGAGGAAACTTCAGTTAAACTTACGAAGTTATACTTACGATTCAGGGAAGGCGCTAGTTTCCTCTTTTAACGTTTACCATTTCGCTGGGCTAATTCAGCAGACGACAAATTGTTCATATATTTTTATTATTTGTCCAAGAAAACAGGACCTGACATCACATGCAAATTGTCTCCGTATGAGACGATTTTCAAGAGATGTCAAATCCTGTTTCCTGGGAAATTTAGAAAAAATATTTCAAAATGTTGTCTGCTGCGATAAAATACCCAGCATGCAGAGCGTTATCTACGTTTGAACACAATTTTAGTTCATTATCCGCACAAAGTTACTTACGAAAGAGCATTAGTACGAAAGAGCATTAGGGCCAGGTAAACTTTTTTCTATTGATAGGTATCTCGAAATTTCGACTTAGTATCTCGAAATTTCGACTTAGTAACTCGAAATCTCGACTTATTAACTCGAAATTTCGACTTAGTATCTCGAAATTTCGACATAATAACTCCAAATTTCGACTTATTAACTCGAAAGTGCGACTTATTAACTTGAAATTTCGACTTATTAACTCGAAATTTCGACTTAGTAACTCGAAATTTCGACTTAGTATCTCGAAATTTGGACTTACGAGATATTAAGTCCTATACACACAGTTAATGTTAAACACCCCGTTTCATAAAACACCCCTTTGAAAACAAGTTTACATCAAGCAGATTATGCAAATTTTGTGATAACATTGTGAGCCTATGGTCATTATCGCTTTACTTGTATCGTGTAGACGCCAATGACCTTTCTCGGTGTATTTTTTCACATGTTCTTTCATTCTTCTTTCCCTCTATATTGGTCAATGTTAATTTCATCAAATATTTCTCAAGAACTATAAAACTAGAGGCCCAAAACATGTATCATGTAAGAGACAGAGGGTTTTCTGTCTCATCCGGACGTCGCGCATTCAATCCCGTTGCACGGCCCCCGCCCATCGGGGCTTGAAGAAATTGATGGGCTGCATGGTGCCTCAACGCAGAGCTGAAATCCGACCGCACACGAGTACTGGTAAGCCGCTTAGAGGATCTTAGCCTGCCCAGGTAAGGCGGTGCGAGTCGGACCGTCCATGCTTATAAACCGTATTGGTTTCATTAGGCGACAGGGCTTGAGATGTCATTTCATCTCAACGTTGGGTAAAAGTCCCACAAAAGTGGAAGCAACGTCTTCAAAATGACCTATACAGTGTTGACGGGGACGTTAAACCTCAAATCAAACAAACAAATTCAACCCCGTTTCAGTAAAATAAAAGCGGGCTAAAAGTCATATTTGACAGCCTTTTTCCGTATCAAAATTTTTCATCGTGTTGTAAAAATCATGTATATAGCAAAGCACTGACAGCAGTGGTGGGTCGATTGTTTTCGAGTGTGGATTGGTACATGTTTCGTTAATCCTTTAAATTCCTAAACTATAAGCAAAACGTGTAGATCCTGATCAGACGCCGCGCTTGGGTCGATTAATTATCAATTGACTAAAAGTTACTAACTACAGAAGCTTCCCGCCTTCTATTGACCTCGTGACTATCACTGACCATGTTCAAAATCCAGGTACCAGTTATTTATAGCAGCGCTATATTCTTTCCTTGTGACGTCAGTGCACCATGTAGACTTGGCCGGTGAACATGGACATTGCAAACAATGTAGACCCTGATCAGACGCCACAGAAGAGAGCTTCATTAAATAACCGGTACGTTCATGGTGTAGATGGTCAGCGATAGTCATGTGGACAATAGCAGGCGAGAAGCTTCTGTAGGTAGTCACTTTGGGTCGAATGTAAAAAAATCGACCCAAAAGATGGTAAACTAGGCAACACGAACACCATGACTAACTTAACAAAGCAACAACCGGACAGAAAATGCGGTATCAGAATACGTTGCGTGTTCACGATGTATCATTTTGATAGAGCAGCAGATTCCTAGACCCTTCGTTTCATCCCATCGGTCAGACGTCGAATTTGATGGCTGGTCAGCTCTAGCCACGCGTGTGTGTGGTGGTGGAGGAGGGGGGGAGAGCGTTTGGGTGTTCAATGTTCTGTATTCGACGCCCAAGAATCTCCCAAATATGTTCCAGGGGATTCAAATCCGGGCTTCTATCTAGCCAAGCCAATGTCTCAATTCCGTAACTGTGTGTACAGGACTTAATATCTCGTAAGTCGAAATTTCGAGATACTAAGACGAAATTTCGAGTTAATAAGTCGAAATTTCGAGTTATTAAAGGCATTTATTCTTGATTATTGAGGACTATCATTTCATTACATAATATTATGTAGCCCTCAGTGCTCACTGGAGAGAAGTCCTCTGTCTTCAACAGGTAAGGGGCCGCCTTGGGGAAAATCAATAAATTACTTACTGTTGACTGGTGTACATTATTGATTTCCCCTTAAGTGTCTCAGTCAGAGGATTCAACAAGAGCTACTAATCACCCTATTAAGGGCCGCCTTTGATCTGCTATAGTCAGTATATCACAGGGGGCAATAAAACAATTATGGACACACGGTGTGTTTTACTGTTACAGAATAAATGCCTTTAAGTCGAAATTTCGAGATAGTATGTCAAAATTTCGAGTTACTAAGTCGAAATTTCGAGATACTAAGTCGAAATTTCGAGATACCAAGTCGATATTTCGAGTTAATAAGTCGAAATTTCGAGTTAATTAGTCGAAATTTTGAGTCATTGAGTCGAAATTTCGAGAAAGTTAGTCAAAATTTCGAGTAACTAAGTCGAAATTTCGAGTTAATAAGTCGAAATTTCAAGTTATTAAGTCGAAATTTCGAGTTAATAAGTCGAAATTTCGAGTTATTATGTCGAAATTTCGAGATACTAAGTCGAAATCCGAGTTAATAAGTCGAAATTTCGAGTTACTAAGTCGAAATTTCGAGTTAATAAGTCGAAATTTGGAGTTACTACGTCGAAATTTCGAGTTACTAAGTCGAAATTTCGAGAAACTTAGTCGAACTTTCGAGATACCTATCAAAAGAAAAAAAGTTCACCTGGCCCTAATGCTCTTTCGTACATTAGGGCCAGGCATACTTTTTTTTCTTTTGATAGGTTTTTTTTCTTTTGATAGTTATTAAGTCGAAATTTCGAGATAGTATGTCAAAATTTCGAGTTACTAAGTCGAAATTTCGAGATACTAAGTCGAAATTTCGAGATACCAAGTCGATATTTCGAGTTAATAAGTCGAAATTTCGAGGTAATTAGTCGAAATTTCGAGTTATTAAGTCGAAATTTCGAGAAAGTTAGTCGAAATTTCGAGTAACTAAGTCGAAATTTCGAGTTAATAAGTCAAAATTTCGAGTTATTATATCGAAATTTCGAGATACTAAGTCGAAATTCGATTAATAAGTCGAAATTTCGAGTTACTAAGTCGAAATTTCGAGTTATTATGTCGAAATTTCGAGATACTAAGTCGAAATTTCGAGATACAAAGTCGAAATTTCGAGTTAATAAGTCGAAATTTCGAGTTACTACGTCGAAATTTCGAGTTACTAAGTCGAAATTTCATGAAACTAAGTCGAAATTTCGAGATACCTATCAAAAGAAAAAAAAGTTCACCTGGCCCTAATGCTCTTTCGTACATTAGGGCCAGGCATACTTTTTATCTTTTGATAGGTATCTCGCAATTTCGACATAATAACTCGAAATTACGACTTAGTATCTCGAAATTTCGACATAATAACTCGAAATTTCTACTTATTAACTCGAAATTTCGACTGAGTATCTCAAATTTCGACTTAGTATCTCGAAATTTCGACTTATTAACTCGAAATTTCGACTTAGTAACTAAAAATTTCGACTTATTAACTCGAAATTTCGACTTAGTATCTCGCAAATTTCGACTTAGTAACTCGAAATCTCGACTTATTAACTCGAAATTTCGACTTATTTACTCTAAATTTTGACTTAGTATCTCGAAATTTCGACTTAATAACTCGAAATTTCGACTTAGTATCTCGAAATTTCGACTTAATAACTCGAAATTTCGCCTTAATAACTCGAAATTTCGACTTAGTACTTCAAAATTTCGACTTCGAGATAATAAGTCCTATACTCAGAGTTAATGTTAAACACCCCCGTTTCATTATACCCCGGCTTTGAAAAGAAGTTTACATCAAGCAGATTATGCAAATTATGTGATAACATTGTGAGACTATGATCATTATCGGCCTACTTGTATCGTGTAAACGCCAATGACCTTTCTCGGTGTATTTTTTTCACATGTTCTTTCATTCTTCTTTCTCTCTATATTGGCCAATGTTAATTTTATCAAATATTTCTCAAGAACTATAAAACTAGAGGCCCAAAACATATGTATCATGTAAGAGTCAGAGGGTTTTCTGTCTCATCCGGACATCGCGCATTCAATCCCGTTTCACGCCCCCCGCCCATCGGGGCGTGAAGAAATTGATAGGCTGCATGGTGCCTCAACGCAGAGTTGAAATCCGACCGCACACGAGTACTGGTAAATCGCTTAGAGGAGGTAAAGCGGTGCGAGTCGGACCGTCATGACAGAAAATGCGGTATTAGAATACGTTGCGTGTTCAAGATGTATCATTTTGACAGAGCAGCAGATTCCTAACCCTTCGTTTCATCCCATCGGTCAGACGTCGAAATTGATGGCTGGTCAGCTCTAGCCACGCGTGTGTGTGGTGGTGGGGGCGGGGGGGGGGGTGTTCAATGTTCTGTATTCGACGCCCAAGAATCTCACAAATATGTTCCAGGGGATTCAAATCCGGGCTTCTAGCTACCCAAGCCAATGTCTTAATTCCATAACGGCGGGGTCTAGCACACCGGTCCAGTGGCAAATGATTCGTTCTCAAAATGAGGCATGACTTCTGGCGCTAAACATGCAAAAATATCCAAACTCCATATTTAAACCGTGATAATGAAGTTGTGGAAAGTTGGTTATGACATCTGAGGTCTTCTTTCAACTCTGAGTTGACCATTACAAGATTCTTTTTATGGCTAATCCCTATTCAGAGTTGAATGCACAGCGCAGATCACAGAGTCAGTTTCGAGCTAGTATGTAGAAATTATAATAAGTCGAAATTTCGAGTTAGTATGTCGAAATTTTGAGATAGTAAATCGAAATTTCGAGTTATTTAGTCGAAATTTCGAGATAATAAGTCGAAAATTCGAGATAATGTCGAAATTTCGAGATATTTAGTCGAAATTTCGAGTTATTGAGTCGAAATTTCGAGATAATAAGTCGAAATTTCGAGTTACTAAGTCGAAATTTCGAGATACTAAGTCGAAATTTCGATGTATTAAGTCGAAATTTCGAGTTACTAAGTCGATATTTCGAGATAATAAGTCGAAAATTCGAGATATTAAGTCGAAATTTCGAGTTATTAAGTCGAAATTTCGAGTTAATAAGTCGAAATTTCGAGATACTAAGTCGAAATTTCGAGATACTAAGTCGAAATATTGAGTTACTAAGTCGAAATTTCGAGATAATAAGTCGAAATTTCGAGATAATAAGTCGAAAATTCGAGATACTAAGTCGAAATTTCGAGATACGAGTCAAAAAAATAAAAGTTAAAGTGGCCCTAATGCTCTTTCGTAGTTACTACCAAACTTCAAACAACAGTAAAGTATTTAAAGAAATTATTTAAACGAAAACATTCTTAAAAGATACTCGTACTTTGTCCTCCGTCTTGTTGAATCAAATAGTCGGACAAGCATTAGGTAAGTGGCCTATTTGTTTGCAAGGTTATATAATGTGAAAACTATAAAAAAAGTTCTCTATCTGTGAGCTTCTACAAAAAGAAAACCTATAGTTTGCGACGAGGCAAGACACAATTCGACATGCTCACTGTACACAGACAAGCAAGGGTTGTAGAAATTCTCGGATATATCCAGTCAGCGAAATTCAATACCAAGAGATTGGTCAATCTATGAATCTGTACAGTCTGAGCTGCGTCTTTGTTGTTTGCAAAGCCTTAATGAAAAAGTATGGTATTGCCCATATAAAAGGTATTCTGTAAAGCTTTGAAGAGACACTTGATTCCGTTTATATTACATCAGACACAGAAATATAATCTTTTGAACTTCGTAGTTCTAACGATTTCGAGAACCCCCTGTCACGTTGTTGCAATATTTGTCTATACTCATTGCAAAGACCTAAAATTCATTTATAACCATCGTTCAGAGAAGGTTGTCGGATTTTCTAATGTGAACAGCAGCAATATAGTGATATTGTCATGACTTTCATAAATTTATTTTTCTGTTTTTTCTTTTTGCTGAGTTTGGAAAATACTGAAGCTTGTAACTGTATGTATGAATTTTTTATATGTAATTCAACCTCAGTCTGGTGTAGTTTCACATTTTGATGACAAACTTATTGCCGTGATCAGTTGAGAGAGAGAGAGAGAGAGAGAGAGAGAGAGAGAGAGAGAGAGATTCAAACGCAAACTCTGGGTAAAACGTCTACTAAATTAGGATTTCACAATTGTCTGCTGTAATTAAAATGTTCACAAAAAGTAGGGGATATTTTACTTTAAGGCTGAATAATGGGAATAAAATAAAGGAAAGGTCTATTGCCAGTTAACTGGCAATAGCGGTTTTACGATAAAATCGCTATTGCCAGTTAACTGGTAATAGCGGTTTTACGATATAATTGCTATTGACAGTTAACTGGTAATAGCGGTTTTACGATAAAATCGCTATTGCCAGTTAACTGGTAATAGCAATTTTAACGTTAAATCGCTATTGCCAGTTGACGTGCAGAATTATTCCATTTACAGTTATGAATGTAATGGCTTAAATGCATGTTTTTGTTTTTCTGCTTTGACCAAGCATTTCCATATTTTGCATATGTAATCCATAATCGCCCCAGCTCATCGGGGCTTCAAGAGAAATAGAATGGGTTGCATAATGCTTCTATGCAGAACTGAAACCAGCCGCATGGCATATGAGTACAGGTAAACCACTTAGAAGTTTAAAGCGTGATGCGAGTCGGACCGCCCATGCATACAAACCCTATTGGTTTCATTGGACGATAGGGCTTGAGATGTCAATTCATCTCAAAGTCCGGTAACAGTCCAAGAATGCGGGTTATTGATAAAACCAGTTCTTTGAAGGGGTTCTAGTGAGTCTAGGGCAGAAATATGAAGTATATCAGTAAATTTAGACAGTAAATGTTTATAGGCGCGTTTTCATAATGAATTGTAATTCCAAACATACATTACAAAAACACGCCTATACAAGTACATTGCCAAATTTTGATCAGAAATGGAAATTTAAGAAGCTAAAAGATATTCTTCATACATCTGTTCAAAACATTGATTGCTGGGACTCGATAGAATCGCCTCGACAAGGCAGTTCTATCGAGTATCCACAATCTATGTTGTTCAACATGTATTTCATGTAATCCCAGCCAGCTAGATTACAAAGACATGTTTCATGTAAGTGAATTCCAGTTCTCGGACAAAAGTAAGACTTCTTACTCGTAGCAAAATAAAGACTGAATTGTTTTTAAATGTGTAAGTTAATGAGGACACATAGACATATTTGAGGGTGCTGCACGTACATGTACGAGTAAGAAGTCTGAAAAGAAAACAACAAGAAGAGAAAGACAGTTGGTTCTGTCAGTTTTATTACGAAGCTAGGGAAACTTTGAATATGTAAAGTGAAATTATCCCAATTAAGTCTAACACATTTCCGCCAGTTTAGGACTGTATCCCTAAAAAGTGATGCTAGTCGGACCCGTCCTTAAATTCTAGCGTTTTCTATGGACGGTAGGGCTTGAGATGACATTTCATTTCAATGTCGGGTAAAAGTCCAACGTCTCAAATATGACCTAATTAGTCTTGACGAGGACGTAAAATCTCATCAAACACCAAGCAAAACCCAGCGACGACTCAGATTAATATGCGCATCCACCAGTTTAATCAGTCTAAGATGTATGCGCAAGGGATAACCAAGAGACAACATATACATTCAACTAGCTAATAATCTAAAGAGTCTTTATATTTGAACCAGCACATGACAAAACCTACAAGAATGCTTGGGCGACAAGAGAAGACATAGACCAGCCTGCGCATCTGCGCTGTCTGATCAGAGTCTGCGGAAAGAGACACTCGCAAAAGTTCTTGTCATTGATGGCTGCGCAGGTTAATTTGAGTAACCTGCTTTTCGCACCGGTGTAATTGCAGGTTTTGTCATGCGCCAGTTCATTTGACAAAACATCTGATGTACAGTACCCAAATTAAAGGGGAACAATGTTTGATACTAAGTACTAATGTAATAATAACATGAAAAGGTTTTGCAACCGTGGCTTATCATTACTTCCAGTAAGTTTGCACGTGCGCCCAGCGAAGACTGACCGGCCTGTGCTACAGTGCATTCTGATCGGCCTTCATTGTCAGTGCAAGGGATAGCTAGGCAACGACGACCACCTTAGCTCAGTCGGAAGCACGTCTAACTGGTGATCAGGAGGTTGATGGTTCGATACCTGCTGTGATATCTTACTACGGCCAGTACCTCCCTTCAGTTGATTATAGAAGGGCATTCTTAGTTTCTGGCGAAAATAAGTGTATTGTCATGGTTAGCCGCTAGTGCATCGAACACATTTGAATATGTAGCTAGTGTTTGTCTGGATTGCATGTGCAACATGCTTATCTAAACAGCGAAAATGCAGCCATTCAGTACAGCTTGTACACTGCACCATTTCGCCGTCATATAGTCCCCTGCATGTACAAAAGATGTTTTCTTTTAGTATGACTGTTTTCTTTTTGCTCCAATTTGTGTTTATATTGAATGCAAAGTTAGAAAAGTTGTGTTCTGTAAGACAATTTATCAAATGTTCGCGCATGCTTTCCTGCTTGAAAAGTAGTTTTGCTGGATTGAAACCTAAACCTAAAGCGACAGAAAAGGCAATGGCAAACAACCCACAATCAGTTCCACCGGCTTGGCGCTGGACGGGAATAATATTGAATTTTATGTGTTGACCTTCATGTTTCAATAGACTACATATTTGAGTTTTACTTTCTGCGTCAAGATTCGTATACATACTATCATAGATGTTAACTGTGCCTTCTGGACAATGTAGGGTCGAGATTGTGAACCAATGACCCGAACTGGGACTTCCGCGATGCAATATTTGGATCATGTCCTTATTGGTTTTCTGGAAATTTGAAACGCGCTGTTTGTTTAGAACTGTTTGAAATCCATCTATTTTAGGGTCATTAAACTGGTCTTTCATTATAAGCTGTGCAGCATCTACAATTTTGTCTGTTAACATTTTTTGTCTATAATCTCTGACTTGTCTTTAAAGCTTAATTCCAATTTAGAGACTTTAATCCATATGCTAGTATTGTCATTCTTAATAACCTTAGTATTATCATCGCGTTTAGTACTTTTGCTTGGCTTGTGCAATTTTGTGTCATTCTCAATTGAATAGTCACCATTGGGTTTAATTGTTTTTCTGGCATTTTGAAGATCGTCAGTTGCCTTTCTTTTTTTACCTACCCCCTTAGATGTTGGTTTGGAAAAATTCCAAAATGGTTTTTTCGTTCCTTTAGGCCGACCACGACGACATTTTACGTTGTCCATTCTCACAGTACTCAATTCGTCAAATATATTGAAGCTTTGATTAGCAGAATCGTTAGCGTCCATATTTTCATGATTTTCACTAGTATTATTGTCACCAGTACTATGTGTTGTTACCTCAGTAATACGACCAACGGATTGCAAACATTCTGAATTTTCTTTAAGGGGTTTTGTTTGTGGGAGACTTTGTAATTTAAATTGTGACGCAAGTTCAACATTTGCTTGAACTGCTGAGGACTCTTGTTGACTCGGTTTGTTTTCAATAACGGGGGCATTGGTAACTTGTGAACACTGCCACTCTGTTAATAAATTTGTTAAAACCGTAAGTTTTTCCTCAAATTCTGCATGACCACACTTTGATAGCAAAGTAGCTATATCGCGACAAACTTCGCTTGCTTTATTGAATTTTTCAATCCCGTTTTTTGGTTTTGTTTTCTTGCTTTTAGTAACGGTAACCGACGTTTTAGCGGTGACTACAGGCTTTTCTGGGTCATCGGACTTTTCATATTCCTTAACCCATCTTTTTGGAATCAATGTTTCGTCGAACACAGTTATGTTTTGCTTACGACGACTAGCAAATATATGTCTACAAGGTAGACCGAAATTTGAATAACAAAGACACGTGCATTCATCCAAACCTATTGACACGGTGTACTCTACCGAAGACTGGCTTTTAACAGAGAGAGAATCTTCGCCCTTACTTATTATGAAAGAGTTATTGCTACATTCTCTAAATTCATCATTTACAATTTGGAATGCTTTTGAATTGCATATCAGAGAATACCGTACAAGTTCTTTGTTATTGTTTCTCAGGTCAATTTTTGTTTTTAAGTTTTCATAACGACCAAATGAACTCTTGGAATAAGTGTCACCAATGAAATTCGCAAGCTGTTCAACTGCTTCTGGGAGAGGCAGTGTACCTAATAAATACTTCTTAATTTTTTGGTTATGACTTTCGAGTTTGTTATTAGTATTGTTTCCGTGTGTTCTAAGTGTTGATCGGAAATGCATCACCCATAACTCTTTACATGAGTCCCAGTTTTTATCATAGTAAGCTAAAAATCCGGGATCATAGTTTTTCAACTCTGCATGAAATGTTTCATACTCTTCTTCATTCTTACTGTTGATCAATTTTTGAATCAAAATACCTAGTTCTTGTTTTTCTGCTTTCAAACAGTCCAAGTCACTTATTTTCTTCTTGAAATATTTCATAACATGAAATTTACATAAAAGAATATTTGCGTTAGGGAGCATTGATTTTAGAACACTGATTTCAGTCAAATCCTTATCTACCATAACGATTCTTGTTTTGGATGTGTCATTTGTTTTGCAAAAATATTTCAGGATCTTTTCTAAATTTTCCTTTGTTTCGGACCTTTGAAAACAATATGCTACCGGTTTACCCCTCCCGTCCCCATCTTCCGCCATTAAAGTTAATAAAGGGTAACTTTCAATATTGACATTGTATGTTGTATCCATGAAAAGTATTTCTGGATATTTTTCATATTGCAGTCTCATTTCTTCTGTTTGGATATAAACCAAATCTACATTTCTAGAATCATCTACTTCTACCAAGGTCGTTGCTTTATTCTTAACTGTTAATTCCTTAAGCATGTTGCCCAGAATATCGCCCTTACTTAAACCGGCTTGCTTTTCTTTGGCAGTTTGGAGCCTTACGTTGCTTATATCTTTAGTTTGGACAGACTTGCCTGTTTTCTCTCGAATGAATGATTTTATGTTTTTGGTTTCAACGTTTAAATCGATTAATGCCTTAATATCATCTTTTTCGTTTGATTCCAGTCGTCTAGAAGTTGAATAGTGTTTTAACTCAGCACTAGATGTTGTGTGATTGTGGGCGTCTATATATTTGCTTATTTTGTACTTTTTAATCACATTGAAATTCTTACCATTAAAAACATGAAAATTTTCAGAGGAAAAACAGTCACATTTTCACTTCTGCATAAAAAAATATAGACTGTGATTACCCACAGTCTAATCGGGTCATTATTATTCGCCACGTTGTAACGTCTCCGTTTAAATAGAAATAAGAATGATAATGTAAACCCTACAACCCCCAAACAGGGGTATGAAGGGTAATGCGTTATTTATTTCCAATTTTGGTTATAAAAATAAGTTGTGGGCAATCTACTTTTTTACGTTAAGATCTTTAATGCATTTGTATATGCGTGTTTTCGCAATGTATATGTAAACTTGTGGATACCTGTTGATTGACCGCTATTCTAACGGGGATTAATAAATAATCCGCCACACGTCTGCTATTGGCATTAAGTGCGACAGTAGCAGACGAGATTTTAATTTTGACACCCACTCCCACCTTTAAACCCACTAGTATATACTAAAAGTGAGGATTAAGGGGATATTCATTATTTTTATTATTTCTGCTCAAAAACATATATTGTGGGTACTCGATAGAACTTCCTCATTGAGACGGTTCTATCAAATCCTCACAATCTATATCTGCATTGAAAAATTTACTATCAAAAATATTTTCCATATTTCTGCGCAAAAGGTATATTAAAGCCAAACCTTTACGTAGTAAACAATTTACTACCAAATATAAGGGACGAAAAAAAAAACTACCAAAAATATAAGTCATATTTCTGCAAAACATAGATAAAAGGGACTGGACAGAATAGATGTTGACCCCCCCCCCCCTCGAACAACATTTTTATATAGTAATACTGGGGTTTGAAGGGGTATACGTTATTTTTTCAATTTTGGTTATAAAAACAGGTTGGGGACACTCAGTAGAACCGCCTCAATGGTTTTATCGAGCACCCACAACCAATGTTAGGGGTACAAAATCGGAAAATATAACAATAAAAAATCTACTTTTATGGCGTTAAGATCTTAATGCATTTGTATAGGCGTGTTTTCGCAATGTCTGTGTAACACTTGGTAGTAAAAGGGGATCTGATTTATGTAGCGCTCTCCTTATTTCTATGGCAAACTTCAGAATAATTTTAATAAATGTTTTCAATATGTTTTGGTATTTGTAAACTCTACTCATTAGGAAAACAAAACTCCTTTTAAATCGTTGAAACATATACAATTCCGTGTTTTCTCTAATAATGAAAATCTTAGTTGCTGAAATGAATTTTCATGGACTTGCATGTATACCGTGTCACAATATACATGTGTTTATGACACCTTGTCCACAGGGGATACCTGTTGATTGGCCGCTATTCTAACGGGGATTAATAAATAATCTGCCACACGTCTGCTACTGTCGTTAAGTGCGACAGTAGCAGACGAGATTTTAATTTTGACCCCACATTCAACCCCACTAGTATACATTAAAAGTGAGGGTTAAGGGGATATTCATTATTTTTCTCATTTCTGCTCAAACACATAGAGTGTGAGTACTCGATAGAACTTCCTGATTGAGACGGTTCTATCAAATCCTCACAAACTATGTTTTGAGTAAAAATAGAGAACTATCACAATTTTAAAATTTCCATTTTTTCCCAAAACAACTTTGTCTTTGTATAAGCGTGTTTCCTAATTCGTAATAAATGAATACTTTGTGGTGTCTGATCTGGGTTTACTGCTAGACTATTTTAGACGTACTGATCTAAATATTGCATGGAACAATTTACTTCCGAAAATATTTTCCATATTTCTGCGCAAAACATAGATTAACGTGACTCGACAGAACTGCCTCGACGAGGAGGTTCTACCGAGTACCAACAACCTGTATTTGAGCAAAAAAAGCCAAACCTTTACTTAGTAAACAATTTATTACCAAAATGTTTTCATATTTCTACGCAAAACATAGATTAAAGGGACTCGACACAGCTGCCTCGACGAGGAGGTTCTACCGAGTACCAACAACCTGTGAGAAAAAAAAGCCAAACCTTTTTACATAGTAAAACTGGGTTGAAAGGGGCCAATATTATATTGTTGATCACGCAGACACTGCGATACGATTATCATCGACATTTCAACAGCCATGTATGTATACTGTTTGTTTATTTCAGTATCATCATGGGACATAAAATACATATATAAATACAGAAAATTCTGACAGGTAATACAACAGTACCGTGCCATTCTTAAATAAGAGACCACTTCAGCCACTCACTTGAGCTGAACCAAGATACATTGTATAAAACAATATACTCTTACAAATGAACACTTAGCATCACGAAAACCCGCCTAAATAACTTTGACCTCTTTAAACCCCACTTTTATATAGTAAAACTGGGGTTTACAGAAGTATGCATTGTTTTTCCTTATTCCTGTACAAAGACATAGGTTGTGGGTACTCGATAAATAAGAACAATATCGCAATTTTTCAACGGAAAGTTTTCATTTATTTGTGGAAAATTTTCAAATATATTGGCATAGGCGGGTTTTCGTAATGGTAGGCATATCACTACGTTTGATCATTTATCAGTTCAACTCAGCCCCAGCCCATCGGGGCTTGGAGAAATAGATTGAGCTGCACGGTGATTCCACGCAGAGCTAATACCCACTACACATTAGTACTGATAATCTATTGAGATTGAGGTGCCATTTCATCTCAAAGTCGGGTAAAAGTCCCACCAAAGTGGAAGCGGCGTCTTCAAAGTGACCTAAATACTGTTGACGGGGACGTTAAACCTCGAATCAAACAATTTAAATTAAAGTAATCAACCAATTTACCTACCTCATAGTTTGGTATAAACTGCTGTGCCTCTCTACCTTTCTCAAAGAGTAATCCTTCAATTGAACACCCAGGGTAACTTAAACACGTAATGTCATTTGTGCTAAAGTATTCATTAAAATACTTAGCTTGAGAATGTCCAAGAATCAACGCCTTCATATTGTCAACACACTGTAACACATTGATACAACACTTTTATCACTAACACTTTTATCACTACCACTAACACTTTTCAATTATCCTGGTTGTAATGAACATAGATATGATCCAGTTTTAGAAAACGAATTTTTTCACTAAACAGTAAACACATTTATCAAAACTACATGAATTTTGGAAAGCATCTGAGATATTTTTGACCAGATTACTGTTTTTATGATGCTAAATTTTAGCTCACGTGCTTTCATTGGTAACATGACTTACAAAAGAACTTAAAATGATTGGATCATTTCTACTCAAATGGACGTGCTTAAAAATGTTTGTCATGGATACAGACGCAAGGGCCAACACAATTATGCCCAATTAAAAGAAATTTGTCTTGTTTGTTTGTTACATCTAATTAAGCATAATGGTGATTTTCACACATTTAATTTTCCATATCTGGCTTCGTTATTAAAGTGACGGACCATCAGATGATGAAAATTTTTTAATTGTTTATAAATGGTAGCTTCAAGCAAATTTCAAGCAGTTTGTTTTGTTTGCAATTATATTTATAAAATAATTAGGTGGATGATAATGGTAATTTTAAAAGTACAACGGGGGCGGTAAGCCTTTGAAGTTCCAGCCCTATTATGCGGACTCGCGTATGCAAGGCACTGATTATTTTTAGCTTTTAAACTTTACCCCGTTAAAGCACACTTTTATATAGTAAAAACCGGTGTTTTTAGGGGTTTACATTATTTCCCTTATTCGACGAGGCGGCTCTAACCATTGCCCACAATCTATGTTAGGAGCAGAAATAAGAAAAAATATCTATCTATCTATCTATCTATCTATCTATATATCTATCTATCTATCTATCTATCTATCTATCTATCTATGCCCTCATGGGCATTTTCGGCAAGTGTTGTCTACATATTAATCGTGTAATGCACAGTTGATGGTCCTTCATACACAGGGGAGCCTCCAGTTAACGTCGTGACACAAAGGACGGTGCATATTATTACATTTCACCCTGCAAATGATGCCAATTTAGCGTGTTTGGACACTGAAATTTTATCAACGCTGGCTGACAGGGATCAAACCCAAGACCTCTAGCATCAGAGGCAAGTGCACTAACCACTTGAGTCATCACGCTCCTTGTAATATGTTTAGATAGGCGTGTTTCCGTAATTGTTCTACAATATAGATCATGTAGGTCCTAAACCCCACTCCACATTATTGTTCATATTTCTGTCCGAAACCAAATGTCATTCTTTACCCGTTACTCGTTAGAACCACCTCGATGAGACAGTTCTAGTACCTATATACTGTGTTGTTGGAAGCAGTAGGAACATACCTTTTACATATTTCTTCCGAAAATATTCGCATATATGTATGTCTACGTGTCAGAAATTCATTCATTTGTTTATTTTCAGTAGTTCGTTTTCATTCATGCTTCAATAACAATAAAAAATTGTCATAAGATATTTTATATTAATCTTTTAACTGGTAATAGCGGTTTTACGTTAAAATGGCTATTACCAGTCAACTGGCAATAGCGGTTTTACGATAAAATCGCTATTACCAGTTAACTGGCAATAGCAATTTTATCGTAAAACCGCTATTACCAGTTAACTGGCAATAGCGATTTTATCGTAAAACCGCTATTACCAGTTAACTGGCAATAGCCACTTCGTAAAATAAAACGTTAGCTGGCTAAGATGCATTTAATTCAAAGGACTATCAAGTATCCATAAATTGAACCACACATTAATTCAAATGATCACGTCATTATGTAGCGACACGGCGACCAATCTTCTAAGCTTTAACGTCATTTTTCACAAGCCCTAAACAAGAGGACCAAGCTGGTCCTGTATCGCTCACCTGAGCTAACAGATTCAAAGTTTCAGGAAGTGCCAACCTTTACTGAAGGATTAATGAAAGGACATGGGGATGAAAGGGAAAGCAAATTCTGTAAATCAAGTAGAATGTAACTCCATGATAAATAGGCTGGCCTCACCAGTTTTCAAACTCACTCAAGCTTTTATTCCTGACTTGCTAAGAAGATCCGATATAAACTGATGGGACTATGGTGATAACAAGTTCAAAAATAAGCAATTAACTGCTGCAATCAAAGGGAAGTTACTCTATGACAAATAGGCAAACCTCACGAGTTTTCAAACTCCTCCTAGCTTTTCTGCATGACTTATTTGTTTGTAAGTTTCATGAATATCCGATCTAAACTGAAGGGGCAGCAGTGCTAACAATGTCGAAAATAGGCATTTTTAAGCAATCAAAGGCACGTAACTCTATGATAAACGTGCCGACTTGGCCAGTATTCAAACTCATCCAAGGTTTTATTCCCAGCCAATTTACATATAAGTTTTAGAAAGATCCGATCAAAACTGAAGGGACTACGGTGATGACAAGGTCAAAATTTGGCATTTTTAGCAATGAAAGGGATGTTACTCTAAGATAAATGGGCCGACTTTGCCAGTTTTCGAACTCATCCGAGGTTTCATCCCCAGCCACCTTACATATATGTTTCAGAAAAATTCGATCAAAACTGAAGGGGCTATGGTGATGACCAGGTCAAAAATCGTCATTTTCAGCAATCAAAGGGACGTAAATCTATGATAAATGGGCCAACTTGGCGGTATTCGAACTCATCCTAGGTTTTATCTCCAGTCACCTCACATATAAGTTTCAGAGGGAAAAGGACATACGTCAACAATAAATGGACTGACTTGGCCTGTTTTCGAACTCATCCGAGATTTTATACCCAGCCAGCTTACATATGAGTTTCAGAAAGATCCGATCAAAACCGAAGGGGCTATGGTGATGACCAGGTCAAAAATCGGCATTTTCAGCAATCAAAATGACGTAAATCTATGATAAATGGGCCAACTTGGAGGTTTCGAACTCATCCTAGGTTTTATCTCCAGTCACCTTACATATAAGTTTCAGAAAGATCCGATCAAAACTGAAGGGGCTACGGTGATGAAAAGGTCAAAAATCAGCATTTTCAGCAATCAATGGGACCTTACTCTATAATAAATATGCCATCTTGGCCGGTATTTGAACTCGTCCGAGGTTTTATCCCCAGCCACGTTACATATAAGTTTCAGAAAGATCCGATCAAACTGAAGGGGCTACGGTGATGACAAGGTCAAAAATCAACATTTTTAGCAATCAAAGGGACCTAACTCTATAATAAATAGGCCATCTTGGCCGGTATTCGAACTCGTCCGAGGTTTAATCCCCAGCCACCTTACATTTGTCTTTCAGAAAAATCCGCTCAAAACTGAAAGGGCTACATGATGACAAGGTTAAAAATCGGCATTTTCAGCAATCAAAGGGACGTTGCTCTGTGATAAATGCACCAACTTGGCTTGT
Organism: Lucinisca nassula; assembly: GCA_963580285.1. Classification (NCBI taxonomy): domain Eukaryota; kingdom Metazoa; phylum Mollusca; class Bivalvia; order Lucinida; family Lucinidae; genus Lucinisca; species Lucinisca nassula. The sequence goes on from OY757022.1 coordinate 75,256,772, forward strand.
TTTCGAACTCTTCCGAGATTTTATCCTCAGCCACGTTACATATAAGTTTCAGAAAGATTCGATCAAAGCTGAAAGGGCTACGGCGATGACAATGTCAAAAATCAACATTTTCAGCAATCAAAGGGACGTTACTCTACGATAATTGGGCCGACTTGGTCGGTTTTCGAACTCATCCGAGATTTTATCCCCAACCACCTTACATATAAGTTTCAGAAAGAGCCGATCAAAACTGAAGGGGGTACGGTGATGACAATATCAAAAATCGGCATTTTCAGAAATCAAAGGGACGTCACTCTATGACAAATGGGCCGACTTGGCCGGTTTTCGAACTCATCCGAGATTTTATCCCCAGCCATCTTATATATAAGTTTCAGAAAGATCCGATCAAAACTGAAAGGGCTACGGTGATGGCAAGCATTTTCCCATTGTAAGTCTATGGGACCTTGTGTTTGCCATAGCAAACAAAGTTTTCATGCGATTTCAAAAAAAAGCTTATGAAATCAATGCCCCACCAGAGGCATGCTACATATGAGAAATGATTGAGATCAGCCTTCAGGCTGCAGAGATATAGCTGCTCAAAAGTGTGGTCGGACGACGGACGGACGACGGAGGACCCACTATACTATAAGCTCCCTTGGAACCTTCGGCCCAGGTGAGCTAAAAATCGGCATTTTCAGCAATCAAAGGGACGTAACTCTATGATTAATGGGCCGATTATGCCGGTTTTCGAACTCATCCGAGGTTTTATCCCCAGCCACCTTACATATAAGTTTCAGAAAGATCTGACCAAAACTGAAGGGGCTACAATGATGACAAGGTCAAATATCTGCATTTTAAGCCATCAAAGGGACGTAACTCTATGATAAATTGGCCGACTTGGCCGGTTATCGAACTCATCCGAGTTTTATCACGCGCAATCTTACGTATAAGTTTCAGAAAGATCCGATCAAAACTGAAGGGGCTACGGTAATGACAGGGTCAAAAATCGGCATTTTTTGCAATCAAAGGGACGTTACTGTATGATAAATGGGCCGACTTGGCAGGTTTTCGAACTCATCCAAGTTTTTATTCCCAACCACCTTACATATAAGTTTCGGTAAGGTCCGAACAAAACTGAAGGGGCTACGGTGATGACAAGGTCAAATATCTGCATTTTCAGCAATCAAAGGTACGTAACTCTATGATAAATCGGCCGACTTGACCTGTTTTCGAACTCATACGAGGTTTTACCCCCAGTCACCTTACATATAAGTTTCAGAAAGTACGATCAAAACTGAAGGGGCTATTCTTGATGACAAGGTCAAAATCGGCATTTTCAGCAATCAAAGGGACGTAACTCATATGATTAATGGGCCGACTTGGCCGGTTTTCGAACTCATCCGAGTTTTTATCCTCAGCCACCTTACATGTAAGTTTCAGGAAGATCCGATCAAAACTGAAGGTGCTACGGTGATGACAAGCATTTTCCCATTGTAAGTCTATGGGAAATTAGGATTGCCATAGCAACCAAAGTTTTCATTCAATTTTGATAAAAAGCTAAATTCTTCGTTGCCCAACCCAAGGCATGCTACAGATAAATAATGATTGAGATCCGCCTGTAGGCTGCAGAGATATAGCTGGTCAAAGGTGGTGACGGAGAGACGACGGACGACGGACGGCGGATGTCCAGTTATACCATAAGCTCCCCTGGAGCCTTCGGCCCAGGTGTGCAAAAAACGTGTTGGACCGCTTCGAGTGTCACAACAGACAATGCATCGTCGTCGCATTCTTCCAATTGGTTTACGAAACGTGAACTGAGGGATCCTTCGCCACTCCTCTTGAAGTGCTGCACCCAGCTCACCCATGGTCCTTGGATACGGATTGCGGTTTCGGACCCGTTTCGCGAGGTTAGCCCATACCTGGTCGGTGGGAGATAAGACTGGACTCATCGCAGGCCATGGTGTTGTCCGAATATTTTGCCGTTGAAGGTACTCTGACGACGCGTGCCCGATGAGCCCTAGCGTTATCGTCCTGAAACAAGAATCCACGACCGTGGCGTCAAGCAAACGGTATCACGCGAGGAGTCAACGCGTTATCAGGATAGTTCAGTCCTGTAACTATGCCTTGGCACACATGTCTGTTTTTCCAGTCATGGTGATTCCACCTCATTCCATAACAGACTCTGCTACATATCGGTCATGAGCAACTCTAGCCGGGTCTGTATAACGTTCACCAGTTCGACGCCACACCCTTCTAGGATCATCACGAAAGCCCAAGTTAAACTTGGATTCGTCACTGAACATAACTTGAGACCACTTATTTAATTATCCAACGTCTGCGCTGTGTGCACCACGCAAAATGTGCTCTACGGTGCCTTGCTTTCAATGGCAGTACAACTTGCGGACGCCGTGCTGTAAGGTCATTCGAGTGAAGGCGATTTCGTTTCGTCTCCCTAGAGACATTAACCCTTCTTTCTGGGCGAAGGTAGAAGCCTCCGTGGTGCAGTGGTTACGCTACTCGCCTTGTAAACCAGGGATCGCAGGATCGATCCCGGGCTTCTCCAGACTTTCGGATGAGTCTTTAAACCGAGGTCCCGTCTCCGTATCACCTTAGCTGTTGGTGGGACGTAAAACTAAAATCTCACTCACTCACTCTGGGCGAAGGTATTGCTGAAGATCTATTGGCGTTAGTCTCCGGTTGCGTAACGCTAAATTGACAAAAAGGCGGTCATCGCGTCCGTTAGTACTCTTCGGGCGTCCACTTCACTGCTAATCCGCTACTGCGCCTGTCCTACAATAGCGTGCCCATAGTCGACTGTCAACTGACTGTGACGTATTCACAACATTTGCCGTCTGCAACTGCGTACTTCCGGTCTAGAGCATACCAACGGCTCTCCAACGTGGAGCCTCCGTTAGCCGAATTTGTTTATGGAATCGTTTCATACAACACTTCAACAGTCCATACAGAAAGTTTTATCGAAATCTCGCATCAATAAACCGGTTTGCCACTAATGTTCAAATTCACGTGCTACCCAATGTACAATTTATACTCCAGGGCTACGCCACTCGAGCATAAATATCATACTGCTAAACGAAAGAATATACACACATGATAGTCAATTGACATGCTATACCCAATATTTGACTATTCCTAATGTTTAGGCTGATGGGCTCGAAGGAACTCGAATATCCCCTACTTTTTGTGAACAGTATATATTCTAAGTTGGAACATCTTCGAGTGTCTATTATGATACTATGTAGTTTTACATCGTGTCGAACAGGTGTTGCTGGACAAGCTTGGACTTTCTGAAAGCGATTACCCATAAATGTGCACTTTATTCTCATTTAACTGACAAAAATATCATTCAAACACCGGTCGCCTATATAGCCAATTGTCTCGTATTGAGTGACTAATCACTAGGCGAAAAAGCATGACGCGAAGAGCCGCCGATTTAAGACGTTTTGCGACGTCATCGATCATTTCCTTGACCTTAGACGGAGTAACGTCTTCTTCACGCATAAGGTACGTTACAAAAACAGGTAACTGCTTGTGTTACAGTCAAGCATGTTGGCGGGATTTCTTCATATAATGGCGGAATGTTGAGAGAATATGAAGGAAACAACAGCATTTAGTCAACTTTCATTGTGTTAGAATCGAAATAGATCAGCGCTATTGCGTGATTTGTTGAGTAACACAGTTTGTCGGTCAGTCGTAAGTAGATAAATCACTCGCGCTACGCTCTCGTGATTTGATCTACCTTACAATTGACCTCCAAACAGTGATATATTACTCGACAAATCATTGGTTGAGCTGATCTATTTCTTTTTTAAGTCACACTGTCACGTACTGAGAACAAGGCTTTACTACATTAATGTAGGAATTTGATACCTAGTAAACCTTCTGAAATGTAATAAAACGAAGAATAAAACTTTGCAAAACATATTCGCATCACATTAACATGTCCGTGAAATGAACACCCTCTAAACCCCACTTTATATAGAGAAAACTGGGGTTCCTGGGGGTTTACATTATTATTCTTATTTCTGCTCCAAGACATATGTTATGGGTACTTATTAGAACCGCCTCAGCGAGGCGGTTCTAACAAGCACCCACAACTTATGTTTGCAGTATAAGTAAGAAAAATATCATGATTTTTCATCAAAAAAGGAGCCATTTTAGAGAGGTGAAAATATGCACAATGACGGGCGGGTGTGTAATCGTAATGGGACGTAGGAAACCGTAGGTAATTCGCAGTCTCACACATTGTAAGAAACGGCAGGTGGATATACGAGGTTCAGTCAAGAATTTGTGCGAAATTGTCCCGCACAGCAAGCGTTTAACGTAATGGTTAACCACAAATATATTGAAACATAGGCATACAAATCTCCATATGACCTTAGCTGTTGGTGGGACGTAAAACTCGAACACGCACTCACTCACTCTACAGTTCATTTATTACAAGCACATACTAGAGATTCAGGTCAACAAAATGCCCAAAATACAAAATAGAAGTAAAGTAGAAGTAAAACAAAGATCAGGAATCGATACAATTAACTTACACAACCCATCAAAGACACCAAAGGGAAAGAAACACAAACATGAAGCGACCAGACCATAATGGAAACCTAAACAAAGGAAGGCCATAAGGACAGTTACTTTCCCACAAAATGGCCAAATGGCCATCCAAGATAAAAAAAGACACTAGTGATACACACAGTAAGTAACAAACAACAACATAAATAAACCGCCACAGAAGAACCGCCTTGGAACGGTATGTGGAAAGAATTCCACTGTGGGGCTTAAATCAATTTTACATGGCCATAATCCTCGCCCTTACCTCTGTCGAGGTATACACTAATTTTGTTTAGTCCGCATGCAGGCTTCCTAACTCATCAGTGTAACACCTCCGAGAACATACAAATAAAAAAACTACAGAGATGAAACAGGACTCGACAGCATGCAACGACAGAATTGCTGGAGCAAAAGAAAACCAACAGTAAGACTCCGAGGGGCCCGACCAAAGACGGTGATTAATCTCCATCACGAAAACACGCTTATATAATTTTGACCCCCTTGAACCCCTCTTTTATATATAGGCGAGGTACTTTAATTTTTATGGTCAAACTAATTCCTTGAGAAATTCTTTTAACACCAAAACACTGGGCTATGTTATATTAATTACCAAAAAAAAGTCCTCAAAAAATATCCGTGCCAGTTCTGAGAAAATTAGGATTTAATCCGCAGAAAAAGCATCAAATAAGTAATGGCCAGATAACAGCACCATACACTGTTTTACCGACTGTAAGGCTCCTCACGCGCAAACAAATGACGTCATCAAAACAAAACTTACGTCAGAAATTGATACAGTGAGTGAGTGAGTGAGTTTTTGTTTTACGTCCCACCAACAGCTAAGGTCATACGGAGACGGGACCTCGGTTTAAAGACTCATCCGAAAGTCTGGAGAAGCCCGGGATCGATCCTGCGATCCCTGGTTTACAAGGCGAGTAGCATAACCACTGCACCACAGGGGCTTCTAAAGAAATTGATACAGTGCGGTCTTTTTACATTCTCTTTTTTTTTAATACATGTCATTTATATTTTCCTGGTATGCTATTGATAAACAAGATCTACATTCAAGTTGTAAAACTAAACATTTTTTTTTTTTGGTCGGAAAATACATTCGTCAATGTCTCATGACAAAATTTTAATGTATGGAAGCACATTTGTGCCATCAGAATCAAATGAATTAATATCGTAAATATTTGCATACGGTGTATTCCGGTAACATGGCGCACGTAAGATTTTGATAGCTATGTGTGACTTTGTGGAAGCAACCACTCAAAAATCACAATCAGAACAATTGCAACACTCTACTTACTGCAATAGAAATTGGCCGCTGACGTTTTAACAGGCAGGAAAAATAATAGGGGTGTACCCCCTTGAAATTGATTTACAAATTTTGTCTCCCAACATTGCGAACAATAACTGTTTTGAGCTGACTGAACACAAAGGTTGACTCAAACAACCTTAAAAGGGGCAAAATCCGGATGAGAAAAATATCTTTCAGCTAATTTGCCATGAGGAATCCATATAAGAAATTTCAAAACCCTGGCATACAAGGTTCTAAAATTTTGCTATGCATCACAAAGCATAGGCCTACAATGTACTCAAAGTGACAAAGGGCCATTAGCCACAAAGTATTTTTCGGAATTTAGTCAAAAGTTTATCAGGACATTTACCCTTCACCAACTTACAAGGCACTAGCTCCCAATGGATTTTGAGATATTTTGCTGACAAGATTTTATAAAAAAATTCAAAGGGCAATAACTTTTGAAAGGGGCATAATCCGGATAAGAAAAAAATACGCGTTAGCTAATTTTCCATGAAGAATCGATATATGAAATTTCAAAACCCTAGCATGCACGTTTCTTGCGTTATGCTATGCATCAAAGGCGTAACGGAAAGTCGAATGGACCAACCAGAAGTTATATGCCCCTCCAACTTTTTTTAAAATTTGGGTCATAAAAAACATAACGAAAACACGCATATTCAAATCTGTTGGAAGATTTGATCACCCCCCAAAAAGTCCAGAGAAAAATTCTGAGGTTTTTCTTATTCATCATAAAAATGAGACGTTGCTTCCAAGTTTGTGGCACATTTACCTGACATTGAGATGAAATGACATCTCAGTCCCTGCCGCCCAATGGATCCAAAAGGGTTTACATGCATGGACAGGCTGACTCGCAGCAACTTTTCTTGATATTCTCAGCGGTTTAGCAGTACTCATATGCGGTCGGTATTATTCCAAGCCATGATGGGTGGGGTAAAAAACACGCCTTTATAATTTTGACCCCTCGAACCCCACTTTTATATAGCACAGGGATAAATATTAAATTTCTCATATCAGCTCAAAAACATAGATTGTGGGTACTCGGTAGAACCGCCGAGTTCAGGCGGTTCTGTCGAGCTCCGCAATCTATGTTTTGAGCAGAAATAAGAAAAACATCATTTTTTTATCTTGAAATTCCATTTTTGGGCTGAACAAGTGACAATGTTTATGTTTAGGCGTGTTTCATAATGTGCCAAAAGCATATATTGTGGGTACTCGATAGAAACCCCCTTCTACTGGAGTTTTAGTTTATACTAATTTATTTTAGTTCGATTGCGATGAGTTTAAACTAATTTATTTTAGTTCGATTGCGATGAAAGCCTCAAGCTTAATTAATCGCTCTCGAATATTCATTCCGGATGTTTTCACGCGCACGAGGGAGAGGCAGTTGACTTTTACACCACTGCTATCCATTTACACCTGGGTGGGTGGGGCAGTTGGGAGTTTTAGGGGTTATACATGTACATTATTTTTCTTATTTTTTGCTAAAAGAAGCCTCCATGGTGTAGTGGATAAGCTACTAGCCTCATAAACCAGGAGTCGTAGGTTCGATCCAAGGGTTTCGTCAGACCCTCAGATGAGTCTTTAAACCAAGTCCGGTCTCCGTATGCAGGGGTTTCATCAATAGACGGGTAGGGGGATTTTTACCGTTTACTTAGACATTATTCCCCTGCTACGCTTGATAAATTTGTAAGGGCTTTATTCAGATAACATTGAAAATCACACTCCTATCTTTCCTTGAAATCTAGATGCCGAAATATTTTTGAAACCACTGCATATGACATTTGTTGTTGACGGGATGTAAACCTCAAACACACTCACTCACTTATTTCTGCTCAAAACATAGATAAGGCAGTTCTATTGAGTATCAACAACCTCAGCAGCTATGTTTTTGAGCAAAAAAAAAATATAACCCCTTAACCCCAAGTTTTTCAAGTATATAGATAAAAGTGGGTTAGTGGGGGTCGAAATTATATAGGCATGTTTTCGTGATGTGTTTGTTTTTGATTTACCTTCCCCCCCCCCCCCCAAAAAAAAAAATATCTTTTGGTTTACCTATAACTTATCATTTATTTTGGCGCACAGAAACTATCATTTTTTTAATGATTTCATGATATGGATTTACTTTTAAGATATATGTCAGTGATATTAATTTTTTCTTGTTTTAAGCGACTTTCCTTTGTTGTCTACGCCCACGGGTGTAGACAATGTTAATGATAGGAAGCATATAATGAAAGGTCATGACTGGTATTCTGTTGACTTTTCATTTATCGGGAATTCTGTTTTATTGGTGATAAAGTTTGGAAATCCTCATCTAATATCTGTGACTTTTTTACACTTTGTGGTAACTGGCACATTTTAGTTCTACACAAATAAATGTGTCCTTAGCATAGACTCAAGCTTTTAATAAAAGCTTATACTTGTTTTTCGAAATTTCACACAAAAAATATACCAAAAAAAAAAAAATAATAAAAGAAAACTTCTATCTTCAGAATTTATTAGTATTTTTCCCCAGAAAGAAATAATTCATTTTGGATGATTTAATGAAGTCAAGTATTAATTGTTTAACATACGCCTGTTTTTTGTGATTTTTCTTCATTTTTTCGTATTTTTTCACCCCCAAAAATACCCTTTCCCCTCGGATATTTTTTGAGGACTTTTTTTCTATAAATCAGGACACCTTCCTGATACTAAAACTGCTGATAACATTTCTCAAGGAATTAGTTGTGGGTCAAGGGTCATTTCCGGCTAAATGTACTGGCCTAATAGTAAAACTGGGGTTTAAAGGGGTAAACCTTATATTTTTTCTGCTCAAAAGTATAGGTTGTGGGTACTCGTTAGAACCGCCTCATCGCCAACGAGTAACCACAATCTATATTTTGAGTACAAATAAGAAAAATATTACAAGTTTTCATCTTAAAATTTCCGTTTTTCCGGCGGTAAAGCTTGCGATGTATTTGTATAGGCGAGTTCTCGTATTCGCATCTGAAAACAGCCAGTTTTGATAAATTCAACTCACTCACGGACTGAGCCGCTGACTCACTGATATATGTAAGAATAAATCAAAATTTACCCTTTCTCTACGCTATACCTAACTATAGATAAAGGGAACTTTCTAGATATACTTATTGTAAGCTAAACTCCAATTTGCATATACTTTGGCAACAATGTCTAAGTCACTCATTTAACTTTTGGTATCCCGAAAATAACTAGCGTGCAATAAGTCCAAACTAGATAAATCCATGATAAAATAAAGTCAGATATTTGTTAATATATCCAGCTTCACAACAACTAATTTTCCATGCTAGTACCTCAGATCTATGGAACCCTGGAAGGGACTTGCAATTTATTTTAATATGTTGTGCGAACAAGATATTATCATGTGCCCAGAAGCTATTATCCTGTGCGCACAAGACAATATCGTGTTCGAACAACTTAATATTTTGTGCGCACAATATATTATCTTCTTTGCACAACATAGATCTTGGTGCACACAACTTATTATCTAGTTTGCACAACATACATCTTGTGCAGACAACATAATATCTTGTCACACAACATAATATCTTGTTCGCACAACTTCCCACGATCTATGATGTGCAAACAAGATATATGGTGTACGATAAAATCTTTTGCGCACAAGGTATTAAGTTGTGCGAACATGATATTATATTATGCGCACAAGATAATGTCATGTGCGCACCAGATAATATCATGTCCGCGCCAGATAATATCTTGTGCGCATAACACATTATCTTGTGCGCGCAAGACAATATCTTGTTCGCACAACTTAATATATTGTTCGCACAACATCTTGAAAATAAAACTGAATGTCCCTTCCCGGGTTCTTTACAGATCAGTAGACAAAAATATTTGCCTTGGTCATAAATCCTAAATTGAAAACAACTGTTGGCAGTTTAATACTGAAAAAAAAAGACAAATGTACGGAAACCGGGAAGGGACACGCATTTTTCTTTTTAATATGTTGTGCGAACAAGATATTAAGTTACATATTAAGTTAATATCTTGTGCGCACAACATATTATCTTGTGCACATAAGATAATATCTTGTTGCACAAGATAAAATGTTGTGCGCACAAGATATTATTTTGTGCGGGCAACCTATGAAATATCTTGTGCGCACAAGATATTATCTTGTTCGCACAACAAAGATATTTTGCAGACAATATAATATCTTATGCATCTGACTAAATTGTGCTAATAAGATATGTTGTGTGAACAAGATATTAAGTTGCGCAAATAAGATATTATCTTGTGCACACAAGATATTATGTTGTCTGCACAAAATGTTATGTTGTCCGCACAAGATATTAAGTTATCTTGTTCGCACAAAATCTATGTTGTTCGATTTAGATAATAACTTGTGCACACAAGATATTATGTTGTGCGAACAAAATAATAAATTGTGCGCACAAGATTTAATGTTGTCCGCACAAGATCTATGGTGTGAAAACAAGATAATATCTTGTGCGCACAAGACATTAAGTTGTGCGAACAAGATATTATGTTGTGCGGAGAACATATCTTGTGCGAACAAGATATTATGTTGTTCGCACAAAGATACTATCTTGTGCGCACAAGATATTATCATATTCGCACAACATATTAAAATAACTTACATGTCCCTTCCAGGGTTCCGTACAAATGTCATGCTAAGTTGAGCTGAGCATTTAAAAAGTTTTATGACTTCGGGACGAGAAGGTTTCGAGCCCATCCTTACAAAACATAGTAAGTTTCAAGAGTAATGCGCGGTTCATCACGTGAACAAGTCCGTGGAATGAACACCCCACTAAACCTCACTTTATATAGAGAAAACTGGGGTTTACGGTGGTATACATTATTTTTCTTATTTTTGATCCAAGACATAGGTTGTGGGTACTGGTTAGAACCGCCTCAATAAGGCGGTTCTAACGAGCACACACAGCCTTTGTTGCAGTATTTATAAGAAAAATATCAAGGATTTTCATCAGAAAAAATAGCCATTTTGGTGATGCGAAAAAATGCACTACATCGCATGGGTGTGTTATCGTAATGTTTAGCTTAAATAACAATCTATTCTGAATGGAAGGAAATTTGAAACTATTGGATTCGATCTGAGCACAGTTTAATTTTGTTTGATTTGAGGTTTAACGTCCCCGTCAACACTGCATAGGTCATTTTGGAGACGTTGCTTCCAATTTTGTGGGACTTTTACCCGACATTGAGCTGAAACGACATCTCAAGCCCTGTCGCCAAATGAAACCAGTGGGTTTATAAACATGGACGTACCGACTCGCACCGCTTTGCCTGGACAGACTTAGATCCTATAAGCGGTTTACCAGTACTCGTGTGCGGTCGGTTTCAGCTCTGCGTGGAAGCATCATGCAGCCATCTATTTCTTCAAGCCCCGATTGGCGGGAGCCAAATCTGAGAACAGGAACTATAGTTCCAACCCTCTGTTTATCATAATTGCATTAATTTCCGATTTATACATCTAAAGACGGACCGTCCGTGCTAATAAACCCTATTGGTTTCTTGGGCGACAGGGCTTGAGATGTCATTTCATCTCAATGTCGGGTAAAAGTCCCACAAAATTGGAAGCAACGTCTCCAAAATGACCTTTACAGTGTTGACGGGGACGTTAAACCTCAAATCAAACAAAACAAACATCTAAAGACAAAAGTAAAATAAAATATCAATCGCCACTTATCATTAACTTATTATTTCTTTGTGCCTCCCGTTAACCTATTCTTTCATATAGGCCGCGTCAAACTAATATGTCTGCAGATAGTGAGTCGAATGGACTGAAACTCAGGTCAGCTTTTACATCCACGCACTCTGATCAATCTTCACAGTACGTCGTATGAATGCTTTATGGTCCAACGCTTCCTCATGAAACAGGGAAGACCCGTTTTCTGATGAAGTAGGCACACTGTCTTCTGTGCGTCTTAATCAGGTAATGAACACCCATATAACCCCATTTTATACATAGAGGATCTTACATGAGTGGTCATGTAGTATTGAATTTATTAAACGAGTTGAGGAAAATGGATAAAATGCGAGGCTATGCCGAGCATTTTATCCCGTTTCCTTAACGAGTTTATTTAATTTAATAATACATGAACACGAATGCAAGATCTTATTTGCTCATATGACATTTATAACGCATTTTATTTACGATTTGTTTACAAAAATGTCAATATTCCGTCCTTAGTAAAAGCAACGTCGTTAATGACGTCGTACATGTAACGTTACGGGGCGTATCTAACTAATTTGCATATTACATATTAACCCACTAGTGGCTTATCGAATTTATACATAGAGGTTATTATATGGTAAAGGTGTGCCTCTAAGTCATATTGGCACCAGAAGTCATATTGACCCGAGGGCCAATATGACTTCTGGTGCCAATATGACTTAGAGGCACACCTTCACCATATCATAACCTCTTTATTACATCATTTATATAGCATAGATATATTGCAACGTGAAGAAATGAAGGCAAAGAGAATATTTACTTTTTATAGGTTGATGCCGAGAACGTTTCATCGAGTGTGTTGAGGATATATTTTCGGTACTCGCCGAAAAAAATAAGAAAGAAATTTCTTTTAAATTATATAACTGATTAGAAGGCCTACAATAACCATGCTCACGGTAATACAGTAACATAGCAGTGCGCAGCAAATCACGTCACAAGTGACGTCGCAACTGTAAGTTTCAAAACAAAAACAAATCGCTTTTTTAAATACAGAATTTCTGCAGTTCAAAGAATGCTTTTAATGTATTTTACAGAATGTTTTGGGCTTATTTGAGGACCATTTTAATTTTAAAGGCTGTTAGTGTCATTCATCAAGCTACTGCATAATCGATTCCGTGTGTTGCAGTCGGTCGCGGTGGTTGTTTACGTTAAAATACAAGACCATTTTTGGGGACATTTTTCCCTCCCACAGATTTTTTTCCGCACAATTTCCAGCTCCTCATAAGTAAAGGGATCTGTCCGTTTAAGGTTGTTGGCAAGACCTTATTGTTTCAACTGTTGGGACATCCCTGCTGTGCTTGAAAGCAACGTCCTTCACAATGCTTCCCAATCGTGGGTGAACTTCTTTTAAAAAGTATTTTGTTTTTCATTTTTCATGCTTGCCACGAAATACAAACTTTTCCAAAAATCTATTGTTATCAATGCCTTCTATCGCTCTGTCTAGGTCCAAAAGTGGGGTTGACATTGCTTCAAGTGATTTTTCTGCGGCCATTTTGAAACTTATGGAGTACAACATAAACAGTCTATTGCTATAGTAACAGAGTGGAGCAGTGCCAATATGGAAAGGCAGTGCCAAAAATCCATATCATATGTATTTTGGCCCCGTCACGTGACTGTGCCATCAAACTAGCGAAAAACTGAGCCTGTATTGAAAGATTCTAACGTAATTATCCAATAGTAGGTATGTAATAAATAGCGTAATTACACTCCCAGACCCGACGTCATATAATAAAGAGAAAGAAAAGTTTAGTTGGTATACATTGTTATCCCTATTTTTGCTCAAAAACATAGATTGTTGGTACAAATTAGAGAAGCCTTAGTGAAGCAGTCCTAACGAGCACCCACAATCTATGTTCGGACTAAAATGAGAAAAACGTGAAAAAATGCTAGTTCTAAGGCTATGTAATACGCCATATATGCACACGAGAGTGTTATTGTTTTATGGCGATTTATCAAGGTCCTAATGCTACAATTAGCGCCTTGATTCGGCTCCGATTTTGTGATAGGTTGTTGTTTTATGCTAGTGATTCATGAGTAATTGAAAATTGATCAATCAATGTGATATATCATCGGTTTATGCTAGTGACTGATTAGCGATAAAACAATGATCAATGAATATGGGCGATCAATCGCTTATAAGAGATTAAACATTACTCAATAAATGTGATTGGTTATCGGCTGATGCTAGTGACTAATGAGCGATTAAACATTGGTCACTGAATGTGATAAATCATCAGTTTAAGCTAGTGATTGATGAGCGATTGAATATTGATCAATGAATGTGATCGATCAACAGATTATGCTAGTGACTAATGAGCGATTGAACATTGATCAATGAATGCGATCGATCATCGATTTATGCTAGTAACTAATGACGATTGAAGATTGATCAATAAATATGATTGATCAAAGGTTTATGCCAGTGAATAATGCGCGATTGAACATTGATCAATGAATGTAACCGGTTATCGGTTTAAGATGGTCATTAATAAGCGATTGGACATGATTGCTCATCGGCTTGTGCTAGTGATTAATATATTGTTATTAATCAAGTAATTTCGTATTGGCCCAGGTACAGGTCCGAGGTCGGCTGCACTGGCCCGGGGCCGAAGGCCGAGGGCTAATGCAGCTGACCGAGGACCTGTAACTGGGTCAATGTGAAATGATTTGATCAATGACAATTTTATTAATTGACACAATTAAAAAATCATGATTATTAATTTTTTTACCTCACTTTACCTCAGTTAATATTGGTTGACCTGGTGTCGATACGGATGACCTCCGATCAATACAGGATAGTCAATTAATAATGACCCATAAAACATTGACAAAATTAATGACTCTGCCAGAATATGAATTGCACTGTTCAGAATCACGTGATTATGGATATTATAAAATAATTGCCTTCGTACAGAATATATACAGGACTAGGACCATTATATACAATATCTACCATTTGAGTGATTACAGTTTATTTGCCCCCGCCCATTGGGGCTTGAAGAAATAGATTGGGCTGTATGATGATTCCATGCAGAACTGGTAAACTGCTTAGAAGGTCTAAGCCTGCCCATGCAAAGAGGTGCGAGTCGGCCCGTCCATCCATACAAACCCTATTGGTTTCATTGGGCGGCAGGGATTGAGATGTCATTTCATCTCAATGTCGGGTAAAAGTCCAATAAATTGGAAGCAACGTCTACAAAATGACCTAAATAGTGTTGACGGGGACATTAAACTTCAAATCAAATAAACAAACATTACAAGACAAAATGTCTCTCAGTCCAAACAGTAGTAGTATAAGAGTTGAAACAATATGTTTGTTGTTGTTTTTCTTTTTTATCGCATACTAATCTGCATTAAACATACTAATCTGCATTATAGAGGATCTCATATGACTATTCATGAATTATTGGATTTATTAAACGAGTTAAGGAAAAGTTAAGTGCCCTACATGCGAGGTTTCGCCGAGCATCTTATACCTTTTCCCCGTTTTGGGGAATAGGGATGAAATGCGAGGCTCTGCCGAGCATTTTATCCCTTTTCCTCAACGAGTTTAATTAAATTACAAAAAAAATCAACACATTTTATTCACGATTGTTTTACAAAAATGCCGTTAGTAAACGCGACGTCGTTAAAGACGTCGCTTGTATAACGTTACGGGGCTTATCTAACTAATTTGCATATTCAGTCCACTAGTGGATTATCGAATTTAACACTTGGCGTTATAAGTAATGTGACAAAAATAATCGAATGAATTAAATTAATCTGCACACCATGAAGAGTTCTCATTACGATAACACATCCCTGTGATATAGGTTTTTTTTCAAACCTCCAAAAAAGTACATTTTCTGATGAAATTTGTGATATCTTTCTTATTCATACTCGAAATATAGGTTGTGGGTACCCGACAGAACCGCCTCACTGAGGCGGTTCTAACTAGTACCCACAACCTATGGCTTTGAGTAAAAATAATAAAAAATAATGTTTATTTTCGTAAACCCAAGTTTTTTCTATACAAAGTGGGGTGTTTTCACGGATTTGTTCACGTGATGTGTTGCCAAGAGCAACAACATGTATATAAAACGAAACCAATATCAGAATATATTGAGCGTCCTTTTATGCTGATAAATAAAGTCTCTGTAGATCGTTGGAATATAATATCATCTCTTACCAGCGGGCAATGACGTTTTAGCAGCGTCATATCCACGTCGATGCAACGTTACCTACTGTACATGCTGTGTTGTTTCATTATTTACAGTTACAGCAACATTAATGCTGTTTCCTTTAAGATGTGTTTAGCCATTTGGACGCAACTATAGAGTTAGACTGGAGTATAGCTGTTAACACAGTCGTCTATACAGTGCAGGTATATGATACGCTGAATAATGTAACTGCCACAGATGTTGTCATAGATATGAACTCTACATCAACACAATTCCGACTGAACGAAGCAGACACCCGTAAGTGCCCTAAATACGACGTGGCTTAGAAGGGTTTCTCTCCTTTTTGTTGTTGTTGCTGTACAATAAAATAACGAAACACTTGAATCAGTATTAATTGCAAAGATTTATGTGTCCATCTGCACAATAAAAACACCAGATTGGAAACCTATAGATTTATTCAATGCGGGTCCCCATATGTGATTTAATACAGTGCACGTTCTTTTATCAGTTTTTGACGAAAGAATTTCACTGTATGTATAAGCCTGTCCAGAAAAGTTTGAAGTGCTGATCGGCTCCATTTGACCGTAATAGTGTCGACTGGGCCATTAAAGTCCAAAATGTTTATGCAATCTACAACATATTACTGTAACTACATAGAGGATCTCACATGAATGTTCATACGGGCCTCCGTGGCCTAGTGGTTAAGAGCGCTGACTCTTGATCATTAGGTCTCTCACCACTGTAGGTTCGAGCCTCGCTCGGGTCACATGTGAGACGCCAAGTTTTGCAACGGAAGGTCAGGTGTTTTTTTCTCCGGGTACTCCAGTTTTCGCCCACCTTTGATTAACGATCAGCTCGATATGAGTGAAGTAATCTTGAAACCAACCCCCCCCCCCCCCGAAAAAAAAACAAAAAAACATGAATGTTCATTTATTATTGATTTTATTAAACGAGTCGAGGAAAAGAAATAAAATGCGAGGCTTTGCCGAGCATTTTATCACTTTTCCTCAACGAGTTTAATAAAATCAATAACACATGGGCTCGAATGCATCATATGACATTTAAAATATGACATTTAAAACGCATTTTATTCATCAGTTTTTACAACAAATGTCAATATTCCGCCATTAGTAAATGCGACGTCGTTAAGGACGTAGTGCATGTAACGTTACGGGGCGTACCTAACTGATTTACATATTTAATCCACTAGTGGATTATTGAATTTATTACATGACGATATTACACTCACAGACGCACGGTCATATGATAATAGGTATTTATTGCAGACCACCAAATGTAATGTAGTATTTTTCAGACAAATGTATTAATTTATACGATATTATGTGTATACCGAAACTGTTAAGGCACCTTGAGTGAGGCAAGCGACAATGTGCCATCGCTCGGCGAATCAGTCCTGTCAGAGTGTTTGTCAGGCGCTGACGTTGGTTGGTTGGCTGAATGGACTGTCATGTTTGCTTTTGACTGAATGAGTGTCGCCTACTATCGGCCTGCGACAATTCTCTGTCGCCAGAAATAGAAAGCCGAGCACCATCCATAAAATATATCCTTATTGTCATAAATCATAGGAGCGCTGTGGTGCAGTGGTAAAAATTCGGGTTTGAGATCGATAGGTAGCTGGTTTTATGTCGCAGGCGCCAAGTTTTGTTTTCTTGAGCAAGAGACTTTATCCACATTGCTTAGTACTGGTTCCTACCCAGAAAAAGAGGGCCACATGGAACATTAGTACTAGTACTAAATATGTTGCCCTCTATAAATAAGGTCGACTGTTATTATTATTATTATGTCCCCAAAGTTTCTAAATGCAGAACTGGAAGTATGCTATCCGGCTGTAAAGTATACATACTGTTTTCTGTCCTAACAATGCGCACATGTCTGATTAACATTCCGCTTGGTCACGGTTCACTTATGATTTTGAGTCTCTTCCATCACCGCAGCAGTTAGACGTGTCTGCGTGGTAAATTTTGAGCTAAAAGAAGTTGTTAATTTGTCTGTTTTCAACACTTATGAAGACATTATACTAACTATGCCCTTAAATACTGATAACATGTAGATGAGAAATAAACTATATATTTTCGTGATTTCAGATCAATTACTGGTGAATGAATGTCTGGCAAATGGAAATACCTATGAGCTGAATATTTCCATAGTGCAGGATAACAGTTGCGCTCCTGGAATATTATTCGTCTCTACTAAATCGGCTGTAAGTTAAACTAAAGCAACTGCAAACGAGTTTAAAAATGTCGCATGAGCTACGTCGGTCGGTTCGTGCTCGGAGGGGGATGTGCTGTGCTTGTCCATCATTCGTTTCGGTTTCAGAACTTTGGGGTTGAGACACACTGATGAAGATTAAATATCAGAAAGGCCTCTGTGTTACTTAATATGGTATAGTTACGCCTTTAATTGCTTTAAAATACTTCTTTTGATACAATAGGAGTATCGCATTGAACGGTCAGCAAGGGGCAGGGGTGGAGAGGGAGGTTGGGGCGGGTTAGTTTAAATGGCCAATAACTGAATAATTTGAATACAGATTATGTTCGTTTCAGCAATTGACATTACTATAGGTTGTTTAGATATCTTTCATTATGTTATAAATAATATGGCTTTTCATCGTTTATGAGAAAAGGACAAAAATTCAAACATTGCACTGCACGGGCTATTACTGCGACATGAGTAGCTAACATACAATCGTTCAATTAGGTATTTATGCTCAGTTAAATCATTTATCTTGATAGTCTTGAAAAAATATTACATATTGAAATAAAATGTTAAAATAATACGAAACAGCGAAACACAGAACTACTGTAAAGTATTTTGATCAAATAATGTATCATAGCATATATACATATATACAAATAGCTATTTCAGATTCCGATTTCAATCTTGGCAAGCCTGGAAATGGCATACAAACAATCCAAAGTGCACACCTCTGTAAGACAAGGCATATTAACAAATTCTAGCGTCGTTTCATATCAAATGACTACCCGTGTGAGTTCCTACTTGTATGTCTGCTTTGCTGGTTCGCGTATTATATAGAGGATCTTACACGAGTGTTCATGTATTATTGGATTTATTAAACGAGTTGAGGAAAAGGGATAAAATGCAACGAGTTTAATAAATTCAATAATACATGAGGATAATCAAAGATAGAAAAAACAATTAATGAAAGAGAGGGATGTAAGAAAGGCATTATACAAAAAGTATAAACGGGTGATTAACATTACTCATGAGCACGAGTGTAAGATTTTGTTTATCATATGACATTTGTTTATCATATGACATTTAAAACGCATTTTATTCTAGTTTGTTTACAAAAATATCAATATTTCCCCATTAGTAAAACGCGACGTCGTTAAGGACATCGTACATGTAACGTTACGGGACGTATCTAGCTAATTTGCATATTTATCAAAAATATTACATTGCGTTTTTACACTCTCAGACGAACCCTTACAAACGAGATGTTTGACTATCTGGAACGCCGACTAACACTAAAAATGACGAATATTTAGGGAATATACTGGAAGAAGGGTGAGTCGTTAACTCCTCTTCAGCGGTCATGTTAAAACATATGTGAAAATTTTGCTGGAACACTCACAGCTGGTTCACAATTGCGTTCTTGCTTGTACTGAGATTACAGGAAAACGTTGTTTTTTTTACAGACAAATGATATAGAGAACATGCATGTTTTCTAAACAACAGGCTAACTGCAAGATACAGGATTGATATATCGAAAGTGTTAAGAGAAATCAAGAATTTATTCCTTTGAATTTGTGCCGCAATTTGCCTGAGCGGCAAATGCACCATGCTAAAAGTAAACAAGCAAATTCCATAGGGAGTTTATGTCCGCCGCCCTATTCTTATCTGTGCTGTTAAAAATGAATACGTTACTGATAACATGATGGAATCATTTAAACACCTCTTAAGTTTCAGAAGGATTAGTAGTAAACTGTAGGAGGATTCGCACCCACAAAGTACCTACAACATGTCTAGTTAAAAACGTGAAAAAGTTAAAAAAAGATATTTCAAGATTCTATAAGAAGCTCATGCATTTCTTCAGACCGTGAATTGAACACCTGTGAATTTTTAGAAATATCACTATAAAATTGTAAGAGGAGTTGCCTCACAAGGTACCTACTACGAATTAAGAACCATGAAAAAGGTCTAAGTTAAAAATGTGAAAAAAAAAAACAACTACACGAAAACAGTTAACTTGATGATTCTGAAAATATACATGCACATCTTCAGAACATGATAAAGACACACGAAAAAATTCCAAATGATCGGTTTAAAACGCTAGTATAAGTTGCACTCACAGTGTACCTACAATAAATTCGTAACCGTGCAAAAAGTCTAAGTCAATAAAAGTTAAAAAAGTGAGAAAAATTAATTTACGGATTCTGAAAATAGCACATGCACATCTTAAGACCATGATAAAAACATCTGTAAATTTCCAAAGGATTGGTTTAAACCTATAGGACGAGTTGAGCTCACAATGTACCTACTACGAATTCGGAACCATGCAAAAAAGTTAAAAATGTGAATAAAAGTGAAAATTATAAATTTACGTTTTCTGTTAAAAACCATATGCTCATCTTCAGACCATGATAAAAATACCCGTAAAATTTCAAAAGGATCAGTTTAAAACTGTGGGAGGAGTTGCGCTAAGAACGTACATACTACGAATTCGGAACCGTGCAAAAACGTTTAGTAAAAATGTGGAAAAAGTGTACAAACCATGTGCACATCTTCATACCATGATAAAAATCACTTGTAAAATTTCAAAAGGATCGGTTTAAAACTGTTCGAGAAGTTGCGCTCACAAGGTACCTACTACAAATTCGGAGCCATGCAAAAAGGTCTAAGTTAAAATGTTAAAAGGTGAAAAAATAATTTGTGGATTCTGAAAAATGCACTTGCAAATCTTCAGACCATGATGACAACACCTGTAAAATTTCCAAAGTTTTAAAAACTGTAAGAGGAATTCAACTTTAAAGAGGTAAACGTGTTGTGACCTGACTAATAGCCAACAAACGAAGCCCGAATACACAACTACATGCTTTTGATCCCCTAAAATAAAACTGAAGGCAATGGTCAGGAATCGATACAGTTAACCGACAGCTTCCACCAGAGACACCAAGTCAAACTGGGGTTTACAAGGATGTATTTGATTTTATTTCCCTTAAGAAGTTGCGCCCACAAGTTACCTACTACAAACTCCGAACCACGCACGATAGGCCACGCGCCACGCACCACGGAAAGCCGAATACTATGACCCCTCGCTTTCTCCGAAAACGCAGGGGACAATAATTCTTACGACAGACGCATTATATTGATGATTCTATGATAGGCAAACTTTCGAACTTTCTGACGGACTGGCATTTATTGATAACCAAGGAAGGGTTTTCTGACTGTAGCTGTTCATCAGTTATCCGCTATTCGAGAAATTGGAAGCTGGATTTGACTGTAAAAGAAACAATCGATCGGAAATTGCGCGGACGGATGTACGGACACTCAAAGGTATAACTATCCGCCACTATCGTGTGGTGGGGTATAAAAATGGGGTTCATAGGCTTCCTACGTTATATTGGTTGCCTTAATTCATAAAAGACCATACAAAGCACGGTTTATTGCAAATTCAAGCTCTTGTACCACCATTGAACTCTCCAAATTATTAACTTCATGTTTTAGTGCCATTAAAACATGTGATTAAATATTGCGACAAAGTTTTTCAAAGGTCAGGGAGAAATCTGTTTTGGTTTATAAAATAATTGATGAAGTTTTAAATAAACTAAAATCCAGACGTTTTCATGCTTCAAATCTGTCTACTTACGACTTTTCCACCCTTTACACTACACTTCCTCACAATCTTATAAACGAAAACCTTAAGATTTAATCGAATGGACATTTCATAGGGAAGACTACCTCTATCTTGCATGTGATGTAAGAAATGCTTTTTTTTTCACTCCTGTAGACATAAAAAAAATATACTGTATGGTCATGTCAGAAAGTGTGTGAAGCTCTCACTTTTCTACTTGACAATATTTAAATAAACTTTGGTACGAAGTTATTTAGACAAGTTGTGGATGTTCCGGTAGGTTCGGGTTGCGCACCCCTTGTGGCTGATCTGTTCTTGTTTTGTTGTGGGGGAGACTTCATGATCTCTCTTTCTTTCGAGGGCCAGTCTGCAACCATTGAAGCCTTTGGCCCGGCTTCTGGATATATGTATGATTAATTGAATAGTGACAATACCTATTTCGATGGTTTGATCAGTGAAATTTACCCATCCCATCCCAAAACTTCGGTTAAATAAAGCAAATTCTTCTGATACCAGAGCCTCGTTTTTGGATTTACATCTATCCATTGAAGATGTTTTTTTCCTTGTGAACTTGACGATAAATGCGGTGGTTTTGATTTTCATATTGTAAGTTTTCTGTAAGTTTTCCTTTCTTGGATTGTGATGTTCCGCGTGCGGCATCCTGTGGCGTTTGTATTTCGCAATTTATTCGATTTGCCAGAGTGTCTAGTCATGTTACTGACTTCAACACTCGAAATAAGTTGTACAGATGGTTCATCTATTTTTACAGCTGAAGCCAAAGCAATAGACCTAGATTTAGAGGCTGTCAATTCTTCAACAATTCAAAAAGCAATTGTATTTTCTGATTCACTGTCTAGACCATTCATTATCGAAATATCCTCAAATACAAAAATTGATCGAAAACATCAAGGTATTTCTAAAACACCCCAAATCTTGTTTGGTTGGCTTCAAAGCCATATTGGCATTGTCGGCAATGAGTATGCTGACAAGAAAGCAAAGGAATCGCTCAAGCTTGATCCGTCTGCTTTTAAAATTGTTTTAATTATTTTAAACAATTTATCAACAGATACAGGCGACTGGGACCGTACAATAGACAACAAACTCCGTACCATTAAACCTGGCGTAGGAACAAAGTGCCCTCCTCTACACTATTCCAGGAAAGAGAATGTAGTATTAACGCAACTGCGCATTGGCCATACTAGAGTTACTCATTCTTATATTTTAAATGGCGATGATCAGCCTACTTGTGTAGGCTGTGATCGGCCTTTCACTATTAAACATATCTTAATTGACTGTGTGGACTTTTCACCGTCCTGTAACTTATACTTCAAAGCTGACAGTTTGCAAAAATTGTTTCAAGATGTAACTGTTGGTAATATACTGAACGCAACTACAAAAATAAATGCGAGTATTTGCAGAAATAATCATGTTTGCAGAAAATCGATTTAATGACGCAATAATAACGCAATAATATAATCAGTCCTGAATGTAACTACCATAGAGAGTTCAATTTCCAGTGAGAATGTTTGGAACACAAATTCGTTTTGTCATAGAGGTAGTCATTTCAAAAGTTCAAAACATAAGCAGTTAATAGCGAGCATGTCATCCGTTTGTATTCAGTCCTGCACGCACACGCCTGGTCATGGACAGGATTAAACGATTGATATCTGCCTGGGGAATAGCATTCCACTCCTGTATGAGCGCGAGACGAAAGGCTTGGCGCGTTGTTAGCGGTTTGGGGCGGTTATGTACGCGCCTAGCCAATACGTCCCACAAATGTTCTATAGGAGAGAGATCTGGGCTATACGGAGGCCAGTGCATCACGTCAACGTTGTTGTGCTGAAGAAACGCCACGCTGAGCCTTGCTACATGCGCCCGAGCGTTATCCTGTTGAAACGTAACGTTATGTTGTCGTACATATGGAACAACTAACGGTCGTAAAACGACGTCAGCGTAACGCTGAGCCGTCAAAGAGCCATCAATGAATACCAGGGGCGTTCTATGACCATAAGATATGGCAGCCCACACCATCAACCCTCCATGCCGATCACGTTCAACCAAACAATTGTCACGATAACGCTCTCCGTCACGCCTATACACACGTTGACGGCCGTCAGCTCTGTACACCAAGTACCTGGACTCGTCAGAAAACATAACGTTACGCTACTGACGAAGGGGAAACAGGTTTGGCCAATGTTGTGTGAGCCACGCCATTCTAACCTGACGTCGTTGTGGTGTTAATGACATACCGACGTACGGACGACGAGGACGAAAGCCAAACTCTCGAAGGCGATTCCTGAGAGTATCTGCACTTAGTCGATTGTTGCTCGTTCCTGGTGTCACCTGAGACGTCTCGACGGCTGTACGGAACCGATTACGAAGGTGGTTTAGACGGATGTATCGAACCTGTCAACGTGTCGTGGACGTCCACTTCTGGGCCTGTCGTTTGTCGTTCCCATTTGACGTAGACGCTGGTACAAGCGAGTTATCGTCCATTTACTCATTTGGAAGTTCCTGGCTATGAAAGCCTGAGACGTCCCACGTAGAAGCATTTTGACCGCTACGTTACGTTGATCTTGCGTCAAACGTACCGTCGTAGAGAAATTTTACCTGACTTTTGAAACCTAAACTCCAGGTAACACAATATGCAAATTTGATGAGGTTACTGTATACATTTAATGTACTGCACGAGGAAATGTTGAAAACAACGAATTATTATTGCCAAGTGAAGCGTTAAATTGTACAGATATAGCCCAAATGTTTTCTGCATAAGAAAGTTTAAAAAGTATGAAAGTAAATCGCAAAATGATTTTTCAGTCCACCTGACGGTTGCATGAAAATCTTTTTGGTTAAAAAGTTGCGTTTCTTTTTCGGTTCAGTATATTATCTTATTCATAAAAGAAACCGGACTTTTTCTTAAGTTTTAATTTTTTTCTCTGATTTTTATACATTTTCATTTTGACATATCCTAGTTTTAATATCCTCATAATTCTATATACCTTTAGATCATTTACCGATTGACGCTTATGACCCATAAAGAGCGTTGACGCGTCGTTAAACACGAAATCATCATCACCATCGTAATAAATCGTTAACTGCAAAACTTCTTAACCAGGGTTATCGGTGTCATAGACTACGCAAAGCCTTTTCAAAATTTTAAAGACGTAATTCCGGTTTAATTTCGGAATTCAATGTTGAACTTATATCTCTTATGCAACAAGGTCTATCGGAACCCGAATGGTATGGTAACTTAGTATATGAAGTAGTTTAGGTCGAAGTACCAAAGCATTAATCCAAAATCGCTAATTCATAGACAAAATGGCAAATATCAATGTTCAGATCAACAGACATGGACTCCAGAATAGTGTATTCAGGCGTCCGCGGATATTAAGCATTACTTGGTAAGCAAGATTCGCCCACCATGTCCATTGACTCGAACGAAGAAAAGGTGTAAATGCCGGGAAGGGTATGTCCGAGATTTTCGAAGTCTTCCTATGGCTTTCCAGGAAAATATATAAATGCGATGACTTCAGCACCAAATTTCATTCTTCGATATAAGAATATAGGGTACAACATAATTGTTATACGACAGACTGCATACTTGGTGGTTGATCATATCACGGTAGACAACTTTGCTGCCCTTTTCAATTGCACGCCGGTGGGTCAGGCCTCGGATTCTATGGCGGTTGGCGCGTAAAGGCTTCTGAGAATTAGGGAGAATCTTACTCTAGGTAATGTTGGTTGGTGCCTGATGCTCTGTCTCTGGTCGGGCACATCAGAGTCTAACTTGATTTTCGTTTGCTCCAGCATTTCAGTGGTTTCTTGCTGGCGTGTCCTCAACGTTGTTTTGTCTCTTTGGTTGTTTGATTTTTGTGTATACGGAGATATTGCACTGGCGATTTGGGAGACATTCATGAGGACTGAACAAATTATTAGTCTAAATCGCGACGGAAGTAAGGGCGAGGATTGTCGCCACGTAAAATCGATTTAAGCCGCCCAGTGGAATTCGTTTCACCGACCGTTCCAAGGCGGTTCTTCTGTCGCGGTTTTTTTTTTTATGGTTTGTCTTTGAGTGTTTGTATCACTTAAATTAGTTTATTTTGGATTGCCAGTTGGCCATTTTGTGGCAAAGTAACTGTCCTTTTCGCTTTCCGTTGTCGATGTTTCCAGTAGGGTCTGTTGTTTCATGTTTGCGTTTCTTTTCCTTTGGTGTTATTGATGGGAGCTGTGGGTTGATTCTATCGATTCTTGATCTTTGGCTTCACTTCTATTTTGAAAAGTTGGCAAGAATACGAAGCAGACGTAATTTTTTGTTGAAGGTTAAATTGACAGACTGCTTTGTCGACAGGCCTGAACTGAGACTTATACTGTTTTGTTTAACCCTTAAACATCAGGGGCCAGTTGTTCAAAGCATCATTAGCTTAACAAGCTCGTTAATGGTCATATGGTTAACTGTTCTAGTAAGTTTAATACATAATGTTTTGGAATTTTTGCTGAAAAAATGTGAGCAGTTTTTGCATCCGCAAAAGCTGCACACATTTTTTCAGCAAAATTTTAACATATTTGTCATATTTAACGATCAAAGTTTTAACGATAAGTCAACTAACGACGTTGTTAATTTTGAACAACTGGCCCCAGCATTCCACGCAAACAGTGCAGATCCTGCTCTGGGTCTACAATGTTTGCCAAACCCAATCAGATTCTATTGATAAACCTTTTACGTAAAACTGAGATAACAACGATAAGAATAGCGCGACATTTTTTCCTTTAGAATATGTTATTTGGGTTTCCACACATCAGTGATAGTCACGTGGACTCCAGCACTAAATGCGATTTTGCGTTAAGTAACAAACAATCGACCCAAAAAGTTTGTTTTGTTTGATTTGAGGTTTAACGTCCCCGTCAACACTGTTAAGGTCATTTTGGAGACGTTGCCTCAAATTTTGTGGGACTTTCACTCGACATTGAGATGAAATGACATCTCAGGCCCTGCTGCCTGAGAACCTAATAGGGTTTATAAGCATGGACGGCCCGACTTGCACCGTTTTGCCTGGGCAGGCTTTTAACGTCTAAGCGGTTTACCAGTACTCGTGTGCGGTTGGTTTCAGCTCTGCGTGGAAGCATCATGCAGCCAATCTATTTCTTCAAGCCCCGATGGGCGGGGGGCATGGGAATGTTGAAGAGCAGGTAATCATCAGGAATCGATACAATGACGTAAAACGTCTCCCTAGACACCACAGGGAAAGTACGAACGACATACTAATTCAACATTACAAGCAGGAAACCAAAATGACATTGTCTTTCTCAGAAATTAATGAAAACAGGTATTACTAGAACCTACAAGGCATACAGAGAAAATAATAAACTGCAAAAGAAAGATTGTTTGGGAACCGTCAACAGTTAACTAATGGTGGCGACAGTTCCGGAGTATACAGTTTCCTACCTTACACAGTACCATAACAAAGTGATTCTATGGAGGCTTCCTAGCCAAGTGATGAGTCATGATTAGTAAAATGCAAAGTAGAATTAAGCCTTGAGTGCTCGTGAGCTACGAGTTTGACGACAGAAAAAAACACCAGTTTTCAGTTTGAATATAAATGATATAAACCGGGATGTTTGAATTTTGCTTCGGATATGTTAACGCCAAACTCCGAAATCACAATTCTACACATTTTCCATTTCTTTATCGGTTTTTGTTAACATTCATATTTTCCGTTGGAATTTATAATGATTAGTACTTTGTTTTATGTTTGTGTCTGCATAACTACTATTGTTAAGGACCGCAATTCCCCCCTTCATATATCTGCCTTGGTAGATTATTCATGCCTGCCTTATAGGTTTATCACCACTCTCTGACAACTGCGAAAGAGATTCGACTCTTTGGCATTGGACTGTCACCCGAGCGGCCTGGGTTGGATTCTTTTTATTGGCGGGTACATGTTTCTAGTTCTGTTTCTTTCCTTTGTTTACACGACTTTCAGGTTGTAATACTATGTTTTCTTTTATATTTCAGACACCAATGTTCCATACTGCCACAACAGAGCTGTTTACGGCAATCGACATGTCAGTATTTGAGATGTTTACTTACGCCTTCACCTTGAAAATATCTAATGACGTCACCTATGGTGGGTGTGGGACGTTTTTATGCACAGCAAACTGTTTAAGTAATAAAACGATGTCGTTTTTGTATAATGAAGGTGAGATATATTTATTTTCGTCGACAGAAAGCAAATAGGCATGATATGGGCTTTGCAGATAAGGCCGCTGACAATGTCGTCGTTTTCTGACGGCACCGCAATAGCTTGGTGGTACTATGGCCTATGGACTGGAGCATGTGGATGTAGAGAGGCTTGTTACAATGTTGGTCTATACTGTGCCCGTAGTATGATTTGTGTTAGTAATTATGTATGAATTATTAACTGTATTGTATACCTTCCTACTACCTACCTACATGCCTACCTGTACATACTTGCGTAGATGCATGCTTGTGTACATTCGTGAATCCAACTAGCTCTCGTATATACGAAAAGACATACGAACGAACGCACAAACAAATTTTAAACATATGACATGAATCAACTGAAAATGTAACTTTAAGAACTGTGTAGGAAGGCATTCCAGTAAATCCTTCAGTCGTTGACGCACGCAACACTTTCACGTGCATACCAACACTCACAGGCACATTCGTGCCACAGGAACCATATATGTAATAAAATTTCTAAAATATGTAATATGACTCTGTCGCCATTAAACGGCAAGAGACGTTACCTTACCTACCTAAATATTACGAAGTGTCGGAACGCCGTCACATTATGATTGTACGGCGTTTCATTACGCTGCAGTATCATATGGCTTCTAAGGTTGTATCATTCAGTAAGACTTTTACCACCATAGTATTTGCTTGAATGGAGGTTTTACGTCACCTCCAACTCTATTTTGGAGACGTCGCTCCCAAATTTGAACCGGTAATACCGGTAATTAAAGTCACTCTTCGATATAAAAAGATTGGGTACAACATGTATGTTATACGACAGACTGCATGCATGGTAGTTAACCCAAACACGATTGGCAACTTTGCTTCCCTCTTTAATTGCACGCCGGTGGGTCAGGCCTCAGATTCTATGACGGTTCCAACGTAAAGGCTTATTGAGAATTAGAGAGATCTAATTCAAGGTAATGTTGGTTGGTGCCATATGCTTTGTCTCTGGTCGGGCCCATCGGAGTCCAACTGTTGGTTTTCTTTTGCTCCAGCATTTCAGTGGTTTTTTGCTGTCGAGTCCTCACCGTTTTTTCACCTCTGTGGTTCTTTGATTATTTGTGTTCACGGAGATGTTGCACTGATGAGTTAGGAGGCCTTCATGCGGACTGAACAAATTATTTGTCTAAATCACGACGGAGGTAAGGGCGAGGATTGTGGCCACGTAAAATCGATTTAAGCCCCCCAGTGGAATTCTTTCTATTGACCGTTCCAAGGCGGTTCTTCTGTGGCGGTTTGTTTATGTTGTTGTTTGTTACTACTCACTGTGTGTATCACTTTTATTTTGGATGGCCATTTGGCCATTTTGTGGGAAAGTAACTGTCCTTATGTCCATCCTTTGTTTAGGTTTCCATTATGGTCTGGTCGCTTCATGTTTGTGTTTCTTTCCCTTTGGTGTCTTTGATGGGTGAAGTAAGTTAATTGTATCGATTCCTGATCTTTGTTTTACTTCTACTTTGTAGCACTTACCGGACAAAGAGATGAAATGACACCCCAAGCCCTACCGCCCAAAACACAGCAATACGGTTTATATGCAGGGAAGGTCCGGCTCGCACCTCTTTGCCTGGCCAAGCTTAGCCCCCAGGTGGAATACACTTCACTGACCGTTCCAAGGCGGTTCTTCTGTCGCGGTTTATTTTTTATAGTTCGTCTTTGAATATGTCCATCGCTTATATATGTTTTGTTTTGGATAGCCAATTGACCATTTTATGGGAAAGTATTTTTTGTTTGCTTTCTGCTAGGGATGTTGCCATTAGGAGCTAATTATTTCATGTTCGAGTTATTTTTTCCATTTGGTGTCTCTGATTGGAGGCATAGGTTAATCGTATCGAGTCCTGATCATTGCCCTCTCTTGTGTTAAGACCTTCTAAACTGTTTCAAATTACCGGTACACATTTGCGGCCGGTTTCAACTCTGTGTGGAAACACCGTGCAGCCCAGGGTATTTCTCCAAGCCCCAAGGGGCGGGGGCCTACCACCATAGTTAATGTACCTTTCACAATATGTCCATTAGATTTCTTGTTTATTTTTTTCTCCTCTCCAATTTCAACTCTAACTTATCCTTAGCCTTTTCATGACAGAATTCCTGTCATAAGACATAATGAGACAAGAAACACACCCGTTCTGCATATTCTACGATATTCCGGTGGTTTCATACAGGCTAGTCTTACTCTTCTAACAGTTTCTGTCATGTAGAATATAAAAGTATATACTGCTCACAAAAAGTAGGGGATATTTTACGTTCAGGCTGAATATTGGGAAATAAATAAAACGTTACCTGGCCGAGAGGCATTTAATTAAAAAAACTATCAAATATCCATAAAATGAACAACACATTAATTCAAATGATCACGTCATTATGTAGCGACACGGCGACCAATCTTCTAAGCGTCAACGTCATTTTTCACAGCCCTAAAAACGTGTTGGACCGCTTCGATTGTCACAGCAGGCAATGAATCGTCGTCGCATAGTTCCAATTAGTCTACGAATCGTGAACTGAGGGATCCCTCGCCACTCTTCTTGAAGAACTGCACCAAGCTCACCCAGGGGTTCTTGGAGGCGGATCGCGGCTTCGGACTCGTTTCCCAAGAATGTCACATACATATTCGATGTGAGATACGTCTGTACTCATCGCAGGCCATGGTCTTGTCCGAATATTTTGCCGTTGAAGGCACTGTGTGACGACGCGTGCCCGATGAGCCATAGCGTTATCGTCCTGAAAGCTGAAACCAGGACAGTGGTGTCGAACAAACGGTATCGCGTGAGGAGCAATTACGTTATCACGATAGTACAGTCCTGTAACTCTGCTTTGGCACACATGTATATTTTTCAAGTTATGGTGATCCCACCAAATGCTATATCAGATCCTGATCCGTATCCATCATGAACAACTCTAGCCGGGTCTGTTTAACGTTCACCAGTACGACGCCAGACTCTTCTACGACCATCACGAATGTCCAAGTTAAACCGGATTTGTCACTGAACAAACCGTGAGACCACTCATTAATGTTCCTGTGTACACCACGCAAAACTTGCTCTATGGTGCCTAGCTTTCAACGGCAGTACAACTTGCGGACGCCGTGCCGTAAGGTCACTGGAGTGAAGGCGATTTCGGATCGTCTGTCTAGAGACATTAACCCCTCTTCCTCGGCGCAGGTATTGCAGGAGATCTGTTGACGTTAGTCTCCGGTTGCGTAACGCTTGATTGACAACACGGCGGTCATCGCATTCGTTAGTACTCTGCTGGAGTCCACTTTTCTGCAAATCCGCTACTGCTCCTGCCCTAGGATAGCATGCCCATAGTCGACTGACAACTACCTGTGACGTATTCATATTATTTGTCGTCTGCAACTGCGTACTTCCGGTCTGGAGCATACCAAATGTTCACCAACGTCCAATCAAGGTTCTAATAACCTATTTGTTTATGAAATCGTTTCATACAACACTTCAACAGCCGATACAGAAAGTTTTATCGAAATCTCGCATCAATAAACCGGTTTGTCACTAATGTTAAAATTCACGTGCTACCCCATGTAAAATTTATGCCCCTGTGCTACGCCACTCGAGCATAAGTATCATACTGCTCAACGATAGAATATACACAGATGATAGTCAGTTGGCATGGTATACCCGTTATCTGATTATTCCTAATGTTTAGGCTTATGGGCTCGAAGGAATCCGAATATCCCCTACTTTTTGTGAACAGCATATATAAAATTATGTACGTGATAGTCAAGGGGAACTAAACAGCGTAAAATATCTTCGTTTAATCAGCTATAATAGCATTAACTCCCAGCATGTTTTTGTTGTGGATTGGGTAGAACTGGTCAGGTCAGATATATATGCTGCTTAATGTGTTATTGTAAACAATTCTATCTGTCAAAGGGGTCGGTCTAAAACGCTGAATGTCTTGCTGAATTCAGCGACCTGCTGATCAGCTTAAGGGGTCTAAAACGCTGAATTGCTGATATGCTGAATTTTGTTATTTACATGTTTTTCACGGCGCATTTTGCTTTTTTTATTGGGGGGGGGGGGGGGGGTGGGGATTTATTATTATGCAGTCCATAAAAAAGGAAGCAATGATTAGGATTAGGAGAAATAAGTATACATTTTGTTTTCTTTGTTTTACGGAAGAGCGACTGACAATGGCCATAAAAAGTGCAGTGAACTGCAAATACCCACAAAACGTTTAAACGACTATTTACAGTCATTCTATTTTTCTGCAACTTACATGTGCGCCACCGAAGACTCGGATCAGGCTGCGCATCCAAGCAGTCTATTGATAATATGCATGGACGCTCATCATGAAAACATGCCTATATATGTTTGACACCCTCGAACCCCACTTTTATATTATATAGTAAAATCTGGGGAAAGAGGGATAATCATTACTTTTCTTATTTCTGATCGAAAACATAGGTTGTGTGTACTCGTTAGAATCGCCTCCTTTTGGTAACTCATTACTTGGACTTGCTTAACTAAATGTCAGCCAGAATGATGCACATAACTGTTGGATGCAGAAAAGCAAGCTGGACCACTTTTTTCTATGTAATATTAATTCTCATTCCATTAGTAAATTCGCAACAGACAGCCGGCGAACAACAACTTAACAGTTAATCTTGCAATACTTAAGATTGTAAGAAACACGCATACATAGACCACAACACTTCTGCATAAACATGTAGACCCGTATCAGGCACACTGATCTGAAGCGTCGCTTCACACCGAATATATCACGAAAACACGCCTATAAAATATGACCCCTTAAACTCCAATTTTATATAGTAAACGTTGGGTTTTGGGTGCACATAATATTTCTTATTTTTCTTAAAAAACATAGATTGTGGGTACTCGTTAGAACCGCTTCGCCGAGGAGGTTCTAACGAGTTCCCACAATTTATATTTTGAGCAGAAATACGGACAATATTAGAATTTTCTATCAGACATATTTCATTTTTTGTGTTTTTTCTATCCTGTTTATTTTAATACGCGTGTTTTGTAAATAAAGGAAATGTCGATAATACTTATATATTTATACAGGTTCAGTGTTTTGCCGCGGGCTGACTATCAGGATCACTGTCAAACTTCTTTATCGGTTACGTTAAACATTTAAACACGTTTTTGGATTATTGCAAGATTATTGGGAAAATTGAAATCCCCTACCCCCGCACCAACTACTGTAACACTTGATCACGCCAATATGATTTTATTAAAATAAATACAATAAAACATGTTCCGCCTTTATATAAACTAGGCTTTATATGGGTATACATTTTTTTAGGTTTTTTTTTTTTTTTTTTGCTCCCAATTATAGGTTGTTTGTACGCATAAGAACCCATCAATTCTGCTGTTGTTTTCAGCACCTATACCATAAGATACGTTTGCAGTATAAATGAGGAAAAAATATCACGGATTTCCATAAGGAATGACGCCATTGGAGATGCGAAAAATAATGTCACACGGGCGTGTTATCATAATGACATACAATCTCAGCAAGTAAACATCAGTAAATGGGACCAATAACATTTCTGATGCCGATAGAACGTATCTTTGGTCTTCCCCCGGCCTTCGGGGCTAGAAGAAATAGATGGGCTGTATGATGCTTCCACGCAGAGCTGAAACCGACCGCATACGATTTCTGGTAAACCCCTTAGAGGATCTAAGTAGAAGTAAAACAAAGATCAGGAATCGATACAATTAACTTACTCCACCCATCAAAAACAACAAAGGGAAAGAAACACAAACATTAAGCGACCAGACCATAATGGAAACCTAAACAACGGAAGGCCATAAGGACAGTTACTTTCCCACGAAATGGCCATATGGCCATATGGCCATCCAAAATAAAAAGACAAGCGACACACACAGTAAGCATCAAACAACACCACAAATAAACCGCCACAGAAGAACCGCCTTGGAACGGTCAGCGGAATGACTTCCACTTGGGGGCCTAAATCGACCCCACGCGACCACAACCCCCGCCCATACTTCCGTCGCGATTTAGACAAATAATTTGTTCAGTCCGCATGAAGGCCTCCTAACTCATGAGTGCAACATCTCCGTGAACACTAAAAATTAAAGAACCACAGAGGTGAGACAACGGTGAGGACTCGACAGCAAGAAACCACCGAAATGCTGGAGCAAAAGAAAACCAACAATTAGACTCCGATGGGCCCGACCAGAGACAGAATATCAGGCACCAACCAACATTACCTTGAATTAGATCTCTCTAATTCTCAATACGCCTTTACGTTGGAGCCGTCATAGAATCTGAGGCCTGACCCACCGGCGTGCAATTAAAGAGGGAAGCAAAGCTACCATGCATGCAGTCTGTCGTATAACATCCATATTGTACCCAATCTTTTTAAATCGAATAATGATTTTACGAAATTGGGTACTGAAGTCATTGCGGCTATATATTTTTCTGAATTTATATACTAAGTAACCATAAAATTCGGGTTCCGATAGACCTTGCTGCAGAAGAGATTTAAGTCAAATATTGAATTTTGAAATCAAACCAGAATGGCATCCACAAAACCTCGAAAAGGCCCCGCGCAGCCTACGGCACCGACAACCCCGACGTTAATAGTTCACCACGAGCGTCGAAGTCAGTTACACGACCACACACTCCAGCAAATCGAACCAACCGCGAAACACAAACGCCACAGGACGGCGCACGAGGAACACCACCATCCAAAAAAGGAAAATCCACAACCCCAAAACCAAAGTCACCGCGTTTATCACAAACCCTGCACGAAACAAATCCATCCACAACAGACAGACGCAAATCCAAAAACGGGGCCCGGCACCAGAAGAATTCGCCCCACCTAACCGAAGCCCCGGGGGCAAATCCGACGGACCAAACCACTGAAACAGGTATTATCAATATTTAATAAATCATCTAAATATCTAGAGGTGGAGCCAAAAGCCTCAACAACCCAAGACCGGCCACCAGTGGAAAGCGACAACACGAAGTCTCTTTCATAACAACACAAGAACAGATCAGCCACAAGAGGTGCGCAACCAGCACCCACCGGAACACCCACAACCTGTCCAAACAACCCAGCACCGAATCCGAGCGGCCCGGGTCTGAGCCTGCCCAGACAAAGCACTGCGAGTCGGACCGTCCATGCTAATAAACCATATTGGTTTCATTGGGCGACAGGGCTTGAGATGGTATTTTATCTCAATGTCGGGTAAAAATCCCACAAAATTGGAAGCAACGTATCCAAAATGACATATACCGTGTTGACGGGTACGCTAAACCTCAATCAAACAAATAAACGTTTCTTTTGGTATTACATTTCTGTGCAAAGTATTTCTATATTCTACGAGCTAGAAAAAAATGTTAACCAGATCTCGCCCACATTCGATGAACAATCGGCTCTAATTTAGTGAAATATTCTTGAAAATGCCGTGAAACTGAAATAACAAGAGGCCCAAGAGGGTCTGTCGCTCCACCGGCTAACTTCAAACAATTGTCATATTTATTACTTTAACCAATTGTATACTAGTGGACTCTTCTATTTCTATATGTTGGACCAGTCCATTTTTCATATAAGGGGTGTCAGGCCTATTTTTTTCTATTTTTGATGGAAAATTCTGTTAGCAAATAGTGCAGGCCCTGATCAGACATGGTGTTCTGTGGGGTCTGGTCTGGGCCAGCACTGTTTGCCACGGTACCCATTTAGGGTTTTCCCGCATGCAATGGGTAAAAAAGAAACAAGTGATCCACCCAAGGAATGTCCATTCTATATTTTTTGGACCCCAGAGCCATGGTTGGCAGAATTTATGTGAGTGACCATTTGGCATTGCTCCGTTCTAAATATCTAAAACTCTGGGCCTTATGGTTTCAGAGAAGAAGACTTTTTTTAAGTTTTTCCTATTATAAGTCTTTGGGAACTAATATGCCTCTGGGCGTGACCAATTTTTTACCCCAGGGGCATTGTTGGCAGGGTTTATTTGAGTGACCACTTGACGTTGCTGCATACTTAATATCTAAGCTCTGGGCACTGATGGTTTCAGAGAAGATTTTTGTCAGTTTTTCCCAGTATAAGTCTATGGGAGCTTATGGGCCTCAGGGTGTGGCCAATTTGGACCCCAGGGGCATAGTTGGCAGGATTTATGCAGTTGAATACTTCAAGTTGCTACATACTAAGCCTTTGGCCTTATGGTTTCAGAGGAGAAAAGTTTCAAGATTTTGTCATTATTAGTCTATGGGAGCTACTAAGCACCGGGGCGTTGCCAATTTGGACTCAAGAGTCATAGTTCGCAGGACTTAGTAGGTGACCACATAACTTTGCTACATACTACAGTTCAACCTGTATTAAGCAAGTGCTTAAGGGATAGTCAAAATATGCTTGCTTAAGACAGGTTCTTGCTTAATAGAGGTGAAATTTAACACATCTACCTTTCTTGGGAACTGAATGCCTGCTTGCTTTAGACAGGTTACTTGCTTAATAGAGGTGGCCACTAAGACAGGTTTTACTGTAAATGTCTTAGCTTTAGGCTTTATGGTTTCAGAGAAGAAGTTTCTCCATTTATTGGTCTATGGAAGCTAATGAGCCAAAGGTGGTGGCCATGGCGGCCATGTTTTTTGTCTGATCAAAATTTCTTCAACTAATCTGACAATGGTAGACACAAGGAACATTCATGAAAATTAAGAACGAAATCCATTTAGCGGTTTTGGAGGAGAAGATTAAAAAACAAGATCCCTTTATGAGTCTATGGAAGCTAATTAGCCAATGGGCGTGTCCATGGTGGCCATGTGTTTTGTCTGATCAAAATTGCTTCAAGGAATCTGACAGAGGTCCACCCAAGGAACATTCATGCAAAGTAAGAATGAAATCCATTAAGTTGAGCGGTTTTGGAGGAGAAGGTTTTTAAAACTTTTCCCCATATAAGTCTTTGAAAGCTAATGAGCCAAGGGGCATGGCCATGGCAGTCATGTGGGGCATGGCCATGGTGGCCATGTTTTTTGTCTGATCCGAATTTCTTCAAGGAATCGGACAGAGGTCCACCCAAGGAACATTCATGCAAAATAAGAATAAAATCCATTGAGCGGTTTTGGAGAAGAAGATTTTTAAATATTTTTTTTTGGTTTCGATGCCATTTTGTTCTGCATGTAACAAAATTCTTTGAAGGAATTCAGAAGAGGACTATGTGAGAAACATTCCTGTGAAGTTTGGTTACAATCGACCAAGTAGTTAAGGAGGAAATGTTTAAAGAAAAAAGTTAACGCACGGATGCACAACCGCACATACGCACAACAGACACAGGGCCATAACATATAACATAAGACCCGCTGGTCTTTGGCCAGTGGAGCTAAAAAATGAACAGATTTATGTTTTTATTTATTTATTTATTTATTTTTTCCTTTCCTCCGTCGGATTCAGTATACCTCCCTTTTCAACTAAGCCATTTTAACCCTCAGGGATCTGGAGAACTGTTGACACTGTAGTATAATTAGGTCTAATAAATCAATCTCCCACAGTATTTTGAATTTATTTTAAAACATCAAGTCGTATAAAATGAGTTTGTGTTGATAACATCAGTTCTATCACCAGTGTGATGGGCAAGTGAAATTTCTGATGTTTTGCATTTTAGAATGACAATTTGTTGGTGGACCTCTATAGATATGTGATAGTCAGCAAAATTGGAGGAGATTAATTCAGATACAGGAAGGTACTTTTAAATAAATAAATAAATAAAAAGAAGAGAAGACTTTTTTTAACATAACACTACATGTTATATAGTGAAAATAAACCCCGCCCACTAAAGCCATGTTTTTTGTTGGATCAAAATTTCTTCAAGGAATCTGACAGAGGTCCACCCAAGGAACATGCATGCCAAATAACTATGAAATAAAACAAGAACTTTTGCAGAAAATATTTTCAGCATTACACTATATGTTATATAGTGAAAATAAGCCTTGCCCATGGCGGCCATGTGTTTTTGTAAGATCAAATTTTTTTCAAGGAATCTGACAACAGTCCACCCAAGGACAATTCATGCAAATTACAATGAAATCCCACAATAACTTTGAAGAAGAAGATTCTTTAGCATTACATTATATGTTAAATAGTGAAAATAAGCCCTGCCCATGGCGGCCATGTTTTTGTCGGATCAAAATTTCTTCAAGGAATCTAAAAGAGGTCCACCCAAGGAACATTCATGCAAAATAAAAACAAGGCATCGCATGCGATACAAATCCCCTCGAACTAGACAACTTCGTGTGTGGAAAACACTGAAATGGCAAAAGTCCAACTTGCTTGAGATATTATCATATGCAACATTTGTGTAAAGTTTGTTTAAAAATCCTCCAATAAATGTACATTCTAGAGTGATGACGTTTCTCTAAAAATAGCCATAGTGACCTTGACTTGAGGCCATGACCACGAAAGTAGATCTTGCGCAAGATATTATCATAAGCATCTTTTGTGTGAAGTTATATTAAAATCTGCTAATAAATGTAGGCGGTAGAGCGATGACAAAGTTTTTCTAAAGATAGCCACAGTGACCTTGACTTTGAGGTCATGACCTTGAAAGTCGAAGTAAGTCGAGATATTATCATAAGAAACATTTGTGTGAAGTTCTATTACAATCCATCATTAAATGTAGGCGCTAGAGCGATGACAAAGTTCTTCTACAAATAGCCACAGTGACCTTGACCTTGAAAGTCTAAATAGCTCGAGATATTGTCATAAGGAACATTTGTGTGAAGTTATATTGAAATTGGTGAAAAAATGTAAGCACTAGAGCAATGACAAAGTTTTTCTAAAAGTAGCCACAGTGACCTTGACCTTAAAAGTCAAACTCGCTCGAGGTATTGTCATAAGGAACATTTGTGTGAAGTTATATTGAAATGGGTGAAAAAATGTAAGCGCTAGAGCCATGACAAAGTTTTTCTAAAAATAGCCACAGTGACCTTGACCTTGAAAGTGGAACTCACTAGAGATATTGTTATAAGGAACATTTGTGTGATGTAATATTGAAATTGGTGAAAAAAATGTAAGCACTAGAGCAATGACAAAGTTTTTCTATAAATAGCCACAGTGACCTTGACCTTGAAAGTCGAACTCGTTCGAGGTATTGTCATAAGCAACATTTGTGTGAAGTTATATTGAAATCAGTGAAGAAATGTAGGCACTAGAGCGATGACAATGTTTTTTCTAAAAAAAGCCACAGTGACCTTGACCTTGAGGCCATGACTTGGAAAGTTTTCTAAAAATAGCCATAGTGACCTTGACCTTGAAAGTCGAAATGGCGATATATTGTCTTAATGAACATTTGTGTGAAGTTATATTGAAATCGATGAAGAAATGTAAGCGTTAGAGGGATGACGAAGTTTTTCTAAAAATAGACACAGTGACCTTGACCTTGAAAGTGGAACTCGCTAGAGACATTGTAATAAGGTACATTTGTATGAAGTTATATTGAAATTGGTGAAGAAATGTAAGCGCTAGAGCGATGACAAAGTTTTTCTAAAAAATAGCAAAAGTGACCTTGACCTTGAGGCCTTGACCTTGATAGTCGAACCCGCTTGAGATATTGTCATAGGAACATTTGTGTGAAGTTATATTGAAATCAGTGAAGAAATATAGGCGACAGAGCGATGACAATGTTTTTTCTAAAAAAAGCCACAGTGACCTTGACCTTGAGGCCATGACTTGGAAAGTCGAACTCGCTGGAGATATTTTTATAAGGAACATTTGTGTGAAGTTATATTGAAATTGGTGAAGAAATGTAGGCGATAGAGCGATGAAAAAGTTTTTTCTAAAAATAGCCACAGTGACCTTGACCTTGAGGTGATGACCTTGAAAGTCCAACTCGCTCAAGATATTGTCATAAGGAACATTTGTGTGAAGTTATATTGAAATCAGTGGAGAAATGTAGGAGCTAGAGCGATGACAAAGTTTTTCTAAAAATAGCCAATGTGACCTTGACCTTGAGCCCATGACCTTGAAAGTGGAACTCGCTCGAGATATTTTTATAAGGATCATTAGTGTGAAGTTATATTGAAATTGGTGAAGAAATGTAAGCGCTAGAGCGATGACAATGTTTTTCTAAATATAGCCACAGTGACCTTGACCTTGAGGCCATGACCTTGAAAGTCAAACTCGCTTGAGATATTTTTATAAGGATCATTTGTTTGAAGTTATATTGAAATTGGGGGAGAAATGTAGGCGCTAGAGCCATGACAAAGTTTAAAAAAAAATAGCCAGAGTGACCTTGACCTTGAGGTCATGACCTTGAAAGTCGATCTTGCTCCAGATATTGTCGTATGGAACGTTCGTGTGAAGTTATATTAAAATCGGTCAAGAAATGTAGGCGCTAGAGCGATGACAAAAGTACGTACGTACGTGGCGGTAGAGCGATAACAAAAGTATGTACCTACGTGGCGCTAGAGCGATGACAAAAGGACGTAGGTACGTACGGGACAAATGCTATATCCCCCCTCACAACTATGTTGTGCGAGGGGATAATGAAATCCAACAGGTATGTTTGGAGGAGAAGATTTTTAAAGATTTTTAATTTTTTGTGTGGTTTTGTTGCCATGGCAACCAGAGTTCTGGGTGTAACAAAATTCTTTGAAGGAATTTAGAAGAGGACTATGTAAGGAATATTCCTGTGAAGTTTGGTTACAATTGGCCCAGTAGTTTAGGAGGAGAAGATGTTTAAGCATTACACTATACGTTAAATAGGGAAAATAAGCCCCGCCCATTGCGGCCATGTTTTTTGTCGGATCAAAATTTCTTCAAGGAATCTGAAAGAGGTCCACCCAAGGAACATTCATGCAAAATAAAAATGAAATCCAACAGGTGGTTTTGGAGGAGAAGATTTTTAAAGATTTTTAATTTTTTGTGTTGTTTTGTTGCCATGGCAACCAGAGTTCTGGGTGTAACAAAATTCTTTGAAGGAATTTAGAAGAGGACTAAGTAAGGAACATTCCTGTGAAGTTTGGTTACAATGGGCCCAATAGTTTAGGAGGAGAAGATGTTTTAGCATTACACTATATGTTAAATAGGGAAAATAAGCCCCGTCCATGGCGGCCATGTTTTTATGTCGGATCAAAATTTCTTCAAGGAATCTGAAAGAGGTCAACCCAAGGAACAGTCATGCAAAATAAAAATGAAATCCAACAGGTGGTTTTGGAGGAGAAGATTTTTAAAGATTTTTAATTTTTTTGTGGTTTTGTTGCCATGGAAACCAGAGTTCTGGGTGTAACAAAATTCTTTGAAGGACTTTAGAAGAGGACTATGTAAGGAACATTCCTGTGAAGTTTGGTTACAAGTGGCCCAGTAGTTTATGAGGAGAAGATGTTTAAAGAAAAAGTTAACGCACGGACGCACAAACGCACGGACGCACGGACGCACGACGGACACAGGGCCATGACAAAAGCCCCGCTGGCCTTCGGCCAGTGGAGCTAAAAACCGCAACATATATTCCGGTAGAATATGTATACATTTGTGAGCAGAAAAACGAAAAAATAATGTATACCCTGTACATCCAAGTTCAACTGTATTAGTGGGAAAATTTAAGGAATTTAAATGCATAAAGGTAATTTTTCGGGATGCAATTCCTACTTTTACTTAATCTTACGACATGTGAGTTGTAACAAAGGAAAGAAGCATAGCCTGTAAAACTCCCCGCCTATGGTGGGATTCGAACCCGGGCCGCTCGGGTGAGTGTCCAATGCTCCAACCGCTGAGCCAAAGAGTCGACTCACTGACGCAGTTGTCAGAGAGTGGTGATAAACCTATAAGCTATGAATGTAGATAACTGAATGGATGCAATGCGGTCCGTAACACACACCTTCAAGGAAGTCATCATTTATGATGATGTGAAGCCAACTTCGGCACGAAGCCATTTTCGGCGAAATAAAGTCCCATCCTGGACTAGACCCCATCTTACGACATGAAAGCCGTAACAAAGGAAAGAAGCAGAGCCTGAAAAAATCCCCGCCTATTGTGGGATTCGAACCCGGACCGCTCGGGTGATAGTCCAGGGCTCTAACCGCCGAGCCAAAGAGTCGATTCACTGACGCAGTTGTCAGAGAGTGGTGATAATCCTATAAGCTATGCATGTAGATAACTGAAGGGAGGCAATGCGGTCCGTAACATTAACTAAGACTGAAAGGGGGCCACAGAGACATGTATACCAGAACAGAACAGAACAAAACAAAACTTCATTTTCAGTAAATCTCAGGCTACAATAGTTATCATATGAGAAAAAGTATGTGTACAATGTTTTAAACACGTATATGGAATGACAAACAAAACATGCTATGTCAAAGATTACATTGCGGCATATGTTTACAACAACTATGGGGACTGTTGGAGAGAAAATTTTAAGAATGAGCTGTAATGCAATTATCGATAACAAGTGACATACCAATAACCACCCAACGCCTTCGTTAATCGATTATCAGGCTACCGTTTATTGAAATCCTACAACGTAAGTATCGATAACAACTGACATTCCAACAACCACTCAACGCCTCCGTTAATCGAGTATCAAGCTACCGGTTATTGAAATCTAAACCTGAAGTCACAGAGCGGTTGTCCTTAATTATAAGTCAAGATTTATTTACCAAATAAAAAAAATAAATAATGAAAACTGCTCTCACATGTACACTCTATATTTCAAGTTTTGTGGTGTATTCCTTGCTTCCAAGGGATAACCCTTTCTAGAACATATTTAACGTAACTACAGCTGGTGTCTGGGAATGTGTGGTGGCCGTAAAACGTCTCCCTGCCCTACATCATAGTGTAGTTTATATTTTCTTGTCCTTTGGGATCATTGGTTCCATTGCTGAATTTTAAAAATTTTTAGGGTCACTGATGAGACCTAATTGGCCGGGACTAGCTAGTCTGGCCCGGAAAACATGTACACTCCATATTTTTCAGTTCTGTGGTGCATTCCTTGCTTCCAATGTGCAGCGCTTTCTAGAACATATTTAAGCATGCCGTCAACACTGTATAGGTCATTTTGGATACGTTACTTCCAATTTTGACATCTCAAGCCCTGTCACCCAACTCGTACCACTTTTCCTGGGCATGCTAAGAACATCTAAGCGGTTTACCAGTACTCATGTGCAGTTGGTTTCAGCTCTGCATCATGCAGCAAATATATTTTTTCAAGCTCCAATGGTCGGGAAGCGAAAGACAAAGACGGACGGATGGAAGGACGGACGATAGATAGATAAACAATTGAAATGATATTTCTTGGTTTTATACACATTCTTAATTAAAATTTATTAAATAAAAATTCAGCATATCAGCAGTTCAGCGATTTAGTCCCCTTAAGCTGACCAGCTTGTTGCTGAATTCAGCCAATAATTCAGCGTTTTAGTCTCACCCCTGTCAAAGAAAGAAGTTCAACCAAATTCAAACTGAAAGTTTGTTTGATAGATGAACATTTTACTGTTGTAAACAATGAAATATTCCAGATGGAAATTGTGCTCAAAAACATTGATTGTGGGTACTCGTTAGAACCAGAACCGCCTCATTCAGGCGGATCTCAGGAATACTGACAGTGCCTGTATGTTTACGAGCAGAAAAAGGACAATTATTTTTTAGTATATCCTTAAAAAGTCAGTTTTTGCAACATGAATATTCATGTACGTCACTACAGTTGGTGTCTTGGAATGTGTGGCGGCCGTAAAAAGTATCCCTGCCCTACATCATAGTGTAGTTTATATTTTCTTGCCCTTTGGGATCAATGATTCCATTGTGGAATTTTGAAAATATTTGAGGGTCACTAATGAGGCCTTATTGGCCGAAACTAGATAGCCTAGCCCACAAAACACGTACACTTCATATTTTCCAGTTCTTAGGTGTAGTCCTTGCTTCCAAAGTATAACCCTTTTATAGAACATATTTGACGTCACTAGAGCTGTTGTCTGGGAATGGGTGGCGGCCGTAAAAAGTCTCCCTGCCCTACAACACAGTGTAGTTAATATTTTGTTGTCCTTCCGGATCAATGATTCCATTGTGTTGTTTTGAAAATATTTGGGGATCAATGATGATGCCTACTTGGGCGGAACTAGCTAGTCTGGCCCAGAAAACATGTACACTTTATACTTTCCAGTCCTTCTTTGGTGTATTCTTTTTTTTTCAAAGGATAACATTTTATAGAACATATTTGACGTCACTACAGCTGGTGTCTAGGAATGTGTTGCGGCCGTAAAAAGTCTCCCTGCCCAACATCATCGTGTAGTTTATATTTTCTTGTTCTTTGGGATCAATAATTCCATTGTGGAATTTTGAAAATATTTGTGGGTCACTGATGAGGCCTAATTGGATGAAACTAGCTAGTCTGGCCCAGAAAACATGAACACATCATATTTTCCATATCTTTGGTGTATTCCTTACTTCCAAAGGATAATCTTTTTATAGAACATATTTGGGGTGACTTGATTTCCAGGACTTGTTATCTTAATGGGTTGGAGATAGAATTTGGCCTGCTTTATTTCCGTAAAAGGAAGTATGATTATTTCAGCAAATTTTGC
The DNA here is from genome assembly GCA_963580285.1 of Lucinisca nassula. NCBI lineage: Eukaryota > Metazoa > Mollusca > Bivalvia > Lucinida > Lucinidae > Lucinisca > Lucinisca nassula. The sequence goes on from OY757022.1 coordinate 75,301,163, forward strand.
ACAATATTCAAAGCAGTGACAACCAAAGGCACTGATCAGACAATGCAGATTAACATACTTGTCTGTGCTTTTGTAGTTTGCATCTATCATGATGTAGGCTTTTCTCATGACGTAAACTTTTCGGTTTTGTTGCATTTATTCTTCTTGTTGTTTTTGTTCTTCTTCTTATAATTATTATCGAGATTGCTTCCGCCTAAATTTTGTCTGGACGAGTTATTATCAGAAGTTTCTTTTCTTTCCGCTCAAATTAATGTTTGGACTAGTTCTCAGTAACCACTTAAATATTGGGATATAATAGGTATATACGAAGATTGTCCAAGTAAATCGTACACTTGGCTTACTGTGTAAAAAGTAACGCTTGTACAGGCGTCCAATTTTGAAGTATATTATATACACAAATTCTTGGTGTTAGTGCAATCGAAAGGGAAATATACCAAAGTAAAGTATGTCTTTACACAATAAAAGCTATGAGGTATGGGGATGCGGCGCATGCAGATGTCGTCGTCTACTCCTACCCTCCAATGCCATGCACGAAACAGTAATTCTTTTTCCAAATATTCTCCGTTGTGTGCGATACATTTGCATACCGTTTAACCCACTTTTGAAACATGTCACTGAACCATCAACTTTATAATGACCGCACGAATTGTTGTATCGCATTGTTGAAAAGTAGTCTGCATTCACCGTCCTTCTGAGCCTCATGTGCACTAGGACGACCCTTATGATGTCCAGAAAGACGATACAAACTGCTTCTCATGAACCTCGTAGCCTTCGCTTCTTTCGTGGGGGACTGTCATGATTTTTTCACAGTATCAACATCCGTTTGTTTGCAGGCTCATGGTTATAGACCCGGGTATCGTCCGTGGTTACGATACACCCGTGGCTACGATATGGGACACAAATGTGTTGTCATTTTCAATCTTACGAAGAACTGTCATGGAGGCTGAAACTCGTACATGTTACATTACTAACCTGGGAAACCACCGAGCGCTCAAATGCGACCATTTTGATTATGATGTTAATATCCGCTGAACACTAGACTTATTAATTCAAGTACACTCCGACACATCTCTCACTGTCTTACGCCTTTCGCCGTAAATGACGTCCTTCTTTGTTTTAATGTTACCGATCGTCCACGCTGTGCATTATTAGTCCAACAATCACTAAATCGGAGATTCAATTGTAAAAACAAGGCTTATCGAAACACCACTGTATCTGTATATGTTTTTCAGTTTCTTGTCAGTGTCTGCTGGAGAAATGCCGGTTTGCTCACAGAACTGGATCGCCGTTCGGCGCGCTTTTTCTTCTTCAAACGTCGCTATTTTAACTAGGCTGTAATTACAACGACCAATATTCAAAGGTGCACCATTTTCAAACAAATAACATTTGACGTTCGAAAACTTCTGTGATTACGTCAAAAAAACGTTGCATCAAGTAGACGATACTAAATGCTGACATGGCTGAAAAAGAATTATTTTACTGAGTATACAGATAATGATTTCAATATGTTTAGTTAGGTTGCGCCGGTACGCACACATTGACCTAATCGATAATGCTCAATTCGCACGCTGTACATTTTAAATACAATCCACGCATCTATTTTAATGAAGGGAATGGGAGAATGTATGTGTTGTAAATTATGGCGATCGGACGTCGAATGAAAAACATAGAACAGAAAAAGAAATGTTAAGCACGATTTACTAGGATGTGCATGCAAGAGGTTTTTAAATTTCAAAACTGCAGACTTAAAGGGTCCCCTGGGGAGCATGCAAAAATCCGCCCATATTTTTTTTCTAGACGAGATCTCAGTAACCGCAAAACGTTCTTTTTTATATAAAATTTTGAAGATATGATAGATATCAATTAGAAATTTTTCTTTCCTCTTTAATTGCACGCCGGTGGGTCAGGCCTCAGATGCTATGATGGTTCCAGCGTAAAGGCTTACTGAGAATCAGAGAGAATCTGATTTTATGTAATGTTGGTTGGTGCCTGATGCTCTGTCTCTGGTCGGGCCCATCGTAGTCTAACTGTTGGTTTTCGTTTGCTCCAGCATTCCAGTGGTCTCTTGCTGTCGAGTCCTCACCGTTGTTTCATCTCTGTGGTTGTTTGATTTTTGTGTTCACGGAGATGTTGTACAGATGAGTTAGGAGGCCTTGATGCGGACTGAACAAATAATTTGTCTAAAGCGCGACGGAAGTAAGGGAAAGGAGTGTGGCAACGTAAATCGATTTAAGCCCCCCCCCCACACACACACAATTTTGTTTTAGATAGCAAATTGGCCATTTTTGTGGAAAATTAACTGTTCTTTTGGCTTCCCGCTATTGATGTTTCCATTAGAGTCTAGTTATTTCATGTTTGCGTTTCTTTCCCTTTGGTGTCTCTGATTGGTTTGTTTGTTTGATTTGAGGTTTAACGTCCCCGTCAACACTGTAAAATAAAAATCAAAAACGAGTTCCTTTTAGAGCAATGAAAATATTCATAAGAAAGAAGATGGAACATACTACGCAGTTTCGGCTAATAAAGCCTCATTAGTGACCCTGTAATGATCCGGCAACGAAAGCCAGAGGAAGCACACTGCAATTTTGCGAATTTCGAATAGGCAGTCGATTCAACGACTGATATAAATCAAAATGAGGTCCAAATAATTAAAAACCTGTCTAGAATTTGAGTCTAAACTAATAATTTATTTCTGATTTCTCAGAATATTCACGCTGATCTCAAAGGACCAAAAGTAAAATATAAACTGCACTATGGTTGATGTACGGGGAGACGTCATTTTAAAGACGTGATTGGAATTGTGTGTTAATTGTATCGATTCCTTATCATTGCCGTCACTTATATGTTGGATAGTCTGGTCACCACATGTTAAGAAAAGAGCTAATGACTCGATTTACCGTTGTTCCGTTTTGTTTACTGTCACGCCATGTTTAGACTTCTTTCCCTAGTGATATTGGAAAGAAAATGGGATCTGACTTATCAGTTTCTGATCGTCTCTTTAATTCACAATTCCAATGTAGACTCTAACAAAGTGACAATAAATGGTCAGCACAGGGGAATTTAAAACGTAAATGAAACAAATAGAAGTATCTTTTGAGGCTTAATTTGTCAGTTCCTGATCGTCTCTTTAATTCACAATTCCAATGTAGACTCTAACAAAGTGACAATAAATGGTCAGCACAGGGGAATTTAAAACGTAAATGAAACAAATAGAAGTATCTTTTGAGGCTTAATTTGTAAAATGTGTAGTTATGTCATAATCAGTTATTTTCGGTAGTTCATAATACTAGACTCAAGTTATCAAAATGTAAAATTGATAAGTGTACAATTTAATAAGTGGACCTGTTATCCAAAGCATTGCGGAACGCCCATAAAACGCGGAATTTTGACCGACTATATCATTACGGTATGTCTGCTATATAAATATGTTCTATAAAGGGGTTATCCTTTGGAAGCAAGGAATATGAAGTGGTACAGTAAATGTTTTCTGAACCAGACTAGCTAGTTTCGGCCGTTTAGATCTCATCAGTGACCCTCAAATATTTTCAAAATTCCACAATGGAATGAATGATCCCAAAGGACAAGAAAATATAAACTACACTTTGATGTAGGGCAGGGAGACATTTTACGGCCGCCACACATTCCCAGCATCCGTAAGACACAAAGTCTCGTAAGATTTGCAAATCAATATGCCCAGGAAACAAAAAGATCACGAACATTGATACGTAATTAATAATAATAATAATAATAATAATAATAATCAACTTTATTTATAGAGGGTAAAACATTTAGTACTAGTACTAATCTTCCATGTGGCCCTCTTTTTCATTTTTTCCGGGTAGAAACCAGTGCTTAACAATTTGGATAAAGTGTCTATAAAGTGGCCACGTAAAATCGATTTAAGCCTTCCAGTGGAATTCGTTCCACTGACCGTTCCAAGGCGGTCCTTCTGTCGGGACTGATTTTTGTTATGATTTGTCTTTGTGTCTTGAGTTTTTGTGTCGCTTATATTATCTTATACTGAAAAGCCAATTGGCCATTTTGTGGGAAAGTAACTGTCCTTTTGGCTTTCCGCTGTTTATGTTTCCAATAGGGTCTGTTGTTAAATGTTAGTGTCTCTTTCCCTTTGTGTCTCTGATTGGAGCTGTAGGTTAATTGTATCGATTCCTGACCAATGCCCTCTTTTCTATTTTGCTTAAGGACACACCAATTGGTGCTTGCTGGGACCGAACCGGCTACCTCTCGATCTACAATCTGATGCTTTTTTTACACTGTACCGCAGCGCTCCTGCTTAGAGTTTTAATTCTATATATACCAAATGAATAGTGTTTACAAGTTGGCTTCAAAACAAATGTCAAACAGTCATAAGACCTTAACCAGACATCCATAAAACACATAGACTAAGACTACCGAATACATTATAAGATAACTTTTCGATTTCAAAAGGAAGACGATGGCTTATAACGACAACTTTCATAAACTACGCAAAGCCTTTTTTAAATGTAATAGGCGTCATCACTTTTTAATTTCAAAACTCAATGTTGGACTTAAATGTTATGTAATTGTATCGAGTCCAGATCATTGCCTAACATTCAACTGTTTATCACCTATTAAGGGTTATTGAAACTAGCTAGTCTGGCCCAGAAAACATGTACACTCCATATATTTCAGTTCTGTAGTGTATTCCTTGCTTCCAAAGGATAACCCTTTATAGAACGTATTTAGCTTCACTACAGCTGGTGTGTGGGAATGTGTTGCGGCGGTAAAACGTCTCCCTGCCCTACATCATAGTGTAGATTATATTTTCTTGTCCTTTGGGATCATTGATTCCATTGTGGAATTTTGAAAATATCTTAGGGTCACTGATGAGGCCTAATTGGCCCAAACTAGCTAGTCCGGCCCAGAAAACATGTACACTCCATATATTTCAGTTCTGTAGTGTATTCCTTGCTTCCAAAGGATAACCCTTTATAGAACGTATTTAGCTTCACTACAGCTGGTGTGTGGGAATGTGTGGCGGCGGTAAAACGTCTCCCTGCCCTACATCATAGGGTAGATTATATTTTCTTGTCCTTTGGGATCATTGATTCCATTGTGGAATTTTGAAAATATTTGAGGGTCACTGATGAGGCCTAATTGGCCACGCTAGCTAGTCTGGCCCAGAAAACATGTACACTCCATAGATTTCAGTTCTGTAGTGTATTCCTTGCTTCTAAAAGGATAACCCTTTATAGAACGTATTCGCAAAATCATTCTTCGATGTAAGATAAGATAAGATAAGATAAGATAAGATGTGATTTTTGTGTTCTCGGAGATGTTGCGCTGATCATTTATTAAGAGTAGAAGTGGCGGCAATGATCAGGAATCGATACAATTAACCCACAGATTCCATCAACGACACCAAAGGGAAAGAAACACAAACATGAAACAACAGACCCTAATGGAAAAATCGATAGCGGAAAGCCAAAAGGCCAGTTACTTAGCCACAAAATGGTCAATAGGCTATGCAAAATAAAATAATATAAGCGACAAAAACACCCAAAGACAAACCATAACAAAAAAAAAAAAAAAACGCGACAGAAGAACCGCATTGAACACAAACAAAAGTTGTCAACCGTGATTGGGTTAACTACCGTGCATGCAATGCTTGAAATAATATAAGCGACAAACACCCAAAGACAAACCATAGCAAAAATTAACCGCGACAGAAAAACCGCCTTGGAACGGTCAGCGGAAACGAGTTCCACTGGGGGGGGGGGGGGGGGGGTGGGGGGCTTAAATCGTGGCCACAATCCTCACCCTTACTTCCGTCGCAATTTGTTCAGTCCGCATAAAGGCCTCCTAACTCACCAGTGCAATATCTCCGTGAACACAAAAATCAAACAACCACAGAAATTAAACTAAGGTGAGGACTCGACAGCAAGAAACCACTGAACTGCTGGAGCAAAAGAAAACCAACAGTTAGACTCCGATAGGCCCGACCAGACACAAAGCATCAGGTACCAACCAACATAAGACTTTACGCTGGAACCGTCATAGAATCTGAGGCCTGACCCACCGGCGTGTAATTAAAGAGGGAAACAAAATAGAAGTGGAGGCAATGATCAGGAATCGGTACAATCAACCCACAGCTCCCATCAGAGACACCAAAGGGAAAGAAACACAAACACGAAACAACAGGCCCTAATGAAAACATCAATAGCGGAAAGCCAAAAGGTCAGTTACTTTCCCACAAAATGGCCAATAGGCTATCCTAAATAAAATAAAATAATATAAGCGACACAAACACCCAAAGACAAATCATAACAAAAATAAACCGCTACAGAAGAATCGTCTTGAACACAAATGAGAAGTTTGAGATTGTAAATTTTCCTTTTTTGGACGGTGATGTTCCTCGTGCGCCATCCTATGGCGTTTAAATTTCGCAATTAATTCTATTTGCCACAGTGTGCAGTAACTGTGTTATATGACCGACTGCATGCATGGTAGTTAACCCAATCACGGCTCACATCTTTGCTCCCCTCTTTAATTGCACGCCGGTGGGTCAGGCCTCCGACCGCCAGGTTTTATGACGGTACCAACGTAAAGTCTTATGTTGGTTGGTACCTGATGCTCTGTCTCTGGTCGGGCCCATCGGAGTCATTTTTTTTTTTTTGCTCCAGCATTTCAGTGATTTCTTGCTGTCGAGTCCTCACCGTTGTTTCATCTCTGTGGTTGTTTGTGTTCACGAAGATGTTGAACGATGAGTTAGGAGGACTTCATGCGGACTGAACAAATTATTTGTCTTAATCGCGGCGGAAGTAAGGGCGAGGATTGTGGCCACGTAGAATCGATTTAAGCCCCCAGTAGACTTCGTTTCCACTGACCGTTCCAAGGCGGTTCTTCGGTCGCTGTTAATTTTTGTTATGGTTTGTCTTTGGGTGTTTGTGTCGCTTATATTATTTTATTATGGATGAAATTTTGTGGGAAAGTAATTATTACAAGATGCTACCGCCTGTTCTAAAAATAATGGTTTTAGGTGAACGGATTCTTACAAAGATTTGGACACTTATTTAAGGTAGAAGTAAAACAAAGATCAGGAATTGATACAATTAACTTACTCCACCCACAAAAGACACCAAAGGGAAAGAAATACAAACATTAAGCGACCAGACCATAATGGAAACCTAAACAAAGGAAGGCAATAAGGACAGTTACTTTCCCACAAAATGGCCATATGGCCATCCAAAACCAAAAGACACAAGTGATACACACAGTAAGTAACAAACAACAACATAAATAAATCGCCACAGAAGAGCCGCCTTGGAACGGTCAGTGGAAGATTTCCACTGGGGGGCTTAAATCGATTTTACGTGGCCACAATCCTCGCCCTTACTTCCGCCGCGATTTATACAAATAATTTGTTCAGTCCGCATGAAGGCCTCCTAACTCATCAGTGCAACATCTCCGTGAACACAAAAAATCAAAGAACCACAGAGGTGAGACAACGGTGAGGACTCGACAGCAAGAAACCACTGAAATGCTGGAGCAAAAGAAAACCAACAGTTAGACTCCGATGAGCCCGACCAGAGACAGAGCATCAGGCACCAACCGACATTATCTCTCTAATTTTCAATAAGCCTTTACGTTGGACCCGTCATAGAATCTGAGGCCTGACCCACCGGCATGCAATTAAAGAGGGAAGCAAAGTTGCCAAGCCTTCTTGGAGGTGGAGAGGTATAACACAATCTGGTGGAAAGGGAGGACTAAACCCCTCCTCTCTCTATTATTCCGGTTATTATATCAAATTTGATTATAAACTCAGTTACACAGGTGTTTTGGTATGAAGTTGAATTTCCCAGCTGTGGACGGCTGTCAAGCATATCAGCTTACCTTGCAGGCGCTTGTCTTTGAGTTTGTGTGTCGCTTATGTTATTTTGTTTTGGATAGCCAATTGACCATTTTGTGGGAAAGTTACTGCCCTTTTGGCTTTCCGCTAGTGATGTTTCGATTAGGGTTTAGTTGTTTCATGTTTGTGTTTCTTTCCCCTGGTGTCTCTGATGGGAGCTGTAAGTTAATTGTATCGATTCCTGATCATTGCCTTCACTTCTATTTTATAAGAGGCAAATTCTGCAACTGGCAGACTTAGAAGATGCAGCTCAACCCTTGCATCGATTCAGTTGGATAGTACACTGACCCAGATGAAAATGATGGTCATTTACCATCAAGTAGCATGTTCGCCTTGGTGTTCCATGGCCCTGGGACCACGTTTGGCCAAGTTTTGTAAAATGGCTCCAAGACCACATAATTTGATGACCGTGATCATATACCATGGTCTCAGGTGACAATGATGTCAGTTGACCCTGCACACCATGGTAGACGATGGTCCATATTGACCATGGCGTCGACAAGACCATAAAAAACCATGTCCAGTCATTTTTATCTTCATTTAATGTATAGAACCCTACCAAGCTGAATGAATTCGTCCAGTTCAAGATGCCAGCCAATCATGTTTTATGACATTTAATGCTTTTTAAGCCCCCAGGCCAACAGGCAGATACATGTACTTCCATACATTATATTATTGGAATTCTGTTGACAACATTTTCGAAATTCATCTCCTTGTGGTAATCCAAGTGTTAATGTAGGTGGCAAGCTAGATGCATTATTCTTGTCTGCATAAATATAAATATCTAATTAAATCAAATAATTAGAGTTTGAACTTATGAAGATAAATGAATATCTATATTAAAAATATCAAAGGAGGATATAAATTCCAAGGGAGTCTACTGTAACTTCAAACTTGAACTAAATCAGACTAGACAGTGCCCCGTGTTCTTGGACCTTCCTTGACAATATGTCAAGACCATCCACTGAATCAATGGATGTCCGCTGAGTCCATGTGTCTACTGGGCTTACTGACAATTCTGACAATGGACAATTCTAGGGAGGGGTGATTTTTTTTACAAACAGGTAGGGCCTTTAAGTCAAAGCTGCAAGAAATCAATTGTTAAATTTTGATGCTACGAATTAGAGTGATGTATTTAATACACTGTTATTTAACCAGAGCTAATTTTGAACATGGTTAGCCATGATGCTGTCTTGGCTATGGCGGACCATGGTTAGTTAGAAATTTTATGACAGTTGACCATGATCAACCATTGTCAACAATCGTAGTAATTTTTCCCTGGTTTCTACTTATGAACAGCCATGGTTTAGCAGGTAAACCAAGGTTAGTTGACATTTATGACAATTGACCAATTTTTTTACCCCCTTTCAAACCACTGACAACTATGGTTTTGTTTGTTTGATTTGCGATTTAACGTCCCCTAGTCTGTATAGATCACACGTTGCTTTCATTTTTACAGGACTTTTACCGGACATTGAGATGAAAGGACAGCTCAAAATTGAAGTGATGGCAATGATCAGGAATCGATACAATTAACCCACAGCTCCCAACCTAGACACCAAAGGGAAAATAACACAAAGATCAAACAACTAGACCCTAATGGAAACATCAATAGCGGAAAGCCAAACGGTCAGTCACTTTCCCACAAAATGGCCAATTGGCTATCCAAAACAAAATAACATAAGCGATACACACTCAGAGACAAACCATAACAAAACTAGAATTTGTTTTTCTACAAAAACACGGATGTCTCCCCCGTTTTTGACCTCTAAGTACAACCTTGACATTGGAGGTATTGAGCTGGGTCTTGTGTGCAACACATCATCTAATGCAGATGAACATTTCTGCAAAGTAACTGCAAAAATGTTCATAGAAAAATCAAAAAGTTATTGGCCGTACACAAAAAAAGCCTTTTTTTACCTTTGACCTCTTAGTATTTCCTTGACCTTTGAGGTACAACACATCGTCTCATGATGGTTAACGTTTCTGCCAGGTAATTTCATAATCCATCAAAGAATAAGGAAGTTATTGACTGTCCCTTTTTTACCTTTGACCTCTAGGTATGACCTTGACATTGGAGGTATGGACCTTGGTCTTGCACATGACTCATGGTCTAATGACGGTGAACTTTTCTGCATGGTTACTTTATAAAGTCCATCCAGAAATAAAAAGTTATTGACTGGACACCAACCAAAAAAAAAAAACTTTTTTTACCTCTGACATCTTAGTATGACCTTGATCGTGGAGGTACCGACCTGGGTCTAGCGTGCACCACATCGTCTCATGATGGTTAACATTTCTGCATCCAAAAATAACAAAGTTATTGACCAAACACGAAAAAGGTCCCTTTTTCACCTTTGATCTCTATGAATGACTGAATCCGGCCCGCACACTAGTACTGGTAAACCGCTTAGAGGATCTAAGCCTGTCCAGGAACTGCGGTGCGAGGCGGACCGTCCATGCTAATAAACCCTATTGGTTTCATTGGGCGACAGGGCTTGAGATGTCATTTTATCTCAATGTCGGGTAAAAGTCCCACAAAATTGGAAGCAACGTCTCCAAAATGACCTTTACAGTGTTGACGGGGACGTTAAACCTCAAATCAAACAAACAAACTATGAATGACCTTGACATTTTAGGTACCAAACTGAATCATGCATGTAACACATCGTCTCATGATAGTTAACATTTTGGAAGTGTCTGCTGACAGCCGGCTGGCACCAGACTTTTAGGTCTAGTGACAGCCGGCTGTCACCAGACCTAAAAGTGTGCTGACAGCCGGCTATGGTATTTGTTCAATAATAAGCATATTCGTTTTCACTTTTAAACATTTCCTTTTTCATGAGGTACTATACTGCTTCAATATTTTTTTTTTGAAAGTTAAGGATGCAATATTTTTCTAGGTGGACTTGTATTTTTGGTAAAATTATGCGTTTTATATGGTATTATTGTAACTTATAAATTATAATCAGTACATGTATAAAGCGCAAGAAGGATATTTTTAGGCATACCACCAGCAGAACTTATATGTTCAAACTGTGGATAAGGCATAACTTAGATTTAAATCCCAACACTGGTTGTTTTTGCATGTGCAAAACGGGGAAGAGTGTTGGGCACACACTTCATCTGGGTTTGAACAACACTGAGATGGAACTAGAACGTCTGAGATATGGCACAAATGCTTTTATACATTGATTTTTGACAGATGCTGCAATTGTAATTTTGTGATCTCAACTTGTGATTCGCTGAATGCAAGTCTTCAAGAATAAGTTAAAAGTGCATGCTACCAAAAAGCACCTAGCTGAAGAATAAATACATGGCCAAGGTTTTTTTTTCAGTTAACAAAGAAGAAAATTAGTCTAGCGTCGAATAATTATTTTCATCAGAGATGGGCCTCCCTGGTCTATTTGTTGTGAGTAAGAGACTTTTAATCATTAGCTCGTTCACCAATGTGGTTCGTGCTTTGCTCGGGCCAAATGCTAGGCACCAAATTCTGAAAAGGAAGATCAGGTGGTTTGTCATCAGGTCGCCCACTTCTGATTAATGGTCGGCTCAAAATAAGAGATATAATCTTGAAAGGGCCATAAAATGAAGAAAACAAAAAACGGTACCAAGTTGTCACCCCCTCCCCCCCCCCCCCCCCCCCCAAAAAAAAAAAAAAAATAAAAAGAAAAAAAAAGAAAAATAGACTTGGAAAGAGCACAGGCTCACACTGCAGTGGTTCAAGCATTGCTCGAGCCATATGTCATATGTGTGAGGCCATGTTCTGCAAGGGAAGGTCATATGGAGTTTCTCCGGGTAATCTGATTTCGCCCACTTCTGAATAACAATAGGTTTGAAATAAGTGAATACTAAGTTGTTGGCATCTAGAACATATAAAAAAGCACAAAGAAAGCCCAACGTCTTGACCACGATCTAAGTCATCATTATTAGGCAGGCATCAGTGGCCTAGTGGATAAGTGCGCTGACTCTTAATCATTAGGTCTCTCACCGCTGTGGGTTCGAGCCTGGCTCGGGTCACATGTGAGACGCCAAGTTCTGCAACAGAAGGTCAGGTGGTTTTTCTCCGAGTACTCTGGTTTTCGCCCACCTCTGATTAACGGTCAGCTCGATATGAGTGAAATAATCTTGAAAGGGCCGTAAAACCAAAACAAAAAAAAAGTCATCATTTTTGCATTGCATACAAAGTTTGAGGCTTCCAGCTTTAGTATTTCCTGAGAAATCTTTGACAAAATATCGATCATTTGCCTATATGGGGAGAACGAAGGATCAAAGAAGTACAATTGTACAAATAAGCCGAGAAAGCTCACTGACTCTTTAACAATATAGATCATTATCGCATTGCAAACCAAGTTTGAGGCAGAAAATTCAAGAAGTTTTTGAGGAAAAAATAACATCAGCCTATATGGAGAGAAAGAATAATGAAGGAACAAATTAACAAATAAGCTGAGAAATCCATTGTTTATACATGTACACGATCTAAGGTATCATCATTGCAGTGCATACAGAGCCTAAGGCTTCTAGCTTTTGTATTCCTGAGAAATCTTTGACGAAAAACTTAACATTGGCCTACATGTTCATGTATATAGAGAGAAATGAAGAGTGAAAGGACAAGTGAACAAATAAGCCAAGAAAACCCATTGGCTCGATGTTACATGATATAAGCCATCATTATTGGATTGCACACCATTAGTCTGAGGCTTCTAGCTTTTGTAGTTCCTGAGACATCTTTGGTGAAAAAATAATATTGGCCTATATGGAGAGAAGGAAGAATGAAAGAACAAATAAGCCGAGAAAGCCCATAATCCCTTACACAATATAAGACATCATAATGGATTGCATACCAAGTTTGAAGCTTCTAGCTATTGTAGTTCCTGAGAAATCTTTTAGGAAAGATTTAATATTGGCCAAAATGGAGACAAAGAAGAATGAAAGAGAACAGATGAACAAATAAGCCAAGGAAGCACATTGTCTCTGCACATTGTCTCTTACATGATATTGTATGTCATGAGCATTGTATTGCATACCAATGAGGCTTCTAGCTTTGATAGTTCCTGAGAAATCTTTGATGATAAATTTAACATTGGCCTACATGTATATTGTGAGAAAGAAGAATGAGAAATAAGTATCTAGAAAGACACTACACAAGTCAACATCATTGCACAGTATACCAAGTTTGAGGCTTCTAGCTTTTACAGTTCCTGATAAATCTTTGTCAAAACATTTTAACACTGACCTATATAAGGAGAAAAAGAAGAATGAAGAAAAAGATGAACAAATAAGCCTATAATGCCTATTGTCTCTTTTGACTGCAGACTGTATCGGGTTTGAGGGTTCTAGCTTCTATGGTTCTTGAGAAATCTTTGACAACAAATTTCAAACTGGCCTATAGGGAGAGAAAGAAGAAAACAAGAACAAATGAACAAATTTATGCCAAGAAAGCCAATTGTCTTTTACAGGATATGTCATCATTATTGCATTACAAACAAAGTTTGAGGCTTCTAGCTTCCATAGTTTCTAAGAAGTCTTTGGTGAAAAATTTAACATGACCGGCCTATATGGAGAGAAAGAAGAATAAAATGATGAACAAATAAGCCCAGATAGCCTATTGTCTCTTAAAATTACACAATATAAAGTAGAAGTAAAACAAAGATCAGGAATTGATACAATTAACTTACTCCACCCATAAAAGACACCAAAGGGTGTATAGTTATTATCATTGCATTCTTTGACACTGGCCTAGATATGGAGAGAAATAAGAATATATGAACAAATAAGCAGATAACGCCTTGGCTCTTATTCTATACAAGTATGTGCGTCTAATTGGTGATCAAGAGGATGCCAGTTGGATACCTGCCGGGGTCGGCAACATTCTTTCATGGAGATTGATCATGAAATCTTTTTGACGGTCATTCTCTCCCTTCCGCTGATTCAAGAAGGACAGTTGTCAGTTTCTGGCGAAAGAATGTACACTGTACTGGTTGACTGCTTACATATAGGCCTGCCCAGGAAAAGTGTGGATAGATAAATTGACCGGCTCAAAAATGATCTAAAAAGTGTTGACTGGGCCATTAAACTCCAATGCAAACAAAAATATGATACGCATCATCATGATTGCATAGTATGGCATTGAAGTTTGAGGTTCCTAGCTTTTATGGTTGTTGAGCAATCCTTGACGAAAAATTATTGTCATACATGGACATATGGAAGGAAGGACAGATATAAACCAGTATGCCCCCACCCCATCCTTTTCAAAGTAGAGATACATGTATAGATTAAACAACAAAGACAAAATCATAGAGCTTTTACAGAAGGCGCCCCCTTAATTATGCATTAGATGACAGAGCTTTTACAGAACCATCCCTTAATTGTGCACAAAATCAAAGAGCTATTACAGAAAATCCCCCTTAATAATGATAGTTTGGCAGCAAGATTTCAAAACCTTACCAGTTATATGCCTCAACCTTTAGTTAAACATGGATCACCAGTTAATTCCTTCAGGTCTAGACTGATATGGAAACCCCACCCACTCAGGCTTCACCATGAAATATTAACTATATTTTTTATATCTAATAATTACTTTTCAACTTCCATTTTCACTAATAGAATTAGAATAATATCTCATAAAAAGAATATTAAATATTATAAAAGTGAAAAGATATATAAATGTCCTTACTATTGAACAAACAATATTGCTGGCTGTCAGCAGACTTTTAGGTCTGGTGACAGCCGGCTGTCACTAGACCTAAAAGTCTGGTGCCAGCCGGCTGTCAGCAGACCTCGCCCAACATTTTTGCCAAGTAACTTCAAAGTCTTCAAATTAAAAATAAGCAAGATATTGACAAAACCCGAAAAAAGGCCCCTCTTTACCTTTGACCTCTAACTATGACCTAGACATTTAATGTACCAACCTGGTTCATGCACCCAACACATCGTCCTATATTGGTTAACATTTCTGCCAGGTAATTTCAAAATCCATCTCAAAATAAGAAAGTTATTGACCAAACACGAAAAAGGCCCCTTTTTGTCCTTTGACCTCTATGTGTGACCTTGACCTTTGAGATACCCACCTGCCTCATGCACACCACACATCGTCGCATGGTTAATAATATTTCTGCCAAGTAATGTTAAAATCCATCTCAAAATAAGAAAGTTATTGACCAAAAACGAAAAAGACCCTTTTTTACCTTTGACCTCTAAGTATGACCTTGACCTTTAAGGTATCGACCTGCCTCATGCGCACCAAACATCGTCGTATGGTTGTTAATATTTCTGCCAAGTAATTTTGAAATCCATCTGAAAAAAAGGAAGTTAATGACCGAACACAATTTGCCCATTCATATATACATACCGACAAATTTCCAAGGGAGATAATTCAAAAAGTATAAATGCGAGAGTTATAGTTCTTGCGCACTGCACGTCGTCTAATGCTGATTAATATTTATATGAATTTTCGTGAAGATAGCTCGAACGGTTTTCAAGTTATAGAGCGGACACGAATGTGTGACAGACGGACAGACGGACAGACAGACGGACGTTCTCACGGATGTATACTTATGTGGCTATTTTTGGCAGGATTGATACTTAAGTGGCTACTTTTAGCCACTGAAAAGAAGTATTTTCGGTGTCTAACGGAAAAAATCCCATAGACTTACATTGATTCTGTCTATTTACATAGCCACCTAACTATACATTTGTTTGTGCGGACAGACGGACAGACAGACGCCCGGGGGAAAAACAATATGTCTCTCCGAAAAAAAAAATTCGGGGGAGACATAAATAAACCGCGACAGAAGACCCGCCTTTAAACGGTTAGTGAAACGAATTCTAAAATCGATTTTACCTGGCCATAGGCCTCGCACTTACTTCCTTTGCGATTAAGACAAATAATTTTTCAAACCGCATGAAGGCCTCCTAACTCATCAGCGTAGCATAGTAGAAGTAAAACAAAAGTCAGGCATCGATACAATTAACTCACTCCATCCACCAAAGACACCAAAGGGAAAGAAACACAAACATTAAGCGACCAGACCATCATGGAAACCTAAACAAAGAAAGGCCATAGGGACAGTTACTTTCCCACAAAATGGCCATGTGGCCATCCAAAAAAAAAAGACACAAGTGATATACACAGTAAGTAACAAACAACAACATAAATAAACCACCACAGAAGAACCGCCTTGGAACGGTCAGTGGAAAGATTTCCACTGGGGGGCTTAAATCGATTTATGTAGACACAATCCTCGCCCTTACTTCCGTCGCGATTTAGACAAATAATTTGTTCAGTCCGCATGAAGGCCTCCTAACTCATCAGTGCAACATCTCCATGAACACAAAAAATCAAAGAACCACAGACGTGAGACAACGGTGAGGACTCGACAGCAAGAAACCACAGAAATGCTGGAACAAAAGAAAACCAACAGTTAGACTACGATGGGCCAAACCAGAGACAGAGCGTCAGGCACCAACCAACATTACCTTGAATTAGATCTCTCTAATTTTCAATAAGCCTTTACGTCGGAGCCGTCATAGAATCTGAGGCCTGACCCACCGTGAACACAAAAATCAAATAAACACAGAGATGAAACAACGCTGAGCACTCGACAGCTAGAGACCACTGAAATGCTGGAGCAAAAGAAGACCAACAATTAGACTCCTATGGGTCCGACAAGAGACAGAGGATCAGGCACAAACCAATATTTCATAAAATTAGATACTCTCTAATTCTCAGTAAGCCTTTACGCTGGAACCGTCATAGATTCTGATATCGGACCCACCGGCGTGCCATTAACGAGGGAAACAAAGTTGTCAACCGTGATCGGGATAACTACCATGTATGCCGTCTGTCGTATAACATTAACATGTTGTACCCTATCTTTTTATTTCATGCATCTATATATATTTTTCTGAATTTACATACTAAGTCATCATTAAAATCGGGCTCCGATAGACCTTTTTGCACAACAGATTTAAGTTCAACATTGAATGTTGAAAAATCGGAATGACGTCTATAAAATTTTGAAAAGGCTGTGCGTAGTTTATGATACCGATAACCCTGATTAAGATGTTTAGCAGTTAACAATTCATTACGAGTGTTGACGTCAGTTTCATGACTAGACACTCTGGCAAATCGAATTAATTGCGGAATGTAAACGCCATAGAAAAGTGATATCATGAAGTGTCTTTCATAAAAAAAAAAAAAAAAAAAAACAAGAACAGATCAGACACTAGGGATGCGCAATTTGTACCCATTGGAATTCCCACAACTTGTCTAAATGACTAAGTACCAAATTTTGTCAAGAAGAAAGGTGAGAGCTTCACACACTTTCTGTCATGACCAATTAGTATAATGTTTATGATTTTCAGAAGTGAAAAAAGCATTTCTTACATTACACACAAAATAGTGGGAGTCTTCCCTATGAAATGTCCATTCATTTAAATCATTAAGTTTTTCATTTATAAGATTGTGAGGAAGGGTAATGTAAAGGGTGGAAAAAATCATAAGTAGACAGACTGTCGGTAAATTATATCGATTCCTAATCATTGCCATCACTTATATTTTGAAGCACGATAACGTTTGGATTTCAATTTATTAAAAACTTCATTTGATTTTTATGGACCAAAATATAAGCGAAGGTAATGATCAGGAATCGTCGATACAATTAACCCACAGCTCCCAAAAGAGACATCAAATATTTTTCCCTAATCTTTCAAAGACTTTGTCGCAATATTTAATCACATGTTTTTATGGCAGCAAAACCTGAAGTTTATAATTTGGGGAGTTCCGTTGTGGTACTAGAGCTTGAATTTGCAATAAACCGTGCGATGTATGGTCCTTTATGAAGGTTAGGCAACCAATATATCGCAGGAAGCTTGTCTTGGCCTTCTATAACACATACGGCAACTTTTGTGGCTGAATGACAAATGTGGTCATCAACTAAATAGAAGTAGAGGCAATTATCAGGAATCGATACAATTAACCCACAGCTCCCATCAGAGACACCAAAGGGAAAGAAACACAAACATGAAGCAACCAACGGAAACACCAACACCGGAAATCCAAAAGGACAGTTACTTTCCCACAAAATGGCCAAAAGGCTATCCAAAAAATAATGATATAAGCGACACAAACACCCAAAGACAAACCATAACAAAAATAAACCGCGACAGAAGAACCGCCTTGGAACGGTCAGCGGAAACGAATTCCTATGGGTTGGGAGGGGGGGGGCTAAAATCGATTTACGTGGCCACAATCATCGCCCTTACTTCCGTCGCCACGTAGACAAATAATTTGTTACGTCCGCATGAAGGCCTCCTAACTCATCAGTGCAACATCTCTAAAGCTGGTTTTCCCGTACAGCCCTCCGAAACAGAAATGGAGGCAATGACCAGGAATCGACACAACCAACCCACAGCCCCGGCGAGAGACGCCAAAGGAAAAGAAACACAAACACAAAACAACAGACCCCAACGGAAACACCAACAGCGGAAAGCCAAAAGGACAGGGCTCACCTTCCCACAAAGTGGCCAATGGGCTATACAAAATAAAATAATATACGCGACACAAACACCCAAAGACAAACCATAACAAAAACCAGTGCTTCAGCTGCAGTGCACGACCCGCCGGATGCTTTTAGCTTTATGAGTGTTACCATTTATGGGTCTGGCGGCCATTTTGGTCATGTGACCTGGACCTAAAACGGTTCTCCAAATAAATGCGCCTTATCGTAAGGAGCAAAAATATATCTTATACTTTAGTACTGTATTCTGAATCGTTTGCAGGACAAAATGCATTCTCACTTTTCCAATACAAAA
Organism: Lucinisca nassula; assembly: GCA_963580285.1. Lineage (NCBI taxonomy): Eukaryota > Metazoa > Mollusca > Bivalvia > Lucinida > Lucinidae > Lucinisca > Lucinisca nassula. Next base: position 75,319,863 of record OY757022.1, read on the forward strand.
GCATATGTGTCAAAGTTTGACCTAGGCACAAAGAAGGTCAAGGTCAACCCAGGGTCACCATTTTAGCAATTTATGATGGCCCTACGTCCCAGATGCTATTTATCAAGTTTCGTGGAAATCTGCCCAGTGATTCTGGAGAAGACTATTTTCGAATGGTTTTTACCACATATGGCTTGGCGGCCATTTTGGTCATGTGACCTGGACCCCATGAGCAAAATTCGGTTTACCCCATCCCATAGAGGCTCCATATGAAATTTGACTTCAATCGGCCAAACGGTTGTCGAGGAGAAGCAGTTCGAAAATTTTCACATTTTTCGCCTCGGCGAGGCTATACTAAACGGAATGTTATATTTCGCAAGTTCATTGGTTAGATCTCATTGATATCTATCAGTATGCCAAAAATTGTTTAAATATTCCAAGCGGTTAAGTCACTATCACCAATTTTCACAAACGGGTTACGGACGGAAAGACAGACAGTCCATTTATGGCTTGGCGGCCATTTTGGTCATGTGACCTGGACCCCATGAGCAAATTTTGGTTTCCCCCATCCCATAGAGGCTCCATATGAAATTTGACTTCAATCGGCCCAACGGTTTCCGAGGAGAAGCAGTTCGAAAGTTTTCATATTTTCGCCTCGGCGAGGCTATACAAAATGGAATGTAATATTTCACAAGTTCATTGGTTAGATCACATTGATATCTATGAGTATGCCAAAAATTGTTTAAATATTCCAAGCGGTTAAGTCACTATCACCAATTTTCACAAACGGGTTACGGACGGACAGACAGACAGACCATATATGGCTTGTCGGCCATTTTGGTCATGTGACCTGGACCCCATAGGAAAATTTTGGTTTCCCCCATCCCATAGAGGCTACATATGAAATTTGACTTGAATCGGCCCAACGGTTTCCGAGGAGAAGAAGTTCGAAAATTTTCACATTTTTCGCATCGGCGAGGCTATACTAAATGGAATGTAATATTTCGCAAGTTCATTTATTAGATCTCATTGAAATCTATCAGTATGCCAAAGATTGTTTAAATAGACACATCCAAACAATACGTCATCGCTCAATAATACTATTTAATGGGACGTACCGGTGGTGGGCAAAAAACGTATTTGGCAGTTTATCGCCATTGTAAATGTGATGCTATTTTCTGTAACTTTGTATTTTGTTTGGACTCGAAACAACAAATTTGAACTTTAAACTTTTATAATAGACATTTCTTAGCTAGTAATTATTGGTTTCTAGAAGATTTGGGGATGTTTTTGATGATAATTACCTGTTAAACCTATGCAGGTAACGAGGCGGGACGGTCTTAATTATTTGTAATAAAAATGCGCAAAACGAATGACTAAATGCGGAAGAAGCATGAATGAACTCTAAAATATATATATCTACCCATTTAAAGTGTAATTCGATCGATTTTCTGTGACAGTCAACTAAAATATGCCCGTAATATTAAACCAATTTACAATGTGTTTATATGGAACCAGGGGCTTTTTGCCAACCACGAAAGTTCGTTATCGAAAGGAAAAGTAATTTTGCGCATGCGCATTGACAGGTAAACAAGGTCACGTGTCAAAACATTGGATCCGTCTATATTCCAAGCGGTTAAGTCACTATCACCGATTTTCACAAACGGGTTACGGACGGACAGACTGACAGAATGAAGAATGACACGGTGATTTTAGGGCACTCTTAGAAAATTAACCGACTTCAGTCGGTCGCTTTTTCTGCGGGTCGTGCAATAAACCGCGACAGAAGAACCGCCTTGGAACGGTCAGCGGAAACAAATTCCACTGGGGGGCTTAAATCGATTTTACATGGCCACAATCCTCGCTCTTACTTCCGTCGCGATTAAGACAAACAGTTTGTTCAGTCCGCATTAAGGCCTCCTAACTCATCAGTGCAACATTGCCGTGAACACAAAAATCGAACAACTACAGAATAGAAACAACGGTGAGGACTCGACAGCAAGAAACAACAGAAATGCTGGAGCAAACGAAAACCAACAGTTGGACTCCAATGGGCCCGACCAGAGACATAGCATCAGGTACCAACCAAAATAAGCCTTTACGTTGGAACCGTCATAGAATCTGAGGCTGGCCCACCGGCGTGCAATTTAAGAGCGAAGCAAAGTTGTCAACCGTGACTGGGTTACCTACCATGCATGCAGTCTGTCGTATGACATTTATGTTGCACCCAATCTTTTTATATCGAAGACTGATTTCGAGAAATTGGATGCTGAAGTCATTGCGGTTATAAATTTTTCTTAATTTATATACTAAGTCACCTACAGCCAATGGCCTCAGTTCATAGGCTCTAGTACAACCAAGTGCTTGCTGAAGATAGTTAACATAGTGGAACCATCAAACAACGACCACATTGTTAGCGGCCTTATCTGCTGGAGTCAAAACAAACTTCATATGAAATTCTTGAATACCTAGTTTAAGGTGTCGTAAAGACGTCTTAGAATTAGGAGGTAAATCGTTGGTATTTTGAGAGTAGAAAGTAATGCGTTTGTTCACTTGTTTCAGAATGCTCGATTTCGGAAAAATAGTTATTACAAGAAAATAAAACAATGTAGAGAGATGAACCTTCGTGCAGTTATCAAATATGTTATTCATAATAATTTTATACCAAAATGACTACAATATATATCTTCATTGTGACAAGGGACGAAATATAAAATCTTTGGATCGGCATTTTTGGCTCGGCGGCTCGGCCCGGCCCGGCGCGGCCTTGAGTTTTATACCGACCAGGTAATATACGGGCGGTCTATACAGTTGAAAATAGGCTGCCCCAAAGAGCAAGTGAAGAGCTCGCTAGGCCCTCTTCAGTCAAACTGATTTCAGGCGGTAAAAGTGGTGGTAAGAAGTGTGCAAAAGATCACATGCAGGGTTAGAGAGCTAGGATAAGCATTTACTCTTTCAACGCTCAAAACAATTACCGTTACATCGTGGTGCGCGTCGGATGTCGAAATTTTGCAGCAAGGTCAAGGACATAAAAGAGAGGCTAGAAGCCTTGCTGCCGTGCGTCGGAAACACGACACCTAAAAACCAGACCGAACCAACAAACTACATCTATGACACTAGCTTTCACCGTAATGTTTAAGTTCATTTCTCAAGAACTATAGGAGCTTCATGAATGATACTTTGTGCTAGCTTGCATCGGAGAATGGCAGTTTTTTAATGTGTCCATGTGTGACCTTGACCTAGATTTTTTCGTGTGGTGGTTTTGCACACAACAGGCGCGACAAAGCCTTCGGCGGAATTCTTGTATACCGTAGCAAAGTTGTTTTTAGACAATTAACAAATCCTAGTCACACGACCACGTTGTGCTAACTGGAAACATGGCTATGAAAAGAATTTTTAAAATTTGTTAATTGGTCATCCATACATGGTTATCGTGAAAGGTCATATAAAAATATACCAAATAGATATAGTAATTAATATTCAACTGAGGTAATGGCTAAACTGAGGTAATGGCCAACTGAGGAAATGGCCAAGTATGACCGACTCATACTTGGCCATGACCGACTCAGTACATGAAGATAGATGGATAGGTACTCCGATTAAAAATAAAATTTGTCTAACAAAAACTGACGAAACGAACCACCGGAATAGGTCGAAATGACACAAGTCCAAATTTAGGCAGAAACGACCCAGGCCGAAACGACTCAGGACCGAAAAGACACAACAATGACATTTGTATCAATGAGATAAGAAAATTCAGTCACAGGTGGATTAGCGCATCTTTCTCTGTGCGATCACAGCAAGTACCTTGTGCTGCATGGCCAAGCGAAAGCTTTTTAAACTCTCAGTCCCTGTTTTTTTGGTCTGGTATACCCCAACGTTCGGTACTTGAGCCCGTTCTGTACTTGGTGTTCATTAATTATCTCCATGGTTCTATCAAGTCATCTCTCCGTTGTTGCTGATGACTGCGTCCTGTAAATTCTTATGCTGTATCATTCTACAAGATAACCTGGATAGAATGACAGAAGCAGTTCAATGTGATCAAATATCAAACGACGTTGTCACGGCACCCCTCAAACTACTCACTTCACCAGCAAACGTCAGATTACATCTCCCAATATTTTAGCATCACCATTGCTGACAATCTTGATATCTGTCTTCTTGAGTTTCTCAACCTGTTGAATCTGAAATGACACTGGGATGCCAAAACGCCAATACATGTCTAAGCTGAGGGAAAATCAGTATTTCGTACGCACTATCCTCTGTTTGCCTGGATTCAAAACCCAAATTAAGTCTAAGAAATACTAATGTTCTAGTTGTTTTGGTTGTGATACCAACCCCTGCTCAATGGACATACAGGTGGACATATTTATTCTGGACTTTGAGAAGGCTTTTGAAACCACACCCCCTCATGAGCTCCTGAAGTCCAAATTATTTGGCTAAGGCATTAAAAAGATGACTTCCAAATTGAAACATTCCTTTCTGTGCAAAAGAAAACAGCGAGTTGTTGCTAATGGTGAATCTTCGATTAGTATGGGTCCCACAAGGGACTGGTCTTGATCCGCTGATATTCTCCCTGCACATTAGTGATATTTCAACTGTAAATGACTCAGAAATCAGACGACTGTGTTTGCTACCGGGAAAGTAGAGATACAGAGGAATCAGTGAAACTTCAGACTGATATAGAAAGACTAGGATGTTGGACTCGAAAATGGGGAATGCGATTTCAGATCGTTACAGATGACTATGAAGAGATCCAATAAATTGAGGCTTTTTACACCTTGGAGGAAACGGCCCTCGAGAATACGAATTCCATTAAATAACTTGGTCTGGCAATCACACATGATCTGATATTGAATACACACATTAGCAACATGTATACTAAGGCCAACAGAACGCTTGTTTTCCTGAGGCCAAATCTTCATCAGCGGCCTCATAATGTAAAACAAACAGCATATTAAGGACTTGTTCGCACAAACTTGGAATACGGTAGCTGTATCTGGGACCCAATGCAGAAAAGGAAAAAATTCAAAATATAGTTACTTGATAACAAGCAATGACTGTTTCAAAACTGGTATACTGGTATGACTGGAATACTATGAAAATTAAGATGGGAGTCTCCCAAGGAAAGGAGAAGAGAAAGTAGTATCATACGGTTATACAAAGGTATAAAGGGTGCTGCCAGCATTTCAATAGATGACCCTGTCCCCCCGCGCCAGCTAGGCGCTGTAGAAATCACTAATCACTGGCATTTCAGACCCCTAGTGCCAGAACTGGCATTTACAAAGAATGGTTCATACCTCAGACCATTAGAGATTAGAATTCCTTCCCGATTCAGTCATTTCCATTGCTGAAGGTGCTGAGTGTAGCTACCCTCGTAAGGTTTGGTGAGAGATTGGAACTAACTTCCCATATCACAGGTCCTGCTGAATGCATGTTGGTGATGGTGGAACAAATTAGCATCTGTGACATGCTTAACGAATTGGAGAGGCCATCCCACGAGTCCTGTCTTAAACAGTTCCTCTAAAATATCCTTTAAAACATAATTATTGATACATTGTCTCAACATGTTTAAGATACCTGAACCTGTTTTATTTGTTTATTCTAAGGTTTTACGCTCCCATCAACGCTATTAATGTCACATTGAAGACGTTCCTTCCGACGTTGCGAGACTTTTACCTGACATTCAGATGAAATGACGTCTCAAGCCATATCGCCAAAAGAATCTGCTATGATTTTGCCGATGTAGTGTAAAAGATGCATCAGAATTAAACAACACACTGTTTTTATGTGCTTGTACGTGTACCAATCAATGCCCTGAAGAATGTCCCCCCCGAACTGTTATTCCTTGCGATCACCTTCCTCTTTTGGTAGATACCAAGACTGCAAAGGAGATAAAAAGGCCGTATGATGTATACATGCTAAATAATTATTCATTCGAAATAGTTTCAAGGACTCATCCTGTGATTTTAGCTAAAATCTAAATGTTGCCATCCACTTATCCGAGGAAATGGTCAGAAACCGACTCAAGATAGGACTGGATAGGAAGACTAATGAACCTTACCACCTACTGATAAACCCACAATGCACTTGCATAAAGAAACAAGTTCTAAGGACGTATATGTAAAAACATGTTTGTACTTAAACATCATAATTATCTGCATCACGACAATTTCTCCATCATCATCTGAAAAATAATCTGACTTAATTGCATGAAAGAGACATCATTCATCATTCCAGGCTATAATGACCTCTGTTTGAGCCTTTGGTTTCTCAAAATAGAAGTACAGACAATGATCAGGAAGCGATACAATTAACCCACAGCTCCCACACAAACACGAAACAACTAGACACTAATGGAAACATCAATAGCGGAAAGCCAAAACGACAGGTACACTCCCACAAAATGGCCAATTGGCTATCCCAAACAAAATAATGTAAGCGATACACACACAAAAAGGCAAGCCATAACACAAATAAACCACGACAGAAGAACCACCTTGGAACGGTCAGTGAAACGAATTCCACTAGGGGGCTTAAATCGGTTTTACGTGACCACCATCCTCGACTTTACCTCCGTAGCGATTTAGACAAATAATTAGTTCAGTCCGCATGAAGCATTCCTAGCTCATCAGTGCAACATCTCCGTGAACACAAAAATGAAGCAACCACAGAGATGAAACAATGATGAGGACTCGACAGCAACTACCGTGATGACCAGAAGAACCTCCGCTAGGTGGTTGCAAGCCTAAACTACTTTGAAAGAGCATAACTGATTGGCCGAGCTTAACATAGCTTAACATAGCCATTGGCTGCCTGAGTTTCAAAAGTGACGAGTTTTCAACAGCAACAGAAATAAAAGAGACTGAGCCAGGAAACAACTCCCTTTGCTTATTGGAACGTTTTGGGTTTCTTGGCTATTTCTTTGCGAAATTTCTATCGTATATCCGACCAGCTGTGAGCGGGCCGGAATCAACACTGTAGTCTGTTAACTTTATTATAGCACTTCAAACTTTGTAATACCGGCACACATGAAGACCAACAACAATGTCCAGTTATACAAAACACATTATGAAACGAATTGCACAAGAAAACGTAAACGTTGTTTCAATGTCAAAAATGCCATGTTATCATGGTTTTTGTTTGTTTGATTTGAGGTTTAACGTTCCCGTCAACACAGTATAGGTCATTTTAGAGACGTTGCTTCCAATTTTGTGGGACTTTTACCCGACATTGAGATGAAATGACATATCACCCCTGTCGTCCAATGAAACCAATAGGGTTTATAAGCAAGGACGATCCGAGTCGCACCACTTCGCCTGGACTAGATCCTGAAAGCGGTCTACCAGTACGCGTGTGTGGTCGTTTTCAGCTCTGCGTGGAAGCATCATGCAGCCCATATATTTCTTTAAGCCCCGATGGGCGGGGGCGGCATATTATCATGGTACTCCAACACAGGTATTATTTTCGTTTCTCTAGAATTTTTTAGTAAAACATTTGCGTTTCTCATCAAGCACTCCAGGGCTTTGAATGAGTGTGGCCAAGTAATGTTGGATGTTTAGAAACATCCGAAAGATGCTTTCAGACAACGGATACACAATCTGGCAAAAATAGATTTCTCTTTTCTATATATGATGGTTTTTTGCACCTTTTAGAGTTTTAGGGTTTTAACAGTATGTTCTATAAAAAGTTATGCATTTGAAAAATTTATAAGAAAGACACAGAGAGCGCCATAATCACAAGACGCAGACCAGTCTCGACACCAAGAGGAAGAGGAAACACAAAACTAGAAACATTACGAGTGTTTATGAAATGGAACAATCAGCCCTCTCTTCCCCACACGGGGTGATCAGACCATTAGAAAACATTAAACAACAACTCACAACGAATTCGCAGACATACAACAAAAATAACAGCAAAATACCAACACCAACTACCGCCTTAGAACGGTCAGCAGCATATGCTACGGGGGTTGGGGTGGGGCTTACATATCTTTTACCAGCCGAATCTTCGCCCCATGTAAAACACCGCAGATTTCAAACATGATGGGAATAAATGCATGTCTGGAACAGACTAGCTAGATTAGGTCGAATAGGCCTCATTATTTAGCTTCAACTATTTTTAGAATTCCACAATGGAATCAATGATAAAAACTAAAACATACAAATTCCAAAATGCGATGAAAGGTATGGAACTTTCTGCTGCATATCCACATTTCTTAACATCAGTGAATTATTATACAAACAAATGGAAATAGCGTTTTGAGACTTTCTGGCTAAAAAAAGATGATATTCAGGAAACATCATGAGGTTAAGGGACTATCCGCGACCTGAAAAGTATTGCTAATGCGCGAAAGGATGAAAATACTGCATCGTTACTATATTCTGTATCCAGGCTCAGCTCAGTTTTATTGCTGATATGTTTTGTTAAAACTGCTGTCAATCTCAATATGCCGCTTTCTTCGATGCATTTCAAGACTGAAATACCGAAATACAAACTCTAGTCTAGGACAACATAGTCGACCATAAAGGGATAGTTTATCGCGCGAATGCACGATACCATTACTCTTTTCGAGCTCCGTGGTGAAGTGTTTAAGGTTCTCTCCTCATAAACCAGGGGTCTTGGGTTCAATTCCGGGCTTCTATAGACTTTCGGGTGAGTGTTTAAATAAAGATTTCGTCTCCGTATGACCTTAGCTGTTGGTGGGACGTAAGACCACACACACACACACACACACACACACACACACACACACACACACACACATACACACACACACAAACACACACACACACACACACACCTTTATCATTCATTTAATAGCTGGTCATTCACGAAAACTATAAAAATAACGTCTTGTTACTTTATATGCTAGTAGCTCAATAAAACCTTTTGTTCAGAAGAGAATGTGATTAAATATTGCGACAAAAATACATGTATTTAAATAGATAACATTGAAAAGTCATAGTCTAAGATAACAGCATACCGAGGTTCATCACAGATTACCAAAGTCAACCGTCTTCTGCCCTAGCATTTCAGTTATTTCATGCTATCGAGGCGTCATCATTGTTTCACCTCTGAATACATTTTGATTTATTTGTTCTTGGAGATGTCGCATTTTTTTACTGACCGTTCCAATCCGGTTCTTCTGTCGTCATTTATTATTGTTATTGTTCGCTTTTGAATGCATGCATTGATAACCTATCTTTATTTTAGATAGCCTTTCGGTTAGTTTGTTGGAAAGTAGCTGTCATTTTGGCTTTCCGCTTGTGACGTTTTCAATATAATGAAGTTGCTTTATGATTATATTTCTTTCTCTTTGGTTTCTTGGATAGAGGGTGTGAGGTAAATGTAATATACTAATAACGTTCGATTTAAACCTTCAGTATTGGCTCAGTAATCCAAACAAGTGTTATCGCATTATGCCGAAATAGATTAAGCCTATATTGGCAATGGAACTTCGCGGTTATTTAATCTGCAATAAACACTGTGCAGAAGAGCTTGGCGAGTGATGTTATAAAAAAGATCCCGTGTTAAGACGTCCCTCGTACATTTTTTGTCGTAAGACAGTTACATGCAACAAAACATTACAATAGGGCATAAATGTGTATGTTGCAGTAAATAATACTGGCGAGATTTCTTCTATCAATGACGACAGGTTGCAAGAATCGGAAGGAAAAAAATAAACCGGATTTTTAGAATGCTAGAATACATCATCTCTAGTGTGTGATTCTTTATTAATCACAACTTATCGGTCAGCTATAAGTAGACAAATGCTTTACGCTATGCGCTCGGGATTGACCTACGTAATATACTGACCTCTTTTTGAACAAATCACAGCTAGAGCTGACCTATTTCTCAAGCAGAAATTCAGGTCTTTAGTTTAAGCGACTGCTCTAATTGAGTATTCTTCCAACTACAACATTCTCAAATTTCGTTACAGTCGATCACTACTATGAGACAAGAAAACCAGATATAATCTTTGGATATGTCTACAACATACGTGCAGAATGTCAGGACACTACTGACCTGAATTTCGCTACAGACAGTCACGATATCATCTTTAATATAACGTTTGGACCTTTGACAACTACTACTACAGAGCGATCAACATCTGTTCAGCTAACTACGGTCGAATTTTTTACTTCAAAACTCTCAACCGCGACATTGATTTCATCATCTTCTGACCAAAAACCGTTTATTAATGAAACATCCTCGATGCGAACATCAAGAAGCGCCAACACATACGTAGTCCCAGCATCAACAGTCAATGAAATGTCATCTTCCGAAACACCGATAAACAGCGAGACGTCAAGGATAACCAGCAGTGCATCGTCGGTTTCAGAACATGATACATCAACAAAAGCTATTCATAGCAGCTTAGTATCATCTGGATTGTCGTTACCACTTAACAGTTCACCAGCTGCAGAATCAACAACCAAACAACCTGTGAAACCATCTCTAACAAGTATGCCTAATTCCGGTTCAACTGCTGTACTTTATTCTCAGAAAAACAATATTTCCTTTGACAACCCAAAGAATGTAATATCAGTCGTGATACCAGCTGTAATTGTGGCCGGTACGATCATGGCAGGAATAAGTTACTTTGTTTAAAGGAAAACCAAAATGACACGGAACATCCAGTCTGTACTTACTGTGTTATCTACATCGTGTATTCTTTCTCTTGTCCGAAGTCGAAATAGCCCTGCATTCGGAGTTCCATTATTGGATAATCTTAAGTTCGGAAAACCCAAAAGGACGGAAAACCAAGGACACGGATTGTGGCTGCGTAAAATCGATTTGAGCCCCCCACCCAAGTAAAACATTTTATTGACCGTGACTTACTAAATGGCAAACCTGAATTCATGCTGTTGTCCACGTGACCATCACTGATTTGGGAAAACCAATATTATGGTTATTAGTTTAACTTGAAAAGTTGCGCTTTTTTATCGATGCAAGAGTTAGGTCAGAGCTATCTATAGAGTCTTGACAGGAATCGTCTGCTGATTGGCAAACACCAAATACCCTGATCAGACGTCGCGGAATGTGGCGTCTACTCAGCAGGTGGCACAGGGACTACACTGTGTGCTTAAATAGCGCCATTTCAGGGTTAAACGAAATTGTTTAAGAATGCCAGGTTGCTCGCGTAATGAAAGAAAAACAATATCTAAATCTATGCCACGCTGTCACGCGACGTCTTTCGGAACATTCCATTCACTTTCATAAAACTGTTAGAAAAAATATATGCCAAGTAAAGTAAAATAGACTTTTCACACTTCCGCTAAGAACTTAATTTTAGAACCCTGAAATGTTTAAGAGCAAATGTGAGTAGCCCAGACTTTATAGGTGGTACCGTTATTAGACATACAGCGTAGAACCAGATCGGATAGACAGTATATTGCTTCTGATCACTCGCAGACTCTGAAAAGGGGCGGGGGTAGGGTGTGAATTTCAGGTATTTTGCAGAGGGTGAAAAACAGCATGAATCTGAGATAATTACCAAAAGGGGGGCTGCGTTTGCACCCTCCCCACTGTGTGCGGGCCTGCATCAACAGGTAAAATGAACATTTTTGTTTAAACATATCACTGACGGGGCTCTGTTACAGATCACTTTTATTCAGGAGCTGGGATGCAGTGGTGGGACTGAGCGAGGAGAAAAGAGAGGAGAAACTATGACAAACATTGTAGATGCTGATCAGAAGCCATCGATGGATCTACACTGTTTGCAGCTGGATAAATGTTAAACATGTAATATTTTTTCAAGCACAGAATTGAATACTCTAAATTCAGAAAGATGAATCAATATACGCGTATACAGAAGGGACATAATTAAACACCTTAACGAATGACAAGTACATGTAAATAATTTGACGGAAAATGCTACCATATTTTTTTCGGACAAAAATTGGCCTGAATACTTATCTAATAATGAAGCATTTACACGGGTTCCAATAGTCTACGTTATAAAGCAGAGAACCTGTTGTTTGCTATTGTCCGCGTGACTATCACTGACCATCTGCTGCCGCTGACCCTGAACAAGTCCAAGTGCTGGTTGTTTATAGCATCCCTTAGACGTCAGAGCGCAGCGTAAAAAGAAAATCTTGACTGTTCCCGTTTGTTTGTTTGTTTGTTTGAGGTTGAACTCCCTGTCAACAATGTATAGGTCATTTGGATACGTTGCTTCCAATTTTATTGGACTTTTACCCGACACTGAGATGAAATGATGTCACAAGCCATGTCGCGCAATGAAACCAATATGGTTTATGAGCATGGACGGTCCGACACGCACCGCTTTGCATGGGCAGGGTTAGATCCTCTGAGCGGTTTACCAGTACTCGTGTGCTGTCGGTTTCAGCTCTGCTTGGAGGCATCATACAGCCCATCTATATCCGCAAGCCCCGATAGGCGGAAGCGGGTGGACTGTGCTCGTGCACTTGGGCATTGGCAAACAGAAACTATATAATGAGACGCCACATAACACAATGTCTGATCAAATCTACTGTGCTTGCTTAAAGTTAAACGAACAGTTCGATTCCAAATTCAAGACTATTTTCCCAACCTACACACAGAGACCATCAACCCACCAGTACTCTCCGTGCTTTGAATTTTCTTTTTAGGCTGTGGACTATTATTTGTATAGCTTGTTTGTGCATGTATATATTACTATATCTTCTATATATAATAATTATGGATAGCATTTTTGAATTTTGTGGGATAGCAGCTCCTTTTTTGGCTTTCCGCTTATGACGTTTTCGTTATGTTGAAAATATTTTTTGTTGGTGTTTCTTTCCTGTTGGTATTTTGGATGGGACGTGCGAGGTATTTGTATCGATTCCTGAACATTGACTTCAATTCTATGTTGTGGTTATATTCAGCATAAATAGACGGCTATTGCAATGACAGTTCATAGGAAAAAATCTCTTAATTTAGACGGCGATTCCCAAGCAGCATTAGTCCTAGTACTAAGCGAATTAATATCTAAGTAATATCTAAGAAGCACAGGGATATAATTGTTTGAACGTGGTTTGTATGCATGTACGAGGTTTTCGGTCAGTTGGACAATGTATTCAGGAACTATATAGTTTAGTCAAAAGAATTTCATCACATGGTTCTACCTGTAAAAGGTTAAATGAGGGAAAAGCAAGATTTTCAAAGACTTGCTTGTTGAACCTATGTATTCATGGATGAGCAACAACTGAGAGCATATGGCGACGGGATCCCGGTTTAAATCCAAGGACTTAGGGAAGCCCGAAATTGAACCCAAGACTCCTGGTTTATGAAGCTAGTAGCTTAAGCACACAATGGACGCTTCAATTCATTGCTTAAAACATTAATGTATTTAGTTATTTGTAGATTTTTTCTTTATTGTTAATGAAAACTATTTACATGTGCATTTTGCCATACTTCTAGGACCTATATATATATATAACATGAGATGACCTATGTTAAGCAACAATATGTCAGTATGTGAGTCAAGCGAAGACTCAGATCACTCTATTCACCAAAACTGCATTATTTGCTGACTCCCAGCTTGTACAGTGTCAATATTGAAAGACGGGAAAAAGGGGTCTGGTTACCTGCTTTTCCAACACTTATAATCTTCAGATTAGGAACCAGCAGATAATGCAAAAAAGGTGAAAGCAACTGCGTAGTGTATATTTTGCGGTGTCTTGGCGCAAAGTGACCTTTCGCTTTTCAGGAAAATAGAAGTGAAAGCAATGATCAGGAATCAGTACAATTTACCCACAGCCCCCATCAGAGACACCAAAGGGAAAGAAACACAAACATGAAACAACAGACCCTAATGGAAACATCCATAGCGGAAAGCCAAAAGGACAGCTACTTTCCCACAAAATGGCCAATTGGGTATCCAATACAAAATATAAGCGATACAAACACTCAAAGACAAACCATAACAAAAATACATACATAAATAAATAAACTGCCTTGTAACGGTCAGTGAAAAGAATTCTACGGTGAGGGGGTGGGCTTTAATCGATTTTACGTCGCCACAATCCTCGCCCTTACTTCCGTCGCGATTTAGACAAATAATTTATTCAGTCCGCATGAAGGCCTCCCAACTCAGGCGCTTTCTGTCTGAGTAGATGCACAAACTAACGTGAGTCCTCCTTGAGCGCGTTTGTCTCGAGACTTTTCCACTTGACGTGTTTCATATGTAATGTTTTGTTTGTTTGATTTGAGGTTTAACGTCCCCGTCAACACTGTAAAGGTCATTTTGGAGACGTTGCTTCAAATTTTTTGGGACTTTTACCCGGCATTGAGATGAAATGACATCTCAAGCCCTGTCGCCCAAGGAAACCAATAGGATTTATTAGCATGGACGGTCCGCCTCGCACCGCGGTTCCTGGACAGGCTTAGATCCGTTAAAAGGTGTGAGGGCCAGAATCAGCTCTGCGTGAAAGCATCATGCAGCCCATATATTTCTTCAAGCCCCTATGGGCGGGGGCCCCGTTTCATATGTAATACTGTTGTTTCTAAAACGAATTAAATATAGAATGCTCAATTTAATAACTGATGTAATTTTGTTCTGGCAACAGCAGTACATGCATTTTGTATATTCGTCTAATGGTAAAAACACCTGTTCTGCCTTGTGATTAGAATAGAATGGAAAGTAATGATCCTCCCATCCAAAACAACATTTATCATATGGCGTCGCATCTGAGAATGCAATAACGTCATGTAGTAATTCCAATAATCCACTGGTGGATTAAATATGCAAATTAGTTAGATAAGCCCAGTAACGTTACATGTATGATGCCTTAATGACGTAGCGTTACTAATGACGGAATATTGACCGTTTTGTTAAACAAGCATGAATAAAATGCGTTATAAATGTCATATGATAAACAGAATCTTGCATTCGTGTTCCTGTCGTATTGAATTTATTAAACTCGTCGAAGAAAAGGGATAAAATGCTCGGCACAGCCTCGCATTTTATCCCTTTTACTCAACTCGTTTAATAAATTAAATAATAAATACATGAAGACTCGTGTAAGATCCTCTATATAATTACAATAATAACAAACTACAACAGAAACTCCGCCTTGGAACAATTAGTAAATAGTAATTTATTACTGGTGTTGTATCTATGGGGGTGGGGGCTTAAATCGATTTTACTTGGCCATATTCCTCCCTCTTAGTTCAGTCCGTAGCGGCCCCCGCCCATAGGGAAATGAAGAAATATATGGGCTGCATGTTGCTTCCACGCAGAGCTGAAACCCGCCCGCACACTAGTACTGGTAAACCGCTTAGAGGATCTAAGCCTGTCCAGGAACCGCGGTGCGAGGCGGACGGTCCATGCTAATAAACCCTATTGGTTTCATTTGGCGACAGGGCTTCAGATGTCATTTCATCTCAATGTCGGATAAAAGTCCCACAAAATTGGAAGCAACGTCTCCAAAATGACCTTTACAGTGTTGACGGGGACGTTAAACCTCAAATCAAACAAACATGTAGGAGATGAAGCGGCTCAGTCTTACAATGTCAAATGGTGAAAAGAAAAGGGGGCATTGGTTGGTCATAGTTTGCATCAGAAGCTAGACTTATGAGTCAGTGGTTCCCAGTTACTTGTATGTCACTGTCTAGATACCTTTGGTCATTTAGGGTCAGGTTCTAGTGCACCAGACAGAGATGAACTGGCTCAGTCTCACATAGTGCAATGCCTCATGGTGACATGGGGTGGGGGTAGAGTTGGCATTCAGAAGCAAGACTTATAGTCAGTGGTTCCCTTTGACAATACAGAGCTGACTTGTCTGGTCCGCTTATGACGCTTAATACCCAACATTTTGTTTATTTGTTTGGGGTTTTAACGTCCCCGACAACACCATGTAAGTCATTTGGGAGACGTTGCTTCCAATTTTGTGGGACTTTTACCCGACATTGAAAAGAAATTACATCTCAAGCCCAATGAAACTAATTGGGTTTATATGCATGCCCTGTCCGACTCGCAGCACTTTGCAACCTGAGCCTTCTTGTTTCAAACGAGAAGATTTTTAAAGGGTTTTCCTATATAAGTCTAATAATTAAATAACAGTTTTGAGGAGCGGTTTCTTCGTTTTCAAAGGCAACCATAACTGTGTAGTTTTACATAATGTTTGCATTTTCGCATTCATAGCTGTAGGTTTATTACAATACGTACTAAGTTTTTTTCATCGAATTCTTTCTAAACTGAAAAAAAAGTATGACAGCATATATTTTCGACTTCATTTAGTCACAAGCGTGAAAGCCAACTGAAATCAATATCACTGAAATCAATTTTAGTAATTATGCTTACAAAATTATAAAGCATTACGAAATCACGCCTATACAAATGCATCGTTAACTTTACCACCGAAAAAAAATCGAAAATTTTAAGATGAGCAAGAGCTATCACTATAAGTGAGCAATGCCCCCGTAGGAGCAAATTTGAGGCCCTACACACAAACCCACACAAAAACCCGCAAACAAACGGACAGTGCAAAAACTATATGCCATCCTACGGGGCATAAAAATTTAACAAAATTGTCGAAGAAATGTGGAAATAGTTCGCGTCACATGATTTAAGAACGCGTTTTTCAGAAAATAAAGGGCCGTAACTCCTTCGCAGATTATAGGATCAACGACAAAAATTATGTTAGGCACCTCTTTACCTCACAAGGAATGCGTTTGCAAAGTTTCAGCTCAAACGGTGGAGAAATGTGGAAGTAGTTCGCGTCACAAGGTTTTTGAACGCGTTTGTCAAAACATCTAGGGCCGTAACTCCGTCACAGATGATATGATCAACGTGAAGATTGTGTTAGGCACCCCTTCAACTCACAAGGAATGCATGTGCAAAGTTTCAGTCAATCCTTGAAGAAATGTGGAAGTAGTTTGCATCACAAAAAAGTGCGGACTTACAAACGCACAAACAAACTCACAAACGGACAGTGCAAAAACTATATGCCCTCCTACGGGGGAATAAAAATTATGATATTTTTCTTATTTCTGCTCAAAATAAAGAGTGTTGGTACTCGTTAGAACCGCCTCGATGACGAGTACCCACAATCGATATTTTAAAGCAAAAATTAAGAAAAAATGTTTACCCATGTAAACCCCAGTTTTAATGCATAAAAGTGGGGTTCAAGGGGGTCATATTTACATTGGTGTGTTTTCGTGATGGCAAGCAAACAAGAGAGAAACGTACATTCATAAGTTTTTCGCTATTTGATATGCAGCATACCATAACGAAAACACGCCTATACAAATACATTGTAAACTTTACCGCCGAAAAAAGAAATTTTTAAGATGAATAAATGTGATATTTTTCTTATTTCTGCTCAAAATATAGATTGTGGGTACTCGTTAGAACCGCGTCATCGAATTATATCTATTTACCTCTGTAAACCCCAGTTTAACTGTTAAAAATTGGGGTTCAAGGGGTTCAAAATTATATAGGCATGTTTTCATGATGCTTGTGCTTACGTTTGGTTTTGTTTATCCGCCGTGACTGACCAAACAGTTGTTGAAAAATTGCCATTCAATTACGAAACCCGGGAAGGGACATTTCTGTTCCAGTATACAGCAGAACAGAAGTTGAAACAATAAAATTAGGGAGGAAAAGAAAACAAGAAATATATGTCGTTTAAACGATATAATATGTCGACATATTTCTTGTTTGTTTGTTGTTGTTTTTTGTTCCACTTTGAAAAAGTAGCGTGGAATTAAAAACAACAAGGCATCGCATGCGATACAAATCCCCTCACACAAGACAACGTTGTGTGATGAAAACACTGAACTGGGAAAAGTCCAACCTGCTTGAGATATAATCATTTGCAAAATTTATGTAAAGTTTGTTTAAAATCCATCAAGAAATGTTGGTTCTACAGTGATGACAATGTTTCTCTAAAAATAGCCATTGTGACCTTGACTTGAGGCCATGACCTTGAAAGTCGACCTTGCTCGAGATATTATAATAAGCATTTTTAGTGTGAGGATATATTAAAATCCGTCAATAAATGTAGGTGGTAGAGCGATGACAATGTTTTTCTAAAAATAGCAACAGCGACCTTGACATTGAGCCATGACCTTGAAAGTCGAACTCGCTCGAGATATTATATTAAGCAACAATTGTGTGAAGTTATATTAAAAATCTGTCAATAAATGTAGGCGCTGAAGCGATCAAAGTTTTTCTAAAAATAGCCACAGTGACCTTGACTTTAAGGCCATGAAACAGAAAGTCAAATCAACTCGAGATATTATCATAAGAAACATTTGTGTTAAGTTCTATTAAAATCCAAGAATAAATGTAGGCGCTAGAGTGATGAAAAAGTTTTTAATTAAAATAGCAACAGTGACCTTGACCTTTACGCCATGACCTTAAAAGCGAACTGGCTTAAGAAATTATCATAAGTAACATTTGTGTGAAGTTAAATTAAAATCCGTCAATTAGTGTAGGCGCTATAGCGATGACAAAGTTTTCTAAAAAATAGCCACAGTGACCTTTAAAGTCTAACTCTCTTGAGATATTATCATAAGCAGCACGTGTGAAGTTATATTAAAATCGGTCAATAAATGTAGGCGCTAGAGCTATGAAAAAGTTTTTCTAAAAATGCCACATGGACCTTGCCCTTGAGGCCATGACCTTGAAACTCGAACTCTCTCGAGATATAGTCATAAGGAACATTTGTGTTAAGTCATATTGAGATCGGTCAATAAATGTAGGGGCTCGAGCAATGACAAAGTTTTTTCTAAAAAAAAAGGAACAGTGACCTGGAGGCAACAACCTTGAAAGTCGAACTTGTTCGTGATATTGTCATAAGGAACATTTGTGTGAAATTATATTGAAATTGGTGGAGAAATATAGGCGATGACAAAGTTTTTAAAAAAATAGCCACAGTGACCTTGATCTTGAGGGCACAACATTGAAAGTCAAACTCGCTCGAGATATTGTCATAAGGAGCATCTCTGTGAAGTGATATTGAAAACGGTGGAGTAATGTAGGTGCTAGAGCAATGACAAAGTTTTTCTAAAAATAGCCGCAGTGACCCTGACCTTGAGGCCATGACCGTGAAAGTCGAACTCGCTCCAGATATTGTCATAAGAAACATTTATGTGCAGTTTTATTAAAATCGGTGAAGACATGTAGGCGCTAGAGCGATGACAAAGTTTTTCTAAAAATAACCACATGACCTTAACCTGAGGCCATGACCTTGAAAGTCAAACTCGCTCGAGATATTGTCAAAGAGAACATTTGTGTGAAGTTAAATTGAAATCGGTTAAGAAATGTAAGCGCTAGAGCGATGACAAAAATTTCTAAAAATAGCCACAGTGACCTTGACCTTGAGGCCATGACCTTGAAAGTCGAACTCGCTCGAGATATTGTCATAAGGAACATTTGTGTGAAGTTATATTGAAATCAGTGGAGAAATGTAGGCGCTAGAGCAATGACAAAGTTTTTCTAACATTAGCCACAGTGACCTTGACCTAGAGGTCACGACCTTGAAAGTCGAACTCGCTCGAAATATTGTCATAAGGAACATTTGTTTGAAGTTATATTAAAATCGGTCAAGAAAGGTAGGCGCTAGAACGATGACAACTGTACGTACGTACGTACACACGTACGGGACAAACGCTTTATCCCCCCTCACTACATAGTTGTGCGAGGGGATAATAAAATTAGAATGAAATAAAAAACAAAAAAATAAATGTCGTTTAAACGACATATTTCTTGTTTTCTGTTCCACTCTGGAAAAGTAGCGTGTAATTTAAAACAATAAAATTAGAATGGAACAGAAAACAAGAACCAGTGCTTCAGCTGAAGTGCACGACCCGCCGGATGCTTTTAGCTTTATGAGTGTTACCATATATGGGTATGGCGGCCATTTTGGTCATGTGACCTGGACATAAAACGGTTCCCCCAATAAATGCGCCTTATCGTAAGGAGAAAAAATATACATGTATCTTATACTTTAGTACTGTATTCTAAATCGTTTGCAGGATAAAATCCAACACAAAAGCATATGTGTCAAAATTTGACCTAGGCACAAAGAAGGTCAAGGTCAACCCAGGGTCACCATTTTAGCAATTTATGATGGGCCTACGTTCCAGATGCTATTTATCAAGTTTCGTGGAAATCTGCACAGTGGTTCTGGAGAAGACTATTTTTGAAGGGTTTTTACCAAATATTGCTTGGCGGCCATTTTGGTCATGTGACCTAAACCCCATGAGGAAATTTTGGTTTCACCCATTCCGTAGACGCTCCACATGAAATTTGACTTCAATCGGCCCAACAATTTCCGAGGAGAAGCAGTTCGAAAATTTTCACATTTTTCGCCTTGGCGAGGCTGTACTAAATGGAATGTAATATTTCACAAGTTCATTGATAAGATCTCATTGATATTTATCAGTATGCCAAAAATTGTTTAAATATTCCAAGCGGTTAAGTCACTATCACCAATTTTCACAAACGGGTTACGGACGGACAGATAGACAGACCATATATGGCTTGGCGGCCATTTTGGTCATGTGTCCTGGACCCCATGAGCAATTTTTGGTTTCCCCCATCCCATAGAGGCTCCATATGAAATTTGATTTCAATCGGCCAAACGGTTTCCGAGGAGAAGCAGTTCGAAAATTTTCACATTTTTCGCCTCGGCGAAGCTATACTAAATGGAATGTAATATTTCGCAAGTTCATTGGTTAGATCTCATTGATATCTATCAGTATGCCAAAATTATTTAAATATTCCAAGCGGTTAAGTCACTATCACCAATTTTCACTTACGGGTTACGGACGGACAGACAGACAAACCATATATGGCTTGGCGGCCATTTTGGTCATGTGACCTTGACCCCATGAGCAAAGTTTGGTTTCCCCCATCCCATAGAGGCTCCATATGAAATTTGACTTCAATCGGCCCAACGGTTTCCGAGGAGAAGCAGTTCAGAAATGTTCGAAAATTTTCACATTTTTCGCCTCGGCGAGGCTATAATAAATGGAATGTAATATTTCGTAAGTTCATTGGTTAGATCTCATTGATATCTATCAGTATGCCAAAAATTGTTTAAATATTCCAAGCGGTTAAGTCACTATCACCAATTTTCACAAACGGGTTACGGACGGACCCAAAGAAGGTCAAGGTCAACCCAGGGTCACCATTTTAGCAATTTATGATAGGCCTACATCCCAGATGCTATTTATCAAGTTTCGTGGAAATCTGCCCAGTGGTTCTGGAGAAGACTATTTTTGAAGGGTTTTTACCATATATGGCTTGGCGGCCATTTTGGTCATGTGACCTGGACCCCATGAGCAACTTTTGGTTTCCCCCATCCCATAGAGGCTCCATATGAAATTTGACTTCAATCGGCCCAACGGTTTCCGAGGAGAAGCAGTTCGAAAGTTTTCACATTTTTCGCCTCGGCGAGGCTATACTAAATGGATGGTAATATTTCGCAAGTTCATTGGTTAGATCTCATTGATATCAATCAGTATGCCAAAAATTGTTTAAATATTCCAAGCGGTTAAGTCACTATCACCAATTTTCACTTACGGGTTACGGACGGACAGACAGACAAACCATATATGGCTTGGCGGCCATTTTGGTCATGTGACCTTGATCCCATGAACAAATTTTGGTTTCCCCCATCCCATAGAGGCTCCATATGAAATTTGACTTCAATCGGCCCAACGGTTTCCGAGGAGAAGCAGTTCAAAAATGTTCGAAAATTTTCACATTTTTCGCCTCGGCGAGGCTATACTAAACGGAATGTAATATTTCGTAAGTTCATTGGTTAGATCTCATTGATATCTATCAGTATGCCAAAAATTGTTTAAATATTCCAAGCGGTTAAGTCACTATCACCAATTTTCACAAACGGGTTACGGACGGACAGACAGAATGACAGACTGACAGACTGACAGAATGACAGAATGACAGAATGACACGGTGATTTTAGGGCACTCTTAGAAAAAACCGACTTCAGTCGGTTGCTTTTTCTGCGGGTCGTGCAATATGTCATATTTAGCTTATGTCGTGACCTGTTGTCCGTCGACCGTCGTCCGTCGTTAACTTTTCATATTTTCGACATCTCCTCCCGAGCCGGAAGTCAGATAAAGCTGATACCTGGTTGAAGGCATCCTGGTGACATGGAGATTCAGATTTGCTAAATTTGGTTCCGTTTGGATTTCCAAGATGGCCGCCAAACCAAACCAAAGGTCGAATTGAGTTGAAACTTGATGGGAGGCATCGGGGTCACATGGAGATTCATATTTCCTAAAATCGTTCCGTTCCAATGTTCGAGATCATAGCCGCTATGGCGGCGATCTTGAAATTCTTCAAATGACAATTCCTCCCAAACCAAAGATTGAATTGAGCTGACCCTTGATGGAAGGCATCGGGGTGGCATGGAGATTCAGATTTGCTAAAATCGTTCCGTTCCGATATTCAAGATGATGGCAGCCATCCTGAAATTCTCCAAACGACATCTCATCCCGAACCAAAGGTCGAATTGATCTGAAACTTGGTTCGAGGCATCGGGGTGACATGGAGAATGAGATTCGCCAAAATCGTTCCGTTCATTTATCCTGGATGGCCGCCATGGCAGCCATCTTGAAATTCTTCAAACGGAAACTCCTCCCGAACCAAAGGTCGAATTGACCTGAAACTTGATTGTTGGCATCGGGGTGACATGGAGATTCAGATTTGCTAAAATTGTTCCGTTCCATTATCCAAGCTGGCCGCCACGGCGTCCATCTTGAAATTCTTCAAACGACACCTCCTCCCGAACCAAAGGGCCAATTGAGCTGAAAGTTAATGGGAGGCATCAGGGTGACATGGATATTTGCTAAAAATGTTTCATTCCGATATCCAAGATGGCCGTTATGGCTGCCATCTTGAAATTCTTCAAACGACATCTCCTCCCAAACCAGAGATCGGATCAAGCTGAAACTTGACGGGAGGCAATGGGGCGACACGGATATTCAGATTGGCTAAAATCATTCCATTTCGATATGCAATATGGCCCCACGGTGGCCATCTTGAAATTCTTCAAATGACATCTCCTCCCAAACTAGAGATTGGATCAAGTTGAATCTTCATGGAAGGCGTTGGGTCGAAACGGCGATTCAGATTGCTAAAATTGTTCCGTTCCGATATCCAAGATAGCCACTATGGCGGCCATCCTGAAATTCTCCAAATGACATTTCTTCTCGAACCAAGGGTTGGGCGACATGGAGATTCAGAGTTATCTAAAATTTCCAGTTCCGATATCCAAGATGGCTGCGCACATTGGCCATCTTGAAATTCTTCAAAAGACATCTCCATTCGGACCAGAGGTCAGATCAAATTGGCCCTTCATGGTAAGCATTGGGGTGACATGGAAATTCGGATTTGCTAGAATCGTTCCATTCCGATATACAAGAGTGCCATCATGGTGGCCATCTTAAAATTCTTCAACCTACGTCTTCTCCTGAACAAAAGTTCGAATGGGGTTGAAACTTGACCGGAGGAATCGGGGCGACATAGAGATTCAGAATTGCTGAAGTTTTTCTGTTCTGTTGTCTAAGATGGCTTCCATGTTAGCCCTTGAAAATCGTCAAACCAACCACATCAAGTTGTTTTGAGCCGAAACTTGATGGGAGGCATCGGGTGAAATGCAGATAGAGACTTCTTCGAACCATGCTGTTCTGATATATCCGATGGCTGCCATGTTGGCCATCTTTAAAATCTTCAAACGACATCTGCTACTGAATTGTCTGTTGCGTTGAGTTGAAATTGGTCGTTGGCATTTAGGTGACATGGAGATTTAGAATTGCTAAAATAGTTGCATTCTCAGATCCCAGATGGCGGCCATCTTGAAATTCTTCAAAACACCTTTATGGTAATTGTATGTTACATTCACAGGAAGGGGTAGCTCAAGTGTTGTCAGTATACGTCAAACTCGTTGCGTCCACAAGAAGATTCTCTATTGCGGCTTTTTATCAAGCGGCCACATACACCATAGCTTTGCGTTGCAGTCGTATTCGCTTGATTGGTTTAATTTGTTAATACTTTTATGATAACAGAATATGCATAAGGCAGTTGTAAACAATAGCTCTGGCCTGCCAAACTATACACTTTCACTCTGCATCAACATCGTCTCTTCCTGAATCCTAAATCAGACAAAGCTGTTCAGAATTTTAATCAGAAGCATCAAGATTATTTAAACATGCAGATTCAGAAATGCTAAAGGCAATGTGATCTGATAGATAAAATGACCACCAAGACGCAATGTAATTTATGATCAGCCTCATCCAGGTGAGCGATTCTGGACCACTTTGGCCTCTAGTTCTTGTTTTCTGTTCCAATCTGAAAAAGTAGCGTGGAAAGGAAAAAAGAAATACTTTTATCTCGTTTAGACGGCATATTTTTTTTTTTTTTTTGTTTTGTTTTCTGTTCCATTCTGATTTTTATTAAAAATGCCTCGCTACGTTTTCAGAGTGGAAAGGAAAATAAGAAATATGTCGTTTAAACGAAATATTTGTTTTCTGTTCCATTCTAATTTAATTGTTTCAAATTTCACGCTACTCATCACGTGAACTAGTCCGTGTAATGTAGACCCCCTATACCCCATTTATATTGAGAAAATGGGGACTTACAGGGGTATACATTATTTTTCTTATTTTTACTCTAAGACATATGTTGTGGGTACTCGTTAGAACCGCCTCAATGAGGCGGTTCTAACGAGCACCAAAACATATCTTTGCAGAATTTATAAGAAAAATATAAGGGATTTTCATCAGAAAAGTAGCCATTTTGGAGATGAGAAATATGGACTTTATCGTAATGTTTTGTTTTCAGAGATTATGATAACATACCCGTGCGACATAGTGCAGTTTTTCACATCTCCAAAATGGCTAGTTTTCTGATGAAAATCCGTGATAGTTTTCTTATTTATACTGCGAACATAAGTTATGGGTGCTCGTTAGAACCGCCTCAATGAGGCGGGCACAGTTCTAACGAGCACCCACAATTTATGTCTTGAAGCAGAAATAAGATAAATAATGTATACCCCATACACCCCTGTTTTCTGTTTATAAAGTGGGATTTAAGGGGGTGTTCATTTCACGGACTTGTTTACGTGATGAGTGTAACAGAAAAAAAACGACATAGTTTTGTTTTCTGTTCCACTCTAATTTTATTGTTTTAAATTCCACCCTACTTTTTCAGAGTGGGAAAGAAAACAAGAAACGACATGTTATATCGTTTAACCGACATATTTCTTGTTTTCTTTTTCCACCCAAATTTTATTGTTATAATTTCGGTTCTGCTAGATACTGGAACAGAAATGTCGTTTCCCGGGTTCCTTACATTATCATTAATATTTTAGGCGTTATTAAATCTATACAATATCATATTACATTTCCAAAACAGGAAGAAGTTGGGTGAGGCAAAGGTGGCATGTATCTTGCGTCACTTGGGCGTCCAACTGATATTGGCTTACAGTAGGACAAGGCCTGCTGTCGTTGCAGCAGGTAAGGGTAGAGGAAGAGTGATGTTATAATTTCTGTTTCTACAGCCATTCATTTATCTCTTCCTCACCTGTCCCTCACCTCCATCACTACAACCTCTTCTGTTATTTTTCTCCCTTTCTCTGGGAGACGACACAAAATGACCCACAAAGGGTCGACGTGTCGTTTAACAATAAACAATCAATCAATATTTAAAAAAAGAGAAAGTTTTAAGTTCAAAACAAATACGACAATAAATAATACGGTTGATATATATTTAAAACTAGAAATGTGTCAATACAACACAAATGCCCCCGCCCAGGGGCCTACCTCCCCTCCCCCGCAAAAACAAATGACATATTACAATAATACCTGTCCTTAGGTCATTGGCATAGATTGGTGTATGGCTGATTAAACCTTGAAAAAATAACTATCAACATACCAAATAGGAACTCAACCGATCAAATGGTTTGGAAAATATAGGCCTTTACAAACGTTGACATTAAACATTTCTAAGTCTGCAACCTTGGCCTTAAGGTCATGGGCAGGGGCGGGGTTATGGCTGAATGAAACTTTTGACCTGCATCAATCATCATTCCAAATATGTAGCAAATCCATCACATGGTTCAGGAAATATGGACTCTCAAAAAATATAATATAAAAAAATTCTATGTATGTGACCTTGACCTTTAGGTAAGGGGTGGGGGGTATGGCTCAATGAAACTTTGGACCTGCAACTATTGTTATACCAAATATGAAGCAAATCCATTATAAAGTTTGGAAAATATAAGCTATTAACATACTTAAATTTGATAATTTCTATGTCTGCGACCTTGACCTTAAAGTCATAGGCATGGGTGGGGGTATTACTGAATGAAATTTTGGACCTGCATCTATCATCAAACCAAGTATGAACCAAATTAATCATAAAAGTTCAAGTTCAACGTGGTACAAATACTTTAACCAAAGTCTTAAAGATTAAAAATTTTCTAAGTCTATGACCTTGACCTTGAGGTCATGGGTATGGGTGGGGGTATTGCTGAATAAACCATTAGACCTATATGT
The DNA here is from genome assembly GCA_963580285.1 of Lucinisca nassula. Lineage (NCBI taxonomy): Eukaryota > Metazoa > Mollusca > Bivalvia > Lucinida > Lucinidae > Lucinisca > Lucinisca nassula. The sequence continues at coordinate 75,346,371 of OY757022.1, forward strand.
ATCATCATACCGAATATGAACCAAATTCATTGCACGGTTTGGAAAATATGAGCTCAAGTTTTACCTGGTACAAATACCTTAACCTGGGTCTTAAACATAAAAAATTCAAAGTCCACGACCTTGACCTTAAGGTCATGGGTATGGGTGGTGGTATTGCTGAATATAAACTTTGGACCTATATCTATCATCATACTAAATATAAACCAAATCCATTGTATGGTTTTGAAAATATGATCTCAAGTTCTACGTGGTACAAATACCTTAACCTGTGTCTTAAACTTTAGAAATTTCTAAGTTCGTGACCTTGACCTTGAGGTCATTGGGTATGGGTGGGATTATTGCTGAATAAAACTTTGGACCTATATCTATCATCATACTAAATATAAACCAAATCTATTGTATGGTTTGGAAAATATGAGCTCAAGTTCTACCTTGTACAAAAACCTTAACCTGAGTCTAACAGGATTATGTACGTACTTACGTACGTACGTATGTACACACTTTCGTACAGAAGGACGTACATTCGGAAACCGTACGCACGTACCCACGGACGCACGTACAGAAAACCAAAAACTCTATGCCCCCGGCATCATCCGATGCGGGGGCATAAAAAACAACATCTTATGTAGCCCACAAGGCCATATAAGTATATATTTTTCATCACATAAGTATTAGCTTTTCAGAAAAGCTGTCGATCGTTTAGCTAGATACAGTTTTTGTCTTTCTTGCTAATGCTCAGATGTACAGCTCCTTTCAAGCAGAAATATTCTTTTATTTACAGAATCAGTCAGTACCCAATTGCAGAGAATGGCCTGTATAATTAACTGAAAATAAATTGAATTATCAACAGTCAGCAATAATTTCATCACGAAAACACGCCTATATAATTTTGACCCCCTCGAATCCCACTTTTATATAGTATAACTGGAGTTTGTAGGGGTAAACCTGATTTTTCTAATTTCTGCTCTAAGATATAGATTGTGGGTACTCGTTAGAACCGCCTAATCGAGGCGGTTCTAACGAGTAGCCACAATCTATATTTTGAGCAGAAATAAGAAAAATATCACAAGTTTTCATCTTAAAATATTCATTTTTTTTTCGGCGATGAAGGTTACACTGTATTGGTATAGGCGTGTTTTCGTAATGGTTATGTTATTTCTGTTGTACCAAACAAGTGTAGTTCCTCAGAATTTTGACTTTATATACAAAATGACCATCCAACTCAATTCCGACAGTCCCTATTGCATATGTTGTTTAAAATTCAGTATATCCATTTCAAAACTAAGGCTTATTACAACAGTAAAATTAAGAAAATGTTATGTGTAGTTTATGATACTGGTATGCCTGCTTCTGTGTGTCATTTTATTTTGGATAGCCTATTGGCCATTTTGTGGGAAAGTAACTGTCCTTTTGGTTCCGCTATTGATTTTCCCTTGGGGTATGTTGTTTCATGTTTGTGTTTCTTTCCCTTTGGTGTCTCTGATGGGAGCTGTGGGTTGATTGTATCGATTCCTGATCATTGCCTCCACTTCTGTTCTGAATGTTATCGTTTTCCATAACACGATGTTGCGGTCAATAAAGTCATAACTGACTGAAACTTCTAACCGTTGAAAACGGATACCTCGTGGCATATAAAATTCATAGGGAACAGTCCCTGTGGAACTAGCATCCAAGAAAAGAACATTTACCACATTGAAATTGGAATGATTTTTTTCATTTTATCGGTCCCTCTATACCCAATGTGTTTCTTTTAAACAGCAGAGCTTATGAGAAGGGAGGCAAATTATTAAAGGAAAGATTATCTCACTTTGACTGCGACAGGCTAAGAATTGTATTTCGACAGAGTATGGTCGCACATGGGAGACAAAATATAAGCCTGAGTACCTACTCAGTCAGATTATAGTTTTCTAGTCTGTATAAATACGAAAATACGCTTTTACGTATAATTCTGACCCCTTAAATAAAACAGAACTGATGGAAATGATCAGGAATCGACACAATTATCCCACACCTCCAATTAGAGACACTAAATGGAAAGAAACACGAACAAATGACCAGACCCTAATGGAATCACCAACAGCAGAAAGCCAAAAGGACAATTACTTTCCAACAAAAAGGCCAATTGGCAATCGAAATCAAATATATATAAGCGATTTATACACAATCAAAGACAAACCATAACAAGAATAAACCTTCCGACGTCGGGACGATGTTGATGGCATCGGGTGGCATGCGGTGGTCTTAAAGCCGACCCGACCAATCAGATAATCGCGCAGTAATGGGCCGACCTCCGGCCAACGTCCGGCCGGCGCCCGACAGGTAATCAAGCGAATCCGCTCGACGAATCTTGTTTCGGCTATCTCCGCTCGATCGTCGACCGGTTTCCTGCCGGCGTCCCACTGATTGACGCTCGACTATATAAGGGCCCGATTTCCGATGTGTGCCACGTTCTAGCACACCAGTAGGAAGCGTTGTAAACGTTTGGTGGGATAAGAGGCGTCTTGCTCCGCTTTTCTTCAAAGAAAGTTTTCTTTGACGTCAACAAATTGAAGAATGTTCACCCACCAACAGAGCTGACCCATTTTTTGCACAGGCAGGAGAAGATGCAGTTTATATTATAATAACACTGGACAACTGGACCATTCCCGGCGGTTGTTAACCCGTCCCTCGCCCGGCGACAGGTATGTACGGCCGAGAAATGGGCGGACATCTGTGGAACATCGACCGATGCTCGGCCGCCCGGTAACAATCGCTAGGTTTACGGCCAGCAGTGCACCGGCCGATTTCCGCCCGGAGTATACGCCGATGCCTCCCCGCAATAACCTGGCAGACACCGTCCGATTCCCGACGGTTGTCTCTCCTTTTGCCAAAACCGATACAGACACTTGCTTCCGACCCTTTCTCGACTTGGACAGCTCGGCCGACCACCACGTCTAGAATAGCTCGGCCGGGGTACGCCGAATTTGAGACCGAGGCCTAAATAAGGGAAAATAGGGCTACACGACATCACGAAAACACACATATGAAAGTTTGACCCCCTTGAACCCCACTTTTATATTGTAAAATTGGGGTTCAAAGGGGTATACCCTAAATAATCATATAGTTTGGAAAATATAAGGTCTCCAAAAGCACCCATAAAGTCTACGCATGGCATTTCAAAGTCTGTGACCTTGATCCTGAGGCCATGGTCATGGTTGAGGGGTTTGCTGAATACAACGTTGGTTCTTCAAACATGTAGATCATCTAAAATATAATGAACCAAACAAGCAACATGGTTTGGAAAATATGAGCTCTTTAAAATCTTTAACATAGAACTTATTCAGAGCGACATTGACTTTAAGGTTTGTTTTGTTTGATTTGAGGTTTAACGTCCCCGTCAACACTGTAAAGGTCATTTTGGAGACGTTGCTTCCAATTGTGTGGGACTTTTACCCGACAGTGAGATGAAATGACATCTCAAGCCCTGCCGCCCAATGAAACAAATAGGGTTATAAGCATGGACGGGCCGACTCGCACCGTTTTGCCTGGGCAGGCTTAGATCCTCTAATCGGTTTACCAGTACTCGTGTGCGGGTCGGTTTCAGCTCTGCGTGGAAGCATCATGCAGCCCATATATTTCTTCAAGCCCCAATGGGCGGGGACCGATTGACTTTAAGATAAAAACAGAGATGGAGGTTTTGTTGAATAAAAATATGGACACTTATTTATCATCAAACTAATATGAGCCAGATCCATCATATGGTTTGGAAAATATAATCTCTTAAAAATCTTATTAAAAACAAGAATTCCGCCGAATGCTACTTCGCGCCTGTGGGGGCGCAAAGTCACCCAACCATGATATGTAGGTAGTCAAGGTCAAACATAGATGCTTGAATAAAAGTTTCCATTCTTAAATGCAAGCTTGTACTAAGTACCATTAATGAAGTTCTAATAATTCTTGATAAATGAACTTAACCAATAGGGTGAACGCTAGGGTGGTCGCAACATTTTACAAAGTCAGTGAACCATGAAATTTAGGTCAAGGTCAAATATGGATGCTTGCATTTAAGTTGCCATCCCCAGATTCAAGTTTGCACCAAATTTCATTAATATAGCTCTTATAGTTCTTGAGAAATAAACTTGACCATTAGGGTGAACGCTAGGGTGGTCGCAATATTTTACAAAATCAGTGAACCATGAAATGTAGGTCAAGGTCAAATATGGATGCTTGCATGTAAGTTGTCATCCCCAGACACAAGTTTGTACCAAGTTTCATTAATGAAGCTCTTATAGTTCTTGAGAAATAAACTTGACCATTAGGGTGAACACTAGGGTGGTCGCAATATTTTTCAAAGTCAGTGAACCATGAAATGTAGGTCAAGGTCAAATATGGATGCTTGCATGTAAGTTGCCATCAAGTTTATCAGTCTGTCCTGATTGCAGCTGCATGGATATCCTAAGCACAAATACTTGTGTCATTACACAACAGTACAGGTATATTTCCAAAGTCTATCCAAGGAAAAAACTTATCGAAACTATCGATAGTTGAATGAACTATCGGCGATAGTTATCGATAGTTAGTCCAAAGAACTATCGATGCATTGCTATCGAGGCAGTCCCTATCGCGATGCATCGAACTATCGATGCATCGTTAACCCCTAGTCCTTATCCTATAATAAGACCACCAATGGTCGACATTTTAAGATACATGAATTGCAGAAAGAACCTATGCGCAGCAGGATGCCACATTCGTGATCACTGTTTTATGAATTTCGTATGCTCGATGTCCTGTATAATTGAGCCATGTCATGAGAACGAGTCATTTCGATAACACACCCGTGTGATATTATGCATTCCTTCATATCTCAAGAGTGACTACTTTTCCGATGAAAATTTGTGATATTTTTCTTATTTATACTCCAAACATAGGTTGTGGGTGCTCGTTAGAACCGCCTCATTGAGGCGGTTCTAACGAGTACCCACAACCTATGTCTAGGAGCAGAAATATCAAAATAATGTATACCTCTGTTAACCCCAGTTTTCTCTATATAAAGTGGGGTTTAGAGGGGTGTCCATTTCACAAACTTGTTGTCATGATGTTCTTCTATTTGCTAACAACAAACCAGGCGCAGATCAGCCTGCATATCCGCGCAATCCGATCAGCAACTTTGTTGTCGCTCTCCACGACATTGTGCTAAAATGGCATCTCTTTCATATCTCTGAACCAGCATTGTTTACGCGACCACGTGATTTCTAAGATCAGCTGTTTAAGTAAGGGCTCTGACTGGTTAACGTGATACATGTCTCTAGCTCCTTCACCTTAAAATTCACGACCCCCGCCCATAGGGGCTTGAAGAAATATTTGGGCTGCATGATGCTTCCACGCAGAGCTGAATCCGGCCCGCACACTAGTACTCGTAAACAGCTTAGAGGATCTAAGCCTGTCCAGGTGCGAGGCGGACCGTCCATGCTAATAAACCCTATTGGCTTCATTGGGCGACAGGGCTTGAGATGTCATTTCATCTCAATGTCGGGTAAAAGTCCCACAAAATTGGAAGCAACGTCTCCAAAATGACCTTTACAGTGTTGACGGCGACGTTAAACCTCAAATCAAACAAACAAATCAATGATATCTCTGAACCAGCATTGTTTACACAATGTCTTTCTTATTTCAAGACCAAATATAGATTGTGGCGAAGAGGTTGTTCTACCGAGTGCACACAATCCATGTTGTTGAACACAAATAGGGACAATAATGTGTACCCCTGTAGACACACTTTCTCTATATTTATCAGGGTTTACAGGAGTATTCTTAACCAGTCAGAGTTGTTACTTGTTTGCGTGGATTTGTAAATCACTGTACGTAGTGTTCTTTTTTTTCCCCTCTCTTTAAGAATATTTGAGTTTTTTCCCTTGATCAGAAACCGAAAATCACTCCATTCATAGAAAGAAGCCTCCGTGGTCGAGTAGTTACGCTACTCGCCTTGTAAACCAGGGGTCGCATGTTCGAGCCCGGGCTTCTCCAGACTTTCGGATGAGTCTTTAAACCGAAGTCCCGTCTCCGTATTACCTTAGCTGTTGGTGGGACGTAAAACTGAAACACTCACTCACTCACTCCATTCATTGATAAAACTGTATCGAGTTTTGTCCCTTCCTTCTGCGATTCATTTGCAAATGGGTTACCGTACTTGACACAGTTATCGGCCAATTTTTATTACCCTGATTGGTGATAATTTTTGGGATACACTTCAACTTTTAACCCAAATACATCATTTACATGTATAATTCGAGTGCGCGTACCATATTTTCTTTCCATTATTTAACGAATATAAATCCAAACTTACCATAAAAATACTATCCACACGCTCCTAAAAACTCCGGAAACACATAAATCTAAGCAGAAAGTCGTCAAAAATTACGTAAAATTCACTTTTTTTTACGCGATTTTCTGGAAGAACTCACTTTTTGTACAGCCTGTAACTCAATCTTTATACGATAACACACCCGTGCGACATAATGCATTTTTCATATCTCCAAAATGGCTACTTTTCTAATGAAAATTCGCAATATTTTTTCTTATTTATACTGCAAACAAAGGTTATGGTTGCTCGTTAGAACCGCCTCATTGAGGCGGTTCTAACGAGTACCCACAACCTATGACTTGGAGCAGAAATAAGAATAATAACGTATACCCCGTAACCCCAGTTTTCTTTCTCTTTATAAAGTGACGTTTAAGGGGGTGTTCATTACGTGATGAGCGCGTCTTTAGCATTAACCCTTGGTATAGCTTCTATAACGTAAAGCTGTGCGAATTTAAAATAAAGCATCGGTGTAAACGCCGGGCGGAAATCGGCCGGTGCACTGCAGGTTACCGGTCGAACGTTGGCCGTATACCTGGCGATTGTTACTAGCCGACCGAGCATCGGTCGATGTTCCGCAGATGTCCCCGCCCAGTTCTCGGCCGGGTCTACGACGTCGGTACGAACTCTGCTCGACATTTATTCGATATTCCACCGACCTAGACGTCGGTGAGAATTCGGTGAGAATTTTAAGTGCGAGTTAAAATTTCACCGGGCCACTCCCGACCACCACCGACCCCAAAACGGGTAATTAGCAAACAGTGCAGGCCCATATTAGACGCCGCGGTGCGCGGCGGCTGATCAAGTCCTACATTGTTTGCAAAAAGTTCAGCCATTTTCGGAATCAATTTAAAGATTACATAACCTGTCACCCCAAAAGTTTGAAATGGACTCCAGCTATATATAAGGAGGAAGATTCCAACTGGTACAAAAAGGTTTAATATCAGCCTCGACAAAGGTAAATGTGTCTTAGGATACCTGCGCACAGTGGATTCACAGATCTGTTTGCACAACTACCAAGTCCGAATGCTGCTTTCCCTGAATATTTGAATGTTTGAAAAAGCTTTGCCAATAAACAAGCTGAGCAAATACTCTGATCAGCCTGCGCAGAAGCGCAGGCTGATCAGAGTATTCGCTCGGCCAATATTTCCACACATCTTCGCTTGACGAGGATCATTAATTTTAAAGGCTCAATTAAATGGTTTCATGTTTAATAGCTTTCTTTTAAGGTGAATTACTTCTGGCTCAAATATCAAATTCATGTCATTATGACACTGAAAAAGGAGATGATGCATTACTTAAGACTCCATTCAAATGATCAATTAAGGATATGACATAATCAGACAACAAAGCTACCAACTTGAAGAAAACAAAATCATGATTCCTCAAATACAAGCCATTAAATTATATGATAGACTGACTCATGCAAACGCAATTGTAGAATTCTTATCTACATCTTTTACCTTTTGAACGTTCCCCTTTATCATTACCCTCTCATTCACAGATTTGCCTCGCATGTGGTCACATGGAATGCATGAGCTGCCGGATTTGTGAATGACGTGTGTAATTACGCTCAGCTCAGTAATACAGTAATACATTGTGTAATGTATGCAATCACTGTAATCTCCGTTTGTTCTTATTTGAAATGAGGTTTTGATGTTTTACGCCCCCCCCCCCCTTAACAATGTTTAGGTCATTTTGGAGACGTTGCGGACTTTTCTCCCGACATTGAAATGAAGTGTCACCTCGGTCCCTATCGCCCATGCAAACAAATAGTGTTTACATGCATGGACGGTCCGACTCGCATCGCTTTGCGTTGGCGGGTTTAGGTCTTCTGAGCGGTTTACCAGTACTCAGTATCCCCAGTTTGGCTCTGCCTGTGGGGGCACCGTGCGGCCCGGTATGTTGATGTATATGACTGATCTTAATTATATTACCTCGCTAGACTGAACAAGAGGTCTTTCGTTTATACACCTTCTCAACTGTCTGTTATTACTATCTATAGTGTCAAAATATTATATTTCAGAAATTTATTCCAGTATGTTATATGAATGTATATGAACTATGTGGTCATTACGAACAACAACACTATCACATTTGCCATATGTATATAATGTTTTTGTATCCTCATGGGTATATGTGCCCATTGGTTTCTGAATAAAATCCTCCGCTTCTATATACTGACGCTTATTGTGCGTTGCGACTCTTAGTGTCTAATTTGCCAAATTGACAATAGGCGTCGATCATGTAGATCGGAATACAGTATCAACCTCTGGTCTCCAATGTTTGCTAAGTATAACAATAGTTACGTCTTGATCCTGCCCCCGCCCATCGGGGCTTGAAGAAATATATGAGCTGCATGATGCTTCCACGCAGAGCTGATTTCGACCCGCACACGAGTACTGGTAAACCGCTAAGAGGATTTAAGCCTGCCCAGGCAAAGCGGTGCGAGTCGGCCCGTCCATGCTTATAAAACCTATTAGTTTCATTGAGCGGCAGGGCTTGAGATGTCACTACATCTCAATGTCGGGTAAAAGTCCCACAAAATGACCTTTACAGTGTTGACGGGGACGTTAAACCTAAAAACAAACAAACATACAATGAACAACAATGACCTGTCTCAGCGGGATATATTTATCTCTGGACCTACTTCAAGAGCAAGTGATTTTGTCTTTAATCTTGAAGACATTTTGATGTATGACCAGCAAACATTAGGATTATGAGATAGTACGTCCCGACATTTGATCTAAACAAACATAGGTTACTGTGACCTATATTTCATGGTCCAGTGATTGTTTCCTTACATCCTGAAGACTTTTTTTTTATCTGTGAACACAATACTTTGGTATAATGAGTCAGGATGACCCGAAATATGACCTCAAAATTAATGTAGGCCACCATAACCTATATTTCATGTTCCAGTGCTTTTGCCTGATATACTGAAGAATTTTTAATCTGTGAACACCATACCTTAGTATAATGAGTCAGTAGGACACGATATTTAACCTCAAAATATATGCAGGTCACCATGACCTATATTTCATGGTCCAGTGATTTGGTCTTATATCCTGTAGACGTTTTAATATATGAACAGCATACCTTGGACGGCCCCTGCCCATCGGAGCTGGAAGAAATAGATGGGCTGCATGATGCTTCCATGCAGAGCCGAAACCGACCACACACGAGTACTGATAAACCGCTTAGTGGATCTAAGCCTAACCAGGTAAAGCGGTGTGAGTCGGACCGTCCATGATTATAAACCCTATTGGTTTCATTGGGCAACAGGGCTTGAGATGTCATTTCATCTCAATATCGGGTAAAAGTCCCACAAAATTGGAAGCAATGTCTCCAAAATGACCTATGCAGTGTTGACGGGGACGTAAAACGTCAAATCAAGCAAACAAAACAAAGCGTACCTTGGTATTACGAGTCTGTTTGACCCGATATTTGACCTCAAAATAAATGTAGGTCATCATGCCATATATTTCATGGTCCAAAGATTTTGCCTTATATCATGAAGACTTTTTTGACCCATAAACACCAAACGTTGGTATTTTGAATCAGTATGATTCGATAGTTGACCTCAAATTAAATGTAGGTCACAAAGACCTATATTCATGGTCCGTTGTTTTGCCTTATACAATGAAGTCTTCGATATAGGAACACCATACTTTGGTATTATGAGTCTGTATGACTCGATATTTAACTTCAAAATAAATATAGATCACTGTGACTAATATTTCATGTTCCAGTAATTTTTCCTTACATCTCGAAGTCTTTCTGATCTATGAACACCATAACCTGGTATTATGAGTCAGTATGACACGATATTTGACATCAATATAAATGTAGGTCATATATGTCATGGTCCAGTTAGTTTGCCTGACTTTTGGATCTATAAAATCAATCCCTAGTATGACCCGGTATTTGACATCAATATGAATGTAGGTCACCATGACCTATTTTTCATGGTCCAGTTATTTTGTCTTATATCCTGAAGACCTTTTGATATATGAACACCATACCTTGGTATTATGAGTCAGTATGACCTGATATTTGACCTCAAAATAAATGTAGGTCACCATGGCCTATATTTCATGGTCCAGTGATATAACTTGTATCCTGAGGACTTTATGATATATGAACACCATACCTTGGTATTTTGAGTCAGTATAAACGGATAGTTGACCTTAAAACGAATGTAGGTCATCGTGTAATGCTTAGTGATAACGTGTGGACACTAACGGTTGCAATGCTTAATGTTCACTTGTTTGCAACGCTTAGTGTTGATGTGTTGATAATAGTGGTTGCAGGTTCAACCCTTAGTGTTCGAGTGTAGACAATAACGTTTGCAGTTGCAAAGCCTATTGTTCGTGTGTTTACAAAAAGTGGTTGCTGTTGCAACGCTTAGTGTTCACGAATAGACAATAACGGTTGCAGTTGTAACGCTTAGTGTTCTTGTGATGACAATAGCGGTTGGAGCTGCAAAGCATAGTTAGTGTTCACGTATTGACAAAAGCGGTTGGAGCTGCATTTTTAATTAGTAAATTGTTTTAACACTAACGGTTGCTGAACTAGTCTGTATGCTTCTCGCGCATATTTGTACATTTTAGTACTTTTTTCTCTCTACTAGGCGTCGGGGGTTGGCTGCGGCTTGTGACTGTTGCACGCTCTGAACTTAATTATTATTTAACGTGTTGACATTAAGTGTCCACACGACGCTTGAACAATAATGGACTGCGACGCTTAGTGTTCATGTTGGACAGAAAGTGTTGCAACGCTAAGTGTTCATGTTGGACCGAAAGCGTTGCAACGCTAAGTGTTCATGTTGGACAGAAAGCGTTGTAGTCGCAAAGCTTAGTGTCCTTGTGAACATGAGGCGATTCTATCGAGTACCCACAATTTATGATTTTGAGAAGAAATAAGACAAATATTGTATACCACTGTAAACCTCAGTTTTACTCTATAAAAGTGGGGCTTAAGGGGATCAAAATTATATAAGCGTGTTCTCGTGATGCTGACCAAGGCAAAACACATCAACTTGTCTGTTAGTCCGGTTAGTTTAATAAATTTCATATCTAATGACCACGTGTGTAAGATTCTGTTCATTATATCGGGTTTATTGCCGAAGAAGTTAAAAAAATTCTAATAGAAAACTAAGCTTGTCACGGGCGATGTCATTACCTTACGCGCGGGTAAATTTTATTTTTATGCTGTTCATGGAAGTATGGGTCGCGTGCAAAGTAAATGAACCGCAAAGGAGTTTATAATTATAAACTTTGCTAGCGACCAGCTGTCGTTCATATTTCCGTGAAAAGCGGAACAATTAAGTTTATTTCTTCTTATTTACTTTCTTTGCCACTCATCACCGGGCGAAAAATGCTTATAGAGCAAACTTTATTGCTGAAAAAAAAACATGTATATGTTGTATTTTCTACAAGGAGCGGAACAGCGTTGACGTCAACACGCCCGTAGAGAACCATGGTTTAGACTGACGTCACTTGACGTCACTAAAAAACCATGTGACTCGATGCGCTCATGGAAGTATGAACTACATGTGCATTGTTTTCTGAAGGTTTACATTAGACTTTACACTGAAAATATAAATATACACGTAAGGTTGTATCAATTTTATGGCATCGCGTCATCATTTTTGGGGAATTCCATTTCATTTTACCAAACGTTCATCAAATTATTCCCAAGTTCTACCAGGCTACAAACGCCTGGAACATATTATCACTTTTCATGTGGCTGCAAGAGACTGTGGATACTTTGCAATTTCATGTTAATGCTGCTTCACAATCAGTCACACTGGCTGACTGGGTAGTTACTCACACTGGCTGAGTAGCTGGATTTAACGGCAGGCCAGTCACACTGTCTGACTGGATAGTTACTCACACAGGTTGAGTAGCCAGACTGACGGTACTGCAGATCAGTCACACTGGCTGACTTGATAGCTACTCACACTGGCTGAGTAGTTCGACTGAGAATCGGCATTATCATTTTCTCCAGCCAAATGCAAGTATCGCCAACATAGCAAACGCTCTGTGCCAGCCGCACTGATCAGAGCAAGTGCCATGTTTGTGAGCATATGATACATTCTAATGGCAGCTACCTAAGAGTGCGACCCACTGGTTCAGTCTGGTCCTCAAACCGCGTGGCCAGTGTCAGGCCCAGTACAAATGACACTGGTACACAGTCTGAACTAGGACTTCTGGGCAAATGACTGAGCTGGTCCTATTTAGCCAAAATATAAAATGAATAAAGATAGAGATAATAAAAGAAAAAAAACAACAACAAAAAAAACATAGAGTACTTGTATTTTTATTGACCCGGATAATGAATGAAACCAACAGTTGACCCATCATAAAATTACGAAATACGATGAATACCCTTGTAAACGTCACTTTATCATATGAGGTCGCGTCTGAGAGTGTAATGACGCCATGTAATATTCTCGATAATCCGCTAGTGGATTAAATATGCAAATCAGTTAGACACGTCCCGTAACGTTACTCGTACTAAGTCCTTAACGACGTCGCGTTTACTAATGGCGGAAAATTGACATTTTTGTAAATTAATTGTGAATAAAATGAGTTTTAAATGTCATATGATAAAAAGAACCTTGCATTCGTGCTCATGTAAAGTCTCGCATTTTATCCCTTTTACTCAACTCGTTTAATAAATTTAATAATACATGAGCACTCATGTAAGATCCTCTATTTATACAGAGATATGAACGGTTGTTCTTGCTCAGAATCCTAGATTATAGGTACTCATTGGAACCGCCTCAATGGCATGGCCATATAGAGCATTTTTGCCCCCATTTACAAAAAAAAAAAAAAAATACGCCGGCCCCATTATGCAAACACGCCTATACATTGCCACAATTATCGCCGAAAAAATGAAAATTTCATGATGAAAAGTTATGATATTTTTCTTATTTCTGCTCAAAATACAGATTGCGGGCACTCGTTGGTTCTAACGAGTACCCACAGTCTATATTTTTGAGCAGAAATAAGAAACATCAGGTATACCCCCGGAAACCCCAGTTTTACTATATGAAAGTGGGGTTCAAGGGGGTCAAAATTATATAGGTGTGTTTTCGTGATGCAAGTAGCTCAGTCGGATGCGCGCCTGACTGGTGATCAGTAGGACGCGGGTTCGGTACCTGCCGGGTCGGCAACATTCTTTCGTGAAAATTGATCATGAAATTATTTCTACGGTCATTCTCTCCCTATCGCTGATTCAAGAAGGGCAGTTGTCAGTTTCTGGCGAACGAATTGTGCTGTTAACCGCTTACGTATGAGCCTGCTTAGGAAAAGTGTGAATAGGTAAACTGGCCGGCTAAAAATGACCTAAATAGTGTTGACTGGCCTGTTAAACTCCAATACACACAAAACAAACAAAGTAAAATACAACATGTTTCATATGGAATTTTTATTGCTCGAGACCTGATAAAATAATGTACATATGTTGCATGAACTTGTAATCGCAATTCTCAGTTCGAAAACATGCTTTATCAATAATATTGAAACTTTAATTACTAAATAAATAAGTAAATAACTTAATAAATAAATAAATAAAATAAAACATGTAAAATTTTTATATGTCTTCTCAAAACTAGGTTTGTGGGTACTCGTCGATGAGGCGATCCTAGCGAGTGCCACAATCTATGTTTAAGCAGAAATAAGAAAAATCATATGTGCATGTACCCAAGTAAATCCCAGTTTCATTATTTGTAAGTAGGTTAAAGTGGGTCAGAATTATGTAGGCGCGTTTTCGTGATGTAATGACTGTGGTTTCAGCAATAAATGCGAAAACAATGTTTATATATGTAGACCTTACTTTTCTTTACTCAAAGCTGGGGTTCATCAGTGTGTTCACTTCAAGGGTACGGAGAAACGAACACGAAACGTTAACTTCTCAACTAATCAGCTGAGCCACGTCATGAGAAAAACAGTTTTTGTCATTTGCGAGCGACAGAGCTGCAGATTAGCCTGGGCATGCGCGCTGTCTGATGAATCCCTTTGCGTTCATTTTGTCCATATAACAATACAGTAAAGTTTCGCTATTAAGACCACTATTGAGACCACGAAAAATTGACACTAATTCTGCTTTTATAAGATTATTTAGAAAGGTTCAACTCTTCTTTCTTTGTGTTTTCTGCATACTGTGTCCTATGGTCAGAGACCACCTTTTGGGGTGTTCATAAGTGGTCTTTAAGACCACTTTTGAACAGTCCCAAAGGTGATCTTAATATTGGAATTTTACTTTATGTCTTATCTTTTTTATCTAAAATTTCAAGACATTTCAGCTGGTCTATGTAGCAGAGTAGACAGGTTAGTACCTTGCTTGGCCCCAAGACCACAGAGACGACTGCGGTTTACAGGGGTATAATTGTTTTTTTTTTTTTTTTTTTTAATTTCTGTTCCAAGAGATAGGTTTTGGCTACTTGTTAGAAACGCCTCAGAGGAGGTCCTATCGAGTACCTACATAGGTTAGAGGCGGTCCTAACGAGTACCTACAACCTATGTATGGAGTATAAATAAGAAAAAAAATATATCACACTTTTTCATCAGATAAAAACCATTTGGGAGATATGAAAAAGGCATATCGTAAAGTTTTTTTTTTCATGAAGAGGATCATTTGTATTTGGAAAGCAATGATTTCTCTAGGAATTTATAAACCAAATAAATATTTACTTTTATCTCTTTGTATAAATTCTCATTTAAACTGTAATGGGTCATTCTTCTGTTGAAGGGGTCAAATTGACTGCATAGATTGTCAAATATTAGATGACCCAAACTAGTTCCCTGCTTGCGCAAATAAATATATCTTTGCTGACCCTGGATCAACATTTGACGCCCCATTGATATTTTACTAAGGATCCACATAAAATCCTATTTGATGTTATTAAAGATATGATGGCAAAGAATGCTTTCATTTTATCGAATTGGTAAAAAAATCTATTATTGACACCTACTTTAATTAACTATTAGCTTTTTCTATAATCATAAGGCTCGAAAAATAATGTATATCTTCTCGAATGTCTTACAAACACTCAATAAGTACCATTTCAGTTTTCCATTTGCATAAAACCTATTAGAATGTTAAAAAACTAATATTGTTGTGTTGACATCATAAACGAGTCTAATGTAATTTTATTTTTTCTCTACAAACAATAAAAAAGCTAAAGAAACAGCCAGCCATTTGTCCGTTATTCTTTCGTTTTTCTCGGGAGAAAGTTCATCTACATGCTAAAGATGTAACGTTCTGTAATATTATGGATGGTTTGCGGCTTTTGTTTCTCCTGTTAATTTATTCCGTTACCTCGAGACAAGGAGAATGCTGCAGTTGTAAGTAGTCATGGGGTGTGGTTCATGACGAAAACACGCCTTTACAAATGCATTGTAAACTTTACCGCCGAAAAAGCGAAACTTTTGAGAGGAAAAATTGGGACATATAGGATCTTACATGAGTGTTTATGTATTACTGAATTTATTAAACGAGTTGAGGAAAAATGATAAAATGCAAGGCTTTGCCGAGCATTTTATGCCTTTTCCTCGACGCATGAATTTATTAATCTCGTTGAGGAAAAGGGATAAAATGCAAGGCTTTGCCGAGCATTTTATGCCTTTTCCTCAACGAGTTTAATAAATTCAATAATATATGGGCACGAATGCAAGATTCTATTTATCATATGACATTTAAAATGCATTTTATTCGCGATCTTTTAACAAAAATTTCATTAGTGCGCCATTAGCAAACGCGACGTCGTTAAGGATGTCGTACATTTAACGTTTCGGGGCATATTTAACTAATTTGCATATTTAATCCACTAGTGGATTACGGAATTTATTACAAGGCGATATGACACTATCAGATGCGACGTCATATGATAATTTATTCTTATTTCTGCTCATGATATAGATTTTGTGTACTCGTTAGAACCGCCTCTTCGCCGAGGCGGTCACAATCTATATTTTAGAGCAGAAATACGAAAAAATAAGGTTTACCCCTGTAAACCTCAGTTTTACTATATAAAAGTGGGGTTCAAGGGGATCAAAATTATAAAGGCGTGTTTTCATGAAGTGTTGTTGTTGTTGTTGTTGTTGTTGTTTGATTTGAGGTTTAACGTCCACGTCAACACTGTATAGACCATTTTGGAGATGTTGCTTCAAATTTTGTGGGATTTTTAGTACGAAAACGCACCTAAACATTGTAAATTTAACGCCAAAATAAATGAAAGTTTCCAGATGAAAAACTGAGGTTTTTCTTACTTCTGAATCAGAAATAAGCAAAATAGAGGCGGTTCCAACGAGTACCCACAATCTATATTTTAAAGCAGAAATACGAAAAATAGAGGCGGTTCCAACGAGTACCCACAATCTATATTTTAGAGCAGAAATAAGAAAAGTAAGGTTTACCCATGTAAACATCAGTTTTACTATATAAAAGTGGGGTTCAAGGGGCTCAAAATTATATAGGCGTGTTTTCATTTTGTTGTTGTTGTTGTTGTTGTTGTTGTTCTATTATTGTTTGTTTGATTTAAGGTTTAACGTCCACGTCAACACCGTATAGATCATTTTGGAGATGTTGCTTCCAATTTTGCGGGACTTTCATCACGAAAACGCGCCTATACAAATACATTTTAAATTTAACGCCAAAATAAATGAAAATTTTCGGATGCAAAACTGTGATGTTTTTCTTAATTCTGCTCAAAATAGAGATTGTGGGTACTCGTTAGAACCGCCTCATCGAGGCGGTTCTAACGAGTACCCACAATGTATATTTTAGAGCAGAAATAATACTCATATAAACCCTATGTTTTATTATATAAAAGTGGGGTTGAAGCGGGTCAGAATTATATAGGCGTGTTTTCGTGATGTACCCGACATTGAGAAGGCCCCCGCCCATTGGGGCTTGAAGAAATATATGGGCTGCATGCTGCTTCCATGCAGAGCTGAAACCGACCCGCACACGAGTACTGGTAAACCGCTTAGAGGAAAAAAGCCTGCCCAGGCAAAGCGGTGCGAGTCGGCCCGTCCATGCTTATAAACCCTATTGGTTTCATTGGGCGGCATGGCTTGAGATGTCATTTCATCTCAATGTCGGGTAAAAGTCCCACAAAATTGGAAGCAACGTCTCCAAAATGACCTTTACAGAGTTGACGGGGACGTTAAACCTCAAATCAAACAAAAAAACGACATTTAGATGAAATGACATCTCAAGTCCAGTCACCCAATGAAACCAAAGGTTTATAAGCATGGACGGTTCGACTTGCACCGCTTTGCCTAGGCAGACTTAGATCCACTAAGCGGTTTACCAGTACTCGTGTGCGGTCCGTGTCAGTTCTGCGTGGAAGCATCATGCAGCCCATCTATTTCTTTAAGCCCCGATGTAGCTCTATTAATTACAGTGCAACTTAAATTACTTTTTGCATCAATGCTTCGTTTACCATGGCTGGAGCGAAACCATTCTTGTATCATTGAAGACTTCTTCATATTGCTTCCATTTCGAAAAAAAACATCTACATGTATCCAAATATATTGAACATTTTATCACCAAAGCTTAAAAAAAGTATAAAGTTTCAAATGTTTTTCATATTTCTGCTCCAAACATTGATTGTGTTTACTCGTTATAACCACCTCAGCGAGGCGGTTCTAACGAGTATCCACAATGTATGTTTGAGCAGAAATGAATAAAATAACGAACACCCCTGTAAACCCTAGTTTTACTAAATACAACTGGTGTTTAAGAGGGTCAAAATTATATAGGCATGTTTTCGTGATGCCAAAGTGAATTCTTCCCATAGTCTCGATAATAATAGTTAATAATAATAATAATAATAATAATAATAATAATAATAATAGATTATAACAACAACAGTAATAATACAGGGGGATTTTGTTCCTGTATTTTTAAAACTGTACGTTGTGTGTCATAGTTCGACCCACCTCAATGAGGTGATTCTAATCAGTAAAAATAGCATACGTTTCATAATATAATTTTTGACACCCTTGAACCCCACTTTTATAAAGTAAGGGGTAAACCGTATTTTTCTTATTTCTGCTCTAAAATATAGATTTTGGGTACTCGCTAGAACCGCCTCGGTGAAGCGGTTCTAGCGAGTATCCAATAAATATATTTTGAGCAGAAATAAGAAAGATATCACAATTTTTCATCTTAAAAAATTCTTTTGTTGTTTTCGGAGATAAGAGTTGCAATGTATTTGTATAGGCGTGTTTACGTATTGTGCAAATTGGAACATCAAAAGATATGCCTGAATGTCCTCAGAATTACTCTTGGCTGGTCTATAAAATAAGTGTTTGTTTTGTGTATTAATTAGAATATCCCCGAAAGGCGACCCCAGTGGCTACACAGAGCATTCATCTTTAAGAAGAAATAAAACAATCACCCTAAATTAGGCCTAAAAATAGACTTGTTTCCGCTAACCCGACCGACCTGCTTCAGACCCCACAACTCTACTATTTTATCAGTATAAATGTACTGGCCCCCGCCCATCGTGGCTTGCGGAAATAGATGGGCTGCAAGATGCTTCCACGCAGAGCTGAAATCGACCCGCATAAGAGTACTGGTAAACCGTTTAGAGGATCTAAGCCTGCCCATGCAAAGCGGTGTGAGTCGGCCTGTCCATGCTTATTAACCCTATTGGTTCTAACGAGCACATACAACCTGTTTTATGAGCATTTATAAGAAAAATATCGAGGATTTTCATCAGAAAAGTAGCCATTTTGAGATGTGAAAAATGCACTATATCATACGGGTAAGTTATCGTAATGAAATGAACAAAATAAAAATTAAAACACCGACCCTGCATTTTCCATTAGTAATTTCGCGTTTTAAGACCATGTGTGTAGGTTTTTGGCCTTTTGTTCCTTCCAAACGACAGAGCTGACTTTTTTGAGCATCTAAAATGAATTATGATATACATTGCAAGACTCAATATGACAATTTTATTAACAAAAAAAAAAACAACAACAAAAACATACAAAAACAAAAACAAAAGCACATAAAAATAGAGGCCCGGCACTGTTTTGTTGTTTTTTTTTTTTTTTTTTTTTTTTTAGCTCACCTGAGCAAAGCTCAAGGCGAGCTTTTGTGATCACCTTTTGTCCGTCGTGCGTGCGTCGTTCGACGTGCGTCGGTCGTCGTGTGTCGTAAACATTTACCTTGTTAAGACTCTAGAGACCACAATTTTGCTTCAATCTTCATGAGACTTTACCAGAATGTTTGTCTTGATGATATCTGGGCAAGTTCGAACATGGGTCATGTCAGGTAAAAAGGTAGGTCAGTAGGTCAGATCATAGAAAACCTTGTTAAGACACTAGAGGCCACAGTTTTGGTGCAATCATCCTGACACTTGCTCAGAATGATCATCTGACAATATCTTGGTCAAGTTCGAATATGGGTCACGTGTGATCAAATAGTAGGTCAGTAGGTAATACCATAGAAAAACATTGTTAACACTCTAGAGGCCACAGTTTTTGTCAAATCATCCTTTCATTTGCTCAGAATGATCATCCTGACAATATCTCGATTGAGTTCAAATACCGGTCATGTCGAATCAAAAAGTAGGTCAGCAGGTCAAATCATAGAAAAACATTTTTAAGACTCTAGAGGCCACAGTTTTGGTCCAATCATCCTCAAACTTGCTCAGAATGATCATCCTGACAATATCTTGGTCATCTACAAATATGGGTCATGTCGGGTCAAAAAGTAGGTCAGTAGGTCAAATCATAGAAAAACCTTGTTAACCCTTTAGAGCCCACAGTTTTGGTCCAATCAGCCTCAAAATTGCTCAGAATGATCATCCTGACAATAGCTCGATGAAGTTGGAATATGGGTCATATGGGATCAAAAATGTGGTCAGTAGTTCAAACCATAGAAAAACTTTGTTAACTTTAGAGGCTTAATTTGGTTCAATTATACTCAAATTTGCTCAGGATGATCATCTCTACACTATTTAGGTCAAGCTCGAATATGGGTCATTTGGGATCAAAAAAGTAGGTCAGTAGGTCAAATCATAGAAAACATTTGTTAACACTCTAGATGCCACAGTTTTGGTCCAATCATCATCAAGCTTGCTCAGAATGATCATCTCTACAATATCTAGGTCAAGTTTGAATATGGGTCATGTGGGGTCAAAAAGTAGCTCAGTAGGTCAAACATAGAAAAACCTTGTTTACACTCTAGAGACCGCAATTTTTAGCTCACCTGAGCAAAGCTCAAGGTGAGCTCTTGTGATCACCTTTTGTTCATCGTAAGTGCATTGGGCATCATTCATCATGCGACGTGCGTCGTCAACATTTACATTGTTCATCCTCTAGTTTAACAATAGGTTTGATATCTGAATTTTGCACATTTGTGATCTGTGTTTTCGCAGATCGTTCTGTGCGAAAAACGAAGACGCTGTCGATCAAGCAGTCTGATCAGTGTCTAACCTTACATAGCTAAACTCGCTTGCGCGTGTAAATCTGAATCTATGCTAGTCGCTGAACGACCGGCGAAGATGCGGTTGGTCGAGTATGCTGGATTGATGCCAAAAGCCAAGTCTCTGATCAGACTGCGCTGCCAAGGCGGTTCTAACGAATACCCACAATCTATATTTTTAGCAGAAATACTTATTTTTAGCTCACGTGAGCAAAGCTCAAGGTGAGCTTTTGAGACCACCTTTTGTCCGTCGTACGTGCGTCGTGCGTGGTTCGACGCACGTCGTGCGTCTTCAACATTTACCTTGTTAAGACTCTAGAGACCACAATTTTGCTTCAGTCTTCAGGAAATTTTACCAGAATGTTTGTCTTAATGATATCTGGGTCAAGTTCGAATATGGGTTATGTCAGGTCAACATGTAGGTCAGTAGGTCAAATCATAGAAAAACCTTGTTAAGACTCTAGAGCCCACGGTTTGGTCCAATTATCCTGAAACTAGCTCAGAATGATCATCCTGACAATATCTCGATCAAGTTCGAATATGGGTCATGTCGGGTCAAAACGTAGGTCAGCAGGTCAAATCATAGAAAAACGTTGTTAACGCTCTAGAGGCCACAGTTTTGGTCCAATCATCCTCAAATTTGCCCAGAATGATCATCCTGAAAATATCTTGGTAACGTTCGAATACGGGTCATTTCGGATCAAAAAGTAGGTCAGAAGGTCAAATCATAGAAAAATCTTGTTAAGACTCTAGAGGGCCACAGTTTTGGTTCAATCATCCTCAAACTTGCTCAGAATGATTATCCTGTCAATATCTTGGTCATGTACGAATATGGGTCATGTCGGGTCAAAAAGTAGGTCAGTAGGTCAAATCATAAAAAACCTTTGTTAAGACTCTGGAGGCCACAGTTTTGGTCCAATCATCCTGAAACTTGTTCAGAATGATCATCTTAACAATATCTCGGTCAAGTTCCAATATGGGTCATGTCGGGTCAAAAAGAAGGTCAGCAGGACAATCATAGAAAAACCTTGTTAACGCTCTAGAGGCCACAGTTGTGGTCCAATCATCCTCAAATTTACTCAGAATGATCATCCTGACAATATCTCAATCAAGTTCGAACATGGGTCAAATGGGATCAAAAAAAGTAGGTCAGTAGGTTAAATCATAGAAAAACACTGTTAAGACTCTAGACGCCACAGTTTTGGTCCAATCATCTTCAAATTTGCTCAGAATGATCATCCTGAAAATATCTCGGTCTACTTCGAATACGGGTCATTTCGGGTCAAAAAGTAGGTCAGTACGTCAAATCATGGAAAAACCTTGTTAACACTCTAGACTGGCCACGGTTTTGGTTCAATCATCTTCAAACTTGCTAGGAATTATCATCTCTACAATATCTAGGTCACGCTCGAATATGGGTCATGTGGGTTTAAAAAGTAGGTCAGTAGGTCTAATCATAGAAAAACCTTGTTTACACTCTAGAGGCCACAGTTTTGGTCCACTTATCATTAAACTTGCCCAGAATGATCATCTCTACAATATCTAGGTCAAGTTCGAATATGAGTCATGTGGGTTCAAAAAGTAGGTCAGTAGGTCAGATCATAGAAAAACCTTGTTTTCACTCTAGAGACCGCAATTTTAGCTCACCTGAGCAACGCTCAAGGTGAGCTTTTGTGATCAACTTTTGTCTGTCGTAAGTGCGTCGTGCATCATTCATCATGTGACGTGCGTCGTCAACATTTACTTTGTTCATCCTCTAGAGACTACAATTTTGCTTCAATCTTCGTGAGATTTACTAGAATGTTTGTATTGATGATATCTGGGTAAAGTTTGAATATGGGTCATATCAGGTAAAACCTAGGTCACTGGATCAAATTCTTTGAAATCCTTGTTCACCCTCTTGAGACAGTAGTTTTGCTTCAATTACATGAAACTTTACCTGAATGTTTGACTTGATGATATCTGAGTCAGATTTGAATATGGTTCATGACAGGTCAAAAACTAGGTCACTAGGTCAAATTCCTTGAAAACCTTGTTCACCCTCTAGAGACTTCAATTTCACTTCAATCTTCATGACACTTTACCAGAATGTTTGTCTTAATGATATCTGGGTCAAGTTCGAAAATTGATCATGTCAGGTCAGAAACTAGGTCACTAGGTCGAATTCCTTGAAAACCTTGTTCACCCTCTAGAGACTTCAATTTCACTTCAATCTTCATGACACTTTACCAGAATGTTTGTCTTAATGATATCTGGGCCAAGTTCGAAAATTGATCATGTCAGGTCAGAAACTAGGTCACTAGATCGAATTCCTTGAAAACCTTGTACAGCCTCTAGAGGCCACGATTTTTGCTTCAATCTTCCCTCTTTACGAAGAACGTTCAGATAATAGCGTCAAAAACCTCGTAGCATCTGCCTTGTCAAACTTAAATATTAAGGATGTAAATCTCTTACCTCAGGTGAGCGATTTAGGACCATCATGGTCCTCTTGTTTTTTTTTTTTTGTTTTTTTTTTTGTTTTGTTTTTTTTTTTTGTTTTTTTTTTCAGAAGGAAAAATGAAATAATAAAAAACGTTTCTCTTACCTACCGACCTTTTTTTTCAGCATGTTAATAGAAACACAGTTATTATTTTTACGCCTTATCACTTTCTGTTTCTTACTAACAAATCTAAGTGCCCTTGAAAGGGTTCGATTCAGCCTTGGTAGATATGCCATCCTTGCTCAAGTCAATTAAAATGTCATTATATCCAGTTCAACTTCAATGTTTCGAATACTTTTGAAACTATGAAAATCTGTTTGAAATAGGGTAGTTTGCACTTCTAAAAATAAATTGCCTCATTGAGGCGATTCTAATGAGTGCACACAACATATTTTTTTCAAAGTGACACCATCAATAATGTGTATTTTTAACCCCAAAATATATGGAAATAATTATGTATGGACATCACATCACGAAAACACGAATATATAATTTTGACGCCCTGAACCCCACTTTTATATGGTAAAACTAGGGTTTACAGGGTTAAACCTTTTTTTCTTATTTCTGCTCTAAAATATAGATTGTGGGTACTCGTTAGAACCGCCTCGATGAGGCGGTTCGAACGAGTACCCATAATCTATATATTGAGCAGAAAAAGGGAAAAATACCAATCGAGGCGGTTCTAACGAGTACCCACAATCTATGAGCAAAACTAAGAAAAATATCACATTTTTTTCATCTTAAAATTTTCGTTTTTTGGCGGTCAAATTTACAATGTATTTTCATAAGCGTGTTTTCGTAATGGAAAGAACTATGTATGGACATCAGGACGAGATCGAAATAACCGTGGTACTTGAACGAGCCGTCCGTACTCGAATTATCGTGATTCCATTGTTTACATACTTATCAAAGTCTTAGATAAGTATGAATATTCAGGGGAATTGATACACCTTCAGGAGAGATAACGCCTGCAAAAGGATCTTGTCTCCCATGTCAACATTGGCCAACTCTTAAAGCAAAGAATTTGCTCCTCAGGAGCAAATTCTTTCCTTTAAGAGTAGATCCCGTTTTCACTGGGACAGGGCTTATATAAAAACGAACAGGAAGTCCCGAAAGTTGTCTCCCGTTGAAAAAATGGCAGCTTTTCCCATTCCACTTAACTGAGTTAGTTACAATTTTCCGTGACGGCATAAAGAAGCTATGGGACACAGACCATTCATTTCTTCCCCAAAACTGGAAAGTGGCTACTCATAAGAAGAACCGTCTCATTAACGGGCTTCCGCCCATCGGGACTTGGAGAAATAGACTGGGTTACACGCAGAGCTGAAACCAACCGTACATGGGTACTGGGAAACCGCTTAGGTCTAAGTCTGCCCAAGTTGGACCACGCTATTCGTTTGTTTCTGCAGTAGGGCTTGAAATGTCATTTCATTTCAATGTAGAGCAAAAGTCTCACAAATTCGAAAGCAACGTCTCGAAAACAGCCTAAATAGTGTTGACAGGGACGTAAAAACTCAATTCAAACAAAAACAAAAGCATTTTATAAACAGACTGCCCAAGTCCATCAAACAGATATATACCACCAGAAGCCCAAACATCTAACAGAATGTCAAACATTTCCTGTTTTTGATCAAAAAGCAACTGTTTATACTCATTAAGGGGAATTGGAACACCTGGCAGATTTTCTCCGCCATTTTTCAAAGGGAGACAATTTTTGAAACTTCCTGTTCGCGGTTCTATAAACCCTGTCCCACTGTCAAAGGCGTCTACTCTAAAAGGAAAGAATTTGCTCCCCTGGAGCAATTTCTTTCCTTTAAGAATTGACCCCTATTGACATGGGAGACAAATAAAACTTTTGCAGGAGTTGCCTCCCATGAAGGTGTTCCCATTCCCCTTAAGGCTAGACTTCACCTTGGGACAGTGGTCATCTTTAAATGATTCTTAGGCACAATCCTATTATGTTAAAGATCAAATTAAAGCTAACAAACGGAAGTTTAATATAAGTTATTTTATATATTGTAAAATAACACTGTATTGACGTAATTTACTGAAAAGTAAAAAAAATGAGTTTTTACAATTTTGGATTCATTTTTTTTTACCATTTTCCTTGATTAGACACCACAAATACACGCTTTACAATAATGTATCACCGATTTTTCTAACCTTGGTCAAAAGAAAGATTTTGCTTTTTTTCTGGAGCGAAATTAATTGGTCATTTGGAACAAAAGTTTAATTTTATCCCAAATGGAACGAGAGATCATCAAAATTATGTGATATAGTGATCAGGCTGTGACTTCCAAGAACATTTACGCTAAATATTATGCAGTATGGACGCTTATTTAAGAAACTGCATCACTTTGAAGACAGGGACTTCGGGACTTCCTGTTGTTTGAACGCCATTATTTCACACGGACATGTTTTCCTAATGTTTAATAGGTTCATTACGAAAACACGTCTGTATAATTTGGACCCCTTGAACCCCACTTTTATACAGTAAAACTGGGGTTAACAGGGCTAAATCTTATTTTTCTTATTTCTGCTCAAAATATAGATTGTGGGTACACGTTAGAACCGCCTCAATAAGGCGGTTCTAACGTGTACCCACAATCTATATTTTGAGCAAAATTAAGAAAAATATCACAATTTTTCATCTTAAAATTTTCGTTTTTCAGGGGAAAAAATGCAATGTATTTGTATAGACGTGTTTTCGTAATGACTAGAATGGTTGATTGCGGTATAAAGAGATAATTGTACCATCTAAGCAATGAATAAAAAAAAGGCTGACCAGCCTGCACAGACGCACAGGCTGGTCTCCACCTTTGTTGTTAAGTTTTGTCATAACGTGTATCAATTAGAATCATATTGCTTGTACCCAGCCGCCGCTGAACAGAGCTGTCTTATATTCCCATGTGAACTATATAGTTTGTTTACCCTATACCCATACATTTTATGGATGGTATTGGTTTTTATTTGTGGAAAACAAGGTCCACATATATATCAGCATAGTCGTTTTAAAAGCAAATTATACAATTTTTTAGCTATTCAATAATAATAAAAAAACCGTATAACTGCAAACTGTCTGAATCCTTTGATGACCGGTAGAATCTTTGACCTAATTGATTTCCACGCATAACGATAACATACCCGTGCAACGATTGTTAAGTTGGTTCCTTATTCTTTATTCCTTGTTCCTTATTCCTTGTTCATTATTCTACGGAAGAGCATATTAGGGCCAACTATACTTTCTTTCTTTTGATAGGTATCTTGAAATTTCGACTTAGTATCTCGAAATTTCGACTTAGTATCTCGAAATTTTGACTTAGTAACTCGAAACTCCGATAAAATAACTCGAAATTTCGATTTAAAAACTCGAAATTTCGATTTAGTATCTCGCAATTTACGAGATATTAAACCTATATACACAGTTAATGTTAAGCACCCCCGTTTCATTATACATGTACCTCCGCTTTGAAAAAAGTGCGAGTATACTGGTTTACGTCTGTTCCTCTCAAGAACAAGCTGATTATGCAAATTATGTGATAACATTGTGTAGAGACGATGGTCATTATCGGCTTACTTGTATCGTGCAAAAGCCACTGGCCTTTCTCGGTGTATTTTTTTCATAAATACTCTTTCATTCTACTTTCTCTTTAAATTGGCCAATGTCAATTTTTATCAAATTTCTCAATGACTATAAAACTAGAGGCCCCAAATATGTGTATCATGTAAGAGACAGAGGTTTTTCTGCTGACTCATCAGGACGTCACTTCAGTAAACTGAAAGCGGGCTAAAGGTCAAATCTGACAGTTTTAGTTCTTACAGTGGTTTCGGTTTCAAACTTTGTAAAAATCATTTATAGATCAAAGTACTGACAGCACTGGTGGGTCGATTATATTAGAGTGTGGAATGGTGCATGTTTCGTTTCACTTATAAATTCCTATACTATAAGCAAAGCGTGTAGATTCAGAGCAGACGCCGCGCTTGGGTCGATTAATTATCAATTGACTAAAAGTTACTAACTACATAAGCTTTCCGCCTTCTGTTGTCCACGTGACTATCACTGACAATGTTCAAAATTCATGTACTAGCTATTTATAGCAGCGCTAGTCTTTCCTTGTGACGTCAGTGCGCCACGTAGACTGGACCGGTGAACATGGACATTGCAAACAGTGTAGACCCTCATCAGACGCCACAGAACAGAGCTTCATTAAATAACCGGTATCTTCATGGTGTAGATGGTCAGCGATAGTCAGGTGGACAATAGCAGGCGAGAAGATTCTGTAGCTAGTTACTTTGGATCGAATAATAAAATGCGACCCAAAAGATGGTAAACTATGCAACACGAACACCATGACTAGCATAACAAAGCAACAACCTGCCAGAAAATGCGGTATTTAATACAAGAATACGTTGCGTGTTCAAGATGTATCATTGTGATAGAGCAGCAGACTTCCTAGACCCTTCATTCATCCAATCGGTCAGACGTCGAATTCGATGACTGGTCAGCACTAGCCACGTGAGTATGTGTGTGTGTGTGTGTGTGTGGGGGGGGGGGGTGTCAATGTTCTGTATTCGACGCCCAAGAAACTCCCAAATATGTTCCAGGGGATTCAAATCCGGGCTTCTTGCCAGCCAAGTCAATGTCTCAATTCCGTAACGGCGGGGTCTAGCACACATGTCTAGTGGCAAATGGTTCGTTTTCAAAATGAGGCTTGACTTCTGGCGCTAAACATGCAAAAATATCCAAACTCCATATTTTAACCGTGATAATGAAGTTGTGGAATGTTTGGTTCTGACATCCGAGGTCTTCTTTCGACTCTGAGTTGACAATAACAAGATTCCTGTTACATGTATGGCTAATACAGAGTTGAATGCACATCGCAGATCACAGAGTCAGTTTAGAGTTATTATGTCGAAATTTCGAGATACTAAGTCGAAATTTCGAGTTATTATGTCGAAATTTCGAGGAACTAAGTCGACATTACGAGATTCTAAGTCGAAATTTCGAGATACTATGTCTTTGTTTGTTTGTTTCATTTGAGCTTTGATGTCCCCGTCAACACTGTAATGGTCATTTTGGAAACATTGCTTCCAATTTTGTGGAACTTTTACCCGACACTGAGATGAAATGAGATCTCAAGCCCTGCTGCCCAATGAAACCAAAAGAGATACTAAGTCGAAATTTCGAGATACTAAGTCGAAATTTCGAGATACCTCCTTAGCATTATGGTATAGGTTTCGAAATCATGCAAGTATCAGTTGCAAATAAGGAATAAATCAAAATTGTCCTATTCCTTATTCGATTTTCAGCTTCAGAGGACTTTGCGACGAGATGCAACAGAACATTGCGTATGGTACATTCCTCTTCATTTTAACTTCTAAGCATAATTGTGTATTGTGGGTTCATCAACATTTTTTTTACTTCCAACCATTATATACCATTATGTTTAGAAGTAAAAATGATAATGAATCCCCTATATGCAAATCATTACGCAAACATGCCTATACAAATACGTTGCCACCTTTATCGCCGAAAAAAAAATGAAAATTTTATGATGAATAACTGTGATATTTTTCTTATTTCTGCTCAAAATATAGATTGTGGGCACTCGTTAGAACCGCCTCATCGAGGCGGTTCTAACGAGTACCCACAATCTATATTTTAAAGCAGAAAAAAGAAAAATAAGGTATACCTCCGGAAACCCCAGTTTTACTGTATGAAAGTGGTGTTCAAGGGGGTAAAACTTATATAGGCGTGTCATCGTGATGGCGCTATTGCACCGCGTAGCAAAGATCTATGAAGCTGAACATCGAAGAAGGAATTAGGAAAATTTTGATTTATTCCTTATTCCTTATTCACAAATACTAATTGCTGGAATTCGAAACCCATACCATTATGCGTAGAAGTTAAAATGATGATGAATGTCCATACGCAAATGTTCTGTTGTATCTCTGAAGCTGAAAATCGAATAAGGAGTAAGAAAAAAAAAGATTTATTCCTTATTCCTTATTCGCAAACAATATTTGCTGGGTTTCGATACCTACAGAATTATGTTTAGAAGTAAAAATAATGATGAATGTGCCATACGCAATTGTTCTGTTAAAGCGCGTCGTAGAGTTCTATAAAGGTGAAAATCGAATAAGGAATAAGGAAAATTTGGATTTATTCCATATTCCCTATTCGCAAATACTACTTGCTGGATTTTGAAACCTATACCATTATGCTTAGAGGTAAAATGAGGATTTTGTTTGTTTGTTTGATTTTAGGTTTAACGTCCCCGTCAACAATGTAAAGGTCATTTTGGAGACGTTGCTTCCAATTTTGTGGGACTTTTACCCGATATTGAGATGAAATGTTATCTCAAGCCCTGCCGCCCAATGAAACCAATATGGTTTATAAGCATGGGCGGGCCGACTCGCACCGATTTGCCTGGGCAGGTTTAGATCCTCTAAGCACTTTACCAGTACTCGTGTGCGGGTCGGTTTCAGCTCTGCATGGAAGCATCATGCAGCCCATCTATTTCTTCAAGCCCCGATGGGCGGGGGCCGAAAAATGATGATGAATGTACCATACGCAAATGTCCAGTTACAGCGCGTCGCAAAGTTCTATTGAGCTGAAAATTGAATAAGGAATAAGGAAAATTATCATTTGTTCCTTTTTCCTTATTCGGAATTGAAAATTGCTTGATTTCGAAACCTATACCATTAGGCTCAGAAGACAACATAGCTCGCCTTTCAGGCCTAAGGTGGATGGGGGTAAGTTATCAAAAATGTGTCGGCCTAAAAGACTGCAGAAATTAAAATAGAACCAGATGGTACCCCTAAGACTTTTGCAAGTTTTGCAAACAAAAAGACAAGTTATCAAAAATGCATTTTTTTTCTTTTGTAAAACAGCCCAACAGGCTGCAGCAATTAAAAAATTAAAATAGAACCAGGTGGTACCCCTAAGACTTTTGCAGGTTTTGCAAAACAAAAAAAACAAGTTATCAAAAATGCATGTTTTCTTTTGTAAAACAGCCCAACAGGCTGCAGCAATTACAATAGAACCAGATTGTACCCCTAAGACTTTTGCAGGTTTTGCAAAACAAACAAGCAAGTTATCAAAAATGCATTTTTTCTTTTGTTAAATAGACCAACAGGCTACAGCAATTAAAATAGAACCAGATGGTACCCCTAAGACTTTTGTAGGTTTTGCAAAACAAAAAAGTCATTTTCTTATGTAAAAGAGCTAAACAGACTGGAGCAAATGAAAAAGAACCAAAAAGTACAGCCTGTAATGCTAAAGCCACAGTAACCCTGAGCCTAGGACCCTGAAGGTCGAACTTGCTTGAGATATTATGCAACATTTGTGTGACTTAAAACACATTAATAAATAGATGACAAAGTTTTCTAATAATAGCCACAGTGACCTTGACCTTGAGGCCAGGATCCTAAAAGTCGAACACGCTCGAGATATTATCATAAGCAACATTTGTATCTAGTTATATTAAAATCAATCAATAAATGTAGGCACTAGATCCATGACAAAGTTTTTCTAAAATTAGCCACAGTGACCTTGACCTTAAGCCCTTGACAGTGAAAGTTGCATGAGATATTATCATACCCAACATGTGTGTGAAGTTATGTTAAAATACATCAACAAATGCAGGGGCTAGAGCAATGACAAAGTTTTTCTAAAATTAACCACAGTGACCTTGATCTTCAGCCCCGGACCCTGAAAGTCGAACTTGCTCGAAATATTATCATACCCAACATTTGTATGAAGTTATATTAAAATCTATTAATAAATGAAGGCACTAGAGCTTGGAAATGTGACCCAGTCCTTACGATCAAGCTGTTTTCCCCCCTACCCACTGAGGCCCCAGATTTAATTTGGTTTCAGTTGGCCAAGCAGTTTCAGAGGAGATGTTGTTTGAAAATGTTGACGACACAGACACCGACGCAGACTACGACGACGACGGCTTTCGGTTCTGGTGAGCTATACAGTTGTGCTGAAAAAATATTATCTCTAGTAGTGCGAACAAGATATTTCACTACTACCAGCCACGTCAATAAAAAAATTATCTTGTGTGAACAAGATATAAAGGATAGACTATAAATTATGACAGTGGTCATCTTTAATTTACAATTTCTTCACTATTACTCGGTGTATTTCCATCTTTTGGTTTTTATATCAAATTAATGGTAAGACATTGCAGTTTTAATGGCTGAATATTTGTACAAACGATATTTTAAGTATGATTGAAATACAAATTTTTCATGGATTACTTTTTATAGATTCATCTATCTGTTTGTTTGTCTGTGTTGAGGTTTTACGTTTCCATCAACATCATTCGGGTCATTGTGGAGACGTAGCTTCCGGTTTTGTGGGATTTTACCCGGCACTGTGATGAAATAACATGTTAAGCCCTACCGCCAAAAGATTCCACTAGGGTTAAATAAGTGGTCCGACTCACACCATTTGTCCTGGGCAGGCTCAGACCTAAGCCGTTTATCATCTTTTTATCAACCAGCTCGAAAGGACCCTTTTTTCGCAGAAAACATCAATAAGATAAGCCCTTTAAGCATCTATCAGGGATTTCCTTTAACACTTCTTGAAAGAAAGATAGAACAAGTTTAATTTTCAGTACCGAAATTAATTGGTCTCAATGAACAAAAGATTCATTTTAACAGAAACCACACAGGATTCTACAAGTCTGTCATACTTTTCAAGCCCAGTGTACAAGGAACTAAATGCCAAAAAGCTTGCTCAATATTTTGGCCAATAACCAAATTAGATAAATCACTTCAAACATACCAGTCTAAATGAAAACTTCACTTTCAAGGAAGGCTGAAATTAGTTTTAACCTTTAACCTGCTGAATATTCAATTAAGCCACACTCATTTCTGACTTTGAACCAATCAGATTACTTGATGCAGCTTATTTCTACATATTCATAAACTGAATGTCAAACTGTGTAGATCCTGATCAGATGGCTTCTTCAGAAGCCATCTGATCTGGATCTACACTGTTTGCAAAGATAGGGGTTGTCGCCTACAGCAGGGTAAAGGTTAACAAGTAAAGGCAGCTTTTTCTCCTGAATGACAGGAGTGACATCCCTAGTCTCTACTCAGAGCCAAGGCTTAGCAATGTAGATTCTTAATGAGGTTGCATTTTTGATGGATATTAGTAAAACTCAATTTGAGAAATTTGAGTAAAACATTTAGTTGAACCAAAGAAATGCTTTCCGACCTGTTATTTAATTATAATGCTGTTAGTTAATTAACTCCTCTTTATAAGCGGAACATCACTTCTAGAGAGATAAAAAAGGCCTGTGATAATTTGGCGAACCAATACTATTTTTTTTACAAAGAACAACTACATACAGACGGTAATAAGTGACGATTTATGGCCTAAGAAATGTGGTACCGAGAACGACCTTTATTGACTGTGAAAATTTTATGGCCATTGAACATCATGCTTAAATTGATAGCAAAACGTATCCAAGTATTTACAGTTAAAACTAAATATTTCTCCAAATATCTACCTTATTAATGTACATGTATATGTAATAACACGACACTGCCAAACATTCTGAATAACACCAGAATGGTTTAAATTGTCAGTGAAAATGTTCTTTTTGAAAAATCTATTAAAACTGACACATCGTGGTCTAGCCTATCCTTTAGTTCTCCGAAAAAGAAAATTATCTTGTGCAGACAAGATATTATCTTGCGCGAAAACGATATAATGCTGTTCGGACAACTAAAAAGATATATTTTTCGCATTAATTCTCCACCATCTCCGACGTTTCGGCTTTTAACAGCCTTTTACAGATACAGCTGCTAACGGAATTGTTTTTCAGCTGTCACATATTTTTGAATTTCTTCTTTCCACCATATTGAATATATTTGTTATAACAAATATATAATAATAATGACTTCTCAAGCCCTGCCACTCAATGAAACCAATAAGTTTATAAGCATGGACAGTCCGACTCGCACCGCTTTGCCTGGGCAGGCTTAGATCCTCTAAGCAGTTTACCAGTACCCGTGTGTGTGTCGGTTTCAGCTCTGCATGGAAGCATATTGCAGCCCATCTATTTCTTCAAGCCCCGATGGGCGGGGGCGGAGTGTCATAACGTAGCATTACGACAGCACACCCGTGTCCTGACATTACGAAAACACGCCTTTACAAATACACTGTAAATTTCACCGCTGTAAAAATGAAAAATTTAAAATGAAAAAAATTGTTATATTTTTTCTTATTTCTGCTCAAAATATAGATTGTGGGTACTCGTTAGAACTGCCTTGATGAGGTTCCAACGAGTACCCACAATCTATATTTTAGAGCAGAAATAATTAAAATAAGGTTTACCACTGTAAACCCTAAGTTTACTATATACAAGTGGGCTTCAAGTGGGTCAAAACTAGATAGGCGTGTTTGTGTGATGAAATGTCGTCTTTCATATCCCTAGAAATAGCATTTATTCAGAAGAATAAAAATACTTCTAGTTCAAACATGGATGGTTGGTGCTTGTTATAACCGCCCCATTGAGGCGGTTCTAACGAATATCCACAGCCTATTCAATTATAGATTGTGCATGTTCGTCACCGAGGCGGTTCTTAAGAGTTCCCACAATCTATGTTTTTGAGCGAAAATAAGGAAAAGAATGTATTATGTATACCCCTGTAAACTTAACTTTTACATTTATAAAGTGGGGTCTGTAGGGTGTTAATGGCAAAAATCAGGGAGAAATCGGTTTTGGTCTATAAAAAATTCTAATGAGATTTAACTGAGGTGCACTGATGAGTTAGGAGGACATCATGCGGACTGAACCAATTATTTGTCTTAATCGCGTCGGAAGTAAGGGCATGTAAAAAGCGATTTAAACCCTACACCTCCCCTACCCCACCCAGTGGAATTCGTTTTACTGACTGTTCGAAGGCGGTTCTTCTGTTGCGGTTTATTTTTGTTATAGCTTGTCTTTGAGCGTGGGTATCGCTTATATTATTTTGTTTTTGATAGCCAATTGGCTGTGGATTAATTGTATCGATTACTGATAATTGCCTTCCTTTCTATTTAAAAAAAAATGAAATCCAGACGTTCTCGTGCTTCAAGTCTGTCTACTTACATTTCACCTCCCTAAACACTTCACTACCTCATAACCTTATAAAAGAAAAACGTAATGATTTAGTTGAATGCAGTCTGTCGTATAACATTTTTGTTGTACCTTACCTTTTTATATCGAAGGATGATTTTACGAAATTGGGTGCTGAAGTCATTGCATTAATATATTTTACTGAATTAATATACTAAGTCACCATAAAATTCGGGTTCCGATAGACCTTGTTGCAGAAGAGATTTAAGTCCAACATTGAATTTTGACATTAAATCGAAATGACGTCTATAAAATTTTGAAAAGGCTTTGCGTAGTTTTTGATACCGATAACCCTGATTAAGAAGTTTAGCAGTAAACAATTTATTACGAATATTGAAGTCAGTGACATGACTAGACACTCTGGCAAATCGAATTAATTAGGAAATATAAATGGCATAGGATGCCGCACGAGGAACATTACCATCCAAGAAAGTAAAATTTACAATCTCAAAATCAAAATCATCGCGATTATCATAAATTTTGCCGGAAGCAAACCCATCTACAATAGATAGCAGTTAACAATTTTTCATTTTTCAAGAAGTAGCAAAGAAGTCCGGTACATATTTGCCCTTTTAGTTTTAATATCGCAATGTCAACAGTATGCATTTGGCCATTCCGAAAATAGAAAGTGTTGCTGACATTTCGTGTGGCGTGGTACCTAGATAATTTCGTTTTACAGCAGACGCACTATAAACAGTCGGTCTGTCTTAAAAAGTTTGCATTTGGTATATGGAATAACCTGTCTATGTACATGTAAACAATAGAAAACTAAAGTTGTGTTTTATCTCCATTTTAACAAACAGTTTATAATTTCATCTGTGACGACCG
Organism: Lucinisca nassula; assembly: GCA_963580285.1. Taxonomy (NCBI): domain Eukaryota; kingdom Metazoa; phylum Mollusca; class Bivalvia; order Lucinida; family Lucinidae; genus Lucinisca; species Lucinisca nassula. The sequence continues at coordinate 75,381,613 of OY757022.1, forward strand.
TTCATATGCGCATGCTGTTACCGCCAGGGATGAGCAAAACCATCTCCTGGAATACGCTGTCGTAATTGTTCTTTTGACTTTCCGCTATTGAAGTTTCCATTAGGGTCTAGTTCTTTCATGTCTGTGTTTCGTTCCCTTTGGTGTCACAGATGGGAGCTGTGGGTTAATTGTATCGATTCCTTGTCATTGTCTTCACTCCTATTTTTCATTGTGACAACACTCACAGTACAATCACAAGACTCTGCAAAATAACTTGTTAGTACAGAAGTGACCGAAAGTAGTTTGTGCATCCACAAAGTCTGATCTATGAAACCGATTCAAATTCTGCGAACAACAAAATATATCAATAGGGGGCCTTGCAATGACCTTGAATTCAGTGGGCAGATTCGAGTCTTTCTTGGACACCGCATATTATAGTGAAGGAATTCTTCGTAAGCCCCGTTTCACTAGTTCTTGTACACCAGACTAGAAAGTACGTCGTACTGGATTTTTACCTTTTAATAGAAACTTCTATCTTATCCAGGTTATCCTACCCAGGGATGTCATAAAAGTCGAGTATTCACACATGTTTGACACTAAGGTGTTCGGTGTGCACTTGTTGTACAGGACGCCATGCACGCTGTCGTTAAGATATTGAACGTAACATGACGTCACTAAACGTCACAATAATTTCATATCGATTCCTGATCATTGCCTTTACCTCTATTTTCTTACACTTAAAAGGGAACGATCCTCAAAATGCGGATTCATTAAATAAAGAGTTTCTCATAAAATGGGGGGCTGGAGACAGTAAGTTTATACTGTTGTATAAAGGTGTGTGCCGCTAGCATTGCAACAGATGGCATTATTTTCCCACTGCAGAAATCACCATCAAATAGCTTGCTTTTCAGAACCCTATAGCAAAAACTGACAATTGCAAATGATCCTTCTTCGCTCGAACCATGGAATAATGAATCCATATTCGATAATTTCCTCAGCTGACGGTGCAGAGGATGGTTAACTAAGTTTACCTCTTTGATGAGAGCTGGGAACTGACTTCCCACATCACAGGTCTTTGAGAATTAATATCATTTGTCGAGCGAACAGTAACATCTCTGATTCTGCGTACAGGTTAGCACATGGTAATTCGAGGTGTGCACCGTTGATTTAGAAACAATGTTCTGCATTAGTTCGGAAATCATAATAATGAGGATCAGAGTATGAAACCGTGAAATGGATCGTTAGGAATAAAAAAAAAAACACCATGCATTGTGACTTCCCAGGCGGATTAAAGAGTTTTGTCTCATTTCATGAAGATTATAATCCGGGTTGGTTGTAGCCAACTTGTGCTGACCATCCGCGTTATGGTGTATCATAACCCGTGGTAAGTTGTACCCTAACAAAAACAAGCTTAGAGCCATCATTGGATTCCGTGGGCATTGACACCTGCGGGGGCTCAAGCAAACGCATCATTGGAAGCTCTGGAATCGCAATAAGATAAAATCATAAAATCATATTCATTAAAGATGTTTTACGGTCAGAAAATATTGACCGAAGAATTCTAGGGTTGGTGAAAACAGGCTAGACATATTTTTACTTTCGTTTGTCGTGAACCGAATGCACTGCAGCTGTATCTGTAAAAGGTAATACCATACTTCGGCAGCAATGCAAACAAACCGCCCAGGAAGATAAGAATTTTGGCTACTTACCGAAAAAACTGTTGTGACGTCATCAATTTCAGCAGCGTTCGTTGTACCCAGTCGCGTTAGGGTGTCAATGAAGTTTGTTCAAGTTCCAGATAACGGTTGTCTATAAACTTTTTATCGTTATGACGTCAGTGTGCTGTGCAAAGAGGGTTATTTTAAAGGCCTTCACCAGGCTGGGTTATTGGAAACAGTGTAGACCAGATCAGACGCCACAAAACATGACGTCTGTTCTATTCAGGGTCTGCATTTTCTGTCTAAAATTCAGGAATTAGAGGTTAAACGAAATAGTCTGTCTCCGTTCTGTCACGTGATATGAACACGCCCATAAATAGAAGTGGAGGCAATGATCAGGAAGCGATACAATCAACCCACAGCTCCCATCAGAGACACACAAACATGAAACAACAGACCCTAATGGAAACACCAACAGCGGAAAGCCAAAAGGACAGTTACTTTCCAACACAATGGCCAATAGGCTATCCAAAATAAAATAACATAAGCGACACAAACACCCAAAGACAAACCATAACAAAAATAAACCGCGACAGAAGAACCGCCTCGGAACGGTCAGCGGAACGAATTCCACTGGGGGGCTTAAATCGATTTTACGTGGCCACAATCCTCGCCATTACGTCCTAAACCCCGTTGTATATAGAGCAATATCTTTTTGTTTTGGATGCCAATTGGCCATTTTGTGGGAAAGTAACTGTCCTTTTGGCTTTCCGCTATTGATGTTTTCATTAGGGTCTAGCGTCTCTGATGGGAGCTGTGGTTAATTGTGTCGATTCCTGATCATTGCCTTCACTTCTATGTTTCAAATACAAATGTTTTAACGTTTTTTATCATATGACGTCGCGTCTGAGAGTGTAATAACGCCATGTAATATTTTCGATAATCCACTAGTGGATTAAATATGCAAATTAGCTAAACACGTCCCGTAACGTTACATGTACGACGTCCTTAACGACGTAGCGTTTACTAACGGCGGAATATTGACATTTTTGTAAACAAGCGTGAATAAAATGCGTTTTAAATGTCATATGATAAATAGAATCTTGCATTCGGGCTCATGTATTGTTGAATTTATTAAACTCGTTGAGGAAAAGGGATAAAATGCTCGGCAGAGCCTCGCATTTTATCCCTTTTCCTCAACTCGTTTAATAAATTCAATAATACATGAGCACTCATGTAAGATCCTCTATGTAAACTAATGCCTTAACTATAAACAGCATGGCCTACGAGGGACGTTCATTAAATTTTGTCACTAATGGTCTACCATACCGCGTGGCTGTAAGGAGCACATGTAAACTGTGGAGACTCTATTATAGGATGAAATTTCGGTCTAATCCATTCAGTCTTTCAAAACTTTTTGACAGTTCCAGTTGGTTCAGTCATATACACTCAACCTTTACTGTATGGAAAATGAAAAACAAAACAAGCTTTGAAGCTAGGGCCAAAGTTAAAGTCGCGTTTGTCTAAATGTTTCAGTTTGCCGCAAGTTGAAACTTTAATTATTTTGTCATGGTTCGTCTTTGAATGTATGTATTGCTTATATATTTTTGTTTTTGATAGCTAATTGGCCATTTGTGGGAAAGTAACTAGTGATGTTTCAATTAGGGTCTAGTTATTTCATGTTCTTGTTTCATGCCCTTTGGTGTCTCTTATGGGAGGAGTGAGTTAATTGCATAAATTTCTGATCATTGCCTTCACTTCTATTTAGAAAGGTTTGTGCAAGATGGTTCTTGCATCTCTTGGCCAAAGAACAAAAGACCACCCGTGTAAAAATGATGAAAAATATTTTGAAAGAGTAAAACAAATAACAAACGTAGAATTCGGAGATTTTGCAGGTGATATTGCAGGAGTCTATTATTTTGCGCCGTAGAGACGCATCAATAACAAGCAGTGGCTGCGAAAAGACCAGGATAGGTCGGTCACTGCCAAAGGAACTCAAAGCGCGGCAAAAGTTTTGTAATCGATATGTTTCAATTGCGATGGACCCATCGTTCGAATTCCCGTACAAATTGACAAGGCAATAAAAGGTAAATTTTAAAAGAATGGTGTGTTGTCAAAAGTAAAGGCACGCTGTTAAAAACGTAGACCTGCAACCGGTTTAAGAGATCTGTGTCTTATCGATGACAGCGCACCTTCTCACAAGTGTGTTCTTGTCCAAGACTTCTTGAAAGAGGAAAAAGTAGTTCAGCTCTCTCATCCACCTTTGTCGCTAGACCTTAGTCCCTTCGACTTTTTCCTGTTTCCTTTACTAACGAACCCCCTTTCTGGTCGTCGTTGTGAATGCCGGTGCACTTGGTAGTGTAATTTACCAGTGCTTTCAGGGTTTACCTAAGAAGGCCTATGTCTCTGCCTATACAGAATAGATTTCGAGACTTAAAAAGTGGATATTACTTCAGAGGGGTTGAAATAAACGAAATGTGAATGAGATAAATAATGCGCTTTGTAGAACACCAGTGACAACTTGTATTCGCTCAAAAGTTCGCTCGAAATTTTAACAACAACTAAATAAACGTTATTGTTTATTTTGTATCATTGGATCCTGGTTTCTCACCACATACAATGTCAAAGATTGATTATAAAACGCTGAGCTGATGGAGTTGAAAAGTTATTTTTTACATATACAGATAAGCAAATATCAAATGGTAATCAATGGGAGTTACAAAGAGAGTTAACTGTACTCATTTTGTTTCATTTCAGCAACTTTCACAAATCTTGGCGTGCAGCTCAATATTGACGTTAGTGTTGATGTTGGTGACGTTGTTTACACTCTACAAAATGGGAACGATAACCAGGCTATACAAATGCAATCCTCGACAGTCTATAGACTAAACCCAACAAATGATCGTAAGTGGTATAACATTTTAAATTTCATACATTGTGCATGTATACATGTACTTAAGGAACACTCTCTTCGCCCTCCATTACAGTGTAGACTATTGTGTAGTCTTTTTAATGGATCGCAGATTCTATTTTTGAATTTTGGAAATAGTTGAGGTAACTCATAAAGCCGAAACAAGCTAGTCTGGCCAAGAAAACATTTTTTTTCGGTGGTAATGATAACAATGTATTTGTATAGGCGTGTTTTCATAATGCAGTTCTTTGATACATCCATTGCTTCCAAAGTGAGTATAATATATTGATCTTTGAAAATAAACTTAATAGTTGGGTTTGCAGACCCACAAAAGCCATCAAGAGATCAGTTTGGTTGTTACGGAACCTTGGAAGGGACATGAGTTGTTTTAATATGTTGTGCGAACAAGATATTAAGTTGTGCGAACAAGATATTGTCTTGTCCCCACAAGATATATGTTGTGCGGGCAAGATAATATCTGGTTCGCACAACTTAATAAGATAATGCGTTGTGCGAACAAGATAAGCGCTTCTTGTGCGCACAGGATAATATGATGTCCGAACAAGATAATATCTTGTCCGCACAAGATATTATCTTCAGCACACAACTTATAAAAAAAAATATTCCCTTCCCGGGTTCCGTAGGTTGGCCACCTATTTACCAAAAATTTACTTTGTATATCTTCTAATTACAGGTTTTTGGAAGTATGAAAAATACTATTTGCAGTTTTTTCGGTCTTGAAAAAGTACTTTTAATTTTAGCCAAAGAAATATACACTTATTGTCAATTAAGAAATTTCTATTCTATTTTAGCCATAAGAATCTGGTGTGTTTCGTTGGATGTGTCTGTTAAGGACATCATGAATAAGTGAAAGAATGAGCTTTTATGATGTGATAATAGTTGTGGTGGTGCTCGTAGTGATGAAGATGTTGATTTTAATGATAATGATAATAATAACGATGATGACGATGATGATGAAGACTATCAAAGTATTTGACACTAAACCTGATAGAACTGACTACAATATATCATTGTAACATAAAACGTCATTAACCATGTTCACTGTAAAGAAGTATTCTTAAGAATTCAGCAACAATTCTTGAGAAAATTCAGCCGCGTTGCTCCCATACTGTAGAGGTAGCTCTACTGCAAGCATTGTAGTTCCCAAGATTTTATCACGGCAAAACAGTATAAGTATGTTTTGTGCATTTCTTTGCGCCAGAGTACAATTAATGGTGATTATATTAGTGATGATTGCGCTTTTTGACGTCGATGTCAACCTTTTCTTCAAACTTCCTATATAAACCAACCAATCTGTAATGGTAAGCATTAATATATGAGATTGCATCTCGTCGAATTTTTTTTACAACCCTTGTTGAATAAAGCAACAGGAACAGATACAACCTTATCCCAAACCTTGCACACAACAACTAAATTAAAAAAAGCAAATTTACCGTAATCAATTGTGTCTGATTCAATAAATGAAGCAAACTTACGATTAGGCTTATCAGCAACCTGAGATTCTTTTTCAGAATAATATGAACTTAATAGCCCCGTACATATTAGCAAAAGGAAATAATTACAACAACTATGGAACTAACAAAGAACAACAAAGAACAAAAACAAAAATAACGACTTGGTCAGATCAGCCATACTGTGGCTGTTCAGGAAATAAATATTTACAATTACAACTTTAGAGCTTTTTCCTGTAACTTTTCAGTACAGTGTCTACAGAAATGACAGTTCTCTCATGGTGGTAGGGTAATGTTGCTCATCCGCAGAGACATCTCAAACGTGTAAATCATGGAACCGGAAAATGACTCTGAATTGGTTAAAAATATTTCTTTTTTTTTTTTTTTGTGGTGGTGGTGGTGGGGGGGGTGGGGTTAGCGCAAAAATGCTATTTTCTAGTAAGTTAATATCGAGCACCAAATGGCATCGTAGAAAACTTCCAGTGGTTTATATATCAACTTGGTCGTATTCCGTCTTAGCATAAAAACAAAGAAAAACTTCCGTCAGTCCATGTTCATGGCGACTTGAATTTGGCTTCATAGGCTCAGCAAATAAGACACAATGCTAAATCAGTCCAAAGGACAAGTATCAATTGACATTATAAATGGGCCAGAAGCCGTGTTCAAACAAATGTTTAACTTCTCTACTCGTGATAATTAACTAAGTGATAATGATGTTGTTTCTGGGTTTATAAACTATTCATTCCACCAATACAGACACCTCAGAGGAACGTGTACTTCAATGTTTGCACATCTATTCCAAAAGTCTCTTGATACGGGTGAAATCCTCAAAGGCAGGCCTCTAACGAATGTTTATCCACTCTTTTAAAACAGGAGATAGTGTTCTTGCTCATAATTATCGCCCTGTGTCCCTGACTTGTATACTTTGTAACTTGCTTGAACATATAGTCTGCTCAAACATCATGATCCACTTGTACGAACATAAACTTTTGTCGGACAATGTGTAGTTAGCAAAAGGCATGGTTTTTCGAAACTCAGTTGAGCACTGTTAATAAAGACTGGGTAAACATCTTGGTCAAAGTGGGGCATTTATTCTTGGTTTCGAGAAGGCTTTTGACACCCAACCCCCTTATGAACTAATTAAATTAAATTATTTGGTCATGGCATTCGGGGTGGGAGTCCTCAGATAGATAGATGTCATTCTTTGCTAAAGCAACAGCGAGTCGGAGTTAACAGTGAAGCTGTGGAGTTGATTCCTCTTTCGTCTGTGGTCCCAAAGGGACTTTTCTCAATCCATTGTCATTTTTCCTGTACATTAGTCATATTTCCACTGACGCTGACTCAGCAATATGACTGTTTGCAGACGACTGTGTAGTTGTATTTAGGATTTACAAAGAATCTTTCTTCCCTCTGACCCTATGAGATCGAAATGCAATTCCTGATTCAATCTTTCCTGAGCCGAAGGTGCAGAAGATAGTGTGGCTAAGTCTATCTCATTGGTGAGAGATAGGGACTTCCTTCATACCACAAGGCCTGGTGGATGAATCTAATTTTACGTGTCTCCAGTAACAATTTTGATTCTGCATGATTAGTAAATATAAAGGATGGGCTTACTTTCTGAAAGTAACCCTTTCTGTCGTTGCTTCTATAAGCATGCTTTGCAATTTAAAACTTTAAAATGTTCCACGCGTTTTGAGGTCTTGTAACAGATCTATGAACAATCATTAGCAACACATACATAACAGATAAAGACTTGTATGCTGATCAAAGGATGAGGGCTCAACAGAAAAGAAACTTGTTGAAACACTTGAAGGGCCATTCAATGCAACTGGAAAACACTAAAGCAATATAAAACATTGAAGCACTGGAGGCCGGGCAGCAGGCATAAAAAGTCCGGTTTCAACCACTAAATTTATAGTTTAAGATACTATCAGAAAATCAAATGCCGAATCAAAAACTAGAAATGTGTCAAACGACACAGATGCCCCCTCCCAGGGGCCACCTTGCCCCCAGAAACACTCATATTACAAATACACCTGTCATCGGACAGCACAAATCGCCTGGAAAAGTTTCCTTGAGGTCATTGGCACAGGTTGGGGTATTGTTGATTCAACTTTTGAAAAACAACTATCATCATACCAAATACGAACTCAATCCATCAAATGGTTTGGAAAATATGAGCTCTTAAAAACGTTTACATAAAAAATTTAAATTTCTAAGTTTGAAACCTTGACCTAACATAAAAAAATCTAAGTTTGTGACCTTAACCTTGGATCAGGGGTGTGTGGGGGTGGGCGGGGTATGGTTGACTAAATCTTTGGACCTGTAACTATCGTCATGCGAAATATGAAGCAAATGCTTTATATAGTTTGGAAAATATGAGCTATTAACATACTTAAATTTGAAAATTTTCTATGTTCATGGGTGAGGGTACTGCCGAATATCACATTGGAACGTTATCTTTCGTAGCCCCAAATATAAACACAATCCATCATACAGTGTGGAAAATATGAACTCTTAAAAATCAACATTAAACATTGCTAAGTGTGTGACCTTGACCTTGAAGTCTTAGGCATGAGTGGGGGGATAGCCACATAAACCTTTGGACCTGTATCTATCATCATAGCAAATATAAACCAAATCCATCATATGGTTTGGAAAATACTATCTCTTTGAAAACTTTAAAATTTCTAAGTAGAAGTAAAACAAAGATCAGGAATTGATACAATTAACTTACTCCATCCATAAAAGACACCAAAGGGAAAGAAATACAAACATTAAGCGACCAGACCACAATGGAAACCTAAACAAAGGAAGGCCACACGGACAGATACTTTCCCACAAAATGGCCATATGGCCATCCAAAATTAAAAGACACAAGCGACACACACAGTAAGTAACAAACAACAACATACATAAATCGCCACAGAAGAGCCGCCCTGGAACGGCCAGTGGAAGATTTCCACTGGGGGGCTTAAATCGATTTTACGCGGCCACAATCCCCGCCCCTACTTCCGCCGCGATTTAGACAAATAATTTGTTCAGTCCGCATGAAGGCCTCCCAACTCATCAGTGCAACATCTCCGTGAACACAGAAATCAAAGAACCACAGAGGCGAGACAACGGTGAGGACTCGACAGCAAGAAACCACCGAAATGCCGGAGCAAAAGAAAACCAACAGTTAGACTCCGATGAGCCCGACCAGAGACAGAGCATCAGGCACCAACCAACATTATCTCTCTAATTTTCAATAAGCCTCTACGTTGGAGCCGTCATAGAATCTGAGGCCTGACCCACCGGCGTGCAATCAAAGAGGGAAGCAAAGTTGCCAACCGTGATTGGGCCAACTACCATGCATGCAGTCTGTCGTATAACATCCATGTTGTACCCAATCTTTTTACATCGAAGAACGACTTTACGAAATTGGGTGCAGTAACCCTCTGACGTCATCATAGAACTCTAAGTCTGTGACCTTTACCTTGAGACTATCGGCATGGGTGGGGATATTGCTTAATGAATCTTTTGACCTACATCTATCATTGTAACAAATATGAAACAAATCAATCATAAAAGTTCAGGTTCTACCTGGTACACATATTTTAACCTGAGTCTTAAATATTAAAAATTCCTAAGTTAGTGACCTTGGCCTTCAGATCACAGGCATGAGTGGGGGTATTGCTGAAAAAACTTTGCACTTATATCTATTACCATACCAAATATGACCCAAGTCCATCATATGCTGTGGAAGATATAAGCTCTTAAATAATAAGGTTCTACCTGGTCCAAATAGCTTAACCTGAGTCTAAGTCTATGACCTTGACCTCGAGGATATAGGCATGGATAGGGGTATTGCTGAATAAAACTTTGCACCTATATTTATCATCATACCAAATATGAACCAAACCTGTCTTATACTTTGGAAGATATGAGCTCTTAAACAATAAAGTTCTACCAGGTACAAATACCTTAACCTGAGCCTTCAACATTAAAAATTTGTAATTCCATAACCTTGACCTTGAGGTTATGGGCATGGGTGGGGGTAGTGCTGAATAAAACTGTGGACCTATATCTATCATCATTCAAAATATGAACAAAATTCATCGCCTGATTTGGACAATATGATCTCTTAAAAGTTCAGGCTCTTCCTAGTACAAAAACCATAACCTGACGTACGTACGTACACACTTTCGTACAGAAGGAGGTACATTTGACGCATGTACGCACGTACGCTCGTACCCACGGACGCACGTACGGAAAACCGAAAAACAATATGCCCCCGGCATCATCCGATGTGGGGGCATAAAAAGGGAGTATAAGTATATTTATCAAAGATGAAATTCACGCAAAGCAAAGCTCGCTATCTTAGGGTCATTTAGTAAAACATTCAATTTAAAACTTTTAGGAACTACAACGCCAGTGTTACAACTGCCTCGACAGTCTGGGTGCGGGCGACAGGGCTTGAGATGTCATTTCATCTCAATGTCGGGTAAAAGACCCACAAAATTTGAAGCAACGTCTCCAAAATGACCTATACTGTGTTGACGGGGACGTTAAACCTAAAATCAAACAAAACAAACAAACAAACAGTCTGGGAGCAACGCGACTGAATTTTTCAAGAATAGTTCATTACAGTGAACAAAATTAATAATATTTTATGTCACAATATTATATTGCAGCCAATTTTGTCAAAGTTAGCTTCAACTCGTTTGATACTCATAAAAAACTGCAAATATGCTACAACATCCGTGCGTGCCTGTCGACAAACTGAGAAAATGCAGACCCAGGGTCGACTTTTTGCCAAACTATACACTACTCAATGTTTTATCCAATTAAATCATATTAACATGGAATAACATTGCTGGAATAAACATACTTAAATCAGAAGAGCACCTGCCTTTGTTTACTGAAAATTTGACGATGTCACTATCTCGTGAGGACCGGGATGTGGCGTTGGAACAAAGTCGCGTTTACGCAGTTTAGAGGCAGTAACCTGATTTCCATTTGCGGTTTTGTTTCATTTTTATTTTGTTTTATTTAAAATGGGGTTTTACGTCCCTTTCAACACTGTTTAGGTTATTATGGAGATGTTGCTTTCAGTTTTGTGGGCATTTAGATGAAATGACAACTCAAGCCTCACCGGCCAAACAGATCAACAGGGTCTATTTGCAGAGTAGTCCTACTCGCACCACTTTGCCTGGGCAGACTTAGACCCTCTAAACCGTTTTCCTATGTTCGGTCTGTTTCAGCTCTGCGTGGAAGCACCGTTTCTCCAAGCCCCGATGGGCGGGTGCCTTCTCATTTTGTAGTACCACAGAACAGTTTTGTGTGTTTGTTGAGTGCTTCAAGTATCAAGAAAAAAATGACAAAAAAACAAAAAGACCAGGATATTTAACAACCCGAACATGTAATCACAATATGTACATTAAGAAAGCAAACCAATATATGATCTGTTTTATAGGCATGTACTTACATAATACATAAAAGATGTCAAAATATCCAACACGGCACTTGTTATCATGCCTTGTCTCATACAGTTATGAGAGAAAATGCTCAAACTTATTAAATATATTAGAGAATCTCTTGTTGTCTTTTGCAAGGATAAAAATATATAATCTTTTGTTTTTGTTTCTTTTATTACCGTAGTTTCGATTCAGCGCAAGTAACACTGTACAAATACGAAAAACATTCCAGGGCAGTATTTAAATTTATACATTCTATGATTTTATCAATTTTGCAAGACTTAAAATGGAGCAAATATTGGGATCAACCATGGTTTTTCATGCATTAACATTCGCCGGGTCCCGAGGTAGCTGTTTGAACATGAGGCCGCTAGGTCGAATGTTCAAATTTCTTCCGAGGGATCCGGCAAATGTGAATGCAATGAAATAACCATGGATGATCGTTGTTCTTGCATAACTTACGATTCCGACAACGCCCTAAAGCTCCATATAAATTCCATATAAACTCTTTAAATGCAACAGGCATACCAAAATGGCGGCCAGTTCAGAATGTTGTTTACAATGACGTTGTCATGCAGTAACCCTCTGACGTCATCATAGAACTCTAAAACGCTACGTTCAGGGCGTTAACGTTGCGTCGCTCAACGTAACGTAAACAAAGCAAGGCCCGTCTTGTGATATCAAACGCTCAAAATCCATGTTCAAACAGCACGCGAGTTTCATGATTTGAACATGGTCTTTGCTGTTTGAGCACGGCTTTCGGTCCATTTGACAATGGCTTCAAACAGTCATGCGCATAGGTATTTATGCAAGAACAATGGTTTTTATACTCCTAAAAATGTTCCTCTTGGAGAGGATATAACTGAAAATAATGGTACGTTCGGACCACGTATAAGTGATGTTCAGATGGCTAGAGCCCTTACTCTAAAGTCTTTGAATCACAACCTAAATTCCATTAATTGAAGAAAATTGTCTCATAGTTCAATTGCATATACAGTCGAAACACTATTGGTGCCATAAACAATAGTTCGGCAGGCACTGTGCCAGGTGAGGAAATATTATAACGATACGTACCTTATCCATCTCATATCAGTTATGGTATCCTATGTGCACAGGTTAGAATCGCCCGATGGAGGCGATTTTAATGAGTGAACAAAACATATATATTCAAAAACAATAAAACACCTACCTTATCTATCCTGTATATTTTTACTATCTAGATCTATTGGAACAGATACATAGATCTAGGAAGATCGAATCCATCATTGTAAACGAGTTCCGAGTATATACATGTATGTTCGACCCGTTGACATTCATTGCAAAAGTCGGCCCCCGCCTACCGGAGCTTGAAGAAATAGATGGGCTGCACGATGCTTCCACGCAGAGCTGAAACTGACCGCACACGAGTACTGTTAAACCGCTTAGAGGATCTAAGCCTGCCCAGGCAAAGCAGTGCGAGTCGGATCGTCTATGCTTATAAACCCTATTGGTTTCATTGGGCAACAGGGCTTCAGATGTCATTTCATGTCAATGTCGGGTAAAAGTCCCACAAAACTGGAAGCAACGTCTCAAAAATGACCTACACAGTGTTGAAGGGGACGTTAAACCACGAATCAAACAAACAAAATCATTGCAAAAGTCTGATAACATGTAAATACATTTTTCTCTGTGTATTTATCATTCATATGTGTATGTATGTTATTCGTATTATTTTCTCCGGTCATATTTGACCATTACTCGCAATGTAAATTACATGCACTCTACATTTGCAGGAAAAAAGCCTACAGGGTAATCATGTAATTGATGTAGAGATCTTTAACCTGCACAGGGTATAATTCTTCTTGCACAGGGGGCTCCAGTTAACGTCCCGATCTGAGAACGGTGCACTTTGTGGCATTCATCCTTTCCAATGATGCCAGTGGAGCATGTTTTGACACCGAGCCGGGAATCGAACTGGGGACCTCTAGCATCAGAGGCAAGTGCACTAAACACTGAGCTACTGCACTTCATTGATATGTAAATTGTTTTAACTGCGTACTGTATTTCTCCAGGATAAGGGTCTGGTTTGGTTTTGAGTTTAAGAGAATAGAAACACCTGGTTTAGTTTTCCGCCATTTTTTCGAAGGGAGGAAACTTTCGGCACTTCCAGTTCCCTTTTCTATAAAATTATTCCCACTGAAAATGAGGACTACTCTTAAGGAAAGAATTTGCTCCTCAGGTACAAATTCTTATCTTTAATAGTTCACCCCTGTTGATATAGGATACATAAATACTTTTGCAGAAGTTGACTCGCCTGAAAGTGTATATATGCCCCTTAACATCCAAGTCAACACTGTTTAAGTCATGTGGAGCCGATTACTTTACCTAACTATACTTTCCCTTGGCAGGCTTATATATACGCGGTTAGCCAGAAGAGTGCACATTATTTCGCCAAAAAATGACACCGGTCCTTCTAGAATCATTGGAAGGGTGAAAATTACCATAGAAAAGATTTCGTAATCAATCTCTACTAAAGAAAGTTGCCGATGGCATCTCCCCAGAGTTACTGCTATGCCAATTTCATGTGGAGCCTCCATGGGTTGATGGGGAAGAAAGTTTGTTCATATGATCTTGGTCACATGTTTGAGATTGACGCCATGCCCATATATGTTAAAAACCTACAAAAATCATCTCAGGAACCAAATGATCGATGACCTTGAGACTTGGTATACAGAAATGGGGCTAAGGCCCTATCAAGTTTGTTCAGATGATGACTTTTGGTTGACCTTGACCTTTTTTACGTATGTATGACCTCGACCTTGACATTGGAGGCACCAATCTGAGTCTTGCGCGCGACACATCATCTTATGATGTTTAACATTTCTGCCAAGTAATTTCAAAATCCATCCTGGAAATAGAAAGTTATTGATAATACATGAAAAAAGACCCTATTTTTGACCTCAAAGTATGACATTGGCCTTGGAGGTACTGACCTGAGTGTCGCGCGCGATACATTGTCTGATAATGGTTAACATTTCGGCCAAGTAATCTTAAACAGACCAACCAGAGTTAAGAAAGTTATTGACTGTACACAAAAAAGAAACTTTTGAGCTCCCCTGAGCAAAAGGCTCCGGGGGAGCTTATAGTATGGTAGACCTCCGTCGTCCATCCGTCCATCCACCATTTTCAAATGTCTTCTTCTCGGAAACCACAGGGCCAATTCCAATTAAATTTCATATGCAGCCTCCTGGCAATGGTGGAACGAAACTTTGCAAGTATGGTCCAGGTCACATTACCGAGATGGCCGCCATGCCCAAATATGGTAAAATCCTTAAAATATCTTCTTCTTCAGAACCACTAGGCTTGACTAAGTACTACCCAGTTTACAAATATAATGACCCATTGTTGACCTTGACCTATTTTCTGCCAAGGTCAAATTTGGCTCCTTGGGCTTTTCAATGGGAAAAGGATAAATCAATGCATTTTTTTTCGAAAAATATTGTGGTCTATGACATTAGAATAGTTAAAAAACGAATGCTTAAGGTCAATGTCATTCACTTACCTTGGCTCAAGGTCATTCAAATTGTAGGTCCATTGACATTCCAAAATACATTTTCTCTGAAACCACTGGGCCAATTTCAATTAAATTTTATCTGCAACCTTAGGACAGTGAGAGAACGAAAATTTGTTCGAATGGTCCAGGTCACATGACCAAGATGGCCGCCATGCCCAAATATTTAAAAAAAACTTCTTCTCCAGAACCACAGGGTCGATTGTCTTGAAACTTAGTATGTAATATTAGGTGAAAGAGTACTACCAAATTTGCAAATATGATGACCCTAGGTTGATCTTGACCTATTTTACGCCAATGTCAAATTTGGCTCCTTAGGCTTTTCAATGGGTTATAGGCAAATCAATACATTTTTCGAAAAAAATATTGTGGTCTGTGACATGAGAATGGGGAAAAAATGAATGCCTGTGAATGCTAAGGGTCAGGGTCATTCATTGACCTTGGCAAAAGGTCACTTGTATTGCAGGTCTATTGACATATCAGAATTCATTTTCCCTAACAGCACTGGGCCAATTTCATTTAAATTTTATATGCAGTCTTAGACCACTTAGGGAACAAAAACTAATTCGGATGGTCTAGGTCACACCATCAGGATGGCCGCCATGCCCAAATATGGTAAAAACCTTAAAAAATCGTCTTCTCCAGAACCAATAGGCCGATTGTCTTGAAACTTGGTATGAAGCATCGGGTGACTGATATCTATCAAGTTTGCAAAAAAAATATGACCCTAGGTTGATCTTGATCCGTTTTCTGCCAAGGTCAAAGTTGGCTTCTTAGGCTTTTCAATGGGAAAAGGGTAAATGAATGCATTTTATTTTTCGAAAAATATTGTGGTTTATGACATGAGAATATGTAAAAAAGCATGTCAATAATTGCTTGAGGTCAAGGACATTGACTTACCTTGGCTCAAGGTCACTCGAATTGTAGGTCCTTTGACATTCCAAAATACATTTTCTCTGAAACCACTGGGCCAATTTCAATTAAATTTTATCTGCAGCCTTGGGACACTGAGAAAACGAAAATTTGTTCGAATTGTCCAGGTCACATGACCAAGATGGCCGCAATGCCGTAATATGGTAAAAACTTTAGAAAACTTCTTCTCCAGAACCAGTGGGGCGATTGTCTTGAAACTTAGTATGTAGCATTATGTGACTGTGCAGCCAAATTTGCAAATATGATGACCCTAATTTGATCTTGACCTTTTTACGCCAATGTCAAATTTGGTTCCTTAGGCTTTTCAATGGGAAATAGGTAAATCAATGCATTTTTCGAAAAAATATTGTGGTCTGTGATATGAGAATGGGTAAAAAATAAATCCCTGTGAATGCTAAGGGTCAAGGCCATTCATTGATCTTTGCAAAAGGTCACTTGCATTGCAAGTCTATTGACATATTAGAATACATTTTCTCCAACAGCACTGGACCAATTTCATTTAAATTTTATATGCAGTCTTAGGACACTTAGGGAACAAAAACTAATTCGGATGGACCAGGATGATCGCCATGCCCAAATATGGTAAAAACTTAAAATCTTAATCTCTATAACCACTGGGTGGATCGTCTTTAAACGTGGTATGTAGCATTGGGTGATTGCGTGCTTCTAAATTTACAAACATGATGACCCTAGATTGACCTTGACCTATTTTACGCCAAGGCCAAATTTGGTTCTTTAGGCTTCTCAATGGGAAATAGGTAAATCAATGCAGTTTTCGAAACATATTGTGCTTTGTGATATGAGAATGGGTAAAAAATAAAGACCTGTCTATGCTAAGGGTCAATGTCATTCATTGACCTTGGCCAAACGTCACTTATATCGGAGGTATATTTACATATTAGAATACTTTTTCTCTGACACCACTGAGCCAATTCCATTAAAATTTTATATGCAGCCTTGGGACACTTAGTGAACAAACATTTATTGGAAAGGACCAGGTCACAGGACCAAGATGGCCACCATGCCCGATATGGCAAAAAACCTTAAAAAATCTTCTCCAGAACCACTGGGCCGATTGTCTTGAAACTTGGTATTTAGCATCGGGTGTCTGAGTACTACCAAGTTTACAAAATGTTGACCCTAGGTTGACCTTGATCTATTTTACGCCAAGGTAAAATTTGGCTCCTTAGGCTTTTCAATCGGAAATAGGTAAATCAATGCATTTTTCGAAAAATATTGTGTCTGTGATATAAGAATAGGTTAAAAATGAATGTCTATGAATGCGTACGATCAAGGTCATTTGGTAACCTTGGCCCAAGGTCACTTGTATTGCAGGTTCATTTACAAAAAATTTAGAAAACATTTTCTCTCCAACACAACCTGGCCAATTCATTTGAATTTTATATGCATCCTTGGGACAGTTAGAGAACAAAAACTTATTTGAATGGTCCAGGTCACATGATCAAGATATTTGCCATGCCCAAATATGGTAAAATATAAGTGGAGGCAATTAAACCTTAAAAAATCTTCTTCTCCAGAACCACTTGGCCAAATGTCTTGAATCTTGGTATGTGGCATCGGGTGACTGAGTACAAAAATGATGATGTGATCTATGATATAAGAATAGGTAAAAACTGTTGTATTGCAGGTCCATTGGCATATTTGAATACATTTTCTCTAAAACCACTGGGCCATTTTCATTTAAATTTTACATGCAGCCTAAGGACATAGCGAACACAAATTTATTCAAATGTCCAAGGTCACATGACCAAGATGGCCCCATGCCTGAATATGGAAAAAACCTTAAAAAGCTTCTTCTCCAGAACTAATGGGCCGATTGTCCTGAAACTTGGTATGTAGCATTTGGTGACTGAGTACTAGCAAGTTTGCAACAATGCTGACACTAGGTTGACCTTGACCTATTTTACATCAAGGTCAAATTGGTTGGTATGGCTTTTAAATGGTGAAAAGATGGAATAATGAATTTTTCGAAACATATTGGGGTCTGTGACATAAGACTAGATACAAAATGAATGTTAAAAGGTCAAGGTCATTTGATGACCTTGGCACAACGTCACTTGGATTGCAGGTCCATTGACATTTCAAAAAACTTTTTTTTCTGCAACCTATGGGCCAATTTCATTTGAATTTGTTATAATGGAGATAGGTTATGCAAGTTTAGTTGAATTGTTCAGGTGATGTAACCAAGATGGCCACCATGGCCTATTATGGTAAACACCTTAAAATATTCATCTGACATTTGACCTCCAAGTATTTCCTTGATCTTGGAGGTACCGACTTGCGTCTTGCACGCGCCACATTGTCTAATGATGGTTAACATTTCTGCCAAGTCATTTTAAAAATCCATCTAGAAATAAGAAAGTTATGGACCGGACACCAATTGCAAAACAAAAAGACATTTTTGTTATCTTTGGCCTCTTAGTATGACCTCGACCTTTAAGATACCTACCTGGGTCTTGCGCACGACACATCGTCTCATGAGGGTTAACATTTCTGCCAAGTGTTTTCAAAACCCATCCAGGAATAAGAAAATTATTGACACGAAAAAAAGGACAATTTTTACCTTTGACCTCTTAGTTTGACCGTGGTGGCTGTTTTATTATGCATTCATGTAAATAGCTGGCATGGTATCCTGAGCCCTGTATATGAGTAACAGCTTTAGTTCTTAGTTAAAATGTTATCAATGTAAAAGATTTGTTATTCTCTAATCTCTTAGTCTTTTACCGGACTGCTGGCCCCGTGTCTTCGGATTTCTCCCATGGTCTGTCATAGGAATGAATCTCTAAACAATAAGTTGCTGAGTCCGGATGCGGACTTATATTGGACAAGATCCGTAAACAAACTGTGATATTTCCTGACAGAGACAAAGCACGTGATAAAAAGAGTTTTCTTTATCAACACATTAGTGAATTTTAACACATTTTAAACATTAAAATGTTTAACTAGTAATCCTCGCATTCGTCAAATTTGTGCTAACACATTGCTGTGTCTATAAGTGATTTGAATTTAAAATGCAACAATGTTTAACTCACATATTCGAATTTGCCTCTTAGCTAATATTTTCCAGTTTCTAGATATTCGTTGTATCATATGTTAAAATATACGTACATACATACATACATACATACATACATACATACATACATACATACATACATACATACATACATACATACATACATACATACATACATACACACCAGCACCGCCCATCGGGACTTGGAGAAATAGATTAGGCTTCATGATGCATCCACGCAGAGCTGAAACCGACCGCATTTGAGTACTGGTACACCGCTTAGGTCTTAGCCTGCCTAGGCAAAGTGGTGCGAGTCAGACTGTCCCTGCATATAAACCGGTAACCCTATCAAAATGACCCAACTAGTTTTGGCGATGACGCAAAACCCCAATTGAAACAAACAAACATACATACATGCCGGCCCCCGCCCGTCGAGGCTAGAAAACCGAAGAAATAGATGGGCTGTATGATGCTTCCACGCAGAGCTGAAACCGACCGCACACGAGGATCAAAGCGTGTCCAGGCGAAGCGGTGCAAATCGGACCCTCCATGCATATAAACCCTATTGGTTTCATTGGGCGACAGGGCTTTTGGTGTCATTTCATCTCAATGTCGGTAAAAAACCTACAAAATTGGAATACAGTGCTAACGGGGACCTTAAACCTCTAATCATACAGTGTTTTATTGGGCCGCAGGGCTTGAGACGTTATTTCATCTCAATGGCCGGTAAAAGTCCCACAAAATTGGAAGCAACGTCTCCGATATGACCTAAATAGTGTTGACGGGGACGATAAACATCAATTCAATCAAAAACATACATACATACATACATACATACACACACACGTACGTACGTACGTACGTACGTACGTACATACATACATACATACATACATACATACATACATACATACATACATACATACATACATACATACATACATACATACATGCATGTGGAGCGCTGTGGTGCAGTGGTAAAGTATCGGACTCGGGATCGAGAGGTACCGGGTTCGATCCCCACGAGCGGCAGTGTTGTTTCCTTGAGCAAGAGACTTTATCCACATTGCGTAGTACTGGTTTCTACCCAGGAAAAGAGGGCCACATGGAAGATTAGTACTAGTTTACTAAATGTGTTACCCTCTATAAATAAGGTCGATTATTATTATTATTATTATGCATACATACATACATACATACATACACACACACACACACACACACACACACACACATACATACATACATACATACATACATACATACATACATACATACATACATAATACATACATGCATACATACATACATAGTGGTAAAATCTTAATACCCACTGCCTTCGGCGGGGCATAAGTAAAGGCAAAACTGTTGATTTTTCTGATTCTGATACGGCATGTGCCATCATAATTGATATTTGCAATAAGCTGAATAGAAGTGTATCAATTTCAAAGGCCCCAACCTAGTTTGTTCAAATGGTGATCTTGGTTGACCTTGGCCTTTTTTACGCCCAAGTCAACTGGCCCTCGCCCAATTTCAAAGGCCAAGGTCATTTACTGACCATTTTTCTGGATGACTCAGATTTAGTATTTTTATCTTCTTCTCCACTAAAAGTGCTAGGCTGAGTGTAACCAGATTACATATTGAGCCTGTATGGGATGAGGCAATGATAATTTATTGGTAGGATTGAAAAGTAGAAGTAAAACAAAGATCAGGAATTGATACAATTAACTTACTCCACCCATAAAAGACACCAAAGGGAAAGAAATACAAACATTAAGCGACCAGACCATAATGGAAACCTAAACAATGGAAGGCCATAAGGACAGTTACTTTCCCACAAAATGGCCTTATGGCCATCCAAAATTAAAAGACACAAGTGATACACACAGTAAGTAACAAACAACAACATAAATAAAACAACACAAAAATCAAAGAACCACAGAGGTGAGACAACGGTGAGGACTCGACAGCAAGAAACCACTGAAATGCTGGAGCAAAAGAAAACCAACAGTTAGACTACAATGGGCCCGACCAGAGACAGAGCAACAGGCATGTGAAGTCACATTACCAACCATATATGGTAAAAACCCTTTGAAGATGTTCTGCTCAGGAGCCAAACGGCCGATGACCTTGAAAGTTGGCGCGCAGCATACGTGACTCGTGCCCTAACGAATTTATTCAATTGTTGACCTTTGCTTGACCTTGACAAATTTTACGTCAAGGTCAACTTTGGTCACTTAGACCCATGTATGGGAAAAAGGCAAAACAGTGCACTTCTCTGATTCCATTGCAGCCTGTGTTGATATTTGGAGTCGGCTGAATAGAAATTTATCAATTCCAAAGGTCAAGATCATTTACTGACCTTTGTCCTGGATGACTCAATATCAGTATTTTATCTTCTTCTCAACTATTACTGCTGGGCTGATAGAAACAAAATTATATGTCACAGAGTGAAATAATGGAAACTGGAGGAGCGCTTGCGCTTAGGACCTTCTAGTTAATTCCAGGTTTGTCCCTCTATTGATCGTCGCTTTTCATACTCATATATTTCATCTTTCATTAAGCATTAAGCATTCCACAGTAGCGCATATCAATTTCCGGTGTCTTTATGTAAGTTTCGGGCGCTTTTCACCTCATTGATTAACACCGCATGCGCACATACTTACATTAGCCCTTGTCAGTCTTCCTTTGTTCCTGGCAAGGGTAGGTCTTACGACCACCTGAAGGACACATTTGATATAGTTTTCCTTATTACTAATGATATTTATATATATTTATCAGGTATGCGTTTACTTTATTTCATTATCATGTTGAACATTTGTAAATTATCATAATTGTCATTATTCCATGATTATTGGTATGGAAATGAATTCACTGTTAGAACAGACAACAATCCATTGATGTTCTAATAACGGCTAAGCTAGATGCCACGGGCCATCGTAGGCTAGCCGCACTGTCCAGTTACAATTTCAAGCTCAATTACAGGTCCGGCAAGAAAAACCCAAGATGCCGATGCTCTCAGTAGACTACCGTCTACTGATAAAGAAGTCATGTTTATTGACGCTATTAAGGCCATCTGCCAGGCCGTATTAGCCCACCCGGAAGAAGCGCCGGCAGTTGAATGTGTATTGGTTGCACAGGATTTTGAACTCACTGCAGATGAGGTTGGTTCAGATTCTGGTTCATATTTCAGTCAAGTTGACAGGCGTGCTGAACAAACCATTGACGACACGTTGAACAGAGTCAAGAACATTTTAGCCTCTGGACACAAACCTACCAAGAGACAGATTGCTCTTGAGAAGACGGAATGTCAGAAAATCCTGAAGGATTGGGACAGTTTATTTTTCAAAGACGAGGTACTTTACCGTCGTCCCTCAATACATGGCACCTCTGTAAACCAGCTGGTATTGCCTGAGGTTTTCCGGGAGATAGCACTCATTGGTCTGCATGATGAGGCCGGCCATCAAGGCAAGGACCGCGCTATGTCCCTGGTAAAGTCTCGGTTTTACTGGCCTGGGATGGATGGTGACATTGGAAAGATAGTCCGAAACTGTCCCAGATGCATCCAAAGAAAGTCTAGAGAGCGGGCTCCAGAAAAACTTGTGACTGTAGAGTCCACTTATTCCATGGATTTGGTCTGCATGGATTTTCTGTCTCTTGAAACATCAGCGGATGGTTACGAAAACATCTTGGTAATTACAGACCATTTCACCCGCTATGCTCAGGCCATACCAACCAAGAACCAAACGGCCAAGACAACGGCCAATGTTCTCGAAAACTTCATCTGTAACTATGGGTTTCCATCCCGTTTACATAGTGACCAGGGCCGCAATTTTGAGGGACAGGTTATTAAAGGGCTGTGTCCAATTGCTAACGTGGACAAGTCTAGGACTACCTCTTACAATCACATGGGTAATGGAATGCCTGAGCGCTTTAACCAGACTCAACTCAATATGTTGGGTACTTTAGAGGATGACTAGAAGTCCAACTGGAAGTCATACGTTGCGCCCGTGGTGCATGCCTACAGCTCGACACGGCATGAGACCACTGGATTTCCCCCGCATTATTTAATGTTTGGGCGACACCTTAGGCTGGCGCTTGGTGCCTTTCTAGGTATAAATCCAGAGGGTAGGCATGCTGACCAGACAAAGATCCCTGTCGATCTGAAAAAGAGGCTCGACTTTGCCTACAAAACAGCCACCAAGGAGACCCGTCGCCAGGGCAGAAGTAGGCATAAGGAAACTTATGACCACAAAGCTCGGGATGCCCAGCTTTTGCCCGGTGACTGTGTACTGGTGCGCAAGGTCGGACTGAGGGGAAAGTGCAAGCTGGCAGATAAATGGGAGAAAGATGTGTACTTGGTTGTTGAATAGCCACATACTGAGGTTCCTGTATATGTTGTAAAACGTGAATATGGGAAGGACATCCGATGGATGCTGCACAGGAATCTCCTTCCATTTATGGCCGTTCCAGCATCCAAACCACGTTCCTTGGAGACAGATATTTCACCAAATAGCAGTTCTCATCCGTTATCGGTTGGGAGTACAACTGTCGGTGATATCAGTGTTCTGAGTGGAGCGGCAGGTAGTGCAGCCTCCATCAGTGTTCCAAGTGGAGCGGCAGGTAGTGCAGCCTCCCCTGCACCAGACTCTGCAGTTCCAGATCGTGCAGACAAGCTGGATGCACCGGTATCCCCTAGTGTGGTGATTCCCCAAGATAGAATGTCATTGAATACTTTGGCGAAACCCCTTCAGTCCTGCTCCGAGGTCTCAACCAGAATTGCGACCTCAAACACGCCCAACAAGGCATTGGCAGAAACCAAGGTGGCAGACAGGAAGGGACTGGTTATTTTAACTTTTCAAATATTTTAAACAAAATTCACAGCTGACATGGTTTCCTGTGCGTGTATTTTGTTTATTTATTTTTAACTGAAATGTCGAGACGACATTTTCTCAGAGTGGGAGGGGAGCGTGTACCAATAATGCTAAAATGATTTCTTGAGAGAGGCTTCTAAAATGTTAATTCAGCTAAAGGGGTAGCTGAGTTGCAGTCGAGTAGCGGTGCATGACTTGTCATGGTGTCTCTGAAGAGCCGGTGGTTGTCAGAGTGCCGTTGGCACGTGGTGCGCTGGGCTGCAATTCTGGTGACCCATTGTTTTTAAAATTTCGTCTTCTGCTGGGTTGCGCTTGATTGGTTGTGCATGACTTGCTATGGTGTCTCTGAAGAACCAGTGGTTGTCAGAGTGCCGTTGATGCGTGGTGCACTAGACTGCAAACTAGTAAGAAAATTCTAGTAATTGAAATTCGCCTTGTCATGATTTCGTGCTTGCTTGAGGCATGGGTTGGTTGCAACCTAGGTGGAGGACTTTCCCGCTTCGTGCTTCTGGCCTGCCCTTTCATGAAGAGGTGAATTGTTTTCATTAATAATTTAATAGTTGTATTTTTCCTCTCTCCAGTCCAGCACGTAAATAACTTTTGTTTCATATGACACTTCAGTCACGGCTGTGTTTTTTGGATAAGGGCATTAAGCAATTTTAGCCTGTTTTTTATGTTTAACAGTTTCAGTCTAAATCAGTCTCCTGATTACACTCTTCTGGAGTCCATGTCTGTTGATCTGAACATTGATATTTGCCATTTGTCTATGGATTAATGATTTTGGTTAACGCTTTAGTACTACGACCTAAACTACTCTAAACCAAAAAGGAGTGTTTCTTATGAACGCGCAACCAATAAATGTTTTTTTATATGTTCTGTATATCAAGTTATATATTTTTGCGCTGTGCATACTGTGCAGCGTTTATGGCAGCGCATTTTGATGTGGGTTACCTGGCAACGTGTTAGGTATGATCTCGACGAAAAATTTGAAGCAATAGCTTCGGCTTCTCTTTTATTATCAGATTAATATTTATAAACAAAATATACATCTGGTTAATTTATATGAATAAATTGATATGGTGTAGTTAAAATTATTTTTAATCTCATGCAAGTAAATAGTTAAGTAATTTAAATATCGGGACGACATTTCCCGAAGAGGGGGAGAATGTCACAGAGTGAAATAATGGAAACTGGAGGAGCGCTTGCACTTGGGACTTTCGCAAATTTGCAAAATTGCAGTATTTTTCCTCTGGCTTTCTTTGCCGGATCATTACAGGGTCACTGATGAGGCTTTATTAGCCGAAACTACGTAGTATGACCCAACTTCTTTCTTATGAATGTTTTCATTGCTCTTAAAGGAACTCATTTGTGATTTTTACTAGCTCAAGATGGTTTGAATGCCTTTAAACACTTGCTTGATGAATTCGGTGAAGACAATGAAAACACGAAATTACTAATACGTAAAGGCGTTTATCCTTATGATTATATGACCCAACTTCTTTCTTATGAATGTTTACAGTGCTCTTAAAGGAACTCATTTTTGATTTTTATTTCTAGTTATTTCATTAAGCATTAAGCATTTCCGAGTGGCGCATATCAATTTCCTGTGTCCTTATGTAAGTCTCCCGCGCTTTTCAACACACTGATTAACACCGCATGCGCACATACTTACCTTAGCCTTTGTCAGTCTTCCTTTGTTCCTGGCAAGGGTAGGTCTTGCGACCACCTGAAGGACATCTTTTATATAGTTTTCCTTATTACTAATGATATTTATATATATTTATCATGCGTATACTTTATTTCAATGTCATGTTGAACATTTCTAAATTATCATAATTGTCATTATTTCATGAATATTCATATCTTGCTATTTCGATCCCTCGACCTCGGGTCAGTCTTCCTTTGTTCCTGGAAAGGGTAGGTCTTACGACCACCTGAAGGACACAGTTTATATAGTTTTCCTTATTACTAAGGGTATTTGTATCTATTTATCAGAATGACGAGTTCGAGAGAGAGAAGGTTCTCATAGCAAAAAAAGATGAAATCACACCACTTAGTTGTCTTCACTTGAACCCCGAACCCCCTCGAGAAAGCGGGAGAAGACCATTTAAACAACATCGTCATAACAACAATCACCATGTGGCCACAACCACCTTAATTAAAATCTCTCCGTGACATATATGTGGAACCTCAATGGGATGAGGCAAATAAAATTTATTCGTGAAGTTGGAGTTACACAACCAAGATGGTAGTCATGCCCATATATGGTAAAAACCCTCTTATAAATAAGAGTGTTAGCTTGTATAGATTAGCTATAAATACTACAAAAAATGGCAATAAGCGATGTGAATGTACAGAAGAAGCGTTAACAAGTTTTAACATATTTCAGCAAGGCGGCCTTCTTGGTCATGTGACCTGGCCAGCAGGAGACTGCATTTGAAGTTTGACTGAAAATAGCCGACGGTGTAAGAGACAATGGCCTTTGAAATGTCGATGGACCTGTAATCCCAGTGACCTCTGGCCAACCTTCCCGAAGTGCATTGACATTGGCATTTATAGACATTCATATTGTACCTACTCTCGTGTCACAGACATCTTTTTTCTTGAAAAATGCATTGTATTACTTTTTTCCCCATTCAGATGGCTAAGAGGCAAAATTTAACCTTAACGTAAAATAAGACAAGGTCAACGTAGGGTCATCATTTGAACAAATTGGGGTTTTACATGTTTTGTGTTGGTGGTTCGGATACTTTACCTAATTATATATGTTGTTACGTTGATGATTCTTGGAGCCTCCGTGGTGTAGTGGTTAAGCTTCTCGCCTTATAACCAGGGATCGCAGGATCGATCCCGGGCTTCTCCAGACTTTCGGATCTGTCTTTAAACCTAGGTCCCGTCTCCGTATGACCTTAGCTGTTTCTGGGACGTAAAACTCAAACACTCACTCACTCACGTTGATGATTCTGATTCTTGCCCCCAACCCCTTTTTCTTTGTTCATTTTTAGTTGCGTTTGTCCTTGTCATGTTGGATTGTGTGATTCTTTCCCAATTATATTTTGCTCCTTTTTAGTTAGGTTTAGATATTCTGAGGTACCACCTGTTTGGGAAAGAGCTGCTGACTCGGTTTAACTGTGGTCCGTTTTGTTTTCTGTCGTCACTCCATGTTTCGACATTTTTCCCTAGTGATATTGTGGGAACAATTTGGGACCTGATTGTATCTGTTCCTGTTCGTTTTACTCGATGCTACATAGCAAGGTTTTAATCGTATTTGGCTTTACGGTCGTCTTTGTCATTTGACCTAGACCATTCGAAAAAAATATTTGTTCCCCTATTACCAGGATTAAACTGAAATTAGCCAAGCGGTTTTAGAGAAAATGGCCTTTGAAATATATGTCGATGGACCTGCTATCACAGTCACCTTAGACCAAGGTCGCCGAATGACCTGCACCTTTGCCATCCATAGACATTCATATTGTACGTACTATCATGTCATAGTTAAAATAGTTTTGTTTTTGACCACACATGGGCACTGGAAGGTCTAAGCCTGCCCTGGCAAAGTGCTGCGAGTCGAACCGTCCTATTGGTTTCATTGGGCGACAGGGATTGAGATGTTATTTCATCTCAATGTCGGGTAAATCCACAAAATTGGAAGCAACGTCTTCAAAATGACCTAAATTATGTTGACGGCAACGTTAAACCTCAAATCAAACAAACAAACGCCAAGGTTAACTTTGATCACGTGGGACCTCTGTGCGGGAAAGAGGCGGAACAGTGGATTTTTCTTATTTTATTTTAGCTGGTGGCATCTGAATCAATAGTCCTAGCAAGTTTGTTCAAATGGTTATCTTCGGTTGACATCACATTTGGTCAATTGGGCATTTTTTGTGGGAAAATGCAAAACAGTGGTCCCGGATTATTTCTGCTTGTTTCGTGCATCAGATATTTGCAGTCAGCTAACCTGAAGTTGATAATTATGGTCAAGATGGCTATCATGCCCATATATGGTAGTCTTCATTTCAGGAACTGAAAAGCTAGCTTTTTCAGGCCACCATGTTTTGTTGAAAAACATGGCTGACAGGGGCCGAGGTAATTTTTCACACTTGGTGAGCGTAGTTTTGCCTCACATGAAAGTGTGCCCATTCCCACAAATTATAATTGCTAAACAATAATCTTTATATGTGAATTTATACAATTTTACTTCAGATGAAATCATAACGAAAAAGTGTGTTCCTCGGATGGAGTCCTACTTGCTCGGAGTCAAGATTATTGGAGACAGTGATTGGTGTGGATATTTGAACTTCAGACCTCAAGCAGCTGTAAATATTTATACTTTTAAAAATGGAGTCGCGTCATGAGAGAATCTGCATTTTACCGTTTGCGAACAACAAACGTGCAGATCAGCCTGTGCATTCGCGCAATCTGATCAATACATGAATATCCATTTCTTGTTTAGTACAACACCTGTCATGAAAATTCACGATTATAGTCAAGTCTGTGTAGCTGAGTAGGATAGTTTTAGGGCTTACCTGATTGATGGCAGGTTTTCTCGTGACGCAATTCAGT
Organism: Lucinisca nassula; assembly: GCA_963580285.1. Lineage (NCBI taxonomy): Eukaryota > Metazoa > Mollusca > Bivalvia > Lucinida > Lucinidae > Lucinisca > Lucinisca nassula. The sequence continues at coordinate 75,410,049 of OY757022.1, forward strand.
AAATTTCCCACATATCGACCTATTGGAGCATTCGGGTTGCTATTGCCGTGGATCTACGTTCCTATTGTTCAGAAAAGTCAGCAATAAATGTTAACATATTTTCCTTAAGCATATTTATCATATGATGTCGCGTCTGAGAGTGCCATAACGCCGTGTAATAAATTCGAGAATCCACTAGTGGATTAAATATGCAAATTAATTTGATACGCCCTGTAACGTTACATTTATGACGTCCTTAACGTCGTCGCGTTTACTTCCGGCGGAGTAGTGATACTTTTGTGAAACAATCGTGATAAAATCCGTTTTAAATGTCGTATGATAAATAGAATCTTGCATTCGTGCTCATTCATTATTAAATTTATTAAACTCGTTATGGAAAAGAGAGATAAAATGCTTGGCAAAGCCTTGCATTTTATCCCTTTTCCTCAACTCGTTTAATAAATTCAATAATACATGTATTATCAAATTTATTAAACTCGTTGAGGAAAAGAGATAAAATGCTCGGCGAAGCCTCGCATTTTATCACGTTTCCTAAACTCGTTTAATAAATTCAATAATACATGAGCACTCATGTAAGATCTCCTCTATTTAAAGATAACCTTATTTTCACAAAACTGTTACGTCACAACGATAAGAAGAGCGCGGCCATATACAACCGTTATCTGGATTTAGTGTCATGAACTGTGCAGTTCAACTGTTTTGGTGACGTTGATATTCGCAGGGAAGCCTTTAAAAGACTTAGTACTGTTGGGTCGATTACGAAACAGTAGACCTCAAGTATGTCTTCGAGAACCATCGACCCACGATGAGACCAAATCAGCCTGTGTGTTTGTAAATACCGATCTTTGCGTATGGATATACTGGAGTATAATACAGTTAAGCTATGATACTATACGAAGCTTCAAGTAAACAGCCAAACCTGGTATCAATCATGCTGTCTTATCAATTCCTTTATTGGGCTCCATGGTGTAAGACTCATTTCCTCATGCCGCGGCTCTATCAACGCAAATAAATATTAAGAGGATGTCTGTATACCTGCAATTTAGTTGAAAGGCTCAATCAATCGCGTTGATCAACTCACAGGCTCTATAAACGCAAATACATACGAGAATGGGTTTTCTGCAAACGTCTCGAAATCTTGTAAAAGTAGATAATCTGATGTCATGTATTGTTATTGTCTGATGGCACCAGTCCATCCATCATCCGGACTGCAGGTACATCGACATTTCAAAAGCCATTTTCTCTAAAACCGCTAGGTCAATTTCACTTAAATTTCATATGTAGCCTCCTAAAAATATTAGAACGAAATTTTATTCGAATTGTATAGGTCACATGACCAAGATGGCCGCCATATTGAAATATGTTAAAAACTAAATAAACAGCTTCTTCTCGAGAACAACTGCGCTAATCGCGCCCTGAAACCTAGTATGTAGCATTAGCTGACTAAGTACTACCAAGATTTTTTTTCTGTAAATAAAGACTCTGGGGTGACCTCCACCTATTTTACGGTGTTTTTGAAAACAATGCATTTTTGAAAACTATTGTGGTCTATGGCATGCGAATAGGTACAAAATGAAGGTCTAGGAATGCCAATGGTCAAGATCATTCTGCAACGTTGGCTCGAGGTCACTTGGATTGTAGGTCCTTCGAGATTTCAAAGGACATTTTTCTCTAAATCCACTACCAATTTCAACAGAATTTCATACACAGCCTCCTGACAACAGCAGAACGTAAATGTTTTCGAATTGTCTAGGTTACACGACCAAGACGGCCACCATGCCCAAATGTGGTTACAACTTGGAACATCTTCTCGATATGTAATTGCCTTGAAACCTAGTATGTAACACGGGATGACTAAGTACTACCCAACTTGTCCAAATGATGACCCGAGGTAAACCTTGTCCCATTTTATTGCATGGTCCAATTTAGTCCCTCGGGCTTTTGAACGGTAAAAAAAGAAGAAAAAAATCTATCTTGTTTTTCGAAAACTATTTTGGTCTATGATATGAGAGTAGTCTGTGAATGCCAAAGGACAATGGCATTTGGCATCCTTGGCCTAAGGTCACTGGAATTGCAGGTCCATCGACAGCTCAAAGGACATTTTCTCTAAAACCGCTTGGCCATTTCAATAAAATTCCATTTGCTGCCTTCTGACAATGGTAGTACGGAAGTTTGTTCGAATGGTCCAATTCACATGACCAAGAAAACCGCCATGGCCAACTTTGGTTAAAACTTAAAAAAAAACTATTCTCTTCCAGCACCACTGGGCCAATTGTCTTCAGATTTGTTATGAAACATTAAATAATTAAGAACACCAAGTTCATTTGAGTAATGACTCTGACACGGTAGACCTTGACTTATTTTACCACAAGGTCAAATTTGGTCTTCGAGGTTTGTATATGGGAAAAAGTTAAAACAATTATTATTTTCCCGGAAATATTGTGGTTTTCAACATGAGAGTAGGTACAATTATGAATGTCTATGAATGTCACTTGGGATGCAGGCCCAGCAACATAATAAAAAACATTTACTTAAACATGTGGGCTAATTCCAATTAAATTTCATATGCAGCATCGTGACAATTGGGTAAAGAAAGTATGTTGGAATGGTTTGGTCACATAATAAAGATGATCGTCATGCCAAAATATGATAAATACCTTAAATATCTTCTATTCCAGGACCTCTGTCTTGAAACTTGTTATTTACTTTAGGTGACTGATTACTACTAAATTTGCTCAAATGTCGACCCTAGACTGACCTTGACTTTTGTTTTACACCAAGGCCAAATTTAGTCCCTTAGACTTTTGCATGGGAAAACGTTAGCAATGAATTTTTCGAAAGCTATTGTGGTCTATGGCATAAGAGTAGGTACCATATCGATGTCTATGAATGCCAAATTCCAAGGTCATTCGGCGACCTTGCCCTCAGCTCGCCCGATTTGCAGATCCAGTCACCCTGACAATGGATGAACGAAAAAAGGTTCAAATGGTTCTGGTTGCATGACGAAAATGGTCATGAACGTCATTTATGGAACAAACTTTAAAAAACTTTCCCCAGAATATTTAAACTTGGTATGTAGCTTTAAGTAACTGAGTACTGCCCAATTTGTTCTAATGATGACCCTAGGTTGACCTTGACCTATTTTACGGCAAGGGCAAAATTGGTTCCTGAGACTTTTGAATACGAAAATTGAAACGATTGCAGTATTGTTGGGTGGAGTAAGTTAATTGTATCGATTCCTGATCTTTGTTTTACTTCTACTTTGCTATTGCTTACTGCTATCAAAACGCCTGTGATTAAATATTGTGATAAAGTCTTTGAAAGATCAGGAAGAAATCTGTTTTGGACTATAAAAAATTCGATTGAGGTTTTAAATAAATTGAAATCCAGACATTTTCGTGCTTCAAGTCTGTCTACTTACGATTTTTCCACTCTTTACACTACACTTCCTCATAATCTTATAAAAGAAAAGCTTAATGATTTAATTGAATGGGCTTTTCGCATAGAAGATTCTCTCTATCTTGCATGTAGTGTCAGAAATGCATTTTTCACTTCTAAAGAGCATAAGAATTATACACTTTGGTCATGTCAGAAAGTGTGTGATGCCCTCACCTTTCTACTTGACAATATTTATATTAGATTCGGTACTAAGTTATTTACACAAATTGTGGGTATTCCAATGGGTACGAATTGCGCACCTCTTGTTGCTGATCTGTTCTTGTATTGTTATGAAAGAGACTTCATGCTGTCGCTTTCCATTGATAACCAATCTGAAATTATTGAAGCTTTTAGCTCCACTTCTAGATATTTAGATGATTTATTAAATATTGATATTACCTATTTCGATGGTTTGATCAGTCAGATTTACCCCCCCAGAACTTCAGTTAAATAAAGCAAATTCTTCTGATACCGAGGTCCCGTTTTTTGATTTACATCTATCTATTGTAGATGGGTTTGTTTCGTGCAAAATTTATGATAAACGCGATGACTTTGATTTTGAGATTGTAAATGTTCCTTTTTTTGGATGGTGATGTTCCCCGTGCGCCATCCTATGGCGTTTATATTTCGCTGTTAATACGATTTGCTAGAGTTTGTAGTCATGTAACTGACTTCAACACTCGTAATAAATTATTAACGGCTAAACTTCTTAATCAGGGTTATCGGTACCATAAACTACGTAAAGCAAAGTCAAAATCTTATAGATGCCATTCTGATTTAATTTCAAAATTCAATATTGGACTTAAATATCTTCTGCAACAAGGTCTATCGGAACCCGAATTTTATGGTAACTTAGTGTATAAATTCAGAAAAAATATATAAAAATATATAACCGCAATGACTTCAGCACCCAATTTCGTAAAATCATTCTTCGATATAAAAAGATTGGGTACTGCATGGATGTTATACGACAGACTGCATGCATGGTAGTTAACCCAATCACGGTTGGCAACTTTGCTCCCCTCTTTAATTGCACGCCGGTGGGTCAGGCCTCAGATTCTATGACGGTTCCAACGTAAAGGCTTATTGAGAATTAGAGGGATCTAATTCAAGGTAATGTTGGTTGGTGCCTGATGCTCTGTCTCTGGTCGGGCCCATCGGAGTCTAACTTTTGGTTTTCTTTTGCTCCAGCATTTCAGTGGTTTCTTGCTGTCGAGTCCTCACCGTTGTCTCACCTCTGTGGTTCTTTGATTATTTGTGATCACGGAGATGTTGCACTGATGACTTAGGAGGCCTTCATGCGGACTGAACAAATTATTTGTCTAAATCGCGACAGAAGTAAGGGCGAGGATTGTGGCCGCGTGAAATCGATTTAAGCCCCCAAATGGAAATCTTTCCACTGACCGTTCCAAGGCGGTTCTTCTGTAGCGGTTTATTTATGTTGTTGTTTGTTACTTACTGTGTGTATCACTTGTGTCTTTTTATTTTGGATGGCCATATGGCCATTTTGTGGGAAAGTGACTGTCCTTATGGCCTTCCTTTGTTTAGGTTTCCATTATGGTCTGGTCGCTAAATGTTTGTGTTTCTTTCCCTTTGGTGTCTTTGATGGGTGGAGTAAGTTAATTGTATCGATTCCTGATCTTTGTTTTACTTCTACTTTGAACACTATTGTAGTGACAAGAGGTTGTACTTGAATGTCTATGACTACCGAAGGTTACGGTTATTCAGTAACTTTATCCCAAAGATCACTAGTAGTGCAAGTTTATCAACATTTAAAGGATACAGCTGGGCCAATTTCAGTTGGGTTTCATGTGCTGCCCCGTGGCTAAAGTTAAACGAGAATTTGTTTAAACGGTCCAATTCACATTTCAATATGACTGCCATGACTTTGTATGATAAAAATCCTAACAGTTTCGTTCTCCAGAACCATTGGGCATATTGCTTTCCTTGAAATAAAGCATGTAGCTTCAGGTGAGAGAGTACTGTCAGCCTCGTTTAAATGGTGATACTAGGCTGGCCTTGACCTTTTTATGACCAGGTGAAATTTTGTTCCTTAGAAACTGAATGGGGAAATGTAGAATGCTTTTGTTTATATTTTGTTGTCCGTGACATGAACACATGAATATCTATGAATGTCAGAGGTCAAGGTCGTTCAGAGACTGCGGTTGTAGGTCACTGCGATCGCAGGTCCATCAACATGTTAAAGGGCTTTTTCACTGATACTGCTGGACCGATTTCATTTGCAACTCCACTGGCAATGGTTGAGCAAAATGTGCTCGAATGGTTCATGTCGCATGACAAAGCTAGCCGCCAAGGCTATATATGGTATAAATTTTACATTATGATAACACACCCGTGCGACATAGTGCATTTTTCACATCTCCAAAATGGCTACTTTTCTGATGAAAATCCGTGATATTTTTCTTTTAAATCTCAAAACATAGGTTGTGGTTGCTCGTTAGAACCGCCTCATTGAGGCGGTTCTTACGAGTACCCACAACTTATGTCCTGGAACAGAAATAAAAAAATAATGTAAACCCCCGTAAACCCCAGTTTTCTCTATTTGAAATGGGGTTTAGGGGGGTCTTCATTTCACGGACTTGTTCACGTGATGAATAAGATTATTTTTGTTGGGGAGATTGTCTTTGGACCTGCTGTATAGCATCAGGCGACTTAGCACTTTGTTGAAATAATGTCAATAGTTTACCCTTGGCATATTTTATGACACAATCAGATTGGTTCCCATCACGAAAACATGCCTATATAATTTTGACCCCCTTGAACCTCACTTTTATATAGTGAAACTGGGGTTTACAGGGGTAAACCTTATTTTTCTTATTTCTGCTCTTAAATATAGATTGTGGGTACTCGTTAGAACCGCCTCATCGACAATCCACAATCTATATTTTTTTAGCAGAAATAAGAAAAAATCACAATTTTTCAGCTAAAAACTTTCATTTTTGCGGTGGTAAAGTTTACAATGTATCTGTATAGGCGCATTTTCGTAATGTTATGCTTTTGAAAGTAGAAGGCTACATGTAAGTAATCCCAGTTAACAATCAGTTGCAAGCAGATGCAATTAAGTTTCAGGTGTTGTCTCCTGGGTGCAGGAAACTTTATACATGTAAATACCAAAGATAAAGGTCACCATTACACAAACACGCCTATACAAATATATTGACACATTTATCGCCGAAAAAATGAAAATTTTCAGATGAAAAAGTGTGATATTTTTCTTAATTCTGCTCAAACTATAGATTGTGGGTACTCGTTAGAACCGCCTCGTCGATGTAGTTCTAACGAGTACAAACAATCTATATCTCAAAGCAGACATAAGAAAAATAAGGTTTACCCCTGCAAACCCAAGTTTTACTATATAAAAGGGAGGTTCGAGGGGATCAAAATTATATAGGCGTGTTTTCATGATGACTCAGGTGGAGAGCAAATTAACCAGATTGTGCTTAGAGCTTAGGGGAGCGATCAGAGCCACATGGTCCTTTTGTGTTTTCTTCTGAAAACATTTTAGTCTTCTAGTTTCAAATTGCTTTTCATTTACTATTTCAGGTTCCACAGTTCTCAAATCCCACGGACGTTCTCAGAATAGGAGTCATCGAACTCTTTACCGGAGTAGACATTTTTGAGGTCACTTTTGCCAATGATCAGTGTGCTGCATATTATTGTCCGACTTTAACCTGTACGAATGATCCAGGTCAGAGCTTTACTTTCGCCTCAGGTACATTTAAATTATAAGTTTTCTTTCTTAGACCAAAACTGAATGAAATGATGTCCATACCCGCTCATGTGGTTACACCGATACTTATGACAATTATATCTATACATAATGTATACATATAATTAAGCAGAATGCTATTTCATATAATGACAAAAATGATATAATCAATTAAATTACATGCAAAACTGTTGTATGCGCGCGTGTGTGCATGCACAAACCTTATTGCAGGTTTTGTCGTGCGCTCAAATATTATTCAGCTTTTGAAAGGCCTGACTGAAGCCGGATTCCATCATCACTAAAACACGCCTATATAATTTTGACCCCCTTGAACCCCACTTTTATAGGGTAAAACTGGGGTTTCCGGGGGTATACCTTATTTTTCTTACTCCAAGATATTGATGAGGCGGTTCTAACGAGTGCCCACAATCTATATTTTGAGCAAAAATAAGAAAAATATCACAATTTTTCATCATGAAATTTTCATTTTTTTCAGCGATAAAGGTGGCAATGTATTTGTATAGGCGTGTTTGCGTAATGATAATGAAAATACATTTTCCTGTCACTAATCACCATACTTTGATATGTGTTTGGCGCTTGGTGCTTGCTTGCTGAGTGCCGAATCCGGGATCGGTTCTTGTTGTTTGGACATTGGTTCCATCACAGGTTTCCCGATTTCTCGGGCTCAGCATTGGGTTTAGGATGCATACAATGCTGATGCACATCTGGATATATTATAAAAGATTAAACAGTGCAATATTCTTTAACTCTTAATATTTTCACAACCTTTCACCGTGATATAATGTCACCAAGATTTATCAATTGGTAACCATTCAGAGAATGTGTTTTTAATGTGTCTTTTTTTTCAATAGAACCACTTAGTATCTTAAAACAAAAATAATTACCAATGAAGCCTATCAGGCATCTTTATGCACATATTCTTCAACCAGACCATCACTATAACATGCCATATTTATTTGCATACTTTTGCCGTGCAAGCTCTGAATGTTTTTTAAAACGCATACGTTTCACGTTGAATCAACGTTAAGTTATCTCCTCGTGCCGGCTTGGTTGACCAATGTTTAACATGGTAGAAAACTATGCCACTTAGTTTTACGGCATTAATGAAAAAAAAAAAAAACAGTAGCAACAAAGAATATCCACTGTCAGAGCTATAGATAGACTTTATCGGTGCAAAGGGGCTTGCAAGAGGAAGTGTGTGGATCTATGACTTTTGCGTTTGTCTCTTAAGCAGTTTATACCTATCACTACTACAAATTTCTTGCACACCAGACAAGGAAATCCGTGATTGTACCCTGGGATAGAAATTAATGTTCCCACCCTGGTGTTCCGACCCAAAATCGAATATAATCGCGTGTTTGATAAATGCACTGGTTGATTACGACCTCGTATGCGCCGCCGTTTAGGTTGAAGTCAAAGCACGTTTTGTGACGTCACTAAACATTCCTGCAGTGTCATCACAATATGGCGGACATCGGTAACCGAAGTGACTGCAGCATTAAAAATCAGCGCTAAGAAATGGAAGGTATGCAAGAAAAAAAATCCTATACCGGTGTAATGGGTGGATAGAAAAATTCGTCCTGCGGGATCCCTGTCCGGCATCACTCGGCAAGCCTCGTGATGTCGGACAGTGACCCTCACGACAGATTTATCCTTCCACCCCACACACCCATTTAAGATTCTTATATTCCTTTCCTTTTTAAATCTTGTCTTCGAACCTCTCACCATTTACAACGCAAGTGGTCGGTACTCGACCGTGCTCCGAGTCATCGTAGGTCTTCAAGGTTAGGGGCAAAATGTAACAGATGCAACTTATCCCCTTTAACCCGACTGAGGATCTAACCAAGTCCGCTTGAGTGACAGGCCAACACAATAACGTCGTTGGAAAATTCTGAAATTATATGTAATTATGGAACGAGAATGAAAAATAAACGAAACTACATTTCATTTCTTTTCGACGGACTTGCCAAATATCACCCAACCACTCCCTTTATGTCCCAAACATCGAATGCGTTACAGTTTTTATCAGCAGGGAAATTATCTTGATTTTTGCGGAATCAGCACGAAACTCTGAGCGGAACCGTTTTATTTAGGCGTAAAAAATAGCTGTGTTTCTACTAACATGCTGAAAGAAAATTTAGTCGGAAGGTTGGAGAAGCTTTTTTTATTTTTGTTTTTATCCAGAAAAAAAAACAGGATCGGGCCTGTGTTTGTTATGTGTTTTTGTTTTTGTAAATGTTTTTTTTTTAATAAAACTGTCGTGTTGATACTTGCACTCTATATCATAATTCATTTCAGATGCGCAAAACAGTCTGCTCTGTAATTTGGAAGGTACTAAATGTCAAAAACTACAAAATTGTACTTAAAAATTACTATGGGAAAATGTACATTCGACTCTGGGTAGGGTCGGAAATTGAAAATGGTAGGGTCGGTGTTTTAATTTTTATTTTGTTCTTTTACTTATAAATAGGAGAGTTGGGAGGGGGAGGGTCTGAAGCAGGGTCGGTCGGGTTAGCGGAAACATGGCTATTTTTCGGCCTTATTGTTTTTAGCTCACCAGAGTTGAAAGCTCCGGAGGAGCTTATAGGATAGGCAGTTGTCCGTCGCGTTCGTCTGTCGTCCGTCTGGGGTCAATACTTTCAATCAACATCTCCTCTAAAGCCGCTGGTCAGTTGTCCGTCGCCTTCGTTTGTCGTTCTTCTGGTGTCAACACTTTCAAACCACATCTCCTCTGAAGCCGCTGGGTCAGTTGAGCCCAAATTTTATTTGTAGTATTCCTGGCCTGGGGGATTGAAGGTTTTTTCTGAAAATCGGTTCTTTAGTTTGGTTTCTATGGCAACTTAGAGTTTCCATAGAGTTATAATGGGAAAAAATGAAAAATGAATTTACTGCCAAAATGCAAAAAAAAAAAAAACAACAACAGGAAAAATACTTACAGGATTGTGGCCACGTAAAATCATCCGCCCCTTCGCCAGTGGAATTCATTTCACTGACCATTCCAAGGCGGTTCTTCTGTCGCGGTTTATTTTTGTTATGGGGTGTATCGCTTTTATTATGTTGTTTTAGATAGCCAATTGGCCATTTTTTGGGCAAGTAACTGTCCATTTGGCTTTCCGCTGTTGATGTTTCCATTAGGGTCTAGTTGTTTCATGTTTTTGTTTCTTTCCCTTTGGTGTCTCTGGTGAGAGCTGTGGGTAAATTGTATCGATTCCTGATCATTGTCTTCTCTTCTATTTTGGTAAGTTGCAACTTTTGTGGGAAATTATCTGTTCTTTTGTCTTTCCCTTTCGCTGTATAGAGGGCTTTAGTTGATGACCACATTTGTCATTCAGCCACCAAGTTTGCTGTATGTGTTACAGAATGGCAAGTCAAGCTTCCTACGTTATATCGGTTAGTTTAACTTCATAAAAGACCAAACAAAGCACGGTTTATTGCAAATTCAGGCTCTTGTTCCACCACTGAACTCTCCAAATTATAACTTCCATGTTTTACTGCCATAAAACATGTGATTAAAAATTGCGACAAAGATCAAGGAGAAATCTGTTTTGGTCTTTAAAATTCTAATGAAGTTTTAAATAAATTGAAACCCAGATGTTTTCGAGCTTCAAGACTATCTACTTATGCTTTTTCCACCCTTTACACTACTCTTACCCCTAATCTTATAAGATAAATACTTAATGATTTAATTGAATGAAAATTTCATGGCGAAGACTCCCTTTATCTTGCATGTACTGTAAGAAATGATTTTTTCACTTCTGAAGAGCATAAAAAATATACTTTATGGTCATGTCAGAAAGTGTGTGAAGCTCTCACCTTCCTACGTGACAATATTAACATAAGAGTTGGTACTAAGTTATTTAGACAAGTTGTGTGTATTCTGATGGTTACAAATTGCGCACCGCTTGTGGATGGTCTGTTCTTGTTTTGTTATGAAAGAGACTTTATGGTGTCCCTTTCCGTTGAAACCCAATCTGAAATCATTGAAGCCTTCAGACCGACTTCTAGATATTTGGAGGATTTATTAAATATTGGCAATGCCTATTTCGATGGTTTGATTAGTCAAATTTTCGCCCCAGAACTTCAGTTAAATAAATAGAGAGAGAGAGAGAGAGAGAGAGAGAGAGAGAGAGAGAGAGAGAGAGAGAGAGATGGTCGGTGAATTGAGGGGGACAAAGGGGAAGATAGAGACATTAAGATGCAAAGAATACGGTTGGTAGATGGAAAATATTGATGGGAAGAGTGAGAGAAAGTAGTGAGAGGGAGGTAGAGAGGAAGAATCAGGGCCTGGGATGTATGAGTGGGGAACATTACGATAACACACCCGTTTGACATTGTTTCACATCTCCCAAATGGCTACTTTTCTGATGAAAATCCGTGGTATTTTCTTATTGATACTGCAAGCATAGGTTGTGGGTACTCGTTAGAACCGCATCATTGAGGCGGTTCAAACGAGTAGCCACAACCAATGTCTTCGAGCAATGAGGCGGTTCTAACGAATACCCACAACCTATGTCTTCGAGCAGAAATATGAAAGATAATGTATACCCCATAAACCTCAGTTTTCTCTATATAAAGTGGAGTTTAGGGGGAAGGGTATTTCACGGACTTGTTCACGTGATGAGATACAGACGGAGAAAAACAGTAGAATGATAGTGATTCGACCACGGATGGCTCACTTGCCATGCCTGAATAGAATCCGTGTTTTAATATCAATAGAATTCAAATATATTTAGGGCATTTTTAATATAATTTTCTTGGAGTTAAATGTAGTGTTTACTCATTACAATTGCATCTTTGAGGCCATTATAAAGGGTACAAACCCAATCTGTTGTTCGTAAAAGAAATCAGAAAACTGTTTCAATTATAACCCCTGATATGGCATTATCTTCACACTCAGGGTCTCGAACTACCCCTCCCTCGAACACGTTTCCATGGTCCCCAAAGTGTTCGAGCCAGTGGGGTTCGACCGTGAAGAGAGAGAGAGAGAGAGAGAGAGAGAGAGAGAGAGAGAGAGAGAGAGAGAGAGAAAAAATGGACTAACAGATAGACAGAGGGATGTTGCGTTTGAATATACATAGCAAGCACTTATGATTTACAATGTTCTACGTGTTTGCAAATCAAACAAACAAACAAACAAACGTGTTTGCAAAGCTGATATTGCACTCATTCCTCAACAGATGCCTTACACACACGTTTAGACCAATTCTCTCTAAGCACCAAATTTTTTAAATAGGGGTCTGGCACGCATAGTCACAGAATTAACTGATTCTGTGATATATTATATACTATCACATATAAAAGATAAAATGCACAAATAAATTCCGATTTGACACTCAGTTGCAATGGCAACCAGCAAAATCAATTTTTGACAAAGTCAGGCAAAACCGTGTGTTACTTTTTATGAAATTATCATATTTTTATGAACAAACTATAAAAGTATACATAAAAAGAAAAGAGAAGCACTGTGATAGTCAAAATATTCTATGTTTATTTTTTCAGAATGCAGCAATCAGTTTGTGAATAGGTCATAGTATGTCATAATACAAACACTACAAAGTTCAGCTAATTAGCATAATTTCCAAACATTTCAAAATCAACAATTTTGCCCATATTTAGATATAGTTAGAGCGGCACCGATGCTGAAACATGTTCTTGCATTACTTTTGAAACAACTAAGTTAGAGGCTCCAAAGCATGAAAAATTTGGAGTGGGATACCAGTGTCTTGTAGGGGAAAAGACATACTGAAATTGGTATACTTTAAGGAAAAACAAAAAGTAAATTACCTAAACTGTGAAATCAAAGTGTATTTAAATCCCATATATAACAGTAGAACTGACTCAAAAGTTGTTTAATAGTTTAAAATAAAGGAATAGAAATTGTTAAGCATCCAATAAACTAACAACTTTCAAACAATTATTGAATTTTCAATCAATTTTATGGTGAAAATAACCCAAAAATAGGGGGGAGGGGAAAATAATGAGAATTTACTTCTGCTTTCGGAATCATATTATGTTTAACAGCTTTAAATAGACTACTAGTGACAGATGTTTAAAATAAACCAAAAAATATATCTGCACAAAAAGAATAAAAGGGCAGCAACTTTTCATTTTCGAATGAAATCGCTTGACATTTCCACCGTACATGAACATAAAAATGTTTACTGATTGCATTTCAGAAAACAGCATTATTAATCTACAGGCTGCAACACTTTGATCTTTAATAAATGTTAGGTGCAGACCGAACATGAAATGTGTCAATAATACACAGATGCCCCCGCCTTGACCTTGGAAAATTAGCCATAGATCGAATTAGTTTGACCATGCCAATGGATGATGCTCTGTTTCCCGCTGTTTTTGTTGTACCCGAAAATGTAATGACTTGCATATTCTAATGCACTTGTGTATGTAATGTGACGTCTGGCTAGATAACGCCAATAATTTCAACGGCACATTCTGCAAAATACTGTCGAAAACCCCAGAAGTCACCACCTAATGTAGCTTTTCACTGGCTGGCATTCGGTTTAATGACGCTCACAGAGCCTGACTGTCTGTGTGAATAAAATATATTTCAACAAAAACAAATAAGTATACTTGAAATTGGATAACTGTAATGAAAATTTTCATTTGGAGGGCGTGGGGGTTAACTGGCGGTCTTATGGTCACAAATTATGTAGTATGGCTCCGCTTTATCGGCCGACACGTCACTGAACCGAAATTTCGACATTATAACCGCTCAAATGACCATTTTTGATACAGTGACCTCAACTCTTTTCCGATCTTTGTATAAAAACAGCGTGTGAATGTTTTTCAGCTTTAAAAATTTGCCTATAAGCATTTCTTTTGCCCAGTGATGAGCGACAAAGAGTGTAAAAAAATAAACTTAATTTTTCTGCTTTTCATGAACGTATGAATGACAGCGGTTTGCTAGCAAAGTTTACATGAACCTCATTTACTTTGCATGCTTTCCTAAGAAAAGCGAAATAGCATTAACATCGACAAGGCCAAATAAGATCATATAGATCTTATCAGGGACGAGAAAAATGCTTATAAAGCAAACTTTTAATGCTGAAAAAATGTTTACTCGCTGTTTTACTACAAGGAGCGGAACAGCGTTGATGTCGCCAAGCATCAATCTCCGCAAAAGAATGTTGCAGACCCCGGCAGGTATTGATCAAGCGCCCTGATCACCAGTCAGACGCACATCCGACTGAGCTACCGAGGCCGGCAACACACTGCTTTATGTAGCTAAGCTTGTCCATAACTTCAGCTATGAGAAGTTATGCTCAGCTATGACAAGATATGCTTTAAAGGGACATTTTGTAAGGTAAGCCAACATTTGAAATGCCTTACAACTTTGTAAGCTATTTTTAATTGCACCATAGTTGACCTCTATGACAGTCTCATAAGGCTTGCAAAGAAGCCCTTTGAGAACTATAAATCCAATTCTTAATTGTGAGTGATTCCATTGGTTGAAATTTGTTTTATAGTTTGATAAATTCTGTGAGCAAGAATATCAGATCTGTTTCACCTAGCGACATGTAGTAATGAAAACGTGCCTATGGAATTCGTTTCACTGACCGTTCCGAGGCGGTTCTTCTGTCGCGGTATACTTTTATGTTTTTTTTCGAGTGTGTGCATCGCTTATATTATATTGTTTAGGATAGCCAACTGGCCATTTTGTGGGAAATTAACTGTCCTTTTGATTATCCGCCATTGTTGTACCCAATAGGGTCTAGTTGTTTCATGTCTGTCTTTCTTTCCTTTGGTGCCACTCATGGGAACCTTATTTTTCTTATTTCCGGACTAAAATTTAAAATGTGGGTACTTGTTATAACCGCCTCAATGAGGCATTTGAGGGTCTAGTTGTTTCATTTCTGTGTTTCTTTCATTTGGTGCCACTCATGTGAACTGTGGGTTAATAGTATCGATTCTGATCATTGCCTTCACTTCTATTTTTACCCCTCTTAAACCTTACTTTCATACAGTAAAACTTGGCTTTACTTGGGTAACCCTTACTTTTCTTATTTCTCGACTAAAATATAGAATGTGGGTACTCGTTTACACTGCCTCCTTGAGGCGGTTCTAACTTGTACCTACAATCTATATTTTGGAGCCGAAACACGATAAAAATCACAATATTCATCTTGAATTTTCGTTTTGTTCATGGTAAAATTAATATTATCATTCTGTATATAGAGGATCTTACACGAGTGGCCATTTCATATGGATTTTATGAAACGAGCCTTCGGCGAGTTTCATAAATCTCATACGAAATAACCACGAGTATAAGATTCTGTTTATCATATGACCACTTTAAATTGGCTTTTATCGCCTTTAAATTTGACATTTTTTCCACAACAAATGCATGGTTGACATGGACGTCGTCATGACGTTACTTTATCCCGCCAAAGTGTTGTTACACGTGTGGTCATACGATTTGTATTACACGACGTTTCCCACTGCTTAACAACGACGTCATATGATTTAGTGTGATAAATTCTGTCATTTACTGTGGCTGGTCTTCATTGAGTTTTATTACTGTTCTATAATTGTTCATACTGTAACAATATCAAATACATTGTATATCCTGTTTAATGTGATCTTTGTTATCTTTCTGTTTTGCTGCTATAAAGTCATTTAAGTCAGTTTTTTTGTCCTTGACAGCAAGACGTGAAAATATGAAGCTATTTGCTGCCCAGTTAGGTATTCCTTCTTTGTGAAAACAAACTGTTCTGAACACTTCAAGTTGACGCGTCGTTAAACACGAAATCATCATCATCATCTGAACACTTCAAATTTCTCATTTTTTTCTGCAGCAACAAACGGATCACATTTCCTCCCTGACTTTTTACCTCCTTAAAAGGTTTCTTTCATAAAATGTATCTGTTTCACAGAAAATGCTGCTCTTTTTTCTTCCGCCTCAATGCCCAACCTTGTTGTAATGCTGACCTTTTATCTGGCTGATGTTCACTTTCCAGTGACAGTGTTTTCTTTGCAAATGGCAGTGAATTTACTTTATCACAATTATTATACATTATTTTCACTTTGTCGTCTAATGGCTGCTTCTCTAACTGATAGTTACAGTTGCCTAGAGTCAGATGGTGTTCAAGAGCTGCAGCAGTTTTGAAGATGCGTATACAGCCATCCTTTGGACAATCATATTCTGCATAACTTTTGCTCTCTATATGCCTTTTTTTCTTTGGTGGCACTGCATCAACATTGTCTTCCGCTGATTCCGTAACTGTAGAGTAAACAATACCCATAAATATGTTATTGTTATACCAAAATAGTGTCTACTCATATAGTAAATACACGGTTAGTGTCTTTAATAATAAAATATAATCGGTGAGCCTTAGACAATTTTATTGGGACCAGCTTTATGGAGCCCCTATAAAATGTCGCGGCGAATCGATTATATTTAGTTTATACCACGATTCAAAACAATCAAGGAGGTTTGCAATAATTTAACAAATTTAAGTAAAAAATTCCCAGCGCTTTACATTCTTTATGAAAATCTGCAAATAAAATGTTTATTTTGCTTTAGAATTTTTTGGGAGGTTGATACGCAACTGAAGTAGCAGTACGCAGTTATTCCAATGGGCCATTCAAACCAGGAAAGGCCAAGAATGTAAGAATTAGCTGAATTTTCTGAAAATCTGTTCAAATAAAGATTGCAACGATTTTAACTTGCAGTTTCCTTGTTTTCCCATGTACAAAATGTTGCATGTTATTGTTTACCAATGTAAATTGGTGATCTGAAAAGAAGGTCCGGTCTATAAACGGTCGCTAGACATATTAATAGGTCAGTAGATGGTTTTAAAGGTCACTACCAATTACAGCCTGCAGTTATTCGACGCTCTTTATTAGGTTACTGGGTACCCGCCCATTGGGGCTTGAATAAATAAATGGGATGCATGATGCTTCCATGCAGAGCTAAAACAACCGCACACAAGTTGTGGAAAACCGCTTAGAGGAAAAGCCTGCCCAGGCAAAGCGGTGAGTTGGTACTTCCATAATTAAACCCTATTGGTTTTATTTGGCGACAGGGCTTGAGATGTCATTTCATCCATGAATTCCGCAGTGAAATCAATAAATCCGAAGGACTAGAAAATATAACCCACACTATCATGAAGGACACTTGCAAATCATTGATCCAAACAGGTCAACACAGTGAAATCAGCTTTATTTTTGTTATGGTTTGTCTTTGGGTGTTTTTGTCGCTTATATCATTTTATTTTGGATTGTCTATTGGCCATTTTGTTGGAAATTAACTGTCCTTTTGGCTTTCCGCTACTGATGTTTCCATTAGGGCATGTTGTTTCATGTTAACTTTGCGTTTCTTTCGCTCTGGTGTCTCTGAAGGGAGAAGTGGGTTGATTGTATTGATTCCTGCTCATTGCCTCCACTTCTATTCTACATAAAAATGATTCATAGAAACTTACAAAAATAGCAATCTAAGTAATTTTACCTTCTCTTTCAAGTGTCTAAAAAGGTGTAGTCGTTCAATCACTACTGACAACTAAGTCACACCTGTGGTCTATTTTTCCTATTTTCTTCCACAGAATCAGTTGACCTGAAAAATAAACACCCTGACATAAATAGATCCTGTGGATAGAAATATGAAAAGCATGTTTTGCATATCATGAAACATGATACACAAATCGATCCGATGCATTAATGTTCCGTCAACAGGGTAAAGGTCATTTTAGAGACGTTGCTTCCAATTTTGTGGGACTGTTACCCGACACTGAGATGAAATGATATCTCAAGTCTTGCCAGCCCAAATAAATCAATAGGGTTTATACAAATTGGAGGTATTACTCACACCACATTACTTGGGTAGGCTAAGTCCTTCTAAGCAGTTTACCAATACTCAGGTGTGGTCAGATTTATCTATGTGTGGAAGCAACTTGCGGCCTAACCGATTTCTCAAGGGGCAGATGGGCGGGGCGATTGTATTGGATGTTATCATGTAGCACAGTATTTAAAAGATTACTAGTATGCAGGTGGCTGTATAATTCCACACAGTGTTATATCTGTCGTACAGCAAAACCAAGCTTTAGTTGAAGATTTCACATATTCCAAAATTGTGGAAATGAGATATGGAAGGTATGGGTTTGATACTTGCTTTCTTACTGTCTACATCAGTGACAATATCAATGACTCGAACTCTGTATGTACCATTCTGTTAAGCATCAATGGCCTAAAATATTAAAAAATCTGCCTATATGACAGTCCATTTTAAATATATTTACTTCCTGCAAACTCAACCTGAAAGTACTGTTTATGAATCAGTAAAGTGGTATCAATCACATGAGTATCATCGACCATGAGTTTAGTTTCCTCATGTTTTGGTGCAAAACTGTAGATTCTAATACAGACTGGCGTGTAATAAACCACCTTATCATATGACGCCGTTGATAAGTAGTGGACAACGTCGTGTAATATAAATCATAAAACCACACTTGAAATAACAGTTTGGTGGGAATAAGTAACGTCATGACGACGCCCAGGTCACCAATGCATTTATGGGAAAATATGTCAAAATCAAAGGCGATAAAGTCTAATTTAAAGTAGTCATGTGATAATCAGTCAATATTATACACTCTTGATCACCTCGTTTGCAATTTATGAAACTTGCCAAAGGCTCATTTCATAAATATCATATGAATGACCACTCGTGTAAGATCCTCTAATTATTGGATATACTCAATAATTTAGGGGCTATATATTCAATGATATGCAAAGTTTGCAAAACTGATATCATCTTGTACTTGGATTTTCCTGGGTAGACTTAAGTAATAGTAGTTAGCTTATGATGTTTTATCGTGAATTACACATGAGGATATTGCACGACCCGCAGAAAAAGCAACCGACTGAAGTCGGTTGATTTCTAAGAGTGCCCTAAAATCACCGTGTCATTGGGTCATTCTGTCAGTCTGTCTGTCCGTCCGTAACCCGTTTGTGAAAATGGGTGATAGTGACTTAACCGCTTGGAATATTTAAACAATTTTTGGCTTACTGATAGATATCAATGAGATCTAACCAATGAACTTGCGAAATATTACATTCCATTTAGTATAGCCTCGCCGAGGCGAAAAATGTGAAAATTTTCGAACTGCATGTCCTCCGAAACCGTTGGGCCGATTGAAGTCAAATTTCATATGGAGCCTCTATGGGATGGGGGAAACCAAAATTTGCTCATGGGGTCCAGGTCACATGACCAAAATGGCCGCCAAGCCATATATGATCTGTCTGTCTAACCGTCCGTAACCCGTTTGTGAAAATTGGTGAGTGACTTAACCGCTTTGAATATTTAAACAATTTTTGGCTTACTGATAGATATCAATGAGATCTTACCAATGAACTTGCGAAATATTACATTCCATTTAGTATAGCCTCGCCAAGGCGAAAAATGTGAAAATTTTCGAACTGCTTCTCCTCGGAAACCGTTGGGCCGATTGAAGTCAAATTTCATATGGAGCCTCTATGGGATAGGGAAACCAAAATTTGCTCATGGGGTCCAGATCACATGACCAAAATGGCCGCCAAGCCATATATGGTAAAAACCCTTCACAAATAGTCTTCTCCAGAACCACTGGGCAGATTTCCACGAAACTTGATAAATAGCATCTGGGACGAAGGTCCATCATAAATTGTTAAAATGGTGACCCTGGGTTGACCCTGACCTTCTTTGGGTCCGTCCGTAACCCGTTTGTGAAAATTGGTGATAGTGACTTAACCGCTTGGAATATTTAAACAATGTTTGGCATACTGATAGATATCAATGAGATCTAACCAATGAACTTGCGAAATATTACATTCCATTTAGTATAGCCTCGCCGAGGCGAAAAAAATGTGAAAATTTTCGAACTGCTTCTCCTCGGAAACCGTTGGGCCGATTGAAATCAAATTTCATATGAAGATTCTATGGGATGGGGAAACCAAGATTTGCTCATGGGGTCCAGGTCACATGTCCAAAATGGCCGCCAAGTCATATATGGTCTGTTTGTCTGTCTGTCTGTCTGTCCGTCCGTCCGTAACCCGTTTGTGAAAATTGGTGATAGTGACTTAACTGCTTGGAATATTTAAACAATTTTTGGCATACTGATAGATATCAATGAGATCTTACCAATAAACTTGCGAAATATTACACTCCATTTAGTATAGCCTCGCCGAGGCGAAAAATGTGAAAATTTTCGAACTGCTTCTCCTCGGAAACCGTTGGGCCGATTGAAGTCAAATTTCATATGGAGCCTCTACGGGATGGGGGAAACCAAAGCTCATGGGGTCCAGGTCACATGACCAAAATGGCCGCCAAGCAATATATGATAAAAACCCTTCAAAAATTGTCTTCTCCAGAACCACTGGGCAGATTTCCAAGAAACTTGATAAATAGCATCTGGGACGTAGGCCCATCATAAATTGCTAAAATGGTGACCCTGGGTTGACATTGACCTTCTTTGTGCCTAGGTCAAACTTTGACACATATGCTTTTGTATTGGAAAAGTGAGAATGCATTTTATCCTGCAAACGATTCAGAATACAGTACTAAAGTATAAGATATATTTTTGCTCCTTACGATAAGGCGCATTTATTGGGGGAACCGTTTTAGGTCCAGTTCACATGACCAAAATGGCCGCCATACCCATATATGGTAACACTCATAAAGCTAAAAGCATCCGGCGGGTCGTGCACTTCAGCTGAAGCACTGGTTGTGATTAACAATACGTGACCGTGTAGCTGGAGTTAAGTAATATCCCAATTTGAAAAACACCTGAACGTGCTGGTTACGATTTAGTACTGTAAGCAAATGACTAGTAATATTTTTAGAAAATACCATATTTTCCACAAGTATATACATTTGATGTCATAATGCACTTTAAAGAAGGCCTTCATGCGGACTGAACAAATTATTTATCTTAATCGCGACGGAAGTAAGGGCGAGGATTGTGGCCACGTAAAATCGATTTAAGCCCCCCCCCCCCCCCCCCCAGTGGAGTTCGTTTCCGCTGACCGTTCCAAGGCGGTTCTTCTGTCGCAGTTTATTTTTGTTGTGGTTTGTCTTTGGGTGTTTATGTCGCTTATATTATTTAATTTTGGATAGCCTATTGGTCATTTTGGTTTTCCGCTGTTGGTGTTTCCGTTGGAGTCTGTTGCTTCATGTTTGTGTTTCTTTCCCTTTGGTGTCTCTGATGGGAGCTGTGTGTTAATTTTATCGACTTCTGATCATTGCCTCTACTTCTATTTTGTGAAATTATTACGGTGGAAATGTGCTTTACTATATATTTATTCATGGTGCATTTTCCTATAGGTGTAATTCATAAAATGCTGGCGTCATATTAGACTTTGGTTTAATGATACTGCCAGTGCCTGTATGTTATGGTAATAGAAATACAAATCAGTTCGTGCATCTAATACATTTCCATTTAGTAAGACAAGTTATCGGATTTATGTAACAACTTGCAGCTTATATCAATGTTGTCGAAAACTGAAATGTATGGCCATAAATCAGAGGATTTACCTCCCAGATGACAATTTTGAAAACAATTATACCCTATCATAAAACTAACTTTTTTAATTCTTCCG
Organism: Lucinisca nassula; assembly: GCA_963580285.1. Lineage (NCBI taxonomy): Eukaryota > Metazoa > Mollusca > Bivalvia > Lucinida > Lucinidae > Lucinisca > Lucinisca nassula. Next base: position 75,431,827 of record OY757022.1, read on the forward strand.
CTGTAGTTACATTATTACCCTCATTGATGTATCTTTTTATACACGATTTAATGTGTGATGCTCTGCGGTGTCATGGTCCTGAAAAGAGGATATTTCATTTTCAGTTTATCTTTATATTACAATAATTATACGTGACAGATAATCACATTAAAGCTCATCCTGAACATCACTTTTTGGCATGTTTGAATTATAGCAAACAGTAAGTCCAAGGAATGATTTTCTGTCAAACCTGACGCTTTCGATTATTTTCTTACATGCTGTTTATTATTGAGTTTAACGGCCCAGTAAACAGTATTTCAGGTCATTGTTGAGCCGGTCAATTTACCTATCCACACTTTTCCTGGCTAGGCTTAATATTAATCGGTTAACCAGTACAGTGCTCATTCTTTCGCCATAAACTGACGAATGCCCTTATAGAATCAGTGTAGGGGAGACAATGGCCGTAGAAACGATTTCAGGAATGTTTTCGGCCCCTTCAGCTATCAAACCCGTGTCCTATTTATCACCAGTCATATGCGCATCTGATTGAGCTGCATAGGCAGGCCCTTTCTTGCATACTTCATGTTTGTTTTTTTGAGTTGATGTTTAACTTAATGTTCCCATCAACACTATTCGGGCCATTTTGGAGATGTTGCTTCCAGTTTTGTGGGACTTTTCACTCATTCTCAAATGAATTGGGATTTTAGCCGTTTAAAAAGTCAAATTATAAAGTTACTTAGATTCAGTCACCGATATGTTAACAATAAAGTATTAACATGTACCTATACTCAGTTAAAATTCCTTGATCAAGAAATGAAAAGTTATTTCACCCCAACAACTAGAAATAAGTCGGTATTTTGATAAATTTTGATTGTGAGAAATGTTCGCTACAATCTACTTGCTCGTTACCCCCTTCTATAACATCACAAAAATCAAGAGACCCTAGTTCGCAATGATAGAAACTTTGACCGGGTTATTAAGCGGGGACAAAATTGAACATATGGTCATGTATATGGTAAAGAAATGAATAGCCATTTTGAATAAAATTCAGGGTTGGTTAGAGAATACAGAAAAAGAAATAGTTTTCTGAAAACATACAACTTTCGTTTTGTTTTAAGAGAAGCACATAATAGCTAGATCACTTAGGACTATTGTATTTGAACAGGTATTGGGTGGCGAATAAGGAACACAAGTAATATTACTTTAGATAAACGATCAACATAAGCAATAAGTTTATTTGAATTATATGTAAAAAGTCGCGGACATTACAGTGATGTTGTTTCTATAAGTCAAACAGTTTACTAACGTGATTAACTGACAATATAGCTGTTACTGTCATTTTCATGCATTTTTGGATCTAACTAATGTAAAAGTGCATGTTCAGTCATATGCTTTTAAAACATGGTGTCGCTATTACGCAAAAAGCCTCGGTATATACTTTTTTGCATAAAACATGCTCCCCTGACAGATAAACTGCGTTCTTAAGGCAGCCGAAACATTAAAAGACATATCTATCACATATAAACACACAACAACCGCATGAGCATATGTTCTCAACAATCAAGTATCTAAAATTAATGATGCAACTGCGAGAATATAGCATCGAACATTACAGTGCATTCCAGAGTAATAGTTTTCTATACAAAAGTCTTCAAAATGCAACCAATTTTGTCTACCAGCTGGAAGAAAGTAACAGGTTTTGTGAAAGTTGTAAATAAGTTCTAAGAAATGTAAACAAATGCATGTCTGTAAATGGCAGCTGTGATGGTCTCGGACATTACCATAAACGGTAAAGGGACATGCTATGCCACTTTACCATTTCTACCTGTAAAATTGAAAAGGAAACTGATATTGTATTTGTTGTAGCTAGTTAACATAATCAAGAGTAAACCAGTATACCCTAAAATATACATATTTAGTTTAGGTGGGAATGTTCGATACAATTTGTAATGTCCGATCATAATTTTAGTAACATAAACTGCACTTACAATGTTTTTTAACATTCAAAATATGGATTTGAAAATTCAAATTGGAGAGTGAGTCGAAGTGCCATCTTCACATTGCACATTTTATATATTTTTTTTTTTTTTTTTTTTTTTTTTTTTTTTTTGGGTTTTACGGCCCTTTCAAGATTATTTCACTCATATCGAGCCGATCGTTAATCACAGGTGGGCACATTTTATATTGAAAATAATCTTTCTGGCAAATAATATTTGGGAAAAGATTATAAGCTATGGGACTCAAATCCAAAATCGAAAAAAGTAATAAATTTGAAATCAACATTATTACCGTTTGCAGCTATTGGTAGAAATGTAGCAAACATGTATTTCACTAAATGTGTTCATTTTACACAACTAAGGTTGCACAATTCAAAATAGTTCATTTATTTGCACTTATTATCCCTGGACGGTCAACATAGCAAAACTGTCATGTTCGATACCTACTGTAGCGGACATTTCATCGCATACATCCACTGCTTATCGCAATAGAATAATGATCTTGCAAGCGTGCAAATGTTGTTCATTAATAATGATTTTTGGTGGCATATTCGTAATTGAAAATATTAATTGTGGCAAATAATATTTAAAAACGATAAAAAAGTTTCTATGCAAATAGTTTAAAACAAAATATGACTTCTGTTTTCCCTTAGCTGTGGTATTGTCTGCCGACTCCCTCACCCATCAAACACCGGAAAGGGCAACCATGTCGTCTGCAGACACTTTTTACTACGTAATCTGGTAACGGAAAACTGTGCCAGTGAGAGCAATGTGATCAAGCTGCTAGACTAACAATTTTCGGTATTGAACATTACCGGTCTCGAACATTACAAAACACTTGAAATGGAAGAATTTCAACATCAAAATATTATTTTCATTCCAGATGATGTATTTGTGTTAGTCACACTTTGAGGGAGTTTAATTCAATCTAGCATTTTTTGTCGATACATACGTAATAAGCCTGGTATAATGATCGCGAACATTACATGCATTAATCCATGCACATTTTTGTATGGCATTTTTTTTAATTTCCTATTGTACATGTTACATCAAACGACCTTATATGCTTATTTTAATATAGAATCTCCATTTGGTCACGTATCCGTGTATAAAAACCTCAACGTTGTTTTGAAATACCAAGAAGGAAAACGTCGTCTCGTACATTACAATGCTTAATTAAATTTCGGCGACAGTCATAATCGGAGGAAAATACTTAGTAAGTCTCTATGTAGTTCTACTAATGGTAGTTATTTCCCTACCCAGAATGTGTAAATTTTATGGAAACCACCTAACCCTTTCCTTTCTAGTCGAGTTGCAAATTTGTAAGTGCGCAAACAAAGAAAATTCGAAAAGCGACAGTCTCGAACATTACAAAACCAGGTTTTCCCGTGGCTGATTTTCCCTGAAAAGGTACTTTTTCTATAGGAGGTTTATCATGATATCTTTGGGACGCGTTGTTCTGTCATGTAAACGTATGCATTGGTTAAAAGTGACTGCTTGATTTCAGAAAATATACGGCGACTGCAATATCCCAATTCATTTGAGAATGAGTGTTTTACCCGACATTGAGATGAAAGATGCCTCCTAGGTGTAGTGGTTACGCTTCTTGCCTTGTAAACCAGGGATCGCAGGATCGATCCCGGGCTTCTCTAGCTTTCGGATGAGTCTTTAAACCGAGGTCCCGACTCCATATGACCTTAGATGTTGGTGGGACGTAAAACTCAAACACTCACATTGAGATGAAATGACATCTCAAGCACTGCCATCCAATGAATATGCATAGGACGGTCTGACTAGCATCACTTTGCCTTGACAAGCTTAGTCCTTCTAAGTGGTTTACCTGTACTCATGAGTGGTCATTTTCAGCTCTGCAGACAAATCAATTTCTTCAAGCCCCGATGTGTGGGAGCGAAACATACTTCATGATTCCAAATGTTGATAAATAGCTGGTGTACATCGATTCACACGATTTTAGTGACATCAGTCTCAACCATGATTCTCTACGATCTGATTGGGCGTTGGCTATGTCAACGCTGTTCTACTCTTTGTATAAGATAAGCGTGTACATTTTTTTTTTTTTTTTGCTTTGCCCATTGATGAGGAGCAAAGAATGTAATTACAAGAAATAAACTTATTTTGTATTAGATTTCAACTCTATTTAGATCATTTTTAGTTTACCTATCCACACTTTTCCTGGGCATGTTTATACGTAAGCTGTAACAGTGCAGAATATTTTCGTTCGCCAGTAATCGGGTAATTTCGGTAAGGGTCTTTTATCAGCACAAGGTGACTCCAGTTAATGTCCCGATCTGAAGGATCGTACATTATTTTTTGGCATTTATCCCTGCAAATGAGGCCAATGGAGCGTGTTCGGACTCAGAAACAATCGCCCCCGCCGAGGATCTAACAGGGGGGGGGGGGCCTCAAGCATCAAGTTCACTAACCACTGAGCTATTACGCTTAGACTAGTGACTAACTTCCCATACCACACTGACAGGTCCAGGTGTATGAATGTCATTTGACGTGTCACCAGTTACAATTCTGATTCTAACCATTAGTAATTTACTGATCGGTAGTGATCTAATTTTCTTACTGAATTCTACATTAACAACACAATGTGACATCTTTAGGCCCAATTATTGATAGATTAGATAGATACGTAGACAGATAGATGGATAAATAGATAGATGGGTACCTTCTCAATGCATAACAGTAACCCACATTTCATACCTGTTCCAATTGGAATGACTGCACCAGTACAGCTGTGTATCTTCAGCATTATGGCCTTATGGACTAGCCTCTCCCCATGGGGATCTGGTCTACCAGGCTTATGTGTTGCCAGATGGAATGGAATACCGCAGCGAACAACTTTATTTCTCGACTTAATTAAATGATTCAAACGAGCTACGTAGCCATCACATATTTGGCATTTTCGGGTTACCTGCCCGCACAGTAAACCTTTTTCCGACAATTAAACCTCAGCCTTTTCATAACCGAAATCTAAAATTGATCGCCGACCAGCGGTACAATCTATTGAACTTAAGGGGGTATAAAAATCGCAATGCATTGTAAATTTTTAAGAAGATAGATAAACTAGGTTTTAGGTCTAGGTTTATTTCACGACCTTGACCCCTAACTAGGGTATAAGTCGGAACAAAACATAACATTTTAACACAGAACAAATAACAGCAAAACTATTTGAAGAAAGCTTCAAACATGACTAGATTAAGTCATGACTAGATTAAGTCCATTTGACGACACTCGAAGAGTATTAACCCTCATCTTGCTGCTCACTACAACCCATATCTTTCGCAAACAGTGCAGATCTAGATCAGATAGCCGTCCAATCAGGATCCACACTGCTTGACATTCAGTTTATGTACCCGGATGAACAAGCAATATCAAGTATTCTAAATGGTTCACAATAAAAATTAGGTGAGAATTGGTGAGACAAGATTTTACAAGATTTACAAGATTTTATTGTCGACTCAAACCCCTAACCGGGGTATAAGTCAAAACTTTCAATAAAACAAATTATTTTGAGGAAAGTTGCAAAACATATATACATATATGAAAACATATGGTTGTGAACACCAGAGAGCAGACCTGGTTAACCCATACAAGGTGTCAGGCTAAGTTTCTCCATAATACCGTGACAAAAATTGATATGCCTGTACAAAAGCCTAAAGCAAACAGTGAAGAACCCGATGAGGCCCCGCGTTATGCGGTCTCATCGGTGACTGCACTGTCCGTGTTTATGGTTAATTTAAGAAATTGAGATCATTAGTAATATAGCCTTATATAAGGCACTGGTTAAATAACCCACTCCCTATAAAGGGGTGACAGGTTGAATTCCCCAGAAAATTCAACAAAAATTGACTTTCTTGTAGACAGTGAAGACCCAGATGAGACTTTGCATTATGCGGAGTCTCATCTGCGTCTGCACTGCCCGTCTATGACCCCTATTTAGGGCGCCAGACTCAAATGGGTTAAATTTAATAAGAATGGAGATCATAGTTGACTTAATATGTATGATGCCTTGGATAAGGCAAGTCCATTTGTCCATACTTGACTAGATAAGTGTAGCCTTGGAGAAGGCAAGTCCATTTGTTCATAGTTGACTAGATATGAGTAGCCTTAGATAGGCAAGGTCCTTCAATAAAATTCACCACACCTGCAAGTCTGTCAAATATTTCTGAATATTTCTTTGAAAGTCTTTAAAACAACTTTACAATACTTGGAAACCTTAAAAAGAAGATGCGTGTCATTTGAACCCATTAGATTTTCAAATTTCATGGTATTCGGCCTGGAAATCAAATCTCTTGGCAAATAATTTCTTCTTAAATCATCAAAGTAGGTACATTCTAGCACATAGTGGTATTCATCACCTAACTTATGAAGAAAACATAATTCACATTGTCTGCCATCACGGGCTATCCCCTCATTAGACAAAAACCGCCAACTACATATGTTATTGTTCTTATTAGGGAGAGCTGTTAAGGGGCATAACCTCCTTTCGTCGACAGGATATGTTCATTTGCCGGTACCACTGGGAAAAGCCGAAACGAAAAGAAAATGGCAATCTTGATTTTTTTACGAATAACACTTTAAAAAATTATATAATTCATACCAATATAACTTTGATTTTATCAAGAATACAGTCTTTCCAAGTGCATCATAATTTTTTTTCGGTTTCAACATCTCGTATTTTTCCGTGCGGTTCCGGCAATTAAAACAACCGATGAATAGAACGGAATGTTTCTCTTAAAATATAGAAGCATTACATTCATAATATCTTATGGAGACTTTTTACCCCAATCTGTTTTTATATAAATTTGTACTTTAGGCAATACTCTATAGAAATTGACATGCCAAATCACTCATAGCTTGGTGCCGCCCGAGAAATACCTATTTCTATTACAGGCTATCTGGAACAAAATTGATGAAAATTTTCACTAAGAAACGACCGAAAAAAAAAGAAAGAAAAAAAAAAAAGAAAACCTCGGACTCGAAATTTATCGTGTTTGAGTACTTATTTGGTATTTAACGAAACCAAATGCAATGAAAACTGTAGCATTGTAAACATTTAAAATTGATAAATTTTCGATTTTCGATTTTTTTTTTTTTTTTTTGCAAGCCCAATTTTCATCGATTTTGCTATTTTTTACAATACATTAGCAGTTTCCATGGAAACGGTTGTGAATATCGAAAAACCGTAATACACTTTTTTAACCTACATGGTACATTCTTCCATTTGGTCGTAGTTTAATAAAACTCCCTGACAGTGTGTGCCGCAGAATTTCGCTGCTTACAGAGAATTGGTCTTAAGAATTAAACGCACCGCTGACAAATGCTTGAGGCTCGTAACAGCCTTTGACTAAAGGGTACTAGGCATGCCTCAAACTTTCATTGAACAAGTTCGTAACGTAGCCCACCAGCAGGCACACGATGTAATTTCGACGTCAAATCAACTTCGGAAGCAACGTCTCCAAAATGACCTTTACAGTGTTGACGGGGACGTTGAACCTCAAATCAAACAAACAAAACAACGTCATGACGTTTATGCAACGTCACATCTACGTCTGTGCATGACGTTGCATCGATGTTCATTTGACGTTGCCTCAGCGACGTGTGCCTACTGGGAGTCTACGCACTTGCGACGCATATGAAACATCATATGCACAACGTATAAGGCACACGCCTGGGCTGCTAAAATTTTAATGCATGTCCTAAATTTGTGTGAGCCTTAGCGTACACAACGCTCGGGTAAGGATTTAGTAGCGTAGGTCTATTTTTCTTTCTTTTTTTTAATTAATGTCATTAAAAAAAACTACCGGAAGTAGTACTCGGGCCACTTTGGCCCCAAGACAATAGATTACGTAATAAACAAAGGACGAGAACAATAGATTACGTAATAAACAAAGGACGTGAGAGATGATAACAATGTATGACGTAATAAATAAAGGAGTTGAGAGATGATAGCCGGCAAAGGAGAAAATGACGAAATTACCCTAAATATCGGGGTGAGAGTTCGAGTAAATTACGCCGTAATTATCCTAAAGTTTGAGGCCTCGGGCGACGCGCGAAAGAAGTTCCTGCGGAATGGCGAGGTTTGCTGTTCCTGGTCAGATCGGGGCGATCGGAGTCTGCACCTTTCGCTCGAGCGCTTCTATGCAGATATTTAGGGAGATACTACCCGGTGTAGTAGTGATGGGGGGCGCGATATTATAAACGGACAGACAATGGAAGAGCGCTGGAAGAGAGCGATTTGATGAACTTCGATTACGAAGAATGGACTGCGTTCCGGGAAAAAAGTTTTGTTTGTTCGATTTGAGGTTTCACGTCCCCGTCAACGCCGTATAGATCATTTTGGGGACGTTGCTTCCAGTTGTGCGAGACCTTTACCGGACATATCTACAACATTTGTATCTCGGAGAATCTTTCTTGGCTATGGATATTATACAGATATCGTGGCGGCGTAGCCAGCCTGGACAGGCTAAGATCCTCTAGCGGTTTACCAGTACTAGTGTGCGGGCCGGATTCAGCTCTGCTTGGAAGCATCATGCAGCCCATATATTTCCCCTATGGGCGGGTGGTGTCTGCAGTGGTGTCTGTGGTGGTGGTGGTGGTGGTGGCTGTGGTGGTGGCTGTGGTGGTGGTGGTGGGTGGTGGTGGTGGCTGTGGTGGTGTTGACTGTAGTTGTGGTTTTCAATGATGCGAAAAGTTTGTAAGAATAACCAAACTGCAAACTCTTGAAACGAAAATGAATCGATGCTCGGACTGAAACCGCGGGTTCTCGAGACGTGATGCTTTGTTAAGACACCAACGCAATACGCACGGTAGTGGGATAGTCCCAGACATGACAAACGACATTACCTTCCAACACCCGTTTTCTATGGTGGTGACTGGCCCTAGCGGAAGCGGTAAAACGGAATGGACTAGAAAATTACTCCTGTCCGACCTCATATACCCTCCACCCGAGCGTATCGTATGGTGTTTTGGCCAATGGCAAAGCTTGTACGACGACTTGCAACACACTCTTCCCCAGATAGAGTTTGTACACGGTATACCGGACAACCTGACTAGCTCCGAGTATGTGGATATCCGCAAAAGGAACGTCCTGGTTTTTGACGACTTGATGACCGAGGCTAAATGCGATCAAAGAATTGCGGACCTCTTTACTAAGGGAAGTCGTCACAGAAACTTGTCCGTCGTATATCTCACGCAGAATCTATTTTCGCAAGGAAAAGCCTGTAGAGACATCGCTTTGAACACGCAATACCTCGTCCTTTTCAATAATCCCATCGACAGACAACAAGTGGCGACGTTGGCGAGAAGAATTTATCCAGCATCCCATTCCACGTTTATGAAACGATTCGAACAGGCTACGAGTCAGCCTTACGGGTACCTGATAGTCGACCTAAAATCGAGCACGCCCGAACAAGAGCGTTTACGCAGTGACATATTTCCGGTAGAAAGAAAGCGGAAATTAGAGGTATCCGAAGAGTCCGATATAAATGACGAAGACAGTGACGATGACAGGGAATCGATAAGCGACGTAAACGACACGCATTACCCCTATATTAGACCTCCGGGTAAACGCGTCAAAGATGATCTGGCAGAAGACCGCCTGTGTCTAGAAATATGGGAGAGAAGGTTTAAGGAACCTCTAAGGCAATCGAATGCAGAGCTCTTTAAAGACAAGGTTAATAGCTACATCGAAGATGGGACTGCTCCCGAGGACGCTCATCATCGCGCAGCAAACGAGGACTTGCCCTCCCTCAGGAAAAGACTAAGACACGATTACGCGAGGTTTCTGATGGATTATCACCGGCTGCAAAAGGATCCTACTCAACGGCAGATTCTACAGTCGGCTAAAACGTTAAGAATACAGCATGACATGAATGTCGACGAATCCATCCAGCAAGCCGTGAAACTGAGGAAGGATTTATTCGCCAGCGTATGGCCCGGCCATGTCTTGACAGAAACCGATGAAAACCAGGAATCCGATGCCGAATGAAATATACGTAAGAAGGGTAAAGCATCGCTATATTTATAGAAAAAAGATGGGTTCTATAGAAGTGTTTGACGCGAAACTGAATAAATGGGTGCCTTATGTCCCGGACTACGACGCGTGGTACCAACATTTCAAAGACTTGAGCGAGGGCTACGTTCAGCCCGATCACGAGGGACGGTATATCGTCGGTAGCGGTAGAAGAAACCGTCTTCTAAAGGAAATGGAAGATTAGCGACAAAAAGAAATTAAAATGCTAGAACAGCAAAAACCCGTGGTGAAATTGGTCACTCCCGTGGCTCAAGCGGTTGAAATGGCAAAGTCAGAACTAGCACGATTACGAAAGGAGCATAAGGGCGAGGCCTCTGATCGTAAGAAACCGAGAGCGAAAAACGGGCAGTTGGTAGACTGGACAACCTTCAAATATTAAGCGACGATGAACAGCGATCAACTGACTCGTATACTTTCCGGATACCTCGTAACTGTCTGCGCAGCGGACCAAATTAAAAAACGAAGAGGAAGGTTCGTCATTTCCAACACATCCACGAGTTATCAAAGAGGGGAACACTGGGTAACATTTTATTTTTCCAAACACGGACCGTACGAATTTTTCGATTCAGTAGGAAACGATCCTAGAAGTTACGGCGTTGGGTTTGAAGAGGTACTCAATAAACCCTACTTAATGAACGATAAACAGCTTCAACAATCTAGTTCTAACGTATGCGGACTATACTGCGCGTACTACGTGATGGCTAGATCTCGAGGAAAAACCATGCGAGACATTATCAAAGAATTCAACCCACGCCAGAAGAAGTTCAACGACCGCCTGATTGTGTCTAAAATGAAAAGAATGCTTAGAAGAAGACGGAAATACTTTACATGAACATTTATACATGTATATATAATTTGCCACTACGTTGCGTGTAAATAAATATGTAAAACTATACGTTTGTTTTGTAATCATTTCTATCCTAATATGTTCTATAAAAGGGTTATCCTTTGGAAGCACGAAATACGCCACAGAAATGGAAAATATGAAGTGTACATGTTTTCTGGGCCAGACTAGCTAGCTTCGGCCAATTAGGCCTCATCAGTGACCCTCAGATATTTTCAAAATTCCACAACTGAATCGATGATCCCGAAGGACAAGAAAATATAAACTACACTACGATGTAGGGCAGGGAGACTTTTTACGGCCGCCACACGTTCTATCCTAATATGTTCTATAAAAGGGTTATCCTTGGGAAGCACGAAATACGCCACAGAAATGGAACATATGAAGTGTGCGGCCGTAAACACTCTCAAAATAAAGTGAAGGCAATGATCAGTAATCGATACAAGTAGCCAGGTCGACTCCCGTATTGTCAATTATATTTTTCAGGACCTAAATAACTCGCTAGTGGCTCGGGGTTAAAATACGAAGAGGACAAGTACTGTTCCGAATCTGACACGTTTTATTGTAAAGGATAAATACGTATACGCATTCCTACGAGTTTACAATGCAATACAATTTACGATATAACGCTGTATGAATGTTCGTGCCGCTGTCTTTCAAATATTTCTCTCCGCCGTTCTGAAGCCTCTCTGGCTTCTCTTCGCAACTGGCGGCATCTTAACCACCAACACAACTCGTTAAATATTGTTAATGCCATACGCATTAATCCAAACATTGCTCACATAGGTTCGTCTCCGTTAACTCTCCAGTTTTTACTGCGTTTTGGATCCAATGTACTCGCTAAATTATCGGATGCTTTCCCGAAACCGCTTAAGGTCGCACTTGACCCGAACATGAACCCTGTCTGTATTTTAGGCGGTGCCCCGACCATCTTGATGTATGTACAGTTCGGTGACCATTTGTAGTGTTCTTGGATGGCGTCGTCATCTCGTTCCCAAGAGCTGAGTTTTACGTAACAACTGAAGCACTGACATAAATCCGATTTCCCCGTGTAATAAAGTCCCGCCCTTGCCAGTTGGTATTTATCGGGTTGCATATGTTTAGGATAAGTATCGAATGTTTTGAGTCTATTTTCGAAGAATTCCATGTCGAGTTGATCGGCTTTACTGTCCATGACGTTCATGATGAGAATGACGATACATCGTTTACACGTCGTTTATATACGCAATGCCTTCTTTCTGATTGGTTTTTATTTTAGAACTTAAATATCTTTGATTATAGATTCTATTGGAAAGGTCAACTATCAACACTACCTATAATAATTACGCGTATTCTTTCTACTTTCTCCAACCAGTCTTCTACAGTCACACGGTGTACTTTTCTCAAATGACAAACGATATACAACACATTCTTTCTACGGCATATAGGACATTCGTATACGTATCTGTGAGGCATATTTTATCACAAATGGTTAAAATCGTCGGGGGTTACATTCAAAACGCTGTAATGCACCCACGCCTCGATGAGGCGATTCTAACATATATCTATAACATTTGTAGAGAAAGATAAAATGTGAGGAGGTCCTTAAAATGTACCCGTCATACTCCAAATCGGGATTCTTTATAACGGTGCCATAGAAGGGAACAAATACTGTCGTTATAGCGAGGGCCCTCTGTATGGGATACTTTGCTCCCCGCCCCTCTAGGGCTCAAATAAATAGATCGGGCTGCACGTGTCTTTCACCCCCACGAGTACTGGTAAACCGCTTAGAGGGTCTAGGCCAAACATCCCACTTATTAAGCTGACCATGACCCCGCACCAGCGTTTGACAGTAGTTATATCCTAAATGTTGGACTCGAAGAGTGCTGCTGCCGTACCGTGCGTACAACGTTAAAATGACGTCGTTTCGTTTAACACGCGCAACAATTTGCATGAACGACTGACCGACTGCCCCTGACCAAACGGAGCTAACCCTGATCGAGCGCATATATCGCTCCGCCTCCGCTATGCCCTCAGTCGTTGGTCGGTTATAAAAATGACATCTCAAGCCCTGTCGCCCAATGAAGTTAATAGGGTTTATTAGCGCGAACTGACAGACTCGCACCGCTTTGCTTGGACAGGCTTAGATCCTCTAAGCGGTTTACAAGTACTAGTGTGCGGACCGGATTCAACTCTGCGTGGAAGCGACGTGCAGCCCATATATTTCTTCGAGCCCTAGAGGGGCGGGGGCCGTTGTGATGGTAAGTATGTGTGTGTGAAGTTTCGTGACAGCAGGACAAATCCTTTCGAAGTTATGACCGAGTTTAAGTCGTTTGGTTTTGGCCTGACAAACGCGCACCCAAAATCAATACAGTTATGACCGTTTGTCAGAATGTAGGGTCTTGTGATGGTATGTATGCGAAGTTTCGTGAGCGTAGGGTAAATACTTTTGAAGTTATGACCGATAAATATTTTGGTTTAGGTGCGACAAACTGACTGAATCGGTGATTTCTATAGGGCACCCACAATACTGTGTGGGGGTCCTATTTAAGAAGGGCAGTAACTCCGTAAATAGTGTTAGCATGGTTATGTTTATTGCATTCCGCGATTTTTCTCATAGCCCCCCATCGGTGTATCGAGTTTCACTAAATTACCTTTAAAACTATCAGAGGTACGCTCCGGACAAGCTTTATATGTCACCCCGTCTCCGCTATGCCCTTAGTCGTTGGTTGGACATAAAACGGACAAGCGCGTACACACGCACATGCGTATAAGACGCCGTGGTATACAACGTTGCACCAACGTCGCGTCAACGATTTTTTTCTTTCACTAACATTTTTAGGATAATAACGCTAATCATCATCCGTTTATCATTTTGTTGTTCTTTCCCCTTTTGCGTACTACTTTTACTTTTTTTCCCGGGGCGCAGTCCATTCTTCGTTTCTCTGTGTACGTATGCAAAATCGTAGGTAGAACGTCCGAGTGAGTGAGTGAGTGTTTGAGTTTTACGTCCCACCAACAGCTAAGGTCATACGGAGACGGGACCTCGGTTTAAAGACTCATCCGAAAGTCTGGAGAAGCCCGGGATCGATCCTGCGAACCCCTGGTTTACAAGGCGAGTAGCGTAACCACTACACCACGGAGGCTTCTGGGTAGAACGTCCGATGTCGTATAAAAAAACGTTTCGCAATACCGTTTATAATATCGCGCCCCCCATCACTACTACACCGGGTTGTATCTCCCTAAATATCTGCATAGAAGCGCTCGAGCGAAAGGTGCAGACTCCGATCGCCCCGATCTGACCAGGAACAGCAAACCTCGCCATTCCGCAGGAACTTCTTTCGCGCGTCGCCCGAGGCCTCAAACTTTAGGATAATTACGGCGTAATTTACTCGAACTCTCACCCCGATATTTAGGGTAATTTCGTCAATTTCTCCTTTGCCGGCTATCATCTCTCACCTCCTTTGTTTATTACGTCATACATTGTTATCATCTCTCACGTCCTTTGTTTATTACGTAATCTATTGTTCTCGTCCTTTGTTTATTACGTAATCTATTGTCTTGGGGCCAAAGTGGCCCGAGTACTACTACCGGACACACGCGTGGCTCATACGCAAATGTGTTGCAGGTCCCAGTTCAAAATTCGATGTTTTGTCAGTACAAATTATACCGATATCGGACGCGGTGTCACCGATAGTGATTTTCCAGGGCTTTATCGTGCGTTTACAACATGGACGCGCCGGCCTCGGTAGTTCAGTCGGATGCACGTCTGACTGCTGATCAGGAGGACGCGGGTTCGATACCTGCCGGGGTCGGCAACATTTTTTCGTGGATATTGATCACGAAAACCTTTTCTACGGTCATTCTCTCCCTTCCGCTGATTCAAGAAGGGCAGTTGTCAGTTTCTGGCTACAGAATGTGCACTGTACTTGTTAACCGCTTAAGTATAAGCCTGCCAAGGAAACGTGTGTATAGGTAAACTGATCGGCTCAAAATGACCTAAATAGTGTTGACTGGGCCGCTAAATTCGCATTCAAAAGAAAAAAAAAACATGGTCGCCCTGAAAACAATGCTAGTCACAGTCTGCATAATTATATGAAAAACGCCATTAACCCATTAAGTACAAGAAACCCCAAAACGGTTACCCTGGCAAACAGTGCAGGCCCAGATCAGAGGCCACAGAACGCGGCGTCTGATCATGGCCTACACTGTTTGCAAAAAGTTCAGCCATTTTCCTAATCAATTTTGAAGAAAACCCAGCCTGACACCCCTAAATTTTGAAATGGACTCCTACTACCTTGTATATATAAGGAGGAAGATTCCATTTGGCACAGAAATTGTTAAAGGGTGAGACAGTCTTCTCATAATCATTGATTTGTGTTTACTTGTAACTTGTAACTTTTTTACAGAAAGACAGATTCTCGTTTCAATTGAATTTTACCTTCTTTTAGCATTTTGCACACCACAACCCCCATCCCAAAGAAACAAATAAACAAAACAAAAAGGAATTTTTCAGTTGTTTTTTGTTTTGTTTTTCTTTGACTCCGGACTCCTGCAGGATATTGAAAAATATCTTTTATGAAAATATAGGTGACGTGAAAGCATCCCCCCACCCGCACACACTTTTTTATGTCAAATGCCTAGTCCATAAAACTTGCATTTGTTGCTTGTCCCAAATTATTTTCTCTCTTGAATTTTAAGGTCCCAGCATGGTACGAACAGTAAACATGGGGAATCTACGATATGGTTTTTCATACACAATCGACATCACTTGCTACTATGATGCGGACTCCGCTGGAAGTAATACTCAGACGGTAAACATAGTGTTCCTCGAAACTGCTCCGATCACAACGACAACAACTACTACTACGACAATGTCAACAACAACAACTACGACAACGCCAACAACAACAACGCCAACAACTACGACAACGCCAACAACTACTACGACAATGCCAACAACTACGACAACGCCAACAATAACTACTACGACAACGCCAACAACAACTACGACAACGCCAACAACAACTACGACAACGCCAACAACTACTACAACGCCAACAACTACTACAACGTCAACAACTACTACGACAACGCCAACAACAACTACGACAACGCCAACAACTACTACGACAACGCCAACAACTACTACGACAACGCCAACAACAACTACGACAACGCCAAAAACAACTACGACAACGCCAACAACTACTACAACGCCAACAACAACTACAACGCCAACAACTACTACGACAACACCAACAACAACTACGACAACGCCAACAACAACTACGGCAACGCCAACAACTACTACAATGCCAACAACTACTACAACGCCAACAACTACTACGACAACGCCAACAACTACTACGACAACGCCAACAACAACTGCGACAACGCCAACAACAACTACGACAACGCCAACAACTACTACGACAACGCCAACAACAACTACGACAACGCCAACAACAACTACGACAACGCCAACAACTACTACAATGCCAACAACTACTACAACGACAACAACTACTACGACAACGCCAACGACAACTACGACGACGCCAACAACAACTACGGCAAAGCCAACAACAACGACAACGCCAACAACAACTACGACAACACCAACAACTACGACAACGCCAACGCCAACAACTACTACGACAACGCCAACAACAACTACGACAACGCCAACAACAACTACGACAATGCCAACAACTACGACAACGCCAACAACTACTACGACAACGCCAACAACAACTACGACAACGCCAACAACAACTGCGACAACGCCAACAACTACTACAACGCCAACAACAACTACTACGACAACGCCAACAAATAGTACGACAACGCCAACAACAACTACGACAACGCCAATAACAACTACGACAACGCCAACAACAACTACGACAACGCAAATAACAACTACGACAACGCCAACAATAACTACGACAACGCCAACAACTACGACAACGCCAACAACAACTACGACAACGCCAACAACAACTACTACGACAACGCCAATAACAACTACGATAACGCCAATAACAACTACGACAACGCCAACAACAACTACGACAACGCCAATAACAACTACAACGCCAATAACAACTACGACAGTGTCAATAACAACTACGACAACGCCAACAACTACTACGGCAACGCCAACAACTACTACGACAACGCCAACAACAACTACGACAACGCCAACAACTACTACGACAACGCCAACAACAACTACGACAACCCCAACAACAACTACGACAACGCTAACAATAACTACGAAAACACCAACAACAACTACGACAACGCCAACAACAACAACTACGACAACGCCAACAACAACAAAGACGACAAGGCCAACAACAACAACTACGACAACGCCAACAACTACTTCGATACCGCAAATAACTTCTTCGATACCGCAAACAACTACTTCGGTACCGCCAACAGGTACTTCGACAATGCCAACGACAAGAACTACACCGACAACGCCAACAACTACTTCAGAGACAGTTACTTCTTCTCCAACAATAACCACAGCGTTGACCACGTCTCAGTCTACGTCTCCGAATTCAAATTCAGGTTCAGCCAACGCATTAGCCTCA
This sequence comes from Lucinisca nassula, assembly GCA_963580285.1. Lineage (NCBI taxonomy): Eukaryota > Metazoa > Mollusca > Bivalvia > Lucinida > Lucinidae > Lucinisca > Lucinisca nassula. Next base: position 75,449,299 of record OY757022.1, read on the forward strand.
GGAGAAGATACATCTAACCCAGCAGTGACTAATATTCCTGCCATTGCGGCCGGAGCTGGTATTGGTGGCTTAGCTTTGTTGGGATTGGTAGCATTTACTGTTTACAGAAAATTATCTGGAGCTGGAATAGTTCTACCTCGTTCTGGCGGGTAATCTATCTATCTATCTATCTATCTATCTATCTATCTATCTATCTATCTATCTATCTATCTATCTATCTATCTATCTATCTATCTATCTTTCTATTCGTCTATCTATCCATCTATCTATCCAACTATCTATCTATCTATCTATCTATCTATCTATCTATCTATCTATCTATCTATCTATCTATTATCTATCTATCTTTCTATCTATCTATCTATCTATCTTTCTATCTATTTCTGTCTATTTATCTATCTATCTATTTATATATCTATTTATCTTATCACGCGTCCATCCGTCTGTCTGTCCGTCCATCTGTCTCTCCTTCCGTCCGTCCGTCAATCGATCAACCATCCGTTCATTCAGCCAGACCGCCATGCCAGATATACCACTTGTACAATAGATTCCTTGTTCTTAAGGGGCGTAGATACACCTGATAAATTTTCCTTTTTTTTCAAATGGAGGCGCGTTTGGTGACTTCCTGTTTGGTTTTCTATACAGTGAACACCTACGAAAGAAGTATTTTTACCTCACCTGGGTCGAAAGGCTCCAGGGGAGCTTATAGTATAGTTGGTCATCCGTCGTGCGCCCGTCGTCCTTCGACCGTCCGTTCACACCTTTGATCAGTTATATACATGTAGTTACATCTCTGTAACCTGCAGGCTGATCTCAGCCATTTCTCATCTGCAGCAGGCCTCTGGCGGAGCATTGATGACATATGCTTTTTTTCGAAATAGAACGAAAACTTTGATTGCTATGGCGACCGCAAGTTCCCATACTTACAATAGGAAAATGCTTGTCCCCACCGTAGCGCCTTCAGTTTTGATCGGATCTTTCTGAAAATTATATTTAAGGTGGCTGGGGATAAAAACTCGGGGGAGAACGAAGACAAACCAAATTGGCCCATTAATCATAGAGTTAGTTACGTCCTCTTAATTGCCGAAAATGCCTATTTTTGACCTTGTCATCACTGTAGCTCCTTCAGTTTTCATTGGAGCTTTTTAGATCTTACATGTAAGTAAGTAAGGGGATAAAACTTCGGCTGAGTTCAAAATTGATGAGGTCGGCCAATATTTCAGAGTGTTATATCCCCTCGATTACAGAAAATGCCTACTTTTGACCTTGTCATCACCGTAGCCCCCACAGATTTTATCGGATCATCTTAAAACTTACACACAAGTAAGTCAGGGTTACAAGCTCGGATCAGTTCGAACACTAGCCATGTTGGCCGATTACTTACGGACTTACGAGGGTAGGCTGAAAAGTTCTGAGCCTGACCAAGAAGCAGGCATCGAACAGCCATGAAATTGTGTATTCATTAAATCCAAACCTTTATTACTTGATTTGACTCAAATGAGTTCAAGTTTACCTGCAATAACGTAGAAATTCTAGACTTTGAAAATTGATACTAGCACGTGTTTGAAAAAATGGACAAAATCTGGCATTGTGGTGTCATCAAGTACCTCCATAAAAAGGGGTTAGCTCCTTAGGACATTCATGCCGATATGGTTGCTACATTAGGGGATAATGCTCCTTCGTATGCAACCGTAAAAAGGTGGGAAGCAAATTTTAAGATTGGCAAGGACAGCCTTGAAGATGATGACCGGTGTTGATGACCCACAACGGCAACAACTGAGGAAACCATCAGCCAAGTGCACAGGGCCGTGATGGATGGCAGACGTTTAACTGTGAATCAGTTAGCTAACACTGTTGGCATCTCCGGTGAACGAGTAGAGAACATTCTACACAGTAAATTAGGAAAGTTGAAGGTTTCCGCCAGATGGGTGCCACGGCTTTTGACGCCTGACCAAAAGTTGACCAGACTGAACATGTCACAAGCAAACTTGGCTATTTTTGAAGCAGACCAAGATGGTTTTCTTGACCGTTTTGCCACTTTGGTTTCATCACTTTGAGGCAGAGACCAAAAGACAATCCATGCAATGGAAGCATCCTGCCTCACCCCCTCCAAAGAAGGCAAAGGTCGTCTCTTCTGCAGGGAAGGTGATGGCATCAGTGTTCTGGGATGCCAAGGGTATAATATTCATAGATTATCTTCAAAAGGGCAGAACAATTAATGGGGAGTATTATGCAGTTCTGCTAAAACAATGTCACACCTTTTGATTGCAGAAAATGCCTATTTTTGACCTTGTCATCACCATAGCCACTTCAGTTTATATCGGATCTTCTTGAAAGTTACATATAAACAAGTCAGGGATAAATGCTTAAATGAGTTCGAAAACCAATGAGGCCGGCCTATTTATTATAGAGTTTCGTCTTCCTTGATTGCAGAACATGCTAACTTTTGACCTTGTCATCACGATAGCCCCTTCAATTTTCATCAGATCTTCTTGAAACGTACATGTAAGTAAGTTGGGGACAAAAACTCGGGTAAGTTCGAAAATTGATGAGGTCAGCCTATTTATCATAGAATTACGTTCCTTTGATCGCAGAACATGCCTGTTTTTGACCTTGTCATCACCGTAGCCCCTTCAGATTTCATCAGATTTTCTTCAAACTTAAGAGTCAGGGATAAATACTTGGATGAATTTAAAAACTGGTGAGGTGGACCTAAATATCATAGAGTCATGTTCCTTTGATTGCTGAAAATACCCAATCATCATAAGTCACTAAGTTTTGATAGTTGAGGGATAAAAGCTTGAATGAGTTTGCAAATTAACATTGTTGGCACATATTCCCCTTCTTTGCTTACAATACCTATTTTGTACTTTGTCATCACCATAAGTCATTTAGTTTTGATCAAATCTTCCTGAAACTAGCATATGCGTATGTTAGGGATGAAAGTTCGGATGAGTTTGAAAACAAGTGATGTCTCTGTATCTCTCATAAAGTTACGTCCCCTTGAATGCTGAAAGTGCCTGTTTTGACCTTGTCCTCGCATAAATCCTTCAGTATATATTGGAACTTCATGAAACTTTAAAATCTGTTAACTCAGGTGAGCGATAAAGAACCATCTTGGTCCTCTTGTTTTTTTTATCGGCCCTTTCAAGATCGTTTCAATCATATCAAGCAGATCGTTACTTTGAGGTGGGCGAAAACAGGAAGTTCCTGAGAAAAACCATCTGACCTTCCGTTGCAGAACTTGGCGTCTCACATGTTACCCGGTCCATGCACGAACCACAGCAGTGTGAGACCTAATGTTTAAGAGTCAGCAGGTCACGGAGGCCCGTCCTACGAAACAAGGATTTACTTTTTTGAGGAAAGCGTTTGCTCCGGAGAAATGATATCAAGCATTTCTGTTTGAAAGCTTGCATATAAGACTCCATATATTTGCACAGATACCTTCTGCAATCGCCACAGGGTTAGAGATGCTCATCAGTTTGCTGACACACACCTGAAAATTCAATTTTTATTCAAGTATATGTTTATCCCGTCAACGACTCTATGGGGCGCCGTTTTACTATTTTTCCCTATTTATAGATATCCATAATTATTTATGGATATCCATAATTCGAATAATGGAAACCATAGTTCGAATTATGGATATCCATAAATAATTATGGATATCTATAAATAGGGAATAAATAGTAAAACGGCGCCAAATAGACTCGTGAATGGGATAAACATATACTTGAATAAAAATTGAATTTTCAGGTGAGTGTCAACAAACTGATGAACATCTCTAACCCTGTGGCGATTGCAGAAGGTATTTCTGCAAATATATGCGAGAGGCCCTGAGTTCGAGTCCCGGTTGAGCCATGTTCTTTTTCTAACCCTGTGACACAACTCTATACATGAGTAAGCTATGGCTTTCATTTTTTACACGGACTCGTATGGGGCGCCGTTTTACTATTTCATCCGTATTCATGGATATTCATAATTCGATTTATGGATATCCATAAATAGGTCAAATTATGGATACCATAATTCGGACTATGGATATCCTTAATTTGATTTATGGATATCCATAAATCGATATAAATTAATGATGATCCATAAATCGATTTATGGATATCGATAATTCGATTAATGGATATCCATAAATCAGTCGAATAATGGATATCCATAATTCAATTTATGGATATCAATAAATCGAATAATGGATGCCCATTATTCGATTTATGGATATCATTAAATCAGATCGATTTATGGATATCCATAATTCGAATCATGGATATCCATTAATAATTATGGATATCCATAAGTAATAATGGATATTCATAATTCGAATTATGGATATCCATAGTTCGAATTATGGATATCCATTATTATTTATGGATATCCATAATTATTTATGGATATCCATAATTCGAATTATGGATATCCATAAATCGATCTGATTTATTGATATCCATAAATTGAATTATAGATATCCATTATTCGACTGATTTAGGTATATCCATACATCGAATTATCGATATCCATAAATCGGTTTATGGATCATCATTAATTTAGATCCATTTATTGATATCCATCAATCAAATTATCGATATCCATAGTTCGAATTATGGATATCCATAATTCGGTCTATTTATGGATATCCATAAATCGAATTATGAATATCCATAAATACGGATTAAATAGTATAACGGCGCCCCATACGAGTCCGTGTAAAAAATGAAAGTCATAGCTTACTCATGTATAGAGTTGTGTCACAGGGTTGGAAAAAGAACATGGCTCAGCCGGGACTCGAACTTAGGGCGTCTCGCATATATTTGCAGAAATACCTTCTGCAATCGCCACAGGGTTAGAGATGCTCATCAGTTTGCTGACGCTCACCTGAAAATTCAATTTTTATTCAAGTATATGTTTATCCCATTAACGAGTCTATTTGGCGCCGTTTTACTATTTATTCCCTATTTATAGATAAAATAAACAAAATAACATCTTGAAAACTGTTCAATCCTATTTTCACATTAAGGCAGACAGTGTGGAGCAGCAGCAGTCTGATCTGGGCCCACACTGATTGACACAATTGTAGCCAGATGACAAAAACTTCTGTGACTGAAGCTTAGGGGTTGAATACGTTTTTATAGCGTGGTTAAGAACGGCCCCCGCCCATCGGGGCTTGAAGAAATTGATGGGCTGCATGATGCTTCCACGCAAAGCTGACACCGACCCGCACACGAGTACTGGTAAACCGCTTAGAAGATCTACGCTTACCCAAGCAAAGCGGTGCGAGTCGGACCGTCCTTGCTGTTTCATTGGGCAGCAGGGCTTGAGAAGTCATTTAATCTCAATGTCGGATAAAAGTCCCACAAAATTTGAATCAACGTCTCCAAAATGACCGTTACAGTGTTGACGGGGACGTTAAACCTCAAATCAAACAAAAAACGTGGTTAAGAAAGATAACCAAATTTTCATCTCCGGTTCAGTAAAATCCCAACCCTCGGATTGACGGATACTGTCGAAATCTCGGTAAAAACTCGTTTTTGATCAAATGGATATGCATGTAGCACCGATATATGATTTGATTCTTTTTAGCTCATCTGTCACGTAGTGACAGGGTGAGCTTTTGTGGTCACTTTTAGTTTAGTTTATACTAATTTATTTTAGTTCGATTGCGATGAAAGCTTCAAGCTTATTGAATCGCTCTCGAACACTCATTCCGGGTGTTTTCACGCGCGCGTCCGTCGTCAGTGCGTGTGTGCGTCCATGCGCGGGTGCGCCCATAAACAATTTCTTCAAACGACATCTCCTAAACCACTGAACGGATTTTGACCAAACTTCACAGGAATGATCCTTAGGCGACCCCCTTTCAAAATTGTTCAAATGGTTCCTGGCCATTACACATCTCGGTCACAGGAGCCAAAACTGTTTTCACTGAAAACATAAAAAATCCTCTACTCTGAAACTACAAGGCCCTGGCCTTCGTTATTTGATATGAATCTTCATCTACTAAACCTCTACCAAGATTGTTTATATTATAGCCCTGGGGCCAAAAATAAATCCCGCCCCTGGGCCCAATGGTTTTATATGGACTTATACAGGGAAACCTTTAAAAATCTACTCATTTGAAACCAGGAGGTCGCGGTCTTTGATGTTTGCTATGAAACTTCATCTATAGGAACTCTACCAAGTGCCCTGGTGCTAAAATGCCCCCGCGCCGCGGCACCTAGTTTTACATAGACTTAAATAGGGAAAACCTTTAAAACAAACTTCTCGTCTGAAACCAGAAGGCCCAGATCTTTGATATTTGGTATGAAGCTTCATCTAGTGAACCTCTACTAAGATTGTTCAAAGTTCAGCCCTTAGCTAAACATGGCCCCGCCCCGGGGCCCACAGCTTTTACAACGACTTATATACGACCTTTAAAAATCTCTTGGTCTGAACCCAGAAGGCCAAGATCTTTGACATTTGATATGAAGCTTCATCTGGTGGACCTCCACTGTGATTGTACATATTATAGCCCTGGTGGCAAAACTGGCCCCGCTCCGGGGCCAACTGGTGTTACATAGACTTATATAGGGAAACCCTTTAAAATCATCTCGTCTAAAACTTTGAAGTTGGGTGCCATAAAACGACTAAGCTACCATAGGTGTCAGTTCCTCTTGTCGTTGGTACTCGTAACATGGATTAACAATCTCTATGCATATAACATATCAACATTAAGTCTAGTCCTTTCCCTGCAGCGTAGCAATGAAACCTACAAATTCATCAAATCGAGTCAGTATTGTAGAAGAAAAACGTCTCTGACTTTTTATTCATAGCGTGTTTTCTTGCATGACTCACTAACTTACTGATGTTAAGTTGCGACATTCTTCCGAACCCCGGACCTACTCCAGCGAGTTCAGTAAGTGATATAAGTTTTTCCAGTGCAGATTCACATGAACTTCTTGAGAACCACCTCAGTATCCTCCATCTAAAAGTCTCCTTCCGAAAGTTGATCTGATCAGAGCTGAAGCTTTGTCATATGAAAAAGCTGTTTTCACTGAGAGTTGGCACGAACCGAACATCACCGATGATGATATATCTTTAGGGCGGACAGGTTTGACCGACCTGGAGGTGGAGTTGTGATATATGTGCGAAATACACTCTCCTGTAAGCGCCGTAAAGACTAAGAAGTCAATGGACTTGAGACTGTCTGGCTAAAAATTATAATTATGTCTAAAAACAAGTCCTGATAGCTGGTATCTACAGGCCTCCGAATAGTAATAACGAGTATTTTAACTTGCTCTTGGAAAGTATCGACCGTCTACACAGTACTAATACTCAAGACATCGTTCAATTACAGCATGCTTGCTGACAGTAACAACAAAATGAAAGACCTGCTGCAACAGTTTAGTTTAACATAACTGATTGCGGAATAAACAGCCTCTTGTATCGATCTTATCATAGTTCGAAATTCAAACAAAATCTTAAGTTCAGATGTAGCGGATCCTTTCATTCCTGGCCTTACGAGATATCACTGTCCAGTACTCGTCCTTAAAATTTATTCGTCCAAAGGTCAGTATTTACAAAAGCAAAAGTTGGAATTATCAGATTTTGCTAGATACCGGCAACTTTTAAGCGAGAACTACCTAGTTACTCAAATCAGGGAAAACTATCTAGAAACCGGTGTGCAAATTATGACTGACGCTATAATTGATGCAGCCGGAAAATCCATTCCTAATACAATTGTCACTATTCGCCCAAACGATCACCCATGGATTACTTGTCACATCAAATTACTAATATGCAGAAGACGACGAATATACAACAGATTCAAGAAAACAAACAATCAATATTTCTGGAATCGGTTTAAAACAATACGCAACACAGTCATCAATCTAACCCGTAAGTCGAAGCAAGACTATTTCAACAAGTTATAACCAGCTTACCGATGTAACTCTGAATTCCAAGCTCTTCTGGCAAACATCTAAACAAATCCTTAGACTCGACAAATCCTCCTAAACTATATCTACCCTTATCATCAACAATGAATGCGCTGAAACTGATCTCCAAAAAGCAAACATGTTGAATGACTACTTTTCTTCCATATCTGTAGTTGACGACCATAATACACTCCTACCACCCAGAAAACTATTACACACGAACGTTTGGAAACAATCGCTATTAGTCCCAAGTCCGTCAAAGACGTCTTTGATGGCCTTGATACAAACAAAGCCTGAGGGCCTGATTTAATGAGCCCTCGGCTTCTCAAACAAGGTTCTACTATTCTTGCAGAGCCTTTCTCAACCTTATACACCGCTTCTCTTCATCTATGTCACTTTCCTTCTCCTTGGAAGGACGGGAATGTAACAGCCATACACAAGAAGGATGACCTGTCTAAACCTTCAAATTACAATAACCTTACTCTGTCAACCAGGCAAATGTATGGGACGATGTGTACCTAAGGAACTTTAAAACTACATAAACGAACATAAACTCTAAACCCATTTTCAGTCTGGCTTTATCGCAGGGGACTCCACGACCTTCCACTGCTACATACTTATCATACGTTCTGCGAAGCTGTTGACAGTGGCAAGGAAGTTCGTGTCGTATTCTGTGATATGAGCAAGGCTTTCGATAGGGTTTGGCACAAGGGTCTAATTCACAAACTAGGAGATATCGGCTGTTCCGATAGACTCCTCAACTGGTTTTCTAGCCATTTATCTAGAAGACGATAAAGGGTTGCCTTTAATGATCAGATGTCCGAGTGGACATTTGTCAAAGCTGGTGTGCCCCAGGGATCTCTCCTGGGGCCACTATTGTTTCTCGTCTATATAACTGTCATTGTTAAAGAACTCAGTGCATCAGTTAGACTCTTCTCAGATGATACAAGCCTATACATTATAGTTGAAAACCCGAACATAGCAGCCATCATTTTAAATCACGACTTGAACCGTAAAGATACATGGGCTGTGCAGTGGCTGGTTGATTTCAACGCCGCTTAAACTATTTCCCAGATATTCTCATTGAAACGCAACCCGCCCCTGCATCCTCCCCTGTGTATGAACGGAACACCCATCACCGATGCTTCTTCACACAAGCACTTAGGTTTGACTTTAACCAATAACTGCAGCTGGACTGAAGACATCAAGAATATCACAAAAGTAGCATGACCTAGGTTAAATTTGTTACGCGCCCTGAAATTCAAAATTAATAGACAAGCCATCGAAAACATGTATATCTCATTTGTTAGACCCATATTAGAATATACAGCGACGCAGTCTGGGACAACGCCTTTACAGAAAGCAAAAACAGCTAGAAGCCGTCCACAATGAAGCTGCAAGAATCATAACAGGAAATGATTTATATAAGCGTCTAGCTTTTTATCAAATCCTGTACCATATACTATTATGCGGTGTATACATGTGAATTTACTGATAAATATATTCGATATTATATATTGAAGACCTTTAAAAATCTTGTTATCTGAAACCACAGGACCAAGGTCTTCCATTTTTAAGCAAATGTGACTTTTAGGGTGTTGGGCTCAAAGTCAAGGTTCTTGGGGCTATTTTTAGAAAGTCTTTGTCTTCACTGTTGCTCCTTCATTTACTAATGGATTTTAATGTAACTTCACACAATGATATGATAATATCTCCAGCAAGTTAGGCTTTCAGGGTCCCAGGTGCAGTGGCTATTTTTAGACTATTTTAAAATCATTTTGCGCCTACATTTATCAAAAGTTTTAATGTAACTTTACACAAATGTTGGATTTGATAATATCACAAGCAAGTTTCACTTTCAGTCTTCTGGGCTCAAGGTCAAGATCACTGTGGCTATTTTATAGCAAAACCTTTGACATATGGCTGTAGCGCCTACATTTATTGGTGGATTTTAATGTAGCTTCACGCAAATGTTTGGTATGATAATATGCAAAGCAAGTTCGACTTTCAGGGTCCTCAGCTCAAGTCAATGTCACTTTATCTGTTTTTAGAAAGAAAACCATGGCTCTAACTAGCACCTAAATTTAGCAGTGGATTTTGATGTAACTTCACACAAATGTTAATATTCTCAAGCAAGATAAACATTCAGGGTTCTGGGCTGAAGGTCAAGGTCACTGTAGAAAAACCTTGGCATGGCTTATGGATCGATTTTGCTCAAATGAACATGAAAACCACGAGAGCTAAAAATACCAAAACCCTAAAATGACCTAGTCATAAACAGCAAGATTGATTTTGATAGAATTTCCCAGAAATGTTCCTTGGGTAACTGTCAATCAAAATTGCTCAAACCCTCCACTCCACCTTACTATATTACCTACTATTTCATTTGTACAGTATTGATCACGTGAGCGAGCCGAGGCCATTATGGTCGGCCCTCTTGTTATAATTTTGCCAAATGGTTTCAAAGATTTCTCACAGGAATGCCGACGACTCGGACTGCGGAATTTACAAGTATGGTTTTAACACATCTTGTTTCTTTTGCTTTAATTATTAGCAAATCGGATGATGTTGAAACAAATAGTGGTTCTACAGATACATCAGCGACAAGCCTTACATCCGGATCAGGTAACTTTGATTGGTCACGAGTAGACCTTTTATTCTTACCCCAGTCGAACATGGCGCGATTTAGGTAAACAATTTCATGCACACCAGACAAGGAAATCCGTGATTTTACCCTGGGATAGAAATTTATGTTCTTACCCAGGTGTTCCGACCCAAAATCGAATATAATCGCGTGTTTGATGAATGCACTGGTTGATTACGACTCTTGTTCCCCGCCGTTAAGTTTGACGTCACAGAACGTTACGTGACGTCACTAAACATTCCTGCAGTGCCAACACAATATGGGCAGCATTAAAAACCCGCGCTAAGAAATGGAAGATATGCAAGAAAAAGAATCCAATATTGGTGTGAGGGGTGGATAGAAAAATCCCTCCCTCGGCAAGCCTCGTGATGCCGGACTGTGACCCTTGGGACGGAGTTTTCCATCCACCCCTCACACCCATATAAGATTCTTGTATTCCCATCCGTCCCCTCGTTCGTTTGCTTCTTTAGCCATAAACAATTGCGGGGAAACCCTAGCTCATATCTGACTTGGCCCCCACAATTGTGACAAAACCTTCGGCGGAGTTCGCGTTGTAATTAAACAAAAGAAATTCATGAAGTCGGATGATTTTAATATATTTGATATTTACATTCCCTTTGAATGTTAGATGTATTTGAGATGTTACTGTAGAAAAGGGTAAATATGACCCACGTCATGCGAAAAAGGATGCATTTCAGCCTGCGAATTCCCACATTTTTATTTCTGGCCAGCACCTAAAGGTTCGCTACTTGGATAGTATAGCATCTCTTTTTAATGGTAAAGTAAATTGTGATATCATGCAAGTATTTCTTTACTTACAATCACGCAACTAGAAGTTTAACAATAAGACTTTACCCCGTCGCACGTTTGATGCTGTTTGCCTCGAAAATCAAAGACTCGCCGAGAACTTTGTCACACCGTGTAAAACTTTATTTTATGTGCTTATGAACAAATATGACTGACAACGTGGGCAGAGCGACCTTACCAGTTAATTGGGCGAAACACATTCAGAAAACTGACGTAATGTTAACAAGAGCATCGGTGAAACCGAGGGATGCTCCCCGAAGATGCGCAGTAGTAGGAGGGTTATTTTAGTGAAATGATCCTATACACTTTGAAGTTTGATAAAATAATTTTGAAGACAAAGGTTATGGGTACTCGTTAGAGCCGTCTGAATGAGGAGGTTCTAATGAGTACCCTCAGCTGATGTTTGGAGTACAAATAAAGTAGGTAGTGATCTTCAACAAAGAATGCCAAAAAAAAGAGAAATGTAAGGCCCCTTCCCTGCAAGGACCTGTAAATCTTAAACCATAAGGCTAAGAAACCCAATTTTGTGTTCCCTAGTAAGTGATTTTCAATGGAAAATGTCACAAGGAATACACATGTGAAACATGAAAGCCTTATCAACCATGGTTATGAAATAACAGGGGATATTTTTTTGAAAAAGGGGAGATGATTAGTGAAAATAAGCAATATAGTAATGGCCCTTTGTCAGAATGTAGCCTGACAAACACAAATACAATTTGTCAGGATGTAGGTCTTGTGATGGTAATTATGTGTGTGATGTTTCATGAGAGTAGACAAAATACTTTTGAAGTTATCACCGAGGTTAAGGTTTTTGGTTTAGGTGTGACAAACACACAAGTTATTCTCCTTTGTCAGAATGTAGGTCTTGTGATGGTAAGTATGTGTGTGAAGTTTCATAAGAGTAGGGCCAGGTTAAGGCGTGACAAACACGAGTTTCGTGGCGTCTGATCTGGGCCTGTACTGTTTACCACTTACCCCTTTTGGGGTTTCCGGTATCAAATGGGTTTAACCTAAAGTCTAAGAATTCCCTAGTTAGTGATTTTCTAAAAAGACTGCAAAAATAAGGATAAATGTAAGGCCCCTTCCATGCAAGGGCATGTAAATCTTAAACCATAAGACAAAGAAACTCAGTTTTGTGTTCCCTAGTAAGTGATTTTCAATGAAGAATGTCACAAGGAATATATATGTGAAATATGAAAGCCCTATTACCCATGGTTATGAAACAACAGGAGATATTTTTTGAAAAAGGGGAGATAATTCAGTGAAAATAAGCAACATAATTATGGCCCTTTGTCAGAATGTAGGTTTTGTGATGGTAAGTATGTGTGTAAAATTTAATGAGAGTAGGATAAATACTTTTAAAATTTTGACCGAGTTTAAGTTGTTTGGTTATTACCTGACAAACACACACCGAAAAGCAATATAGTTATGGCCCTTTGTCAGAATGTAGGTCTTGTGATAGTAAGTAAGTGTGTGCAGTTTCATGAGAGTAGGGCAAATACTTTTGAAGTTATGACCGAGGTTAAGTTTTTTGTTAAGGCGTGACAAACACACGGACAAAAGCAATATGGTTTGTCAGAATGTAGGTCTTGTGATTGTTAGTATGAGTGTGAAGTTTCATGGGAGTAGGGATAATACTTTTGAAGTTATAACCGGTTAAATGTTTTGGTTTAGATTTGAAACTGACTGACAAGGAGATTACTATAGGGCACCCAAAATACTGTGTGGGGCCCTAATTAAGAAGGAAAGTAACTCCGTAAATACTGTTGGTAGGGTTATGCTTCTTGCATTCTGCGATTTCTCTCATAGCCCCCTATCAGTGTATCAAGTTTCACTAAATTACCTTTAAAACTGTTAGAGATATGCTCCGGACAAGCTTAATATAGCAAAAACTAAAAAGGGAAATAACTCTGTAATTACTTGCGATAGAGTTACAGTTCTTGCACTCTGCACTTCCTCTGATGGCCATCTATCAATGTATCAAGTTTCACTTAAATCCCTTCTATACTTTCAGAGATATGCTCCGGACAATCTTTTCATTGAAATAGTTAAGAAGGGAAGTAACTCCATAAATACTGGTGACAGGGTTATGGTTCTAGTATTTTACGATTCCCCTTATCGCCCTCTATCAGTATATCAAGTTTCACTTAAATACCTTTAATACTTTTAGAGATATAGAGCGTGACGGACGGACGGACGGACGGACGGTCGGACGGACGGACGGACAAAGCGGCGACTATATGGCTCCCCCTTCGGGGAGCATAATAACCTTTTTGAATATGCAGTACAAATCTGAAGAAGGCGGGGGTCACATTGGTATATATGTTTTAACAACCGCTAATCTCCGCCCAGAAGCGGTATTTACTGGTATTCAATAAGCTAAATATGAATTACGTTTTTTTTGTACTTTGACAATCATGTCATTTGTAACAGCAATTCTTGTTCGGCGTGCCATTGTGTTTTAACGCATTCGCCCTTCAGATATCATTATTGCTAAGCTGCTAAGCTAGTTGCGCGGTTATACTCATTCACTCACTCACTTACCTACATAACTGAGTAGCCCGGTTTGTGCCTGACCTGGTCAGAAACCCCCAAGGAAGGCTAAATATGGATTACTTTTTTTTTGTACTTTGACAATCATGTCATTTGTAACAGAAATTCTTGTTCGGCGTGCCATTGTGTTTTAACGCATTCGCCCTTCAGATGTCATTATTGCTAAGCTCCTAAGCTAGTTGCGCGGTTATACTCATTCACTCACTCACTTACCTAAATAACCGAGTAGCCCGGTTTCTGCCTGACCTGGTCCAAGAAAGGTTTTCTCGCTAAGGTGTACATTTGTCTTTTGAGTGTCGCCACGTCGAAGTATGTCTCCGTGGGGCCTTCGACCAGCGATGATGAAATAGATTAGCGGGTATATTTGTAGTGTCAGAAAGGGTAACCCAAGCTACTTGGAAAGCAGTAAGCAATATTGAAGCTTCATGCAAACAGCAAAATCATGAAGATAACAGCATATACAAATACATTGTAAATTTTACTGCAGGAATACACGAAACTTTTAGGATGAAAAATTGTTATAGTTTACTTATTTCTGCTAAAATATAGATTGTTGATACGCGTTAGAACCGCCTCATCGAGGCGACTCTAACGAGTACCCAAAATCTATAATTTATAGCAGAAATATGAAAAGTAAGGTTTACCCTTGAAAACCCCAGTTTTACTATATAAAAGTGATGTTCTAGGAGGTCAGAATTATATACAAGTAGCGTGTTTTCGTGATGTTCTGAGATGCGACGGGTGATCTTGGCCTTTGTTGGTCAAAAATGTAATAAAGCAGAATTTTTTATGACATGAATAAGTCCATGAAAGGAACACACCCCTAAACCCCATTTTATATAGAGAAAACTGAGGTGAAGAGAGTTTTCACTGACCATTCCAAGGCGGTTCTTCTGTTGTGGATTATTGTTCTTATACTTCGTCTGCATGTGTGTGTTGCTGGCGTCTGTTTGTTATGGATAGCCGATTGGCCTTGTTCACAGAGCACCAACCGTCCATCTGTTGGTTTATATGTCATGTGTATTGTTCTGTATTTGTCTAAATTTAAGCCCCACAGTGAAATATCTTTTCACTGCCTGTTCCAAGGAGGTTCTTCTGTCACGTTTAAGTTTTGTTATAGGTCGTCTTTGAAGGTATCGCATATATATGTTTCAGTTTGTTTTGGATAGCCAATTGGCCATTTTGTGGGAAAGTAACTGTCCTTTTGGCTTTCCGCTAGTGATGTTTTCATTAGGGCCTAGTTATTTCATGGTCAACTTCCTGTTTCTTTTCCTTTACTGATTGGATGTGTGGGTTAATTGTATCGATTCTTTATCACTGCCTTCACTTCTGTTTTACGGGGATAAACATTATTTTTCTTATTTCTGCTCCAAGATATAGGTTTCGGGGAGAACCAATGAGGCGGTTTTAACAAGCACCCACAATCTATGTTTGCAGTAAAGATAAGAAACATAGCACGGATTTTCATCAGACAAGTAACCATTTAGGAGATGTGACAAAAATGCACTATGTCGCACGGGTGTGTTATTGTAATGCTTACAATTTGTTTTCCTTTTCTAGCATCACGAAAACACACCTATATAATTTTGACCCCCTTGAACCCCACTTTTATATGGTGAAACCGAGGTTTACAGGAGTAAACCTTATTTTTCTATTTTCTATTTTCTGCTCTAAAATATAGGTTGTGGGCACTCGTTAGAACCGCCTCGATGAGGCGGTTCTAACGAGTACCCACAATCTATATTTTGAGCAGAAATAAGAAAATATCACAATTTTTTCATATTAAAAATTTCGTTTGTTTCGGCGGTAAAGTTTACAATGTACTTGTATAGGCGTTTTTTCGTACTGATGCATTTAACGCGTTGCAGAGATTGTTTTTCTTATTTCTTATTTAACCATATGATGTTAAATCACTTCACAAAAAGATGTAGTACTGAGCGTTGTTACAATCGCCTCAATGAGCCAATTCTCACAATTACTCCAAACGAATGTTTCAAACAAGAAATAAAGATAATGATCCCTTGATCGAGTTTCCTCATTACTCAGTAATCATTTGACATGAAACTTGGAAATCTGATATGGTATATAGTGATTGGACCGATGTTCGTATCTCGTTGTATAACGCTATTGATGTTTCCATTAGCGTCTTTTGTTTCATGTTTGTGTTTCTTTTCCTTAAGTGTCTCTGATGGGAGCTGTGGGTTGATTGTATCGATTCCTGATCATTATTTCCACTTCTATGTTAAACACTTTCATTTAGCCGTACCAGAGTGTTTGACTAGATGTTATATTTGTAAAATTAGAATGTAGGTTAGGTCATTTGGTTAAATTTCTTTACAACCATTTTTACTTTGTAGTGCGTACTGTTTTACTTTACCTCCATATTTCTGAAACTTAGCCATAATGTTTGTCTTGATGATTTATGAGTCAAGTTTTCAAGTCTGGGCAGGGTTTTAACAAACTTCTAAAACTAGGTGAATTTGTCACTTTTCTTTCAAACATAAGTTAGACTATGATGCTACAGGTTTTTATCGATCATCATGAAACTTTACCGGAATATTTGTCTGGATAGTAGTACCTGTGTCAATTTCGAATATGGGTCATTTTAAGTCCAATATTAAGTCAAACGTTGAGTCTCTAGAGGCCAATCTTTATAAATCTTTTCCAGGATATTTGTCTAAATTATACATGTATCTCGGTCGAAGGTGAGTATGGGTAATGTCGCACAGATCACAAGGTCAAGCTTCTTCAAAACCTTGTTCATTTCTAAAGGTCACGGCTGCTTCAACTTTCACATTACGATAACATAAATAACATCATATATATTAGAATTAGTGTTTTTCAGATGAAAGTTACGCTATTTTTCTTTTTCTTCATTGAGTCGGTTCTAACGAGTACCTAAAATATATATTTTAGCAAAAATACGAAACGTAATGTATTACCCAATAAATACCACCTTTTCTACATATACTTGGTCTTAACAAGTTATTATACGTGAATTTATTTCTGTCGCAATAGTTACGGGAGGAGTTCAATAAGTTCGTAGAACTATGTTTTTCTTTACACAATTAAAGATTTCTTTTTCTTTTTAATTTTTGTTTAGTGTAAACCTTTGTCAGTTGAATGATAACAGCCGTTCAGTCAACACGTACATTTTTTGCTCTTACATTTTGTTTGAAAACCTATACCCATAGGCAAAAATGGAAAGTCAGAATATTGAGTTCAGAGCAGCCATAAAGTTCCTCAATAAGGAGGAGGCAAATGCCAAAGAAATCCATCGGCGCATGGCTGATGTGTATGGTGACAGTAGCCCAAAGTATTCCTTAGGGGCAAAGTGTTCAGCAGAATTTAAACGTGGGTAAGACTCCTTAGAAAATGACCCAAGGCCAGGTCGCTCTGCTTATGTCATTAGCCAGGAGATGATCAACCGTGTTGAGAGACTTGTGCCTAAGAATCGCCGAATCAAAGCTGCCAAACTTGCTTCAGAATGTTGTATTCTTAATGAAAGCGTTTACACTATAATCCATGAACATTTAGGCGTGTCAAAAGAATCTGCAAGGTGGGTACCCAGAAACATGAACATGCAAGATCGTCAGCAAAGGGTGGAGTCTAGTTATGAACTTCTGGAAGTGTACAATGCCAATCCAGATGACTTTCACACTCGTCTTGTAAAAGGAGATGAAACTTGACTTCACCACTGAGACCCAGACACTAAATAAGAGTCCATGCAATGGAAGCGCCCTGGCTCACCCCACCTAAGAAATTTCGTACCCAACCATCAGCCGGCAAGGTAATGGCCACGGTGTTTTGGGACTCCAAAGGGATTATATTGATAGATTACAAACCTGCTGGTACTTCAATTACAGGAGAATACAATGCCAATGTCATTAAACAATTAAGGGTTGCTATTAAAGAAAAACGAAGGGGAAAGCTAGCTGCTGGTGTCATTCTTTTGCATAATAATTCCCCTGTGCACGAGCCCAGAGTTGCACAAGCGGCTATTCGAGAGTGCAAGTTCGAGCAGTTAAGACACCCGCCATACAGTCCAGACCTGGCCCAAGTGATTATTAACTGTTTCGAAATTTGAAGTTCCACTTGCGTTGAACGGGATTGCGGAACGATGGTGAGCTTAAGGCTGCTACAGAGGCTTGGTATGAGGCCAAATGGACGACTTTTATTTCAAAGGCATAGACTGCTTAAAAGAAAAGTGGGCCAAATGCACTGACGTAAAGGGTGGTTATATTGAAAAATAATGTTGAAACCATCTTCATATATGTGAGTTAATACCCGAGTTCTACGAACTAATTGAACTCCCCCCTCGTACTACATACAAAAACTACACTAATGTTGTATTGTTTTGATTAGAGGACTCATTTTGCCATGCAAAAGCCGTATTCGTTGTCGTTTAGAATTCTTGTACGCTCCGTTAGAGACATGCAACTTTATAAGAATATGTATCAGGCCATAGCGATGTGTCGCGCGCAAGACCCAGGTCCGTATGCCAACGGTCAAAGTCATACTTAGAGGACAACGCAAAATAACTTTGTCATTCCTGGAGGATTTTTAAATTACTTGGCAAAAATGTTAACCATCATTAGGTGATGTGTCATGCCCAAGACCCAGGTCGGTACCTCCAAGGTCAAGGTCATACGTAGAGGTCAAATGTCTTTTTCTTGTGTCTGGTTATTATTTTTGGATAGATTTAGGAAAAAAAAAACTTGGCAGAAATGTTAAACACTATGAATCGATATGTCATACGCAAGACCCAGATTGGTACCTCCAAGGTCAAGGTCAGGAGAAGTGTCTTTTTCTTGTGTACGACCAATGCCTTTGTTATTCCAGGATGGATTTGGAAATTACTTAGCAGAAATGTTAATCATCATAGGACAATTTGTTTCATGCATGAACCGGGTCGGTACCTCTAAGTTCAAGGTCATACTTAGTGGTTGAATATAAAACATGTGTGTTTGTTTGGGTGTCCAGTCAATTACTTATTTTTATTTTTGATGGATTTTAAAATCAATTGGCAGACATGTTAAATATCGTAAGACGATGTGTTTCAGACAAGGCTCAGGTCATCCTTAGAGGAAAAAAGTCAAAAGTTGTCATTTGTTCGTGTCTGGTCAATTACTTTGTTATTCCTGGTTGGATTATGAAATTACTTAGCGGAAATGTTAATCACCATTAGACGATGTGTCATGCACAATACCCGGGTCGATACTTTCAATGCCAAGGTCACACTTACATGTCAAAGGTAAAGAAAGGGTCTTTTCCTGTGTCCGGTCAATATTTTTGATATCCCTGGATGGCTTTGGAAATCACTTGTCAGAAATGAAAACCATCATGAGACGATGTGTCGTGCGCAAGACCCAGATCCGTACCTCCAATGTCAAGGTCATGCTTAAAGGTCAAATTTGAAGAAAAGTTTATTTTTCTTGTTTCCGGTCAATACCTTTGTTATTGCTGGGTGGCTTTAGAAATGTTAACCATCATTAGACATTTGTCGCACGCAAGACCCAGGTCGGTACCTACAGGATCAAGGTCTTACTTAGCGGTCAAAGTTAATAAAAGGGTCTTTTTTCGTGTGTAGTCAATAACCTTTTTATTTCTCAATTGATTTTCAAATTACTTGGCAGAAATGCTAACCATTATAAAACGATATGTCGCGTGCAAGACTCGGGTCAGTACCCCATGGTCAAGACAAGGGTCAGTACCCCATGGTCAAGGTCATCCTTATAGACAATTACTTGTCACGGGTATAATGCTCCGCTTGCAGGAGCTCTTCATCACTGAAACACGCCTATATAATTTTGACCCCCTCGAACCCCATTTTTATGAAGTGAAACTGGTGTTTACAGGGGTAAACCTTATTTTTCTTATTTCTGCTCTATATTTTGAACAGAAATAAGAAAAATACCACAATTTTTCATCTTAAAATTTTCATTTTTTCGGCGATAAAGGTGGCAACGGATTTGTATAGGCGTGTTTGCGTAATTATTTGCATATAGTGGATTCATCATCATTTTTACTTCATCTTAAAATTTTCATTTTTTCGGCGATAAAGGTTACAATGTATTTGTATAGGCATGTTTTCGTAATGGTTACTCCTTATATAAAGGGATAGTTATTTCACCGACTTGTTAACCTAATAAGTGTGTCTGGTCATTCTGCCAGAAACTGCATTGAAAAATATTAACCCTTATCTTGCTGTATATTCATTTAAGCCACACCCATTTCTGTCTATCAACCAATCAAATAACTTGATGTAATTTATTGCTAGAACTTCATAAACTAAATGCCAAACAGCGTAGATCCTGTTCAGAAGCCATCTGATCTGGATCTACACTATTTGCAAAGATAGGGGTTGTCGTGAACAGCAAGGTAAGGGTTTATTACAAAAGTTGTCACATTTGTAGACTCATGGCAGCGCTACATTTGAGTTACAGATTGCTATGAAACGAGCCACATGGTATTTAAGTTTAGGTGTAACACATTTTGAGTTGTACATTTTCGCTGTTAGACAACCTTATATTTTTCAGGCGGTTCTGGAAAACCAACCCTAGCTCCTGTCGGTAAGTATTAATACCATATATGACAAAGACTTTTGCACATATTAGCTCGCGACTGGACGGTTTCCGGATACATGGGAGTCAAATTTGTTTTGTGGAAATTTAAAAAAAAATGCTTGTACATTTAGCAAAGAGTGCTGTTCCGGATCAGACGTTACATTCAAAACGTGTCCTGTGTTCGGTACGGTTAATCATTTCGGATGGACAGAATATTCGACTTATCAAAAAGGTTAGGACTATTTTAGATTTACGAGTCGCATGCTTGCTTTCATTCACTGTATGTTATACTGCATCTTTTGATTGTTCAAGCAAACTTGTTTTTTTTTTTGTTTTTTTTTTGGGGGGGGTGTGGGTGGGGGGGGTGGAGTTTAATGTGTTTTGTGTCTAATGACTGGCAGTTTATACCTGTCACACATATATACATATGACGGACCCTGTATACATGTAATTCTTTTTATTTTATTTTATAACTGGATGGCTGAGAAAAATGATTGGGCTGAGACCTTGACTTAATATCAGGTTCAATTCCAGTTTATTTCAAAAGACTAAATATTCTAACAAGAGGTGTCACAAGTCAACATAGCTCTCGTTTGCGGCCTAAGTTGCATGAGGGTAAGTTATCAAAAACTAGAGTGAAAAAAAAGTCACCGTGACCGTGAGCCTAGGACTCTGTAAGTCGAACTTGCTGGAGGTATTATCAAACGCAACATTTGTATGACTTAAAACTACATAAACAAATACAAGGACAAAGTTTTCTAAAAATAACCACAGTGACCTTGACCTTGGGACCAGGACCCTGAAAGTCGAACTCATTCGAGATAACATCATACGAAAAGCTATATTAAAATCCATGAATATATGTAGGTGCTAGAGCGATGACAAAGTTTTTTTTTTCTAAAAAAAAGCCATAGTGACCCTGACCTTGAGTTCCGGAACCTGAAAGTCAAACTCGCTCGAGATATCATCATGCCCAACATTTATAAAGTTATATTAAAATCCATCAATAAATGCAGGGACTAGAGAGATCACAAAGTTTTTCTTAAAATAGCCACAGTGACCTTGAACTTTAGCCCCTGATCCCGAAAGTAGAACTCGTTCGAGATATTATAATACCCAACATTGTGTGAAGTTATATTAAAATCCATCAATAAATGTAGGAGCAAGAGCGATGATAAAGTTTTTCTAAAAATAGCCACAGTGACTTTGACCTTCAGTCCCGGACCCAAAAAGTCGAACTTGCTCGAGATACCATCATACCCAAAATTTATGTGAACTTATATTAAAATCCATCAATAAATGTAGGCACTAGAGTGGTGACAACGTTTTTTTTCTAAAAATAACCACAGTGACCTTGACCTTGAGCCACAGACCCTGAAAGTCAAAATCGCTTGAGATATCATCATACCCAAAATTTTTGGGAAGCTATATTAAAATCCACCAATAAATGACGTTTTTTTTAAATAGCCATAGTGACCTTGACCTTGATCGTCGAACTCGCTGTGTTTTTAAAAAGAAACGATAAAAAAATCCTCCACCGGGATTTGAACTCACATCCCTTTGATTCAGAGTGCAAAGCCCTATCCTTTGCACCAAAGAGCTTTCAGGTAAACTTTAACCCTTATCTTGCTGTTCACGACTACCCCTATCTTTGCAAACAGTGTAAATCCAGATCAGATGGCTGCTGAAGAAGCCATCTGATCAGGATCTACACTGTTTGGCATTCAGTTTATGAATTTGTAGCAATAAATTACATCAAGTAATTTGATGAGTTGATAGACAGAAATAAGTGTGGCTTAAATGAATATTCAGCAAGATAAGGGTTAATTCGGAGAAATAAAGAAGGTACATGCAGTACAGGATGAAAATATTAACTTCTCAAAAAGTCCAATTTAAGCCAAAATATCTGGGAAATGGAGTAAAAAAAAAGAATATGTAAAACATTTATTTTACCTATTGTTTATTTTATTTCAAAAATAAAATCTTAAAACATAACAAATGAGAGCTTGCATGTAAACTTCGTCTTTATCATTTGTATTGTTAACTGCTCAATTTCTTAATCAGGGTTATCGGTACCATAAACTACGTGAAGCCTTTTCCGAAAATTTTATAGACGTCATCCTGATTTAATTTCAAAATTCAATATTGGACTTAAATTTCTTCAGCAACAAGGTCTATCGGAACCCGAATTTTATGGTGACTTAGTATATAAATTCAGAAAAAATATATAGCCGCAATGACTTCAGCTCTTGATTTCGTAAAATAATTCATCGATATAAAAAGAATGGGTACAACATAAATGTTATACGACAGACTGCATGCATGGTAGTTAACCCAATCACCGTTGACAACGTTGCTTCCCTCTTTAATTGCACGTCGGTGGGTCAGGCCTCAGTTTCAATGGTGGTTCCAGCGTAAAGGCTTACTGAGAATTAGAGAGAATCTAATTCTATGTAATAGTGGATGGTGCATGATGCTCTGTCTCTGGTCGGGCCCATCGGAGTCCAGCTGTTGGTTTTCTTTTGCTCCAGCATGTCAGTGGTTTCTTGCTGTCGAGTCCTCACCGTTGTTTCATCTCTGTGGTTGTTTAATTTTTGTGTTCACGGAGATGTTGCAATGATGAGTTAGGAGACCTTCATGCAAACTGAACAAATTATTTGTCTAAATCGCGACGGAAGTAAGGGCGAGGATTGTGGCCGCTTAAAATCGCCAGTGGAATTCGTTCCATTCACCGTTCCAAAGCGGTTCTTCTGTCGCGATTTATTTTTGTTAAGTTTTGTCTTTGAGTGTTTGTATCGCTTATAGTATTTTGTTTTGGATAGCCAATTGGCCATTTTGTGGGAAAGTAACTGTCCCTTTGGCTTTCCGCTTTTGGTGGTTCCATTAGGGTCTGTTATTTTATGTTTGTTGTTCTTTCCCTTTGGTGTCTTTGGTTGGAGCTGTGGGTTAATTGTATCTATTCCTGACCATTGCCTTCATTTCTATTTAACCAAATGCGGACGCCGCCGCTGACACCGGACGCCGGGTGTATAGCAATAGCAACCCCCCCCCCCACCTTACTATCGTTAGACGCTCCTAATATGAGGTTCTTTGTCTCAGACTCAACCCAATCAATGATTATTTTTCTCACCCATCCAGACTGAAAAGTAAATAGAAATAATTCTCTAAATCTCACGTGGGTGTGTTTTCAATTTGCAAGGTACAAGTTAGTTCACATACCAGATTAGTTAAAAAAACTGAAATGGATTTTATCAGTGTCCGAACATTGCCTTAAGTTTTGTCTTTGAGTGTTTGTATGGTTATAGTATTTTATGGGATAGTAACTGTCCCTTTGGCTTTCCGCTTTTGATGTTTCCATTAGGGTCTGTTATTTCATGTTTGTGGTTCTTTCCCTTTGGTGTCTCTGGTGAGAGCTGTGGGTTAATTGTATCTATATCTGACCATTGCCTTCATTTCTATTTAACCAAATGCGGACGCCGACGCTGACACCGGACGTCGGGTGTATAGCAATAGCCCCCCCCCCCCACACACACACAAACCCCAACCTTACTATCGTTAGACGCTCCTGATATGAGGTTCTTTGTCTCAGACTCAACCCTACCAATGATTATTTTTCTCACCCATCCAGACTGAAAAGTAAATAGAAATAATTCTCTTAATCTCACGTGGGTGTGTTTTCAATTTGCAAGGTACAAGTTAGTTCACATACCAGATTAGTTAAAAAAACTGAAATGGATTTAATCAGTGTCCGAACATTGCCTTAAGTTTTATTTAGCAACACTTTCTGTAAACTGACACATTTTGTGTTGTTGTTTCAGAAATAAACGAGCTGGACTTCATCTGAACAAGAGTGTCGTTAATGAGATTACCAACACCACCCGCCAAGAAGATGAGACAACTCCATTACTGTTTCAATTTATGTTTTATTACTGAATAAAGAGTTAAAACGAGAAATAGAAGCTAATAAAATGGGTTACCTTAAATACAATTCCATGTTATCTAAAATCTTTGGACAGTTTCATTATTTATTGTCAACGTGGCTGGTATAAACCCTGTCATGTTTAATGTCTTAAAGATGAACATTTTATTTGTAACTATTTCACGAAAACGTGGGTGTAGGTTGTCACGAGAAGGACCGACTTGCTTCATCGTATAAATACTACTTCTGACAAAGCGTCAACATTCGTGTAGACCTTCATAGCCTGAATTATCTATTTTGGACATTTTTGATGGAACAGGGGACCTTTGGCATCACGGTATATAATTTATAACGTTTCTGATACGAGAAATAACGTTACACCGTCTAACGTAATAGAATCTATAAGCGACGTCATAAAATGGCAGTTTTCTGCCTATTCATTTATTGCAGAATAAATCACACTTCCTTTTCGTTGCCTATATAGGTGAAAGTTGTGAGTTCAAGCATAATGAGACCAATACCATCTGGTAGATGTTGTGTACGAGCGGTAACATTAAAATTAAGAAAAAAAATAGGGGCGACTTATAAAGCCTTTCCAAAATTTTATATACGTCATTCTGATTTAATTTCAAAATTCAATATTGGACTTAAATCTCTTCTGCAACAAGGTCTATCGGAACCCGAATTTTATGGTGCCTTAGTATATAAATATAGAAAAATATATAACCGCAATGACTTCAGCACCCAATTTCGTAAAATCATTCGTCGATATAAAAAGATTTGACACAGTATAAACGTTATACGACAGACTGCATGCTTCCCTCTTTAATTGCACGCCGGTGGGTCAGGCCTCAGATTCAATGACGGTTCCAGTGTAAAGGCTTACTGAGAATTTTATGTAATGTTGGTTGGTGCCTGATGCTCAGTCTCTGGTCGGGCCCATCGGAGTCTAATTGATGGTTTTCTTTTGCTCCAGCATTTCAGTGGTTTCTTGCTGTCGAGTCCTCACCGTTGTTTGATCTCTGTGATTGTTTGATATTTTGTGTTCACGGAGATGTTGCACTGATGAGTTAGGAGGCCATCATGCGGACTGAACAAATAATTTGTCTTAATAGCGACGGAAGTAAGGGCGAGGAATGTGGCCACGTAAAATCGTTTTAAGTCCCCCAATGGAATTCGTTTCACTGACCGGTCCAAGGCGGTTCTTCTGTCGCGGTTTATTTTTGTGATGGTTTGTCTTTGAGTCTTTGTATCGCTTATATTATTTTGTTTTGGATAGTTAATTGGCCATTTTGTGGGAAAGTAACTGTCTTTTTGGCTTTCCGCTATTGATGTTTCCATTAGGATCTGTTGTTACATGTTTGTGTCTTTGATGGGAGCTGTGGGTTAATTGTATCTATTCTTGATCATTGCCGTCACTTCTATTTTACCTAAAACTAGGTCAAATCCAAAATTAAAAATAAAGAAATGTCTCAGTTATAGTTTTGAAACTTAAAGCAAAAGAAGTAGCGGTCATGGACAAACGCTGCGATTTGTAGCGACTCCTTAGGGTCTAACCTGTTTGCCAGAGGGTGAAGTAATGGTTAAAGGATTATTCGGAATGTAAATCTCCGTTGCTGACTGGTTTCCTATTAAAGCAAACATATCACATATGAAAAGCCACGAACATAAAAACCATCAATTATATTAAAAAGTTTCGTGAAATGAACACCCCTCCAAACCCCGCACACTAGTACTGGTAAACCGCTAAGAGGATCTAAGCCTGTCCAGGAACCGCGGTGCGAGGCGGACCGTCCATGCTAATAAACCCTATTGGTTTCATTTGGGCGACAGGGCTTGAGATGTCATTTCATCTCAATGTCGGGTAAAAGCCCCACAAAATTGGAAGCAACGTCTCCAAAATGACCTTTACAGTGTTGACGGGGACGTTAAACCTCAAATCAACCAACCAAAACCCCTCCAAACACAAGTTTGTATAGAGAATAAAAAAAAGAAATGATCAGGAACTGATATAATCAGATCCTAAATTCTTCCCACAATATCAATAGGGAAAGATGACGAAACATGTAGTGGGGACAGTAAACAAAACGGACCACAGGTAAACCGGGTCAGCAGCGCTTTCTCAAACAGGTGGTCACTCAGAATACCCAAACTTAGCTTAAAAGGAGCAATATACATAAAAGGGGAAAGAATCTGAATCACAAACATGACAAACATCAAACTGGAAGGACAAATGTAACTAAAAATGAACAAACAAAAAGGAAGAAGTATCAAAATCATCAACGAAATAACATATATAATTAGTATAATTAGAGAAAAAAAATCAGAAGCACCAATACAAAACATGAAGGAACCTCAGCAAAAGCACCGACTTGGAACGGTCAGTAAAAATTACTGATGGTTTAACTTCACGGGATCCCAACCCGCACCCTCACTTTCACTGTGGTTCAAACAAATATTTGTTTGGTCCGCGTGAAGGTTTTCTAACTCATCAGTGAATCAACTCGGTAAACAAAGGAATCACAATTAAAGGCAAGTTGACACAAGGATGAGGACTCGACAGCCAAACGCGCTGAGCCATGCGGCGCTGGACACAACACCACAGAAACACTGGAGCAAACGAAAACCAACAGTAGAATCACGTTGGACCAAGCAACAGACTACGGTTTAGAGCGGTATACATTATTTATGCTCCAAGACATGCGTTGAAGGCACACGTTAGAACCGCATCAATAGGCGGTTCTAACGAGCATCCACAACCTTTGTTTAGAGTATAAATTATATAATAAAAGTATCACACATTTTCATAAGAAAACTGGTCCATTTGGATAATTGAAACAAAAAAACTGTCACACGGATGTGTTTTTGTAATGTCAAGACATCGAAAGAAGAGACGAGAAAGACATTAACACACACTCTTTATAACAAAAACAAAACTGTACCAACTACTCAAAGTCAGTTAGCATATACGAAACCGCAAAGAAAAGACCACATTGGGACGATCAGCAGGAAAACAGGAAGACATTAGGGCATACAGTTATGCGAATTGAGGCTTACATGACGTTAACAATACCTTAAAAATGCAATCCTCTGAAAGCAAAGACTGCAATACAGAACTGAGTTCCTCTTTGCTGATGACATGGCAAAAGTTGTTCCAACAGAAGAGAAGCTACAAAAAGGTATTTACCAAGTATCTGACTCCTGTGATAGCTATGACCTCACAATATGCATAAAAAGACTGAGGTAGTCTATCAACCAGCATCTGGCAAAACAGAAGTGGAGGTGCCTTTCAAAGAGCCCACCATCACAGTGAAAAGTCAAAGAGTGCAAGTGGTTGACAAGTTCAACTACCGTGGGAGCACACTGTCAAAAGTCGTGCACAATGATGATGAAGTCAATGCCAGGATTGCCAAAGCTATTGCAGCATTTGGCTGATTACGTGGTTGTATTTGGGACCAAAGTGGAATCAGGCTTGACACAAAGTCTACAGAGCTGTGTTCCTAACACAATTGTATGCATGTGAAACATGGACAATTTACCAACGGCACGCCAAAGCCAAAAGACTGAACGTTAATACAAGCTGTCATAGAAAACTCTTAAAGATTTAGTGACAAGACAGGATTCCAAGCACGGAAGTCCTGAAAAGGGCAGGGATGTAAAGCGTACATACTCTTCTGAAACTAGCATAGTTAAGATGGATAGGCCATGTTACCCGCATGCCTGAGGAACGTTTGCCAAAGAAAACTTCTCTATGGAGAACTAGAAATGGGCAAATGTTCGCATGGTGGTCAGAAGAAGTGCTACAAGGACCCCCTCAAATCCTCTCTCAATGACTTCAACATACCAACAGAGTCCTTGGAACAAATTGCACATGCCAGAGCAAAGTAGCGAGGCCTCACCGGAAGGGGGTGCTAGTGAATATGAGGCAAAAAGAATCAGCGAAGCTGAGCAGAAACGCACAGCGCAACGCCAGAGATAAGGCATCACCAACAGAGCTGTCTTCCTCTAACAGTTTAGAGCCAGTATTGGTAGCGTCAGCCATCTTAGAACACTCAGTAACATTCCTCGAAGGTGGTTAAGACTGGTCATTGTCAGTAATGAAAGACGAACTATTATTGTTATTATTATCATTATTGTTATCATTACCAGCAGCAGAAGTTTGAGAAATTTATCATAATTGTATTAATTATCAACATTATTATTATACTTACTGATTAAATCATTGCTATCGTTATTTTACCTGTTACTATTATTGTTTTATCTTACTAAAGAAACACGAACCAACTTTTATACCGCAACCAGGCATTCTAATAACCTAATAAAGGGGGTCGAATAACTGCACGCTATAATCGGTAGTGACCTATAATACCTCCAACTGACCTTCTACGTCTACGGACCGTTTATAGACCGGACCTACATTTCAGGTCCCTAATTTGCAAATGTAAGAAATAACATGCAACCTTTTAACACGGGAAAACAACCAAACAACAAGTTATAATCTTTGCAATATTGATTAAAACAGATGTTCAGGAATTTAAGCTAAACTCTTACCTTCTCGGGCTTTCCTGGTTTGAATGGTCCATTGGAATAATGGCGCACTGCTACTGCGGTTGCATCTCAACCTCAGAAATAATTTCTAAAGTTAAAATAAACTCTTTATTTGCAGATTTTCACACAGAATGTAAAGCGCTGAGAAACTTTTATTCGAGCGACCATGTTGTTTACAACGTCTCTGTGGCGCGGTGACGTCAGAAACTTTGCACTATTTGACGACAATCATGTTGTACTACGTGTGCGCGCCATTCCACTGAATATCGTTTAACATACCACACTGTCTGCTCTCTAATTTGCATAAATTTACTCAATTACTGCGAAACCCCTTGATTGTTTTGAGTTGCGATATAAACTAAATACATGTGTAGTGTCTTTAATAATAAAATATAATCCGTTCGCCTCGACAAGTTCATTAGCTCGCACTATGAAATTGTCTAAGGCTCACCGATTATATTTTATTTTTAAAGACACTAACCATGTATTTACTATGAAGAATTTAGCATTTCATTTTCCGTGAAGCGTACAACAAAAGTCAAAATGCCAAATATGGAGTAATATAAGTATGCTAGTTTTTGAGCGAGAGGACATTTTTATTAAATTCAGGCACAACAACACAAATGAAACATTATGGAGCATTGTGCATAACAAGTGCTACATTAACTGCAAAGTTACACAAATATATCACATTACGATAACACAGCAGTGTGCTTTATAGAGGATCTTACAATCGTGGTCATTGCAAATGAATTTAATGAAACGAGCCTTTGGCGAGTTTCATAAATTTAATATGAATGACCACGAGTGTAAAATTCTGTTTATCATATGATCACTTTATATCGGATTTTATCGCCTTTAAATTTGACAATTTAACCACAAAAAATCTATGGTTGACATGGACATCGTCATGACGTTACTTAATCCCGCCAAAGTGTTATTACACGTGTGGTCATACGATTTTTATTATACGACGTTATCCACTGCTGATCGACGACGTCATATGATAAAGTTCTACCTTTCATATCTCAAAAAAGGTTATGTTCTGATGATAGTTTGTCATAGTTTTCTTATCTATACTCCAAAAAAAATGTTAAGGTTTCTCGTAAGAACAGCTTCGTTGAGGCGGTTATGACGAGAACCTACAAGCTATGGCTTTAAACAGAAATACGAAAATAATGTATATCCATGTAAACCCCAGTTTGCTCTATATAAGTGAGTTGTAGAGGGATGTTCATTACAGGGACTTATTTACATGATGAGAAGCACGGCCTCATTGTTACACCGATTATGGTTCGTGTGCATGTTCGTGATCCCACGAGGGGATCCGAGTGAATTAACGTCCATACAGACGCATATACCATACTCTGGGCAGTTTATTGTACATGGTCGCCTCTGCACCGTTCGCATCACGAGCTATTCAATGTTCATCTTTAGCATTGTGAAACCTGGGTTGTGCAATAAAAACTGATAGAAAAACAAACCCATGCATGGCGTTTGGTGTTAAAAAACTTTAAAGGCAAAACCAGATATTCGCACAAACTTCAGATGTTTACTTTCACGCTCAAATTTTCTAACAAATTACAACACAGAAATCGCTGTTCGAGTAAATCACAGCCACTCGTGTGATATCTAGGAAAGAAAAAGTGCAAGCAGGAAAAAAGAAAATTAAACAAATAAAGCATCAGATATTTCACGCTGGCTCCAGGGCATTACTTGTAATAATGCTGCCATACAGTAACATAGAGACTGCTCTATAATCATTTACATTTCCTGTCAACACAAAAATTTTGCAACCAGTAAGGTAAGCAGCATTATTACAAGTAATGCCCTGGAGCCAGCGTGAAATATTTTCCACCGGTGTACAGGGATCCAGAATACGTCTTTCTTGAAGATGTAACCGAAATTCTAATGTGTCTTGAATTTTAGCCTTCAAAATCTCTGATGTGTCTCTGTGGACAGCCGTATAAAAATATTCTGTTGTAAAAGAAAGCGTTTTTCTTGACACCTGGTCTCTTTATGTGGGCGTAGTTTGTTTATTTAACCGAGTTATGCGGACAAATTTGGTAGATATGCTGTTGAATAATTGTAGTTTTAGTATTAGTAAGAAACATATTTTGTTCCGTAGACGTACATGTACACTTGACGCCGAAAACAATTTTTTATGCTATTTTCTTCAAAAATATTTTCAACGAACTGGAAAAGTCTTGTTATCTGGTTTTGACTCGTGGTCAGAATTTTGCTGCGGTATCTCAAAGCATTTAGTTTCTTCTCCATTAGCAGCAAAGGTCAACAGATTGCCTTCTCGATTTATACAATAAAAAAAACTTCACCTACCCTTACTTCGTCACCTTTATTATTTTCTGTCTTCGAGACAGTAATCTGTCTTCAAAACAAACGGTTGTACGGTGTGGTGTTTTTTGTCATTTCACCCTTTTAGAACCGAATGGAAGTTTCCTTCTTATATATAGAAAGAGTCCATTTCAAAATTTAGGGGTGCCAGGTTGTGTTTTCTTCAACGTTTATTCAGGAAATGCCTTAACTTTTTGCAAACAGTGTAGACCCCGATCAGACGCGGCGTCTGATCGGGGTCTGCATTTTTGCCAAGGTACCCCTTTAGGGATTTCTGGAACTGAATGGGTTAATGTTTATCGTGAGTTGACAGCTCTAATATTGCAGACGAGAATTATGAGTAAAATTGTGACATCATCCCGTTTTACTCGGGTTGAGAAAAGATGTGTCTTCGAGCGCCGCATCAGGTTAACAAGTCCGTGAAATGAAGACCCCTCAAAACCCCTCTTTATAAAGAAAAGGGAGGTTTATGGGATATTCGAAATGTCCTAACATTTTCTCAAAAACATAGATTGTGGGTACTCGCGGTTCTAACGAGCACTGAAAATCTATATTTAGACTAAAAATAAGAAACAGATTGAAAACTATGAGTTCTAGAAATAAGACAGACGCCACTTAGCGCACAACGAAGACCAATATCAACTTATAGTTTCGCTCATTCAGAACACATCATTGCCAGTCTAATTTAAGAATCTTTTGAATCTTAAGTCATTTATAGTCAGACCAGGATGCGCATACGCACAGCCCGATCAGACTTCTTACGAAAACACGCCAGTACAAATACATTGTAAACTTTACCGCCGAAAAAACGAACATTTTAAGATGAAAAATTGTGATATTTTTCTTACTTCTGCTCAAAATATAGATATTGGGTACTCGTTAGAGCCGCCTCCTTGAGGCGGTTCTAACGAGTACCCATACTCGTTAGAGCCGCCTCCATGAGGCGTTTCTAACGAGTACCCACAATCTATATTATAGAGCAGAAATAAGAAAAATGAGGTTTTTCCCCTGTAAAACCTAGTTTTACTATATAAAAGTTGGGTTCAAGTGGGGTTATTAATATATAGGCGTGTTTTCCCGATGACATGTGAAAAGGCATATTTTTGCATTATCCATAGTCATTCGAACAGTTTTATTTTCGCGGACACGAGGTTGCTGGAGCAATAGATGCAAGCGTTAACTTGTTTAAAGACACTGACAGTACACCGTCTCAAGAAACGGAGACGATGTGGGATGTCGTAAAAATGGATGATGTCGCAAAACAATGCTTTTTCACACTACGATTATATTGCAGAATTCAACATAGAATAAGACAGTCATCACGTGAACTAGTCCGTGAAATGAAGACCCCCTATACCCCACTTTATATAGAGAAAACGGGGGTTTACTGGGGTATACATTAGTATACCTATTCTTAGTTTTACTCCAAGACATAGGTTGCGGGTACTCGTTATCACCGCCTCACTGAGGCGGTTCTAACGAGCACCCTCAACCTAAGTTTTGAACATTTATAAGAAAAATATCAAGGATTTTCATCAGAAAAGTAGCCATTTTGCAGATGTGAAAAATGCATTATGCCGCACGGGTGAGTTATCGTAATGATCAATTTACGACCCTACTCAGTGTCGTCTTTGCATTTTTCCACAGTCATTTCGCGTTTTAAGTACATTTTTGAAAGTTTTGGCATTTAGTACCTTCCAACTTACAGAGCTGACTTTTTGGGTATTTAAAATGAATTCTGATATGCAGTGCAAGTCTCAACACTACAATTTTATTAATAAAAAGCTTGTACAAAAACAAAAATACATAAAAAAATACAGTCCCTATCCTGTTGTTTTTTTCGGGAGATAACAATAAAATAATAAAAAAGGTTCTCCTACATACCGACCAAATTTTCAACATGTTAGTAGAAACACAGCTATCTTTGTTTTTATGCCTTATACAAAGACAAGTTGGCTGCTTTCAAAAAGCATCCAATAGGTTTGGTCTTGTCAGTCTACATTCTGATTTGAGCCAGCTGATATCATTATTCCACTTAATGCATTAAACTTTAAACGTTCCAAGGCGGTTCTTCTGTCGCGGTATATTTTTGTTATGGTTTGTCTGAAGTTTGGAGGCCTTCATGCGGACTGAGCAAATTATTTGTCTAAATCGCGACGGAAGTAAGGGCGAGGATTGTGGCCACGTAAAATCGATTTAAGCCCAGTGGAATTCGTTTCCGCTGACCGTTCCAAGGCGGTTCTTCTGTCGCGGTTTGTTTTTGTTATGGTTTGTCTTTGGATGTTTGTGTCGCTTATGTTATTTTATTTTGGATAGCCTATTGGCCATTTTATGGGAAAGTAACTGTCCTTTTGGTTTTCCGCTGTTGGTGTTTCCATTAGGGTATGTTGTTTCATGTTTGTGTGTCTTTCCCTTTGGTGTCTCTGATGGGAGCTGTGGGTTGATTGTAACGATTCCTGATCATTGCCTCCACTTCTATGTTTTAATACAAAACGTGTATATAAAATTTCGAAGTATGTGACCCTGGTATCAGGAGGGGTAGGGAGTGATGAGTATTTTGTGGTAAATTGTTTAACGCCATGGCAAGTATAAAATAAATGTAACTTACATATGGTTTACACATGTATAGCACAAAACTTAACCAAACGAAAATGTAAACCGAATTTTTCAAAGGTCATAACTCTGTTAATATTTGTTGGACAGTAATTGGCACATCTTCACATCTTAGCCTTACAACATAAACATTTTAGGCTTGATTGTATATATGAAAACTGTATAGTAGGAGTTATACGGAAACGAAAAAAATGTTTGCGAACGGACGGACGGACACCAACCCCATAACTTAATACGACCGTTTTTTATTGTTGCTGTTGTTGTTGTTTTTCAAACGGGTATATAAAACGATTTTTCCTAAGTCATCAGGCCTTCTTTAGGGCCTTGGTTATCTATTTCATGTGATGTTAACGTCCCTGTTAACACTGTATGCGTCTTTTTTGAGACATTGCTTCCAATCTGTCGCTCAATGAAACTAAATGGTTGAAATGCATGAACGGTCCGACTCGAGCCACTTTTCCTGGGCAGGCTTAGAACTTCTAGGCGATTATACACTACTCATGTGCGGCCGGTATCAGCTCTGCGTGGAAGCATCATGCAGCCCAATCTATTTCATCAATCCCCGATCAGACCTTGGGGCAATATATTGGACTGCATGAGCTGAAACCGACCGAACTTTGAAGTAATGCTGAACCGCCTAGGAAGATCTAAGCCTGCCCAGACAAAGTGCTGCGAATCAGACTGTATCTTAAACCTCGGCAGTTTCTTTGAGCGGTACCTCCGCAAAAACCTGAAATTTGCAATCCTTTTTGTATATCTTTCTGGATCACAATTTAATTGTAAACGAAACTGATAAGTAAAACGTCAAGTATTGAGTATTGAACACCACTCTCGGCTTATCAGATACAATCGCTCCTATCGAATGCGCCAAAAAGTCTTTTAACACCTCAGTCTGTAACTGGTGGCAGGTCACTTAGTAGACATGAAGTTTTTGAACAGAAACTATTGCTATCTGTGCTGGGCTCAAGAACAATAAACAACGACCCATCAACGTTATGACTTTATTTCGCTCCCTAAATAGTTTATATATTGGAAGAGTTAAAACCTTCGACCTTGGCACTGACGTTAATTCAAGTAGCAAAGACATGAAAATGTTTTACACACCCAGCGATCTTTTTAATGTTTGGTTTTACGATCCTTTCAAGATTATTTCACTCATATCAAGCCGATCGTTAATCAGAGGTGAGCGAAAACTGGAGTACCCGATGAAAAACCTCCTGACTTTCCATTGCAGAACTTCTCATTATGTGACCTGAGCCATGCTCAAACATACAGCGTTGAGAGACCTTGTGATTAAGAGTCAGCACTCTTATCCACCAGGCCACGGAGGCCCGTTACACCCAGCGATCTTTATAAATGAGGAATAAAGTTTCCTTTTAAAAGGAAGGCTTCCCCAGTTTGTAAAGTTGAAAATCCGCCATTTTTGCTCGCCCGCGAAAGTAATGGGGAGTTATTGCCATACCCCCAACGTCCGTCGTCGGCATTAGCATCGGCGACCGCATTTGGTTGAAGTTTACCTGCAAGCAATTATTTGCAAGTAAAGTTATCAACTGGTAAAAAAAAAATAATAATAATAATAATATTTTTCACATTCTTTTTCACTCGATTTCGCAGGTTTTGGGGCTTGAAAAGTTAATCATTTCCCCTGTATTACCTCCCTTATAAACATACATTTTGTCAAATGCATGTGCGCAGCCAACTAAAACGCATTTTCTTTTCTTCATATCCGAGAGCAGCAAAGGCTCTGGTAAGGCTGCGCGTACTCGAAGGCTCGCCTGAGTCAGTGCTGATCGCCTTTGTGAAAAAGACCCACGTCTTGACGTTGCATCGACGTGGTCGCTCTAAATTAGCACGCTTTTTCTGGTAAGACTTTTACGGAAATTGTTTCAGTGTTAGCTGTCCGTCTCAAACCATTGAGGGAGGACAATGTACGTAGAAACATATTCACGGACCCGGCGAGGAGCGAAACCGCAACGTCGATGTGCATCTAACTGTAATGGTTAAAAAAAATCGGCATTTATGAAGAGCGAAGGCTGAATGTGGCGAGCTGCTCACTCGCACAAGTTTTATGCTGGTGGAAAATTTGTCAGAAAAGACTGAACCATGTTAAGCTTTTAAATTACTCATTTGACACGCAATTTGATTTGAGAGATGAACATGTTTTGTAAAATTGACCATGTTGGTAGGATATGAGGTCTCTTTCTGCCTGAGTTCGAGGCACGATCGTGACAAGTTCTGCAATGGTTTAAAACTGTCGTTCTCTTCACCCACCGCTTATAAAGGAGCGGTTAATAATGTTCCTAAATAAATGAAGAAAAAATGACATATCACTTTCATAGAGACCAACCTACAACAAGCACGCTTGATTGATTTACTTCGGAAAAATTGTTTTACACAATGCAAGTTAGACTATCTGCCTGTATCTGGACTCTGCAAAACTATTTTTACTGATTTCAACTGTCAAACTCCCTTCGTAAACTCGTCCTGGAAATTCTGAGTGACCATGAAAAGTTTGAGACTACGAGAGAAGTCAAGTGACAGAATTATTTTTTGTAATCTATAGACATTTATTTTTTCTTTTCTTTTTTACAAATCCTTAAGAAAAGAAAAGCATTACATCAACACGTCCGTGTACTGAACAACGATGATCTTGTTTTTAAGGTAACCGGGCACTAGAAGCACATTGAGGCTACCCCATATGTACTGAACAACCCTATAAACCCAACTTTATATAGAGAAAGTTGGGTGTACAGGGGTAAATTATTTTCCTTTTTAGGGGGTTCAGAACCCTGAGCACCGACAATCTATATTTATACTAGAAAAAAAAAAGAATATTTTTTTTTCACATCACGAAACACGCCTGCCTAGTTTTGACCCATAGACAGTGGGTAGTCGTAAGAACCGCGTCATCGAGGCAGTTCTTACCAGTACCCACAATCTATGCTGAGAGCAGATATATGAAAAAAAATCTGATTTTTGAAAGTTGATTTTTTAAATCAAGTTTCTTTGTCATTACATTTCTACTTCCGGTACTGGACCGCGTTGCTCCACTTCCGTTGTTCGTACGCTGCATAAAATAGTCCAAATGAACTCTTGAAAATTAATTTTGCAGGCCGGCCCCGCATGGAACGTCTTTCAAAACATTTCAGTTTTCGAGACTTTATACGGATTGAATTTAAATTGGCACAGAAAGACGAATTCTGAAAAGAAAACAGTACTCTGGAACTATTTTCCTACGCGCTTTTCGGTGATATTTATGTTTTACTCTTTCATCCCTGAGTTTCTAAACAGGACTCTTCTCGCTTTAAATATATTCTTATAGAAAAGGATTTCTGATTAGTTCACTGACAGGATGACAAACAGTGTACATGTAGATTCTGGCGAGACGTTCTAGCTACGTGCCGTCTTATCAGGATCTACAAGGTTTGCATAGATACAATGTATTTCTACCTCGGCGTCTGCACCGGTCTACAGGGTTAAAAGGGTTAGCTTATCATTGACCAACTAAACAACCCTTTACTGACCTACAATTTGCCTGCTTTCGAGAGCTCTAATATTACAAAACACGTGTTGTTTAAATCAAGTTCCGTACTTTAGCAAATAGTAAAGAAACCGATCAGACACAACATTCTGTGGCCTCTAATCTATCTTAACTGTTTCCAAATGTCACAGAATTGAAACAATTGACATTTATGGGTTAATGTTTTTAGGACCCCGTACAGGTGGGAATAAACGTATTTTAATTCGCCTTGGGTAAACGCGGTGTCTGACCAGAGTTATAATGTCTAAATCAAATGGTTTAAAAAATGATCTTTTTTGTCAAGTTATTTTCCTTTTTATGTCCCGACGCCCCAAGGAACATAGCTCCAAGCGGTTGCACAACCTATGTGCATCGTCGTATCAATGCGACATGGATGCGACGTTGCTAAGACATCATGTGCCCGCTAGGAGATTGATTGATTGATTTAAGGTTTAACTTCCCCATCAACACTGTAAAGGTCATTTTGGAGACTTGCTTCCAATTTTGTGGGACTTTTACCCGACATTGAGATGAACTGACTTCACAAGCCCTGTCGCCCAATGAAACCAATAAGGTTTATTTGCTTGGACGGTCCGCCTCGCACCGCGGTTCCTGGACAGGCTTAGACCCTCTAAGCGGTTTGAAGAAATATATGGGCTGCATAATGCTTCCA
Source organism: Lucinisca nassula (assembly GCA_963580285.1). Classification (NCBI taxonomy): domain Eukaryota; kingdom Metazoa; phylum Mollusca; class Bivalvia; order Lucinida; family Lucinidae; genus Lucinisca; species Lucinisca nassula. Next base: position 75,487,410 of record OY757022.1, read on the forward strand.
CGCAGAGCTGAAACCGACCCGCACACGAGTACTGGTAAACTGCTTAGAGGATCTAAACCTACCCAGGCAAAGCGGTGCGAGTCCATGCTTATGAACCCTATTGGTTTCATTGGGCGGCAGGGCTTGATATGTCATTTCATCTCAATGTCGGGTAAAAGTCCCATAAATTGGAAGCAACGTCTCCAAAATGACCTTTACAGTGTCGACGGGGACGTTAAACCTCAAATCAAACAAAAAGCAAACACATCATCTTCTCTACTGTCTCTTCTATTTCTTTTCCCCTTTCTCTTGGAGAAGACAAAAATGATCCACTAGGGTTGCCCTGTAGTTAACCTAAAAACAATCGATGAATAATTTTTTCTTTGTCGAATTTTTTAACCCACTTAGACCTTGTCAAATCAGAACCAGACTCAGAATTGTTACTGGTGACACGTCAAATGTCGTTCATACACCAGGACCTGTGATATAGGAAGTTAGTCTCTATATTTGTTTCAACAAAATATCTAGATAACTGTTTGATCTACGACTAACATTGTTATATAATAATTATTCCTCATAAATCAGCTTTCCTCAGTACTTTCAGTACTTTGATTTATCAGACAATTTTCATTTGGATGGCAAAATTCTGTATATATTTGAATAGGCGTGTTTTCGTAATGAACTGAAAATGCTAATTCATGAGATTGTAGCACATAGATGTTTTATAATTATTCCAATGGAGAAGACCATAGGGTTAGTTTCGAGTCACAACAAACGCTTATTACGTCAAATACGGCAGTTAAGATAATTTCACCAGCCTACCGGAAAATGGGAAACTGGAATCAAGTATTCTTGCTTTTTACAATGACCTTCAAATATTGAAATTTACCCATATATGCCTCCATCTTTTGAGACATTGGCAAATAGTGCAGACCCAGATCAGACGCCGCATCTGATCAAGGTCTAAACTGTTTGCTCAAAGTACATACATTTTTGTAAAACTTACAACAAAAATGACATCCCCTATGCTTAGAAACTGACCACTCCAGACTTATAAAGGTGGAATATTTTAAAGGTGGAATATTTTTTGCCGGGCACCTATGGGTTAATTATGAGGTTACGTCAAACGGACGAAAGTGAAAGTAGGTAACTTTTTTTTTTCTTGGTTTGACTTCTTGGAAACGCTTTATAAATAGATATCTGGAAACGCTTTATAAATAGACATTGACGGGCGCGGCATATTCTTGTTCATTCCGAACGAGTTTTCACTTCGTAAATATGTGGAGAGCTTTCCTAGTTACGTCATAAGACGGTTAGAAATCAACTGGGGTATCACCAATCCAATCAAAAAATAACGTTCTTTGTCTTTCCAACATTTACATATACGTACGTATTATAAGAGCTACCAGCGTACCGGAAGATGTTCAGAATTTACAAACATGTTCCCATCTGTGTGAAGTAAACTTTGCAAGTTTTGTTTATTTGTATTTAACGGCCCAGTCAACACTGATTTGGCTCATGTTTGGGCCTGTCAGTGTACCTATCCACGCTTTTCCTGAGCAGGCTTATCCGTAAGCGGTTTACCAGTTCAGTGCACATTCTGTCGCCAAAAACTGACCCCTGCCCTTCCTGAATCAACGGAAGGGAGAGAATGACCATAGAAAAGATTTCATAATCAATCTCCACGAAAGAATGTTGCCGACCCCGGTAGATATCGAACCCGAGTCTACCTTATCAGCAGTCAGACTGCATCCGACCGAGCTACCGCAGCCAGCCCCACTTTGTGAGTAGTAGTAGTTATGTTCTGTTGTTTTTCGTTTCCATGGCCCCATGGACTTACTCCATAATGGCATTGCAAGACGTAAAATTTGCAAAAATGACTGCGGCTGTTATAAGTTCCCCATAAGGGAAATAGATACGCCTAAAGAGGGTGGGGCTACTCCTGCAAAAGTAGTTTCTCCCACAATGGAATCAATGATCCCAAAGGACAAGAAAATATAATCTCCACTTTTATATAGTAAAGCTCGGGTTTGCAGGGGTAAACATTAATTTCCGTATTCATGCTCTGAGACACTAGATTGTGGGTACTCGATAGAATCGCCTCGTCGAGGCGTTTCTGTCGACTCCCCGCAATTTATGTTTTATGCAAAAAGGCAAATATTCCATTTTTTCTTTTTTAAAATTTAATTTCTTTTTCTTTGGCCAAAAAAATGACAATGTATTTGTATAGGTGTGTTTCGAAATACGGTAAAACTGCCACACCTGCCAGGTGTATCCATTTCCCTTAAGATATTTATTGTTCGAGTTGAAACGCTTGCTTTTCGGTCTGTTTCGCTATTCAGGCAGGCTGTTTCCTGTAATTGCAGTTAAGTATTGCATCATCGTTAAAACTGATTGGTTGATCGTGTCACGTGCCCCTCCATGGAACAGTTACAATCTGGTCATTATACCCGGTTTGCCCGCCTCATGGCGACCAAACCAAAAAGGGATCTACTGTACTCGGAGGATAAGTTGACAGTGACGTCAGCGAATGTTTTTGTTATTGGGCATAGTCCACTGTTGTTAAAAGGTAAGCAAGCTTCGGTAATATTCTATATAATGTGATTTTATTGAACGCCTGGTAGATATTCGACTTGGCACAATGGAAAGAGTAGTAGTCAATCAAACATTTTGCACTTTATAGTTATTGGGTTCGAGCCCCACTATTATATATATATATATATTTTTTTTTTTCGTTATTAAAATATTACATTATACTTGTCATTGTTTAAATATTACAATGCCCTGTTTCTTCTGCTGAAATCAGTAATTCTATTTTTATGTGTTCAGAAGAATGTCGAGAAGCTGGCAGTCTTCAGAAATAAGTCTGAATGTTCCATTCTCTAGAGGAGAGAGATTGATAGTTTTGCATTCTGGCTCAAGGGTTGGATTTATCAAGGGTCCGAAAAAATCTGGAAGGCCATCACAAGTACTGGAGACTACCATGACGAGATGAATGAGAACAACTTCTTCAAATGGGTAAAAACAAGCTTATTCCGCATTTGCCAGCAGAGTCGGTTATCATCATTGATAATGCACCGTACCACAACCTTCGGGTAGACAAGTGCCCTACACAGGCTTCCAGAAAGGCAGACATTCAGGTCTGGATGACTTGACACAAGATGCACTTTAATTCTACAATGTTAAAGGCAGAGCTGCTTCAGATATGCAAACGGCAGAAATCCGCCCCATCATTCGTACTAGACAATCTATTAAAGGGACATGGACATGACTGCCTGAGACTCCCTGCCTCCCATGCAGACCTTAACGTCATTGAACTGATCTGAGCAACGATGAAAGACTACATCGTCAGGCATAACCTGACCTTCAAGATGGCTGACGTGCTGAAGCTCGCGTAAGCAGTGACGGAAGATAAGTGGCTCTCGTGCTGCAAACATGTAGAAGATATTGAGAAGGTATACTGGAAAGCAGACATAGCAGTTGAAGAGGAGGTAGAGAAGATTATAATCGAAGTGACCTCCAGTGACGAAGATACGGACACGGCAACCGAGTGCTCCGATTATTCGGACACAGAATCTGCAGAAGAATGTTAAACGTGTGAAAACAGATTGGATGTCTGTTTTAGGGCTGAATGTATATTTTGTATTCTGTTTGTTTGTATTGGAGTTTAACGGCCCGGTCAACAATATTTAGGTCGTTTTGAGCCGGTCAACTCATACGTAAGCGGTTAACCTGTACAGAAACTGGCAACTTACCTTCTCGAATCAGTGGAAGGGGAGAATGACCGTAGAAAAGATTTCAATATCAATCTCCACGTAAGAGGCAGGAATCGAACCTGCGTCGTCCTTATAAAATCATAAAAAAACACTATATTACATAAAAATATAATAAAAGCAGTGACCTACAAAAATGCATGTCAAAAATTTTAAATTTCAATTTAGAAGAACATAAAAAAGGGAGAAATCTATTCACGATAAAAAAAAGTTGTGTGTAGGGGTGGGGGGGGGGGGGGGTGGCGATCGAACCACGAACGGTCATCTTCTAGGATTTTAAACAACCCCAACACTAACCTCTTCAGCCATTTCAAGGACTTCGGAAACTTTGTTAAGACATTTGCCCCGGAAATTATAAAATTCTCAAATTTAACCAAACGAACTCATCACAGAGGCAACTTAAAGGTAACACTTTGTTCTATTATGATATGCATTTTGGTCTACAGCTCAAATATTAATTTTGTTGATTTTTGGCTTAATTGAGTCAAGTTTCTATAAAGTTGCATGGGAAACAGAAACTTTTAAATAAGTATATGTTCCCCCCCCCCCTTGCCCAATGAAACAATTTGGCATACATTTGTATTTTTAACTTATACATCCTCTGACCAACTGTCGTGTTTTGGCAAGGGGGGGGGGGAAGGCTGTGAAAAATCCTAAAAACCAACATGCATGCTTAGCGCTATCATTGAAAAACTTCACAGGATTTGGAACTATACTGTATCATTATACAGTAGGGTTTATTTTTAAACTAAGGACATATTTATGCCTGGCTGAGCATATATAGTGTACATACAGAATACAGGTATGTTATACCTGAATGAGCAGGCTACCTGTCTTCTATAAATAACAGGTGTATATCTAATATTATTATTTATGTACAGGTGTGTCCATTTGTGATGAGCACTGTACCTCCTGGTGTAAAATGCATTGAAGTAGTGCACCTGCGTTTTATGTGTGCATAGCACTATATGTTAAAATTTTGAGTTGTAATAGCCCTAACTTGATATCAACTTGAAAATGAAACATGGAATTGTCATTTTTTTTACCTTATATTTTTTTCAAAAATTATCACCCCCGCCCACTTCAATGTGGAATTTTTCTACTAGTGTGCCATCCTTCTACATTTGGTAAATGCCATGATGTTCGACATACGTCAGTTTTTAGTATACATTAGATCAATTCCATATATACACACTACAGACGCTTGCAGAAGCTTTCAAAATTGAGGCATAAAACCCCCCATAGTTTCCGAAGTCCTTTGGTCTGTATATGATCCAAATTCTTCTCACTTTATCGGACGGTTACTAGATTTTATCGATACTAACGGTAAAACCCTGTCTTACCTATCGATGGTGGTATAGTCTTAAACGTCACTTTCAACTTATCCTCGGACAGCAGTACACTTACAGTAGACGGAGGATAAGTTGAAAGTGACGTTTTAGACTATACCACAATCAATAGGTGAGACAGGGGTTTACCGTTATTATCGATAAAAATCGAATAATCACCCTATAAAATGAAAAGAATTAAGAGCCGTTGCAAGCCAAGATGAAATGGCTCAAGTGGTTAGTGTTGGGGTTGTTTAAAATACGAAATGACAATTCGTGGTTCGATTCCTGCCCGTGCTTTATTTTTTCTTTTTATCGTGAACAGAGTTGATGTACTTTTAAATCGAAATTTATATTTTATATGTTCTTTTTAGGTCAAAGTTTTTTTTTGTTATATTATAAATGTTCAAAAATGACCTAAATATTTTTGAAGTCGGTTGCTTTCAGCTGTATCCTGGATGGAGTCTTAAGAAGTCATATCAGCAGACATTATCATTGAAACATGAGACAGACGTTTATAGCTTTGTGAAAATGTTGGGAAACCTGCGCGAATCTAATGATTTGTTTGTTTGTTTGTATTGGAGTTTAACGGCCCAGTCAACACTATTTAGGTCATTTTTGAGCCGGTCAGATTACCTATCCACACTTTCCTGGGCAGGCTACGAATCTAATGAAATCCGTGAAAGAAGTTCGTGTAGTAGCTCGTCAACAGCTTCGTGACATTGTTTCGTGTTTCTTCTTCTTAGCACTTACTCTACTCGCCTTGTAAACCAGGGATCGCAGGATCGATCCCGGGATTCTCCAGACAGTCGGATGAGTCTTTAAACAGAGGTCCCGTCTCCGAATGACCTTAGCTGTTGGTGGGACGTAAAACTCAAACACTCACTCACTCACTATTCTTAGCACATAAAAACAGAATTTCTGCAGAAGAAGAGGGCATTGCAATATTTTAAACAATAAAAAGTATAATGTAATATTTTAAGAAGGAAAAAGAAAAAATGTAATAACGAGGCTCGAACCCACATCTATAAAGTACAAAATATTTGTCTGACTATTAGTCAGCCGTCTTTCCACTGCACCAGGCTGAATATCTAACAAGTACACAACAAAATCGCATTATATTGAGTATTACCGACGCCTGCTTACCTTTCGACAACAGTGGACTATGCTCAATAACAAAAACATTTGCTGACGTCACTGTCAACTTATCCTCCGACAGCAGTAGTATGGTGTACATTGTTTATTTGTTTGTTTAAATTGAGGTTTCACGTCCCAGTCAATACTATTTGGATCAGTTTGAAGACGTTGCTTCCAATATTGTGCGACTTTAACCCGACCTTTAGATGAAAATTTGATGACTCCACAAAAACACGCCTATATAATTCTGCCCCCTTGAACCCCACTTTTATATAGTAAACCTAGGGTTTACAGGAGTAAACTTTATTTTTCTTATTTCTGCTCTAAAAGAATGAAGGCGGTTCTGACGAGTACCCACAATCTATATTTACGAGCAGAAATAAGAAAAATATCACACTTTTTATATAGTAAATCTGGGGTTTACAGGGATAAACCTTATTTTTCTTATTTCTGCTCTAAAATATAGATTTTGGGAACTGGGATTGTGAGTAACAACAATCTATATTTCATTACGCAAACACGCCCATACAAATACACTGCCATCTTTATCGCCGAAAAATGGAAATTTTAAGACGGAAAATTATGATATTTTTCTTATTTCTGCTCAAAACATAGGTTGTGGATACTCGTTAGAACCGCCTCGGCGCGGCGGTTCTAACGAGTACCCAAAATCTATGTTTTAGAGCAGAAATAAGAAAAATAAATGAATCAGTTTCAATATCTTGAAACAAAAAAAATAATACTTATATATTATGCGTATCCTTGTAAACATCCAGTTTCCAAATATATTAAATGGAATCCACAAGAATAATCATTACACGGACATGTTTACATTGTAAACAAAGAATTAGAATGTTTACATCTGTCTGCCTTAGATCCATATTTAGGGTAAATACAGGAAAAGTTTCATCTTTAAAAAGAGAAAGAACGCCCCACCCATAGGGGCTTGAAGAAATATATGGCCTGCATGATGCTTCCACGCAGAGCTGAACCCGGCCCGCACACTAGTACTGATAAACCGCTTAGAGGATCTAAGCCTGTCCAGGAACCGCGGTGCGAGGCGGACCGTCCGTGCTAATAAACCCTATTGGTTTCATTGGGCGACAGGGCTTGAGATGTCATTTCATCTCAGTGTCGGGTAAAAGTCCCACAAAATTGGAAGCAACGTCTCCAAAATGACCTTTACAGTGTTGACGGGGACGTTAAACCTCATATCAAACAAACAAAAAAGAGAAAGATTGTTGATATTCCTGTTTAATTCGTGTACCTATTGAAATTTCAAACGTGACAGTGAAAGGTTTCTTGACTGTTTAAATATGTTTTTTAAACATTTTATCTAGTAAATGTTGAAATTTCTACGCGAACAGAAAAACAAATGTATAAGGAAAAAACACTTACAAACTTAAAGGAAACGAAATCAAACAAAACTTAAAAGACTCTCAAGAATCTAAAAAAAAATACAAAAAGTTACAGAAGGCCAAAGAATATCACCAGAAGTAGCATATTCATAAGATTTTCATTTCACAGAAAAAAGGCTTTGTACAATTAGAAGCTATCATCATGTTGACCGTTAAACATCTCTGTTTTTACCTCTGGCTTTCAAACGGGCGCTTGGACATAAAGGCTTGCTCCTGTAGGTATACAATATATGTGTGTATTGTTGAAATGATATCCATTACGAAAACACGCCTATACAAATACATTGTAACCTTTATCGCCGAAAAAAATGTAAATTTTAAGATGAGAATTTGTGATATTTTTCTTATTTCTGCTCAAAACATAGGTTGTGGGCACTCGTTAGAACCGCCTCGTCGAGGCGGTTCTTACGAGTACCCACAATCTATGTTTTAGAGCAGAAATAAGAAAAATAATGTTTACTCCTGGAAACCCCAGTTTTACGATATAAAAGTGGGGTTCAAGGGGGTCAAAAGTATATAGGCGTGTTTTCGTGATGTTAGCATAAGGATAACAAACCCATGTGAGATAAATGGAGATTAATATTATGATATTATATTTACTTTTCCGGTGCAAAAGCTGATTGATGTGTTGTGATCCTCATATTGAAGGAGTTGATTTTTGTCGGACATATTGTATTATTTTTATCCCCTTCAGTATCTATACAATTTTACCAGCGGTGTTTAAGGGCCTCAATGCCACTTTTATAGAACTCCTTTTCATGGCTGTTCAGAAAGTCTTCACTGCATATATGACATCATCATCGGACTGAAAGTAGGTGACTGAAATAACCGTTTTCAGTTTTGGAAATAGATGAAAGTCTGATGGAGCGAGATCAGGTGAATAAGGCGGCTGATAGATCAATTTAAAGCCACAATCATGAATGGCAGCCTTAACAATGACATACTTGTGAACAGGAACATTGTCCTGATGGAACAACACACGTTTAGAGAGCTTTCCGCGGCGCTTAAGTTTAATATTTTCCCGTAACTGCGTCAGAAGTGAAGTATAGTATATGGCATTGATTGTTTGTCCCTTTTTCGAGATAATCTATCAGCGGAATACCAGCTGCATAAAAGAAAACCGAGGCCATAACCTTCCCGGGTGCTGAAACAGTCTTTGCCTTCTTTGGCGGGGTTGAGCCAGGGTGTTTCCATTGTTTCGATTGTTGTTTGACCTCTGAGGTAAAATGATGGAACACTGTTTCATCCATAGTGACAAATCTCTGAAGAAAGTTGGCAGAATCTGCCTCAAAAAAGTTCAGATTAGCACGCGATTATGTACCCCTGGTGTGCTTCTGATCAACTGTCAGAGGTCTTAGTACCCATCGGGACGAAAGTTTTCTCATTGTAAGATTCTCTGTCAGAATGGAATGTACTCTTTCCTGTGAAATCCCAACTCTTCTGGCTATATATGTTTGTGGGACTCGTCTGACAGCCATAACAATATCATGGACTTTATTGGCCATTTCCGGGGTCGCAACATTTACAGGCCTTCCAGGACGGGGGTCATCCCCAATGCTCTGTCTGCCGCGCTTAAATTCCGCCACCCACTTTTTCACTGTAGCATATGAAGGGGCATCTTTCCCTAGTGTTGCTACCATATCATTATGGATATCCTTAGGTTATGCAAATATTGGCTGACTCTTTCACCGATTTTGTCCATTTTGCAAAAGCTGCTTGTCTTGTTTACTTAAGAGTGCTACCTCGTCGATATAAACAGACCGAATGAGACCAGTCCTTGGATACACGGTCCTATATAAGCAGAGAAAAAAGAACATCCCTGCGTACATGTAACTCCTTCAACACGAGGCTCACAACGTATCAATCAGCCCTCGGAAACGTATAGAAAACTATGCTGTTCAAACTTTCATTAACGCATCGAGTCACATGATTTTCAGTGACGTCAAGTGACGTTAGTCTGAACCATGGTTCTATACGGGCGTTGGTGACGTCAGCGCTATTCCACCCCTCGTGTAAATGTTTTTCAGCTTTATAAGTTTGTCCTATAAGAATTTTCGCCATTTTTTAAGGTTTAACGTCCCCGTCAACACTGTAAAAGTCATTTTGGAGACGTTGCATCCAAGTTTGGGGAACTTTTACCCGACATTGAGATGAAATGACATCTCAAGCCCTGCCGCCCAGTGAAACCAATAGGGTTTATAAGCATGGACTGACCGACTCGCACCGCATTGCTTGGGCAGGCTTAGATCCTCTAAGCGGTTTACCAGTACTCGTGTGCGGGTGGGTTTCAGCTCTGCCTGGAAGCAACATGCAGCCCATCTTTTTGTTGAAGCCCCGATGGGCGGGGGCTATATTCCAACATAGTATAAAGATGTTAGATAATGATGTTGAAACAAGGATTCAGAAAGATGAATAACTTTATCTGCAACATGTTAATTGCAAACATTGGCAACTCACGGCCTGTAACCTGTGAAGGAAGAATTTGCATAAATGTTTGAGAAATCGCCAGCTTTACGTCAGATTAGACTGGCGCAAATCAGTCATTTTTTCACGTCAGTTATGTGTATGACCACCTCGAGCCGCATAACACTCCTGGCACCGCCGAGGCATGCTACGAACCAAATTTTGAACAGTTTGTAAAGCTAGTGTTTCCCACTCATGTCGATGTTTGTGAGTTCTTGAATAGTCATTGGTGGATGGTCGCCCTGTGATATACGTCTGTAAAGAATGTCCCACACATGTTCTATTCGGCTTAAGTCAGGCCAGTCCATTACTTCAATAGTCTCACGATTAAGGTCATCCATGCACAGTCTAGCGGTATGGGGGTGCCCATTATCCTGCATCAGAATGAAATTGTCACCGATTGCCCCAGCGAAAGGCCTCACAATAGGATCTGGAATTTCATCTCGATATCGTAATGCAGTCAATGTACCTCCGTTTTTGTTTGATTTAAGGTTTAACGTCACGGCAACACTGAATAGGTCATTTTGGAGACGCTGCTTCCAATTTTGTGGACCTTTACCCGATATGGAATGAAATCTCAAGCCCTGTCACCCAATGAAACAAAAACGATTATAAACATGGACGGTCCGACTCGCACCCCTTGCCTGGGCAGGCTTAGAACTTCTAAACGGATTACCAGTACTCGTGTGCGGTCGGTTCCAGATAATAAAATGGTTATTGACTTTATATGGCGAAATAGTCAGCACTCGTTCATATGGCGGAAACGCACCCCAGGCTCAAACGTCCTTCGCCATATGAACTCGGAATATTTTTAGTATAAGGTCAATAGCCTATATTTATCATATGTCATTTTCTTTATTTCATACCACCATTTCAGCCCGAGACTACCATATCAGCCCAAGGGAATCCGATACGGGTCGAGGGCTGATATAGCCGTATGATAAGCTACTTTTGTCCTTTTAAGAATGCTGAGTCGCGGTTTTATGTTTTCTTCTGAAAACAAATCAAAGAAATAGGTGGCTTAGATTATACTTTTGATGGACAAATTGCACTTTAGCGGTTGCTAGTTTTCCGTATGAAAATTCACGTGAGTAGGGTTGCTAAGGCATAGTATATAGGGAGCGCGTGAGCGCGACCCAAACTCGAAAAATAGGCAAAATTTTGCAAAAACAACCTGAAAATCGTGAAGGTCGGGCATGTTTTATGTTAAAACCAAGATTTTTAACCATAGGATGTAACTAAAATCTAGAAAATGAACGCGATTAATCAACACACCGCTGCAAGGTGTTTCCCGGAAATGGACGTAGGTCAGCAAGCAAGAAGAAGCACGCGCGCATTTTCATTGGCTGAATTTAATTTATGCGATTGACCTCCGGTCACGCGGGCGTTCTTTACAACGATCTGACAGATTGTAAACAAAGAGCCGATCAGCTGTTAAAGTAAATGAAATGTCACTTGTTTATGATGATGTTGCTGAAATTTGCACTTCAAAGGAAAGATTGATTTTTTGGCTGAGAGAAAAGGGACTTCTTGGTGATTTCGGTGGTTTGTGTTCGTTTTGTTCAACAGGAAACTTTTACATTCGTGCCGACGCAAGTTTTAGCAAAGATAAAGTGTGTTGGAGGTGTTCAAATGGGAAGTGTAATAAGAAAGTTTCAATAAGAGAAGGAAGTTGGTTCAGTAAGTCCCATCTTTTATTAGAACAGATAGTAAAGCTAACTTATTATTGGGTGTACAAATGTCCGGCTGAGTTTGTGGCTAGAGAACTTCAAATTGGAAGCGAACACACTCTGGTCGATTGGTACATGTTTGCCAGGGAAGTTTGTATGTACATAATTGAAAAGGACAATGAGCAGATAGGAGGAGATGGAAAGGAGGTAGAAATCGACGAGTCTAAGTTTGGGAAAAGAAAGTACCACAGAGGGAGAAGGGTTGATGGTGTATGGGTTTTTGGAGGGATTGAAGGACAGAGTAAGAAGTGTTTCTTTGAGATTGTGGAGGATAGAAGTTCCAGCACTCTAATTCCTTTTAGTCTGAGATATGTAAAACCAGGAACAGTGATTGTATCAGATTGTTGGAAAGCTTATAGCACCCTGAAGGACGAAGGTTACACTCATTTGACAGTCAACCACTCCATTGAATTCAAGAACAAGGAAACCGGGGCTTGTACCAATTTGATCGAGAGCACCTGGAACGCAGTGAAGAAGTCATTCCCCAAAACAAGCTCTCAGAAACAGCTGTATGACAGTTACCTGGTAGAATACTGTATCAGGAAATAGTACTTAAATGACGCACAGGATAAGTTTTCCACATTTATGGAGCTTGTAAAGTGGGTCTATCCAGGTAGAAGACGTGAAGTACTTCAGCCCATCAATTCCCCGGTAAATACCCAGCCTCAGAAACCCCCATTCGATACGAGCATGGAAGGAATGTTGTAAGTAAAAGTTTCGTGTTTGAAATGTGTTTAATGTTAATTTGTATTGCTTAGGGCTTAAAAAGAATCCAACTAATCGCAGTCTCAGTAATCAAAATGGCGGCCGTCAAATTATTTACATATTGTAAGCCACGCCTCCTTAGCAACGCTCGCACCTGCGCATTAGACGAAAACAAAATGGCCGACGGGCGACCGCTAAAGTAGAGGTCTAACCCTTTTTTTAAAATACACGAATTTTCTGACTATACAATAGGTTATTTATAAATTCAAAACTGAGAGGAATTCATATTTATGATACGTCTTCATTTTAATTTCCCATAATACGAGGACTGTTCAAATATGAATGCAAGTGGAACGTTTTCTCATGCGCTAATGCGAAAATCACCTGGAAATAAATATCACAGCGTAGAAAAACTCTTTACCTATACATTGATACCAAACCTGTTAAAATCCGTCCACTTTAGCCATGTATATCGTTCGATAAACACTGTCTACTCTTGTATACTAATACAAAACATGGTTGGAAGGTCAGAGTACGCCGTGGAAATACGGTCCTATATTAAGAATCGTTGTATTCTTGGTATACGGTGCAAAGACATTTTTGATAAAATATGTTCGGTTTATGGGCATAATGAAATGTCTTTTCCGACAGTTTTTCGTTGGTGTAAGAAATTCAGCTGTGGGCTAGGCTCAACAGAAGATGCACCACATGATCGTCGGTCGAAAAGAGCAACATCTGCCAAGATGGTTGCTAGAGTGGAAGAAATAATTGCTACTGATGCACGATACACCACTAGGCAAATAGCTAGTATGGTTGGCATCTCATTTGGAGCAGCTCATACAATTCAAACGGGATTTGAAAATGAGAAAGATCTGTGCTAGATGGATTTCCCATCTGTTGACAGATGAGCAGAAAAAGACACGCGTTCAGTGCGCCAAGAAGTTGCTTAAAAAGTTTCCAAATTACAATGCACGGTCTTTCGCTAATATCGTCACAGGTGACGAGACATGGGTTCACTTTTTGGAGCCAAAACGAAACATTCAGAACAAAATATGGGCAACAAAGTATTGCAAAAGACCATGCATTGCACAGCGGACCATAAGCGTCAAGAAGGTAATGTATGCCATATTCTTTTCATATCAGGGCCCTGCTATTCAGGTTGCTGTGCCTAAAGGCAAATCTGCAAATGCGAAGTTTTACAAGAATAAAGTTCTTCGAAAATTGAAGAAATATTTTAAAGAACGAAGACCCGCAACTGATTTGGCCAATGTCAGACTGCTACATGACAATGCGTCATCGCACAAGGCGTTCATTGTGCCAGACTATCTGAAGCAGGAAAAGGTTGTTGAACTACCTCACCCCCCGTACTCCCCTGACCTTGCCCCGTGTGACTTTTTTTTTTGTTCCCGCGGCTGAAAAAATACCTTTCTTGTCGAAAATTTGTACAGCGCAAACACCTCGGTTCTGCAATATTCCAGTGCCTTCATAGTATACCTCGAAAAGACTACCAAAATGCATTCAATGATTGGAACAGAAGACTGAAAGTTTGTATATCTGTTAAAGGGGAATACTTTGAGGGGACAAAATAAATTTTTCATCGAAATCTATCACGGAATCATTTTTATGTGCTTTGTTGCATTCATATTTTAACAGTCCTCGTATAAGGGAAACCCAAAACCAAAACGCGGCACTTAAAAACAGTACAGACACAGGTCAGAATGTGCCGTCTAATCGGAAACCTTCATTGTGGTGTGATAATAAAGTAGCCGAGCGTTCCTATGATTCTACGTCAGAGGTATGATAAATGGTGTGATATGGATTTTGGATGTGCTATAGGGAATGTGATATAGCAGTCGTGATACGCGCACGAATTCCACGTACGTATCACATTTTCAAACACATAGTAATATAATGATATAAAGTAATTTCGTAATCGCCCAGTTACAGGCCCGAAGTCCGGCATTCTGGAAATATTTGGGAATAGAAAATAGTCACTAGGAGCTAAATCAGGCCTGCTGTATTGGCCCGAGGCCGAGGACCTGTACCTGGGCCAATACGAAATTACTTGATCAATGCCAATATTATTAATTGACATCATTAGAAACATGATTATTTATTTTTTCACCTAAGCGTTAATTGACCTCCGAACAGTACAGGATAGTCAATTAATAATTTATAGTAAATATGTGATAAACGAATAATCATTTAGTTTTGAGTCCTGATTTATATTATTTTTGGTATGCTGTTTGTTTACATGTAACGACCCTTTGCTTATATCGAAACGATCGGTATCAGTGATGGACCCGGAGAAAAATATCAGGCCACCTGACCAGTCGTTGCAGACTTTGGCGTCTCGCAGCTGACCCAAACGAGACAACAAACTACAGCAGTGAGAGAACTAATACTTAAGGGTCTCCACCCTGGACAATAAGCCACGAAGCCTCGAATGCTACGCATATAATCATAGTTTTATGCAGTTACCTTGCTTTATAAAAGTTATTTGCATTTATTCGCAAACTTTTGTAGGTTCGGAATTAAAACTTTGGCAATGTTTGTATCTAAAACAGTCGTAAGTTTCTGAAACCTAAACTATTTTGGTATGGATTTAATGAAAACCAAATACGAGGGCAAGTCAATAAGTAACCAGCCTATCCTACACCTGTGGACACAAATCCGTTCAAACTTTGATGAGCTTCATTTCTTTCATTCAATATTTCCTTGCTTCCTGTCAGTCAACTGCAAGACAGGAATAAATTCAAAACACAAAGTGTTGTATATTTCATTGCAGACACTGCAATGTCCAATTAGAATGTATCTCGAATGTTAATCAGATCTAAACATGAAAAAAGTGCTTGCCACAATAAGACCAATCAATGCATATTGCTTGATCTACTTTTAGACTACTTTGACGAATGGCATTTGCTTGTCAAACTAACTTGATGCAAAGGAACTTCATCGGAGTTTGAACGTTTTTGTGTCCACAGGTGTATTTCCAATTGACCGAGACAACCAAGATTTTCATGCCTTGCTTTAATACATGTTTTAGGTATGAGGGCAAAAATTGCACCCTTGTCGTGTCATTCACTCATAAGATAATGAACGTCAATCATTGCTAGAGATGCAAAAGCAGGAGGCTTTTCGTCAAAAGTTGAGTACCGTGCTGTAATTCGGTACTTGTATTTGAAAGGGAAAGCAGGTCAGGAAATATATATATTGCGAGTTGATCAATGTTTATGGGTCTTCTGCAACATTGTAAGTAAAATTCTTGGTTTGGGAATTCAAAATCGGTAGAACGTCTTAAAGATACGAAACCATCAAATGCCACCAATGAAGAAATGTGTAACAAAGTACGGGATCTGGTGTACTCTGATAGGCAAATTACATGTACGTGTAAATACACATTTTACACATTACACATTTTACATGGAAGCGTTTCAACACCAGAACATCAGTATGCAGCGCATTGTTGGAGGGGTTAAGGTCAAAGGAAGATGGTTTTCTTTCTCGTCTTGTGACTGTAGATGAGACCTGGGTCAATTATTATGAGCTAGAGAATAAAACTCAAAGTCGCCAGTGTGTCTTTGTCGGGGTCTCAGAGGCCAAAGAAGTTCAAAACGCAACCGTCTGCTGGAAAGGTGTTGGCAAATGTATTTTGGCACGCACAAGGCGTTATTATGTTGGACTTTCTAGCAAAACATCAAGTACAATAATAGGTGCGTATTATGCAAATTTACTCGGCGATCCGTGAAATAACGCCGAGATAAACTCTCCAAAGGGATTCTGCTCCATACTTGCACAATTACAATGGATGCTGTTGAGCGAAATGCTTACGAGCTAAAACTGTACCCCGCCTAATCTCCGAATTTAGCTCCTAGTGACTATTTTCTATTCCCAAATATTTCCAGAATGCCGGACTTTGATATTTTCTCACTCCTGGATTGTCGAAAACGCAGAACTAGATCTCACGG
Source organism: Lucinisca nassula (assembly GCA_963580285.1). Classification (NCBI taxonomy): domain Eukaryota; kingdom Metazoa; phylum Mollusca; class Bivalvia; order Lucinida; family Lucinidae; genus Lucinisca; species Lucinisca nassula. The sequence continues at coordinate 75,503,911 of OY757022.1, forward strand.
CACCAAGAAAAATGGTAACTTTAAACGTAAATCACGCGCGTTTAAACGAAACAATACTAGACTGAAGTGACTGTCAATTATATTATTAAATCATGGACGCCACTCTATGCTTTCATTTTTAAGTTCATTACCCGTTTCTGTTCTACGTCTTCTGGACACCGAGGCGAATAAATTCTACGATAGTTCTCATCAGTTATATGATGCGGCTTTCTTAACTAGAGGCTATACTCAGCATACTCTCCGTCCTTACATTGATTCTGAAATTAATCATAAACGCCATTTCTTCAAAATATCCTTCATTAATAAGGGTATGGATTTTATAGATTTACCCAGTATCTTCCGTGAGAGAACGGTGCTTTCTTCCATTCCTGCTTATTTTCAAAATACTGAAACACCTATAATTTGCTATAAATATAACAAACCTGTTAGATCTATCATTTTTAATTTCAATAAACTTGTTTCAGATCTTGATATTGATACTAATACTCCTGATTCATGTGATTGTAAAAACTCAAAGTATTGCTATCCTGCTGCTGGTCATGTAATTACTGGCAATTTGAAAATTATTCCTGATTCTAGGATAAGGAATATAATTTCTAAAGGACCGAAATATCGGTTTCCTTCTAAAATTGATTTCAGTAAATGTAGAGATGAAATCGCTGCTTCCTTGAATTAATTCGGTAATCGATGGTGTAAGCGAGAGTATGTTGAGCATAAAGCCCTTAAGGACTGGAAATTTAGCATTTTAAAACTAGTGAATAAACGCATTTCTTTCTATTCTCAAAATACTAACTTATTACCTCCTAAGCCCAAGACGTCTTTACGTCATCTTAAACTAGGTATTCAAGACTTTCATAAGAAGTTTGTTTTGGCCCCTGCAGACAAGGCCGCTAACAACGTCGTCGTTGTGTGACGGCTCCACTATGTTAACACGCTTAAGGAGGGTCGCGCATAATTGACTCTGCCGTAATCAGGTTCGAATTTTTACCTCAAAATGATTTTTGTTTCTATTTAGTTTTCAAAGTGTTTTCTGAGGTTTTTGTAACATTTAATAACCATTGTAATGTGCATTTTGTGATAAATTATTTTGCGACTTCATAGACTACTTTCCGGTCTAGTCCGCATGGCTGGAAGCACAGGAAAATAGAGGGATAAACAGACTAACCCTGTATTTTTTCAGCTACTGGTTTGTTTCCTCCGATTGAAGCCCATCAGCTGTCCAAGGCAAATCTGAACTCTCTTTAACGCACGATGTTTACTTTATTTTTCCATTGGTGTCAAAAATATAGCCTCGAAGAGTCTATCAGTTCACATATTCCACGGCCATACTTTGTCAACACAAACAAAACAATGAATCAATAGTGACGTTTTCTTTAGTTTGCGTGACGTCATATATATGGAAAGAAAACACTGCCATATTTGATACCTAAAAGTGCAGACTGTAATGCCTGGCAGCGCACAATATTCTTTTAACTGTCAGTCGCAGTCTCAGGTTCAATTACTGTTAAGCCATCTCAGTGAGCAAATAGCCTGTTCCTGCACCCATAATTAGGAGCTTGCACTCAAGAGGCGTAGGCCTACTGGTAAACTACTTAGAGGATCTAAGTCTGCCCAGGCAAAGCGGTGCGAGTCGGCCTGTCCATGTTAATAAACTCTATTGGTTCAATTGGTGGCGGGGTTTTAGTTGACATTTCATCTTAAGGTCGGGTAAATGTCCCACAAAATTGGAAGCGACGTCTCCGAAATGACCTTTACAGTATTGACGGGGACGTTAAACCTCAAATCAAACAAACAATAATCAAGCATAAGCAAAAGGGTGTACAAGAAAAAATCCCTTTGATCTGTTTCGAATATAAAGATGGCGGTTTAGATTGTGCCACACGGAGCCTTTGTATGCCCACACATCCACCATCATAACAGAATTTTGTCAATGTACCGGCTCCAGCCAATCGGGCTGCATGATGCTTTCACGCAGAGCTGAAACCGACCGCACCAGAGAACTAGTAAACCGTTTAGAGGGTCTAAACCTGCCCAGGAAAATGGGTCCGAGTCGGACCGTCCATGCATATAAACCCTATTGGTTTCGTTGAGCGACAGGGCTTGAGATGTCATTTTAACGTCAACATAATATTGGTCATTTCGGAGAGGTTACTTCCCAATTTGTGGGTCATTTTACCCGACATTGAGATGAAACCTGACAGCCAGTGAAACCAATCTATATGTTTATAAGGACCGTCCGTCTTGCACCACTTTACCTGGGCAGGGCGGTCTACCCGTACTCATGTTTGATTGGGTTAGTATCATGCAGCACAATCTTTTTCTTCAAGGCCAGTTCGGGGCTATCATGCATTGTAGAGACTATATATATGAGAAGTTTTTGGGCGACGCCTTTGAAGTGGTGTAGCACACTGAAGTGATTCAGCTATGATTACAAAAATCCGTTGATGATGATGATGATGTTGGAGCCGTCATAGAATCTGAGGCCTGACACACCGGCGTGCAATTAAAGAGGGAAGCAAAGTTGCCAACCGTGATTGGGTTAACTACCATGCATGCAGTCTGTCGTATAACATCCATGTTGTACTCAATCTTTTTATATCGAAGAATGATTTTACGAAATTGGGTGCTGAAGTCAAGGCGGTTACATATTTTTCTGAATTTATATACTAAGTCACCATAAAATTCGGGTTCCGATAGACCTTGTTGCAGAAGAGATTTAAGTCCAATATTGAATTTTGAAATTAAATCAGAATGGCGTTTATAAAATTTTGAAAAGGCTTTGCGTAGTTTATGGTACCGATAACCCTGATTAAGGAGTTTAGCCGTTAATAATTTATTACGAGTGTTGAAGTCAGTTACATGACTACACACTCTAGCAAATCGAATTAATTGCGAAATATAAACGCCATAGGATGGCGCACGAGGAACATCACCATCCAAAAAAGGAAAATTTACAATCTCAAAATCAAAGTCATCGCGTTTATCATAAATTTTGCACGAAAAAAATCCATCTACAATACATAGATGTAAATCCAAAAACGGGGCCTCGGTATCAGAAGAATTTGCTTTATTTAACTGAAGTTCTGCGGGGTAAATCTGACTGATCAAACCATCGAAATAGGTATTATCAATATTTAATAAATCATCTAAATATCTAGAAGTGGAGCTAAAAGCTTCAATAATATAAACTATGAAACTTAAAATACGGTTTCATTCGCTCGAAACTATTCATTGTTACTTTGTTCATATCATTTGACATTTTAAGAGTGTAAAACTATTGATTCTTAGAAGCAGCGCTTTTCTTGCTTGTCAGTATCTTCCTTGTGTTAATATTGCCATTTCTTTTCCCTGTACAGCACATAAGGGGGACACCTTAGTGTTGGGCAGAGAAGAAATGGAACTTAAGCGCTGGATCTATTGCTTACATTGATCGCCATCTATTGTAAGGGTAGATAACTTTGGCGATTTATGTACCGTTCATAGTAGGGGCAGATAACTGCGTTAGGATTAAAAGTTACCGTGTATGACGCCGTTTGTTCATAGGTCACGCACGCACGCACGCACGCATCTTTTTGCAATATTATTTGTGTAGATTCTGATCAGGCGCAGTTTAAGGTCACACATACCATCATTATCGGCGCTTCATTGCATTGAAGGTCCTGATCAGACGCAGCACTGAATTTTCGCAGTAATGTTATTGTACATTTTTTTCTCTTCTTTCGTTGGAAGACTGTTCAGATTCAATGAAAGTTTTAATGAAATAGTGCCAGGGTGCATTTTCTGTAGACCCTGATCAGACGCCACCTGCGTCTATTCGCCATATGTTTTTATCAATCATATGGCTCCAAGCAGATTTTTCAGATGTTTTGAGGGAAGTACATTTTGCTCACCGGTCTAGCCTGTTGGACTGGGCGAGCATACTGTACTCGATGATGGATGACAAAATAATGTCCTTTACTCGTCGTCTGTTGGCAAGGCGAGGAGTCCCAGCATCTACGGCTGGTTGTCATCATGAGTTAGTACCCTTTATCCTTAGTTTAGAGTCGGTGTACTTATATCAGAGTACTCCGAGCGATACATTGTCGCTGCAGTGTTAATATAACGGTGGTGCACTCATTTTTTCGTGTTTCTGCCTTGGCATGCAGGTTGTGGGTACTCGTTAGAATGGCCTCACGCAGTGATACTGTTCTAACGTGTGGACGCGGTCCGTATTCTGGGCAGAAGTAGGTAACAATGGCAAACTTTTGCACCGTCATTTTCAGCCATACGTTTTGTTAGAGGAACATTTTATTTATGGTACCGCATTGGTTGTTTGCGCAATGGCGTTCTAGGGGACAATTCCAATCATTTAAAAGTGTAATGTTTCTGTATTTTCATTTGTGCATGTATAAGCTTGTTTCTTAAGTGTAATAGTTTTGTCTTAAATGTTGTAAGCTTTGGTGCACTGAGGTTATATCAGTCCCACCACGTGTATTCGGCCGCAACGACGTGACGTCAAATTGACGTTGACGTCATGACCGTTGACGTCGAATATACGTTGATATAACGCTCGCTTGCCCGCTCCTAGTGATCTGTTATGCAGGTTTCCCGTGCAATGAGGGGCTTTCATTTATCGCATTTGTCAAAGGTCAAATTATCTTGAAAGTTTCAAACCCTCCCCCCCCCCCCCCACACTTGCGCGGGCATGGCATCACACATTAGGGAGAGAATTTGAAAAATTGAGGTTAGCAGAGATTATTATGAGATGTTCGTTAATTTCAGACATCTACAAGGCTTTATGATCTACCAATGGCCTGTGGCCCGTAGAAGCATCTAATCGACTATTTTGTCAAGCCAAGAGGGTAATCCATACTTGACGTAGTCAGAAACGAATCTCTAATATGGAGGACGAATCTACAACATGAAGGACGTGTGAAGGAGGCATACAGGCGTCCCGTGTATCAGAGAGATCTCTTGAACGTGTATGGTTTAAAAAATGAACACATCTCGTATATTCCAATCCTGAAATGGGAACAGATAAGGAAATAACTTATTGCTCCTAAGAGCATTGTGCACATGGCCATAAGTAACTGTTGTTATCCATAAGTGTGAGTGTGTGTTGTTTACTGTTTTATTGAAGTGACGTGTACTGTTTTATTGAAGTGACGTTGTAAATAAATATTTGTGTTACTTGGACCTTGTTCTTTCTCGATTAGACCACCCCTCGTCTATCTTGACGCACGCTGCCTTTGGGTGTGTGTGAGGCTGAACTGAGCCACAGGCCAGCTCAACCTCCCACTCACCGGAAGTCACGTGACAATAGCATCATCCCCTAATGTAGCAACCATATCGGCATGAATGCCCTTAGGAGATAACCCCTTTTTATGGAGGTACTTGATGACACCACGATGCCAGATTTTGTCCATTTTCTGAAAAAAACGTTCTAGTATCAATTTTCAAAGTCAAGGATTTCTACGTTATTGCAGGTACACTTGAACTCATTTGAGTCAAATCAAGTAATAAAGGTTTGGATTTAATGACTACAAAATTTCATGGCTGTTCAATATCGCCATCTTCGGAAAACGACGAAGAAAATACATGCACTCAGTCGGGTGTGAAATTATGTTAATAGAGTTCACCAGTCTCAGGTCCATTTGTTCGAACTATACCAATACATGCGTGCCGTTGCACTATTTTTAGATGGGCTGGGACAAGTGAAAGGGTGTCTTTGAACTGCGACCAGAGAACACTTAAACCAGCATGATCATCTGACTGGACTGTCAAGTTTTGACACAGCGCTTCACTGATGGCTTCTTAATACAACCTCAAGTTAACAACGGCCCCCGCCAATATGGGCTTGAAGAAATATATGGGCTGCATGATGCTTCCACGTAGAGCTGAATCCGGCCCACACACTAGTACTGGTAAACCGCTTAGAGGATCTAGGCCTGTCCAGGAACCGCGGTGCGAGGTGGACCGTCCATGCTAATAAACCCTATTGGTTTCATTGCGCGACAGGGCTTGAGATATCATGTCATCTCAATGTCGGGTAAAAGTCCCACAAAATTGGAAGCAACGTCTCCAAAATGACCTTTACAGTGTTGACGGGGACGTTAAACCTCAAATCAAACAAACAAATCAAGTTAACAAATGCATGAAATTAACACCCACGTTAAAGTTTGCAAACTTCACTAGATACAGAAAAAACTAGTTTACTGGGGTATGCAAAATTCTAATTATTTCTTCCCCTAATCATAGATTGTGGGTACTCGATAGAACCGCCTCATTGAGGCGATTCTAACGAGCACCTACAATTTATTTCTGAACCAAGAATAAGAAACAAATTACAAATTTTCACCCGAAAAATAATATCTGTTTTGGAGGTATGATCGACAGCACTTTGTCACACGGATATGTAATCCTGGTGGACCGGGTACATTTAGGCTACATTCTAATTGAGTGTACGCAGTGCGCAGGCTGTTTATAGCAATCGCTGTGTGACCAAGCTCAAAGACAAATATTCGCTTGTGAGTGAGTGTTTTAGTTTAACGTCTCACCAACAGCTAAGGTAATACGGAGACGGCCCCTTGGTTTAAAGACTCATCCAAAATTCTGAAGAAGCCCGGGATCTATCCTGCCACCCCTGGTTTACAAGGCGAGTAGCATAACCACTACACCACGGAGGCTTCTTAATATTCGCTTGTAGCAGCCTTAACCCTTTTTGTTCCAAATGGAATCTTCCTCCTTATATTTAGCACATGTCCATTTAAAAATTTAGGGGGGGGGGGGGGTGTCATGTTGTGCTTTCTTCAAAATTGATTTGGACAATCGCTTAACTTTTTGAAATAGTGTAGTCTCTGATCAGACGCCGCGTTCTGCGGCGTCTGATGTGGGCCTTCACTGTTTGCCAATTACCCGTTTTGGAGTTTCTGGTACAGAATGGGTTAATGCCAAACTTCCTTTGTTGCTTTTGAATTTAGCTACTTTCACAAATCTGGGCGTGCAGGTCAATGTTGATGTCAGTGTTGATGTTGGTGACGTTGTTTACACTCTACAAAATGGCGACGATAACCAGGCTATTGAAATGGAATCTTCGACAATCTATGGACTAAACGCAACAAATGACCGTAAGTAGTTTTAGCCATTGTAACATTACATGCAGCTGTTATACAGGTGTGACTTTGTGCGTGCTTGGAAAGATAGGATGTTCGGCCCCCACCCATCGGGGCTTGCAGAAATATATGGGCTGCATGATGCTTCCACGCCGCAGAGCTGAAACCGACCCGCACACGATTACTCGTAAACAGCTTAGAGGATCTAAGCCAATTATAGGCCAGTATCACTGACTTGTATTTGCTGTAAGTCTCTGGAGCACATCATCGTGGGCAAAATCATGCAACATCTTACAGAGCACAAGATCCTTGTTGAGTCCCAACATGGATTTAGAAGCGGTAGGTCATGTGATACCAAGCTTGTCCAGTTCATCCACGACCTACAGGAAAACCTGGACGGGGCCCATAATAGGGGTCACAAACAAACAGACCTAATTATTATGGACTTCGCAAAGGCTTTCGATAAAGACCCCCACAGAAGACTTCTGTATAAACTGGAGTACTATGGTACCCGAAATGGTACCCTCCAGTGGATCTCTGTTTGGCTATCTGGACGAACACAATAAGTCGTACTTGACGGTGTTTGCTCTGACCCTGCCCCGGTGCTGTTTGGTGTCCCACAAGGTTCCGTGCTGGGACCGATATTGTTTTTGACTTTTATTAACGACCTGCCAGACATCAACTCTACAATCCGCCTTTTCGCTGATGACTGTTTACTGTATAGAAATATAAGAGGGTCTGATGACCAACAGATACTTCAGGATGACTTGCAAAAGTTGGCTGCCTGGGAAGATGCATGGCTCATGAAATTTAATGTGGCCAAATGTCATACTATGAGTGACAAGGCACCCTCCCCATAAACAGATTGTCCATGGTTATACATTACATAACCAGGTTTTAGAGAACGTTTCTTCTGCTAAATACTTAGGAGTTCAAATCACTGATTACCTCGAGTGGGGTCAAGACATTAATGAGATAACTAGTAAGGCTACTAAGACACTCGGTTTCCTTCGTAGAAATTTGGCTTTCGCACCGAGGAAAACCACGGATGCTGCATACAAAACTTAAGTCCGCTCCAAGCTTGAATATGCAGCACCAGTTCGGATGCCCTATCATCAAAAGGAGACTGATAGAATAGAAAGTTCAGAGGACTGCTGCTCGTTGGACCTGTAGACGCTGGCGCAACCAAAGTCACGTTGGAGAGATGCTTGAAGAACTCCAGTGGCCGACTCTGCAGGAAAGGCGTGAGCAGGCTTCTCTGAATCTATTCTATAAAATCCACAATAATTTCGCCCCGCGCCTGCCGGGGGGGGGGGTAGAAATATGGCGGCTGCCTTCGGGAGTGTGGCAGAGTGGTAAGACCCCACCGAAAACAGTCCCATTGCCGAGACCACCCGGTGCCTCGAAATAGGTGGCTGCCTTCAGTTTCTGTGGCAGTTGGGTAAAAGCCTCCAACATACAGAACAATCGTCCGTTCGACCGGTATTGTTTTGTAATTCAATTTATTCAAATGCATCTTACCAAATTTTTTACAATTCACTACGCGAGATCTATCCTTTTAAACCTTTCCTATCTCATGTTACTACCACGCTGCATTTGTACGTGTATCATCATTCACCGGCCCCGATAGCTCAGTGGTAGAGCGTCCGCTTCGGGAATGGGAGGTCGCGGGTTCGATCCCCGGCCGCGCCATACCAAAGGCGTGAAAAATGGTACTAGGAGCTCCCTTGGCTGACGCTCGCATTTTCAGGGGTAGTCCTAGGAAGATAAATGAAGACAGGTAAGTATTTGTTAGAGGATACTTTGTTTGTCGCAATAAAAGCTCTACAGAGCTTATGTTATTTGTTTCGAATATGCGACGTTAAATAAAGCTTCTTTATCTTATCTTTTATCTTATCATTGCTGGTGGGTCGCGTACCGCAAAGAAGAAAACCTCATCTGTATATGTTTGTACTGTGTATGTGTCACTTTTTCATGCTCCATCACTCTGCACATCAATGAAAGATGCATTTTAAATACGTTATTAGATTAGAAACTTGTCGTTTCATGTTACCTCAAATTTATTTCATGTTACACAAAAGTTAACAGAATCGGATACTTATCACTAAGTTCTGAAGTGTGAGTTATCATCTAACACAGCTTATTTCTTTATCAGATTATAAAATAATTTGTTCTCTCGGAAACTTATCACCTCAATAATTTCTTACCAAAATCGTGGATCTCATATCTAGCAAAGGATCTCCTGTTTTCAGAGCCAAGCTTTTATTTAAGCAAACGTTTTCGGCCTCCCTTGTCTGTAGGGAATAAAATATACAGGTCACTTTCCTTCTGTAGTGAATGGGGATGAAATTCCTTGTTGAAACAGGAGCCACTTGTTTGCCGTGAGTGGAGTCTCGTATGCTGGGAGAAGGGATCCTGATGATTGAGAAAAGCCCAGGGATCTCCAGCTTTTCAACACATCATTTTGGCCCATATTTCAGATAGACGAGAGGTTTGGGCTAGATCCGGCCTGAATCAATCGGCTCAGTCGTGCCAAGCTCTAGAATCGCACAGCTTGTTCTTATCTTCCTTCTTTCTTTTTTACGTATCTTTATGGTACAAACCGGGTATAACTTTGTCTTATTCCTCTATCTTTGAGTGTTGTTTGATGGGCGGCGGCTGATGGATCAATCGGTGGGCTTGTACTGGGGAAATTCAGCAGAACATTCTGTGAGGGAGAGAATACGGGTGGGGATGGGTCCCAACTGTTCCTCATTTTTTTCATTAAAATCTGGGTGCATAGTTGAGATTCATAAAACAGAAGTGGAGCGGAAGGACTCTGGTACTGTCATCGAGTATAATAGCAATGTAGCCTTGGCGTTGGAAATAGGAGATCCATTTCCATTAAACGTCCCCTTGTAGGGCTGCAAGGAGGGTGGGGCGCATAGCTATCGAATCATAATTTATCACCATGGGATCCAACACTAGGAAAAGAGCATTTTTAGATTTATCAGATGACTACCCGGAACCGGCTATATTCAATTTCAAAGCTAATGAAAATTTCGCAAGATTTTAAGTGGTTTCGAGCAACGAAGAAAAGGCCGTAACTACACTTTCACCTTTTGTCATTGAAAAACAGATTGAAGCTATTATCGGAACGCCAAAAAAATGTTAAAAAATTGAAAAACGGAACACTTTTGATAGAAACAAATCGGAAATCGCAAACGGAAAATCTTCTTAAAATTAACAAATTCTTCAACTTAAACGTCTCTGTCACGGAACACAAAACATTAAATTCATGCAAAGGAATAATCCGTGACAGAATGCTAAAACAGGAAACAGAAGCCAGTATTGTGGAATATTTGAAAGAACAAGGAGTTACGGCCTGTAAAAGATTCAAAATTAAAAAAGACGGAAACCTAATCGACACCAACACATTACTTCTTACATTCAACACAACAACGTTGCCGAAATCGCTGAAAATCTTCTACAGAATAATACCGGTCGAAATCTACGTACCCAATCTTCTGCGATGTTTTAATTGTCAGAGGTTTGGGCACCATGAAAACGATTGCACTGTCCCTGACGGATATGTTTGTGAGAAGTGTGGTGGTACCGATCATCACACTATCAACTGCAAGAATTCTCCAAAATGCGTGAACTGCGGAAAAAATCATCTCTCAAAATCCAATGTCTGTGAAGTTCGGAAAACGGAAAAAGAAATTATGAAAATCAAAGTCACTCAAAACGTCACATATTTGGAAGCCAATAAAATTCAACAAAATAAACCAGAAACCACATTCGCCAAAGTTGTCCAATCCCTTACCACCAAACCTGAAACCAAAGAAACATCTACACAATTCAACGAAAAAGATTTTGAAATTAAACCCCATTCTAAAGTTATTACCTCTTCTGTAAAACCCAAAACCACATCGTCACAACCTACTACATCGTCACAACCTACATCGTCACAACCTTCATCTACTCATCATTCAAGATCAGAATCTAGACAAACTTCACAGACCAGTTCACAACCTAACAGCAAACATTCTAGCAGATCTCACTCCCGATCCACGTCAGGGACAGCGGATCAAAAAGAAAAACAAGAGGGCCCAGAGGGCCCATGTTCGCTCACCTGATCCAATGTATAACAAGTGGGCCTCGGGCAGGGTCAATTTTGGCCCCAGGGCTATAATTTGAACAATCTTGGTAGAGGTCCACAAGATGAAGCTTCATATCGAATATGAAGGACCTGGGCTTTCTGGTTTCAGAGAAGATTTACCCTCCATATAGAAGTCTATGTAAAACCAAAGGTCCCCGGAGGGGGGGAGGGGCATTTTTGGCCCCTGGGCTATAATTTGAACAATCTTGGTAGAGGTCCACTAGCTGAAGCTTCATAACAAATATCAAAGACCCAGGGCTATAATTTGAACAATCTTGGTAGAGGTCCACTAGCTGAAGCTTCATAACAAATATCAAAGACCTGAGCCTTGTGTTTCAGAGAAGATGATTTTTAAAGATTTTCCCTATATAAGTCTATGTAAAACCAAAGGGCCACATGGCGGGGGCATTTTTGGTCTCAGGGCTATAATTTGAACAATCTTTATAGAGATCCACTAGCTGAAGCTTCATAACAAATATTGAAGACCTAGGCCTTGTGGTTTCAGAGAAGATTTTTCAAGATTTTCCCTATATAAGTCTATGTAAAACCAAAGGGCCCCGGAGCGGGGGCATTTTTGGCCCCAGGGCTATAATTTGAACAATCTTGGTAGGGGTCCACAAGATGAAGCTTCACACCAAATATCAAAGAGCTGGGCCTTGCGGTTTCAGAGAAGATTTTTAAAATGTTTTCCAAATATAAGCCCATGTAAAACCAAAGGGCCCCCGTGCAGGGGCATTTTAGCTCCAGCACTATAATTTGAACAATCTTGGTAGGGGTCCACTAGATGAAGCTTCATACCAAATATCAAAGACCTGGGCCTTGTGGTTTCAGAGAAGAAGATTTTTTCAAGATTTTCCCTATATAAGCCCATGTAAAACCAAAGGGCTCCCGTGCGGGGGCATTTTTGGCCCCAGCACTATAATTTGAACAATCTTGGTGGGGGTCCACTAGTTGAAGCTTCATACCAAATATCAAAGACCTGGGCCTTGCGGTTTCAGAGAAGAAGATTTTTTAAGTTTTCGGTGAAAAAAAATCTATTTTTGGCTACTGTGAACTATATGTGCAACGGACCGGAACCATTTGAACAACTTTGAAAGGGGACCACCTAAGGATCATTCCTGTGAAGTTTGGTCAAAATCTGATCAGTGATTTAGGAGGAGATGTCGTTTGAAGAACAGTTTACGGACGCACGCACGGATGGACGCACGACGGACAAAAAGTGATCCCAAAAGCTCACCTTGTCACTACGTGACAGGTGAGCTAAAAACGACAAAGAAAAGCATAAAGGATCAAACCCAAACAGTAAAGGGGCGTCGGCTGATCCAGTTAAACTGGCTAATCAGTACGGTGCCCTTGAGGACATGGAGTTGGACGTTGATCCCTCCACGTTCTCCAAGCCTAATAAAAGATAAAGGATTAAATTCCTTGTTTTAATCTTCTCTCCATTCAACCATGGATAAGAAGTCAATAATTCAATGGAATTGTCGAGGACTGAAAGCCAATTTTAACGAACTTTTAATTTTATCAACACTTTTTCCTCCTAATGTCATTTGTCTCCAAGAAACGTTTTTGAAAACTACAGATAATATTAATTTCAAAGGTTACAGTATGTACAATCATATCACAACGGATAATCAGAAGGCATCAGGAGGTACATCAATCCTGGTAAAATCTGATGTTCCTCATAGAAAAATAGATGTAAACACTAATTTACAAGCTGTTGCTGTAAACGTCACTTTATCCAAATCCATAACGATTTGTTCTGTCTACCTTCCAGCACACTATAATTTTTCTAAACAAGATTTAGAAAATTTAACTAATCAATTACCTAGTCCTTATATATTATTAGGAGACTTTAATAGTCACAGCAAATTATGGGGTTGCTCGGATACAAATGACAAAGGAGAAATCATAGAAAATTTTATTGCTGAAAATGATTTATGTTTATTTAATGATAAACAACCAACGTACCTTCATTCTCCCACAAGGAATTATTTTGCTTTAGATCTTTCAATTTGCTCTCCAAATATTTATCTAGATTTTGATTGGTCTGTTGTGGACGATCTCCATGGGAGCGATCATTTTCCGATAGTAATTGAAGAAATTGCATCGACCCATGAGGATCGTCACCCCAGATGGAATTTGAGTAAAGCAAATTGGGAAAATTTTAATCAATTATGTAATGAAAAACTCGACCCTGAACTTTTTAAAACTGCAAGTGATATACAAGATTTTACTGATGAATTGATTGATATTGCTGAAAAATGTATTCCTAAATCCTTGACTTTTTTCAAAAAGAAACAGACCTTGGTTTAATGATGAAGTTAAAACTTCAATCAATAAAAGAAAATCTGCATTACGAAAATTCAATAAACAACCAACAAAAGAAAATCTTATCCATGCCAAACACATGCGAGCTAAAGCTCGCAAAACAATAAAATCGGCCAAAAAAGCATCTTGGCAGCAATACGTCTCCAAACTGAATACCAGAACACCAACTAAGAAAATATGGGACATGATTCGAAAAATTAGTGGCAAAAACAAATCAAATAAACATGTCCATATCAAATCGAACGGAAATATGTGTTCAACGGCTAAAGACATTTCCAATGCCTTGGGGGAAAAGTTTCAGAAAAACTCCTCTAGCTTAAATTATTCAAAAAATTTCCAAAATATTAAACAAGAACAAGAGAAAAAGAATTTAAATTTTTCCTCATTAAATCATGAAAAATATAATTTACCTTTCACTACTAAAGAATTATTAGATGCTTTCCATAAATCTCATGATACTGCTGTTGGTCCTGACGACATACACTATCAAATTTTAAAACATTTACCCAACAAGGCATTGGAAACATTATTAAATATTCTGAATGATATTTGGATCACTGGAAAATTCCCTGAAAACTGGAGAAAAGCTACCATTATTCCTATTCCGAAACCTAATAAAGATCATACTGAAGCCACTAATTACAGACCTATTGCTTTGACAAGTTGCTTATGTAAAACAATGGAGAGAATGATTAATGATAGGCTGGTTTGGTTCTTAGAATCAAACCAGCTTATCACTAAATTTTAAGCTGGTTTTAGAAAAAACAGCTCTACTAATGATCATTTGATTCGCTTAGAATCATTTATACATGATGCCTTTATCAAAAAAGAACATGTCGTAGCTGTATTCTTTGACCTAGAAAATGCCTATGATACGACTTGGAAATATGGCATCATGAAAGATTTACACAACTTGGGCCTTAAAGGCCGATTACCACTTTTTGTTCAAAATTTCTTGTCCGGCCATTTAATGTTCGCATAGGAAATACATTATCGGACACATTTGATCAAGAACAAGGTGTACCACAAGGTAGTATTTTATCACCAACCTTGTTCAGCATAAAAATTAATAATATAGTTAAATGTGTAAAAGACAGATTGTTCGCTTTTTGTTGACGATTTCAGAATTTTTTATCGTTCCAAAAATATGGAAACCATTGAATTTAAACTCCAAAGGTGTTTAAATAATATAGAAACTTGGGCAACAGAAAATGGTTTTAAATTTTCTAAAACAAAAACTCAGTGTTTTCATTTCTGCCAAATTCGAAAGTTGCATTTAGATCCAGTTTTAACAATATACGGCAGTCCAATTCCAGTCGTCACTGAGGCGAAGTTTTTGGGTCTTTTATTTGATAGCAAATTGTCTTTTATTCCTCATATCAAAGCTTTGAAAGCTAAATGTTTAAAAGCTCTTGATATTCTTAAAGTCCTGTCCAGTTCCGACTGGGGAGGAGATCGCACTGTTCTTTTAAATCTTTATAGATCTTTAATTCGTTCCAAATTGGACTATGGTTCCATAGTCTATGGATCTGCTAGGAAATCTTATTTAAAATCCTTGGATACTATACATCATCAAGGTTTACGTCTAGCACTAGGTGCATTTCGCACTTCACCTATTGAAAGTCTTTATGCTGAATCAAATGAACCATCACTTTATGTAAGAAGAGAGATATTGTCTCTTCAATATGCTACCAAATTAGCTGCAAATCCACGAAATTCAGCATATGACTCGGTTTTAATCCAAATTATGAAAGATTCTACAATAACAAACCATCTGCTATAAAACCTCTTGGCCTGAGAATAAAACCGTTACTCGAAGAGGCCAATATAAATATTAAAAATATACAATCATTTTCTTTTCCATCGAAAGAACCATGGGTGTTGAAACCACCAATGATAATTTTAGATTTAGAAAAAAATAAACAATCCGAAGTAGAATCGCATATATTTAAGAACGAATTTTTAGAAATCAAATCCAATTTTAAACATCACATTCCCATTTACACTGACGGTTCGAAACAAGATGAGAAAGTTGCTTGTTCTGTCATTAGTCCGAATTTCACTGATAGCATTAGATTACCCGATAATAGCTCTATTTTTACTGCTGAAGCGAAAGCAATTGATGTTGCACTGTATCATATTAGAGATCAGTACGACAAACAATTTATCATTTTTTCAGATTCTCTTTCAGTTCTAAATGCTCTTAAAGATCAACAGCACAGAAATCCCTTAATTCAACAAATTTTAAGAAAATTCCACTATCTTTCTCTCTCCAAGGAGATTATTTTCTGCTGGATTCCCAGTCACATCAATATTCGTGGAAATGAGTTGGCGGATTTAGAAGCTAAATCTGCTTTATCTTTGCATGTTACAAATTTTAAAATTCCTTTTTCAGATTTTAAATCTAACATTAATAAATATATCAAAAACAAATGTCAATCTATTTGGGAAAAAGAAACCGATAATAATAATGAACCTAATTTTCACAGTAAATGCTCTTTCTCAAATTACAGTACGAAAGACCAGACTAAAATTACCAGATGCCGTATTGGACACACAAGACTAACTCATTCTTACATATTACAAAACGAACAAGCACCTTTCTGTGTATCCTGTAACGAACCGTTCACAGTTAATCACTTTCTCATTTCATGTGTAGAATTTTATCATATCCGCTCAAAATATTTTAATGTTACAACAATGAAAGATCTTTTTAACGACATACCATCTTATCAATTAATCAATTTTCTTAAAGAAATCGGACTTTTTAACAAACTGTAATCATTAATATTTTAACTTTTAAACTTCAATAACAATCTAATACCTAATTATACCTAATTACAGTACGAAAGACCAGACTAAAATTACCAGATGCCGTATTGGACACACAAGACTAACTCATTCTTACATATTACAAAACGAACAAGCACCTTTCTGTGTATCCTGTAACGAACCGTTCACAGTTAATCACTTTCTCATTTCATGTGTAGAATTTTATCATATCCGCTCAAAATATTTTAATGTTACAACAATGAAAGATCTTTTTAACGACATACCATCTTATCAATTAATCAATTTTCTTAAAGAAATCGGACTTTTTAACAAACTGTAATCATTAATATTTTAACTTTTAAACTTCAATAACAATCTAATACCTAATTATTTTTAGACGCTATATCCCTATTAGGGTTGAGCGTCTTTAAACAAAATATCCATCCATCCATCCATCCAAAAGTAATTAGCACTAATCAATATGTAACCGTTGTTCCAATAAATTACTGTTCACTGAAACGTACATTGTATTCTATGATGCTTTGGTAAATTAAAACGTTTTCGAAAATAATTTTTGAAACGCACAAAAAATTAATATAAACAAAAATATGTACTATTACACCCGTGGACACAAAAGCGTTCAAACTTTGATGAGCTTCATTTCATTCTGACTTGAAACATCATTCGATATATCCTAACATCCTTTCAGTCAACTGCCAGACAGAAATAAATTCAAAACACAAGGTGGTGTACATTTCATTGCTGACTCCTGCACTGGCCAATCAAAATACATCTCAAATGTCAATCAGAAAGTATTTTCCAAAATAAGACCAATCAATTGCTTGATCTAGTTTTAGAATTCTTTGAAGAATGACATTTGCTTGTCAAACTTGATGCAAAGATATTCATTGAAAGTTATTTCATAGGAGTTTGAACGGTTTTGTGCCCACGTGGGTGTGGGTGTGTTACGTCGCTTTCAACAATTTTTCAGTCATATCACGACGGTGTCTGGTTGCGACAGGGAGCTCAATGCTCACTTTTATAGTGCTGCCTCACTGAAGTATCATGTCCCAGACACATTACATGATACCACACCCAGTCACATTATCCTGACACTGGGTCGACTATTCCTAGCTCTACCCCGTAAATCTGAGTGTCAAGCGAGGAGCAGCTAGTACCATTCTTAACGACTTTGGTATGTCGCGGCCCGGGATCGAACCTTCGACCTCCCGTTCCCCGGAGCGGACACTCTACCAACTGAACTATCGGGGTCGGTGTGTCCACAGGTGTAGTAACTGTTCTGTGGAAGTGTTACTTTCATAATCATGTGAAAACACAGATGATGATTCTCAGCAGAGCGACTGCTACTCGAAGATAATGTAGTCGCTTTTTCTAGTCGCATTACTTGGCTGTCTTTACGCGCATTCGGCTTAGCCGGCCAATTTTACCTGTGCAACGAGTGCGGCCCCCGCCCATCGGGGTTTGAAGAAATAGATGGGCTGCATTATGCTTCCACGCAGAGCTAAAACCGACCCTCACACGAATACTGGTAAACCGCTTAGAGGACCATAGCCTGCTCAGGTAAAGCGGTGTGAGTCGGCCCGTCCATGCTTATAAACCCTGTTGGTGTCATTAGGCGGCAGGGCTTGAGTTGTCATTTCATCTCAATGTGCGGTAAAAGTCCCATAAAACATTAAACCTCTAATCAAATAAACAAACAAAGAAACGCTCATTTGAAGAATATAAACTGGACAATATTAAGGGGAATGGGAACACCTAGCATATTTGTCCGCCATTTTTCAAGGGGAAACAACTTTCGGAATTTTCTGTTTGCTTTTAAATAAGCTCTTTTCCACAGAAAAAGGGGTCAACTCTTAAAGGAAAGAATTTGCTCCTTCGGAGCAAATTCTTTCCTTTAAAAGTTGACCCCTATTGACATGGGAGACAAAAATACTTTTGAAATAGTTACCTCCCCTGATGGTGTTCCCATTCCCCTTAAGGGTAGTTTTTCATGGGACAGCTCATACTTAGTTCTGATTACACAGGTACACGCGAGTATTTTTAATGGTTTATGTTAAACGGAGGATCGTAAACGAATGGTCATTTCATATAACAGTTTTGAAATGATCCGCTTGCGAGTTTTATAAAGTTCTTACGAAATGACCATGAGTGTAAGATTTTGTTTATCACAACGATTTTATTGCCGAAAAAGTTCAACATTACAAATCTTGCCCATATGATTTTATGGCACGATGTTATCTACTACCTAACAGCAAGACGCATTTCTCTCAAAACATGTGAAAATGATGTCTAACATGCACCAATTGTTTTTTTTTTCTCTCTCTCTCTATCTTTCCTTTACTTCAGATGAAATTATAACCAAACAGTGTGTTCCTCGGATCGGGACCTTCATTCTTGGATTCAAAATTGTTGGAGACAGTGATTGGTGTGGCTTTTTGAACTTCAGACCTAAAGCGGCTGTAAATATATTAAATTAAATTATTTGTTTTAATCTTTGCGATGTTACAATGTTTGTTGTAGATAATAGTTGGTGTGGTTAAATAAACTTCATAATCAAAACGGCTGTAAACATTGCCCCCCCCCCCCTCCACAACCCCCTCTCCACCCCCATCACCAATTAATTATTTTCCGCTCTTTCCGTTAAGGACAGAAGACAAGCAAGCTACAAGAAAGCTATCCATAGTTTTAGCTTGGGATAAAAATTCTGTTCTTACACTTGTGTTCTTACCCAAAATCAAATATATTCTCGCCTGTTTGATATATGCACTGGTTGAATATGACCTCATATGCGCCGTCGTTAAGGCTTGCGTCACAGCACGTTACGTGGCGTCACTAAACATCACTGTTGTGTCATCACAACATGGCGGACGTCGGCAACCGAAGTGACTGCAGTAGGCCAATTAAAACCCACGCTCAGAAATGGAAGGTATGCAAGAAAAAGAATCCTATATTGGTGTGAGGGGTGGAAGGAAAAATCCGTCCCGAGGGATCACTGCCCGGGCCGGACAGTGAATCTCGGGACGGATTTTTTTCTATCCACCCCTCACACCCACCATTTAAGATGCTTAAATTAAATCCGATCAGCGAGCATCAGAGAGCTGATCAGACTGCAAGGATGCGCATGCTGATTTGCACCTTTTTTCAAAGGCCCAAAACCTTGTTTTCACATGTCCACGCTTATTTACATGTATGTGATCATTACTGCTGTGGTTGATATCAGGGTTTTAAATCATGTAAACAATGAACACCACTCCAAACCCCACTTGATAGAGAGAAAACTGAGATTTGCGGGGGTAAACATTATTTGTCTTATTTCTGCTCAGTGAGGGAGTTCTAACGAGCAGCCAAAGCCTATGTTTGGAGAAAAAATAAGCCAAATATAAATTACATTTTCATCAGAAAACTGAGGAATGGAATAAATAGAGATTATTTGTTTTGTTTGATCGATTACGGTGAAATAATTCACAAGTGTTCTCAGGCTCCCCGAGTAAAAAACAAGTGAGCGATAGCGAGTGAGATTTTTTACAAGAAAGCCTTAGAACACGAGTTAATTATTTCTCCGTCACGGTAATCAATCAAAACAACAAAATAAACTGTTTATTACATTTCCATTCATGTTTTAAATTTCAATTTTCAAATTCATCCATTCCGACTTTCCAACCAAAATAGTTCAAATCAGAGCATCGTGGTTAAGTTTGAACATCAGTCGCCATCTTGTTTTCATTTCAATGCAAAAATTATCCTGTGCTTGAAATACAGATGCAACAATGTCATGAAAGTAGAACTGTATTTTCAAGAAAAAATACTTTATCTTCGTGTTGCAAGTCTTTCCTCAAAAACGTCAAATGGACGCGAAAATTGAAGTCTGATTTTTATGATTTTATCAGATTTTCTGCTAAACGTCAACTATTGTTATTGTTGTTACCAACGACGTCAGCAACGTCGCATAGCAATTATGACGTCAAAAGTTTCGAAATGAAATAATTCACCAAGTGAATTATAGGTTTTATAATTCACTGAGAAATCTCAGTAAATCACTACTGAAAATGTAATAATGGACTATATCACACGGATGTTATCGTCTCACCAAAAGCTAAAACAGTAATATGAGAGCTTGGTATAAAGTATCATCCTGAAGGTATCAGTCTCGTTAAAAAGACAAGTGACGATACGTTAAATGAGAATACCAGTTTCGTGTCTTCGGATATCAAGTTCATCAGGCAAGGCTTCGGAACGCTTGTAGAATCGCGAGGCTTGCCGAGCGATTCTACATGCGTTCTCGAAGCTGAGCCTGATAAATTTGAAATCAAATGACACGAATCTGGTATTCTATTATCAGTTAAACCCATTGTACACCTTTACATTTATTGCCGATTTTTCCAGCAGTCCAGTTCATAGAAGGGCAATGTTCCGTTGACCTGATAAAGCCCACTTGTCCTGAGATAGCATATCTTTATCAAGCCAATGTGTTTCAATGCAATTAATATAGAGGGTGACTGATAATATTTGCACCTCGGTTACTGAAAAACAACCTGTAAGTAAAAGTATCATGAAATAATGTTCTCGTAAAATAGATTAGAAAGAAAGTACCAGTCACTGATTAACGATCGACTCGAAATTAGAGAAATAGTCTTGAAAGGTCGATAAAATGAAAACAAACAAAAGGGCCAAGATGGCCCTTAATCGCTCATCTGATTTCATGATGTCATATAGCTTCTGAAAGTCATGTGGATAGCTGACAACCATTTTAATGCATGGAGTATAATATTTGAAATAGATAGACAGTCACCGGGCAACATTTTTTGCACTGGCCTAATAATATAATTCGGGATAGGTCGCCATTTAAATAAATATTTTACTACTTCTAAGCCTTCCGGTTTTTTTTTCTGCATTAAACGTAATTATCATATGACGTCGCGTCTGAGAGTGTAATAACGTCATGTATTATTTTCGATAATCCACTAGTGGATTAAATATGCAAATTAGCTAGATACGTCCCGTAACGTTACATGTACGACGTCCTTAATGACGTCGCGTTTACTAACGGCGGAATGTTGACATTTTTGTAAACAATCGTGAATAAAATCGCTTTTAATGCCATATGATAAATAGAATCTTGCAATCGTGCTCATGTATTATTAAATTTATTAAACTCGTTGAGAAAAAGGGATAAAATGCTCGGCAAAGCCTCGCATTTTATCCCTTTTCCTCAACTCGTTTAATAAATTCAATAATACATGAGCACTCATGTAAGATCCTCTATTTATTTTGGCAGAAGGTCACTTACATTGTGTAGGCAACCTTCCCATTAATTTTGAATGAAACTGAACGAGAGGAATAGCATTTAGGGGATAACTGTATTCAAAATTGTCATTTGGGGAGGTAAATCGGTGGTTTTACGGTCGGAAATTTCGTTTTACGGCGACGCGTCAGCGGAGCCGTAAAACGGAATTTGCGACCGTAAAACCACCGATTTACCTCCCCAAATGACAATTTTCAACACAGTTATCCCCATTCTAATGCACTTATTCGGTTGTTTTGTTAAAAATTGTACTATTTTGCACAAAGCGGCAGGCGTTGTCAGCTGCGTAAAACCAAATGTCAGCCAATGAAAAACGACGTTACGTGGTGACGTCAGATTTCCGACAGTATATCTTGGAATATACTGTCGCAAATTTTTGACTTTATCCAATCAGACGTCGCGTTACATACGTAAGTGCATTAGAATTCTGTTTTTAGCTCTGGCTGCCACCTTATTCATTGGAGCAGAACTGATAGACGGTCTCCTGTATTTCTTTTTTAAGCTCTGGCCGCCATCTTGTTCATGCGAGCAGAATTGTGCAGTGATTTCTGTAGAGGGTCATCCTAAAGCAAAATTGCTATGCAGTTTGAATGAAACTGGACCAAAGGTGCAGGAGAAGTTGTTGTTTTTTAGCTCTGGGTGCCACCTTGTTCATTGGAGCAGAACCTTTCTAGCTAGTTTGATAGAGGGTCTCCTAAGAAATATTCCTTTGAAGTTTAAATTTAATTACACCAAAGATGTAGAGGAAGATTTCATTGAAAGTTTTTTTTTTCTGTTTCTAGCTCTGGTGACCATTTTGTTAATCTAAGCTATTTTGGTAAATGACCTAAAGCATCATTCCTATAAAGTTTGATTGAGATTGGCCCAGGGGTATAGGAGTTGTTTGTTTCTATATTAAGCTCTGGCGGGCATTTTATTCATTGAAGCTGGACTATTTTAGCTATTTTCGCAGGAAGCCATCTAAGCAACTTTCCATTGAAGTGAAACTGGCCCTAGCGTTTAGGAGTCTGCATTTAAAGCAAATTGTAGACGTTTTTCTATTTTCAGCTCTGGTGGACATTTTGCTAACCAGAGCAGATCCGTTTATGTTATTTTGGTAGAGGGCCACCTGAGCAACATTTCGATGGTGTTTGAATGAAACTGGCACAAAGGTATTCAAGTAGTTGTTGTTTAAAATGATTTCTATTTTTAGCACCGGTGGCCATCTTGTTCATCAAAGCGGAACCATTCTAGCTTGTTTGGTAGACGGTCACCTAAATATGTTCTAGAAAGGGTAATCCTTAGGAAGCAAGGAATACACCACAGTACTGGAAAATATGGAGTGTACATGTTTTCTGGGCCAGACTAGCTAGTTTCGGCCATTTAGGCCTCACCAGTGACCCTCAAATATTTTTAAACTTCCACAATGGACTCAACGATCCCAAAGGACAAGAAAATATAAACTACACTATGATGTAGGGCAGGGAGACTTTTACGGAGACTTTTTATTGGAGTCTAACTGTTGGTTTTCTTTTGCTCCAGCATTTCTGTTGTTTCTTGCTGTTGTTTCATCTCTGTGGTTGTTTGATTTTTGTGTTCACGGAGATGTTGCACCGATGAGTAAGGAGGCCTTCATACGGACTGAACAAATTATTTGCCTTTATCACGACGGAATTAAGGGCGAGGATTGTGGCCACGTAAAATCGATTTAAGCCCCCCCCCTCCCCCCCCCCCAGTGGAATTCGTTTCCGTTGACCGTTCCAAGGCGGTTCTTCTGTCGCGGTTTATTTTAGTATGGTTTGTCTTTGGTTGTTTGTGTCGCTTATACTATTTTATTTTGGATAGCCTTCTGGCTATTTTGTGGGAAAGTAACTGTCCTTTTGGCTTTCCGCTGTTGGTGTTTCCGTTGGGGTCTGTTGCTTCAAGTTTGTGTTTCTTTCCCTTTGGTGTCTCTGATCTGAGCTTTGGGTTAATTGTATCGATTCCTGATCATTGCCTCTACTTCTATTTTACGACCACCACACATTCCCAGACACCAGCTGTAAGTCGGATTGAAATTAGCCCAGGGGTGTAGGAAAAAGGAGGAGTTGTCGTTTAGAGATTTTTCTTTTTTAGCTATGGTGGCAAATTAATCTTCTTCACTGGAGCAAAACGATTACAGCTATTTTAGTAGGGAGCCACATAGGCAACATTCATTCAAGTTTGAATCAAATTGGTCCAAGGGTTTAGAAGAAGTTCAATTAGTTGTTATTTAAAGCAAATCGTTGACTTTTTCTATTTTAGCTCTGGCCACCAAATTGCTCATCAGAGCGGAACCATTTAGCTAGTGTGTCACTTAAGCAAAATTCCTGTGAAGTGTGAATGAAATTGACCCCAGGGTATAGAAGGCATGTATTGCAAGACAACTCTTGAACAGAAATGTATTGGCAGATGTCAGTTTGTGCATATTCTAGCGGAACATCCGATTCATATGTCTAAATCAATCTTTCAGCTCAATAGCTTGCAGATACATGTACCCAGAAGTTGGTATAGTTATATTTTGACCAAGTGTATAATCGTTTGTGGTTTTCGATGACCAATAAAAATTGTGTCACTGTATAATCAAGTTCATGTAGAGCCGAAGTCTTTTTGTGTCCAAAACAAAACCTTTAACTGCTCATTAAATATATAAACAAATGTTACCATATATAGTTTTATTATAAAATTCATAATTAACATGTACAGAGTACATGTATATAGAAAAATGACCAATTTCTATACGATAAATACATTTTCCAAACACCTTTCCGCATTTTAAATCCATAACCATATCATTAGGAATATTTTTATAAATGTATGTCTGTTTCATCTACCAATCTCAATCGACCATCGGTCACTTGTATAAACCGATTCGATGACAGGATCTGAGCAAACTCCAATCAATACGTTCCTCACACGTTAGTGCTGTAAAATACGTCATTGGCTGCACTGTGTACATCTCTTTTGGTTTAAACATATTTTATTTCATAAACTCATAATACAATTTTACATATAAAGGTACCATATTAAAAACAGAGTTTACAAATTGGGATTCGGAAAAGAAATTATTCAAATCTCTTTTGGCTTACATGTAATATTTTATCTAGTCTTATAAACTTAATGAGACATATTAAAATGTAGATTCTGAATCACAAGTTTCACGGTATCTTTCAGCGACCTAAAGCATATATAAGCGCATTCAGTATTCTGCTGATGTCTTCTTGACTACAAGCAATGTCGCAAAAAAGGTCGGTTTTACGGTCACAAATTTCGTTTTACGTAAAAAGAAATTTTCGACCGTAAAACCTCCGATTTACCTCCCCAAACGACAATTTTGAACAGAGTTATCCCCTAAATCAGTGCTTTAGTGCTTCGATTTCACATCTTACCTTTCTTACCACTGTTTATTCAATATTTCAGGTTCCAATGTTCTCAAATCCAACGGACGTTCTCAGAATAGGAGTAATGAATTTCATGGGTATAGTCGACATCTTTGAGGTCACTTTTGCTAATGATCAGTGTGCTACATATGTTTGTCCAACTGTAACCTGCACAAATGATCCTCTGCAGAGCTTTACGTTTGCCTCAGGTAGATTCAAGTTTTCTTTTTGAAAACAATACTGGATGTAATGAGTTTATGTCCATCACGAAAACACGCCTATATAAGTTTGACCCCCTCGAACTCCACTTTTATTTAGTATAACTGGGTTTGCAAGGGTAAACCTTATTTTTCTTATTTCTGCTCTAAAATATAGATTGTGGGTACTCATTAGAACCGCCTCATCGACACGGTTCTAACGAGTACCCACAATCTATATTTTGAGTCGTTGAGACGGTTCTAACGAGTACCCACAATCTATATTTTGAGCAGAAATAAGACAAATATCACAATTTTTCAGCATAAAATTGTCATTTTTCGGCCATAAAGATTACAAGGTTTATGTAAAGGCGTGTTTTCGTATTGGTACTGTCATGACGTATACATAACTGGCAAATCAGTCCATAAGTAGAATGTGCTTATGCAGAATGGGAAATTATATATTTAAGCCGTGTTTATAATTTACACCTGGGTGCAAATATACACCGGGGGTGTAAGTTAACACAGGGGGTGTATTTTTGGTCCTGTAAACGGTGTTTAAAGGAAATACACCCGCGTGCAAATTTGCACCCCGGAGTAAATTTGCTCCAAGTTCCGAGGTGGTGCAAATATTTTTACACGGGGGTGCAAATTTGCACAGGGGTGTAATTTTGACATGTGAACCCAAAGGTTTTTTCGTTTAGTAAGTTTGGTTAAATTTCCGACTTTTTACTATGCAACCCGAATCAGATAATTCCTTATGCAAACAAACAGTGAACAGGTATCGGTGGTCGCATACGCCCTGCATAATCACAAGTATCATCCTTTATGATTAACATAGTCAGTTATTGGAACATGTGTGTCATTGATCGCACCACCGCAGTTTGGGAATCCGAACTTGACGGTAAAACCGTTGACGACTTCATGTAACTTATGCCCGTCTGGAAATTTAACGTAATCGTCAAAAAGTTTATCCACAATCACGGAACAGACTGTCCTGACACACTGAAGAAACAGTCGACTTTGCTATATATGCCGAATAGGTTCCCGATCTGTCTGTATTCGGAGGTCCCTGCAAGGTAATATAAAGCCACTGCTACTTGCAGTTCGATGGAGAGAGCGCATCATGCTGAAGATGAATGCGAAGCCTGTCGCATATCATCTGAAAATCTGAAATCCTCCCGCCACTGTTCGTCAATGTATGTCCGCCAATAGCACAATATTGTTCCGCCAGTCCCGACGTCGCGGCTTTGTCCACATTGTCCGTTCCTTGCTTAGAACAGCTGCTGCAGCAGCCATCCCAACTGTTGTTTGCATGACCCGGGTTCTTTTTTGTCGTATACGCGCCAAATTATACATCTTTACATGGCAACTGTCCATACAAAACTGAATGATTTATGTTAAATTTACACTGAACTCATATGACACCCGGCCCGGGCAATGCGGTGCGAATCGGCCCGTCTATGCTTATAAACCCTATTGGTTTCATTGGGCGGCAGGGCTTGAGATGTCATTTCATCTGAATGTCGGGTAAAGGTCCCAAAAAGTTGGAGGCAACGTCTCCAAAATGACCTTTACAGTGTTGACTGGAACGTTAAAGATCAAATTAAACAAACAAATATATGACATCCGGTCGATTTTAATTGACATATGAACGCAACACAAGGGTGGCAAGGGTCGGTGGTCGCATACGCCCTGCATAATCACAAGTATCATCCTTTATGATTAACATAGTCAATTATTGGAACATGTGTGCCATTGATCGCACCACCGCAGTTTGGGAATCCGAACTTGACGGTAAAACCGTTGACGACTCCATGTAACTTATGCCCCTCTGGAAATTTAACGTAATCGTCAAAAAGTTTATCCACAATCACGGAACAGACTGTCCTGACACACTGAAGAAACAGTCGACTTTGCTATATATGCCGAATAGGTTCCCGATCTGTCTGTATTCGGAGGTCCCTGCAAGGTAATATAAAGCCACTGCTACTTGCAGTTCGATGGAGAGAGCGCATCATGCTGAAGATGAATGCGAAGCCTGTCGCATATCATCTGAAAATCTGAAATCCTCCCGCCACTGTTCGTCAATGTATGTCCGCCAATAGCACAATATTGTTCCGCCAGTCCCGACGTCGCGGCTTTGTCCACATTGTCCGTTCCTTGCTTAGAACAGCTGCTGCAGCAGCCATCCCAACTGTTGTTTGCATGACCCGGGTTCTTTTTTGTCGTATACGCGCCAAATTATACATCTTTACATGGCAACTGTCCATACAAAACTGAATGATTTATGTTAAATTTACACTGAACTCATATGACACCCGGCCCGGGCAATGCGGTGCGAATCGGCCCGTCTATGCTTATAAACCCTATTGGTTTCATTGGGCGGCAGGGCTTGAGATGTCATTTCATCTGAATGTCGGGTAAAAGTCCGACAAAATTGGAAGCAACGTCTCCAAAATGACCTTTACAGTGTTGACTGGAGCGTTAAACATCAAATCAAACAAACAAACAAATATATGACATCCGGTCGATTTTAATTGACATATGAACGCAACACAAGGGGGTGCAAATTTACGCAGGGGTGTAAATTTACACCCGGATGCAAATTTACACTGGGGTGTAAATGCTGCATATAAACACGGCTTTAGAAACGTACCTTTAGATTTGCCCGTGCGCGTGCATGTGTGCGCGCGCTTTCATGTAACAAAACGTTTTTATTCCTTCTGGGGTATTGTATCATTCCCTTATTACTTTCCATACTGATTTTATTATGCACATATGTAGTGTGTTAATTTATATGTATTATGGGATTACGGTATTTTCAAAATTGTCATATGGGAAGTTAAATATGCGGTTTTACGGTCGAAAATTTCGTTTTACGACGATGCATCAGCGGAGCCATAAACCAGAATTTGGGACATTAAAATCGACGATTTACCTCCGATTCTAATTAACAACAGTATTGTTCTCATATTTCCACTTAACTATCGAATTACTAAATATTCATCATGGCGTTAGTAAACAAGGACCCATCGGATTTCATTCCGCTTTTTGGATTAAATAGAGCACAGCAGCTCACCTTTTCCTAACTCTGAGAGTTTACATCTGACCAGGCTGAAACTTGGTTGACAGGAAGACTATAAATATTCATTCAAGGTTACTGTTCGCGAACTTTGAACAGAGCTATTACTCTGTAAAGACTCTTTGAAATGACGAAATGTTTGGCCAATTGCTTTACAATTTTCATCAGATCAAGCTCAAAGTTGGTGGGTAGTACGATTATTATGGGATGGGCATGCCTTTTTGAGGTTACGATTCACAAAAATTGAAGAAAGTGATTATTGTATAAATATTCCTAGGAATCACTTGGGTTTTGTGAAATAGAAGTGAAGGCAATGATCAGGAATCGATACAAGTACCTCACACCTCTTATCCAAGGCACTAAATGGGAAGAAATGCCAATATAAAACAACATCACCACAATGAAATCGTTACAAGCAGAACGCCAAAATGACAATTATTTTCCCTCAAAGAGTCAAACGGCTATCCAAGATAAAAACGATTTTGACTATACTTACATGCAAAGACGAAATATACCAACAATAATCGGCCCCCGCCCATAGGGGCTTGAAGAAATATATGGGCTGCATGATGCTTCCATGCAGAGCTGAATCCGGCCCGCACAATATTACTGGCAAACCGCTTACAGGATCTAAGCCTGTCCAGGAACCGCGGTGCGAGGCGGACCGTCAATGCTAATAAACCCTATGTGATTTATTGGGCGACAGGTCTTGAGATGTCATTTCATCTCAATGTCGGGTAAAAGTCCCACAAAATTGGAAGCAACGTCTCCAAAATGACCTTTACAGTTTTGACGGGAACGTTAAACCTCAAATCAAATAAACAAATACCAATAATAATAAACCACAACAAGAGAGCCACATTGGAAAGTCCCTGGGGGGGTGTTAAATCGATTTTACGCGGCCACAATGCTCTCCCTATGTTCTGCAGTGGTTAGATAAATAAGTTGTTTAGTCCGCTTGAAGGATTTCTATCTCATCAGTACAATATCTTCGAGAACATAACAACAATACGGAGATGAATCTTGGTAGATACTGAAGTAAAGTGGTTTATCATAAGACGTCGCGTCTGAGAGTGTAATAACGCCATGTAATATTTTCGATAATCCACTAGTGGATTAAATATGCAAATTAGCTATATACGTCCCGTAACGTTACATGTACGACGTCCTCAACGACGTCGCGTTTACTTATGGCGGAATATTGACATTTTTGCAAACAATCGCGAATAAAATGCATTTTAAATGTCATATGATAAATAGAATCTTGCATTCGTGCTCGTGTAATATTAAATATTAAATATTTGCAATATTAAACTCGTTGAAGGAAAGGGATAAAATGCTCGGCAAAGCCTCGCATTTTATCCCTTTTCCACAACTCGTTTAATAAATTCAATAATACATGATCACTCATGTAAGATCCTCTATATACGCTTGAAATAAATGTAACTTACTGTATCTGAGTGCAAAAATCCTCTAATCCATGTAGGGCGCTTGACGTTTCTTTCAATTGTACCAAAGGTCTGCATTACAGTTTGGTAGACTGAAGCGCATCCTGATTACAGACACAGGTTTCTCAGCCACGACGGAACCAATGGTGAGGATTCTGGTCATGTGAAATCGATACAAGCCCCCACCCCTGATGGGGGCTTTTAACTGACCGTTCCGGGGCGGCCCTTCTGTTGCGATTTATTATTGTTATGGTTTGTCTTTGCAAGTGTGCGTTGCTGCTAACTATTTATTTTAACTATTTGATGGAAAGTAATTATAGGTTATTGACTTTATATTGTGAAATATTCGGCACGAGTTGATATGGCGAAGGACACACGAGCTTGCGAGTGCGTCTTCGCCATATGAACGAGTGCCGAATATTTCACATTATAAAGTCAATAACATTTTAATTATATACCAAAAATTTCAAAAGTCGGTTAGAATTCAGGATTGCCTGGTATGAATTTCTAAACGTAAAATCAGATTATACATCTTTGAGTGGTTTTAAATGGGAAATAATGAAGGTCGTTAAGTGTCTCCCTAAACGTTGAACAACCACGCCCAACGGCGCCAAAGTGAAGCCGGCATTAACGTTGGTGAATGTGACGTCATTAAAAACATTGACGTTCCCAACACAGGACGCCATTTTTTCCGAAGCGTCGGTTATATTTCTTTCAAAATAATCCTGATTTCTTAGAAGAAAGTATTTTTTGGGGGGGTTTTACGACCCTTTTAAGATTATTTCACTCATATCGAGCCGATCGTTAATCATAGGTGAGCGAAAACCGGAGTACCCGGAGAAAAACCACCTGACCTTCCGTTGCAGAACTTGGCGTCTCACACGTGACCCGAGCGAGGCTCGAACCCACGGCGGTGAGAGTCCTAATGACTAAGAGTCAGCGCTCTTATCCATTAGGCCACGGAGGCCCGTCGAAGAAAGTATTGAAAATCTAAACAGATTGCAGGTAGGTCATATTTGACAGCATAAAATGCTGTTTATGCACTTTGTCAGAGCCTATATTCGTTTTGTTTTACGTTCTTTCAGTCGATACGCACGACAAGATGGCTGCCGATTTTTAGTATCGAAATGGACAAATTTGAAAGTAGCTCTATTGTGAACGTGACTGCTTATCTACCGGCAATATAAACTTGACTACGGGCAATATGGTAAAATATTGACCGGTAACTTCTGTACAAAGTAAACGGGACATTTTCTGGGTATATAATAATTGTATTTTTCCCTTTCATGTCTTGGATAGGAAGTGTGAGGTAAATGTATCGATTCCTGTTCACTGCATTCACTTCTATTTTGTCAGTTCTAATGTTCCCATTTTTAAGCCCTTACAGCAATACCTAATATACGATGTGCACCATCTAAGGGATGTTAAGTAATTATGCCTGCCTGAAGTCTCTATTTGTGGGAAATTTTATGATTTCAAATGTCGTTTTAACTTTTTATTGTCCATTACGAGAACAAGTCCGTGAAATGAAAAAAACCAAAAAAACTAAACCTTACTTTATATAGAGAAAACTGGGGTTTAAGGGGGAATATATTATTTGTCTTATTTCTGTTCCAAGACATAGGTTGTGAGAACTCAATGAGGCGGTTCTAACGAGTACCCACAACCTATGTTTGCAGTATAAATGAGAAATTACCACGGATTTTCATCAGAAAAGTAGCAATTTTGCAAATGTGAAAAAATGGTGTGTTAGCTAATGAGTGATCAAATTATTGTCTTTTAAACTATTTGGGAAAATGATACAAGGCTACTTTGCATTAATCTGTTGTAATAAAATGAATAAATACAATAATAAACAAGAGGGCATTAATGGCCCTGGGTCGCTCACCTGATACTTATTATACAAATAAAAAGGTAGGTAATATAAGGTGGGGTGCATGGTTTGTGAAATTATTTCAAAATATGTCTAGCTGTTAAGGAGTAGAATTCATTTTAAAGATTGTATATATTTTAGTTCTGGTGAATACCATGTTCAGTGGAGCGAAAGGATTTTGAGCAGTTTTGTTAGAGGGTCACCAATGTAACATTCCTTTGTAATATTTTTTTCTTTTTGAGGATGAAGTCTTTTAAATGTTCCCATATACAATACGGAGATGAATTATATGTCACTATCTGAGCAGCTTGTTGCAGCAAAAACCAGCTCTTACCCCGCTAGGTTTTGACTCCCCTAGTGGCCTATCATCCGCAGAGTCTGGTTTCAGTTTGGCTTTTTACTAAAAGATCAACTCAAATTCCTTGGCCGTCTGTATGCCATTATTGGTTTTTGGGGAAATACCTTCTTCAGACGTTTGGACGAGTCACTGATAGACCAATGTTCATTGACGGTGTCCTTGACTTTGGGTAAGCCAGGATAGTACGTCATGACAAACGGCATCGTGGTACGAGGACTGTTCAAATATGAATGCAACTAAGCACATAAAAATGATTCCGTGGTAGATTTCGACGAAAACTTTAGTTTGTCCCCTCAAAGTATTCCCCTTTAACAGATATAAAAACTTTCAGTCTTCTGATCCAATCATTCAATGCATTTTGGTAGTCTTTTCGAGGTTTACTATGAAGGCACTGGAGTATTGCAGAACCGAGGTGTTTGCGCTGTACAAATTTTCGACCAGAAAGGTATTTTTTTAGCCGCGGGAACAAAACAAAGTCACACGGGGCAAGGTCAGGGGAATACGGGGGTGAGGGAGTTCAACAACCTTTTCCCGTTTCAGATAGTCTTGCACAATGAACGCCTTGTGCGATGACGCATTGTCATGTAGCAATCTGACATTGGCCAAACCAGTTGCGGGTCTTCGTTCTTTGAAATATTTCTTCAATTTTCGAAGAACTTTACTCTTGTAAAACTTCGCATTTACAGATTTGCCTTTAGGCACAGCAACCTGAATAGCAGGGCCCTGATTTGAAAAGAATATGGCATACATAACCTTCTTGACGCTCATGGTCCGCTTTGCAATGCATGGTCTTTTGCAATAATTTGTTCTCCATGTTTTGTTCTGAATCTTTCGTTTTTGCTAAAAAAAGTGAACCCATGTCTCGCCACCTGTGACGACATTAGCAAAAGACCGTGCATTGTAATTTGGAAACTCTTTAAGCAACTTCTTGGCGCACTGAACGCGTGTCTTTTTCTGCTCATCTGTCAACAGATGGGGAATCCATCTAGCACAGATCTTTGTCATTTTCAAATCCCGTTTCAAAATTAAATGAGCTGCTCCTAATGAGATGCCAACCATACTAGCTATTTGCCTAGTGGTGTATCGTGCATCGGTAGCAACTATTTCTTTCACTCTAGCAACCATCTTGGCAGATGTTGCTCTTTTCGGCCGACGATCATGTGGTGCATCTTCTGTTGAGCCTAGCCCACAGCTGAATCTCTTACACCAACGAAAAACTGTCGGAAAAGACATTTCATTATGCCCATAAACCGAACATAACTCATTAAAATTCCTTTGCACCGTATACCAAGAATACAACGATTCTTAATATAGGACCGTATTTCAACGGCGTACTCAGACCTTCTTCCAACCATGTTTTGTATTAGTATACAAGAGTAGACAGTGTTTATCGAACGATATACATGGCTACAGTGGACGGATTTTAACAATTTTGGTATCAATGTATAGGTAAAATGTTTTTCTATGCTGTGATATTTATTTCCAGGTGACTTTCGCATTAGTGCATGAGAAAACGTTCTACTTGCATTCATATTTGAACAGTCCTCGTATCTGATGTGTCCATCACGAAAACACGCCTATATAATTTTGACCCCTTGAACCCCACTTTTATATAGTAAAAGGGGGGGTTTCCGGGGGTATACCTTATTATACCCCCGCAAACGAAGTTTGAAGGGGGTATATAGGAGTCAGCTTGTCGTCTGTCGTCTGTCGTCTGTCGTCGGTCCGTTACAAAAATGTCCGTTACAAAAAACTTTAACATTGCTCATAACTTCCTTATTCTTTGACCGATTTCTTTAATATTCACACACCACACACCTTGCCACTAGTACTTAAGATTGATATACACAAACCTGACCTTGACCTTTACGTTGACCTTCCTCAAGGTCGTCTGTCGTCTGTCGTCGGTCCGTTACAAAAAATGTCCGTTACAAAAAACTTTAACATTGCTCATAACTTCCTTATTCTTTGACCGATTTCTTTAATATTCACACACCACACACCTTGCCACTAGTACTTAAGATTGATATACACAAACCTGACCTTGACCTTTACGTTGACCTTCCTCAAGGTCAAATACTTGTAAAAATTTGTCGGTAGCGGGGGTATAATTGGCGCCCGTTAGGCGGCAGCTCTAGTTTTTCTTATTTCTGCTCTAAATATAGATTGTGGGCACTCGTTAGTACTGCCTCGTACTGTTAGTACTGTTTTCATGAAATTTTCATTTTTTCGGCGATAAAGGTGGCTATGAATTTGTATAGGCGTGTTTGCGTAATGATTTTTCGACTTGTAGAGCAGCAAATCATTACTGTTCTTTGACCTCGCCTTCGAAATTGCACTTGCCACCTCTAGTGTTTTGTATCCGCGTCTTATAAGGTTAAAAGTTTAAAGAATTTAAAGTCAACTGTCACATCATAGAATACTTCATGAATATTGATGAGGCTGAAGTTGTTCACTCCGTTTGAGATATTTCAGACTTCAAGTTGCAATATCTCAGAAACTAATAAATATTGTCAATATGATCATTATGAGCAAATGTAATGATGATTGGACCAAAACTGTGGCCTCTAGTGTGTTCACATTGTTTTTTCTATATTTTGACCTACTGACCTACTTTCTGACCAGACATAACCCATCTCTTAACACGACCAAGATATTGCCAAGATGATCATTCTGAGCAAGTTTGTTGATGAATGAACAAAAACTGTGGCCTCTAGAGTGTTCGCAGTGTTTTTTTTTTCTACGATTTGACCTACTGACCTTCTTTCTGACCTGACATGACAGATATTGTCATGATCATTCTTAGAAAGTTTGATGATGATCGAACCAAAACTGTGACCTCTTGAATGTTCAAAAATATTTTCGATGATTTGACAAACTGACCTACTTTTGACCCGACATGACTTATATTCAAACATGACCGAGATATTGTCAAGATGATCATTCTGAGCAAGTTTGATGGTGATTGGACCAACACTATGGCCTCTAGAGTGTTCACAAGGTTATTCTATAATTTGACATACTTACCTACGTTCTGACCTGAGATGATCCATATTCTAACTTGACCGAGACATTGTCATGGTGATCATTCTGAGAACGTTTGATGATGATCGCACCAAAACCCGACCTCTTTAATGTTCACAATGTTTTCCTATTATTTGATATACTGATGTACTTTTTGACCCAATATGACCCATATTCAAACTTGGCCTAGATAGTGTCAAGATGATCATTCTGAGCAAGTTTGATGAAGATGGAATCAAAACTGTTTTTAGCTCACCTGTCACGTAGTGACAAGGTGAGCTTTTGTGATCACTTTTTGTCCGTCGTCCGTCGTGCGTGCGTGCGTCCGTGCGTGCGTCCGTGCGTCCGTCCGTGCGTGCGTCCGTAAACAATTTCAAATAAGTATATCTCTAATACCCCACGGCCAATCTTGATCAAATTTCATGAGAAGCATCATCAGGTAAGGGGAAAGGCTGCATAAGGTTTTTGGGCTGATCAGATTGGAATTCTGGTTGCCATGGCAACATATAGCTCCCATAGACTTACAATGGGAAAAAATTAAAATATCTTCTTCTCTGAAACCAAAGGGCCCAGAGCTTAGATATTTAGCATGTATTAACGGCCAGTGGTCACCTACATAATTCCAGCCAATCATGCCCCTGGGGTCCAAATTGGCCACGCCCGGGGGCCCCTTCGCTCCAATAGGCTCATAATGGAACAAAAAGCTTCAAAACTCTTCTTCTCAGAAACCAAAGGGCCCAGAGCTTAGATATTTAGCATGTAGCAATGGCAAGTGGTCACCTACATAATTCCTGCCAATCATGCCCCTTGGGTCCAAACGGGCCACACCCCGGGGCCCTTTAGCTCCTATAGACTCATAATGGAAAAAAGCTTCAAAAATCTTCCTCTCTGAAACCAAAGGGCCCAGAGCTGAGATATTTGGCATGTAGCAACGGCAAGTGGTCACCTACATAATTCCTGCCAATCATGCCCCTGGAGTCCAAATTGGCCACACCCCGGGGGCCCTTAGCTCCCATAGACTCATAATGGAAAAAACCTTCAAAAATCTTCTTCTCTGAAACCACAGGGCCCAGAGCTTAGATATTTAACATGTAGCAATGGCCAGTGGTCACCTACATAATTCCTGCCAATCATGCCCCTGGGTTCCAAATTGGCGACGCCCCGGGGCCCCTTCGCTCCCATAGACTCATAATGGAACAAAAAGCTTCAAAAATCTTCTTCTCGGAAACCACAGGGCCCAGAGCTTAGATATTTAGCATGTAGCAACGGCAAGTGGTCACCTAAATAATTCCTGCCAATCATGCCCCTGGGGTCCAAACGGGCCACGCCCCGGGGCCCTTTAGCTCCTATAGACTCATAATGGAAAAAAGCTTCAAAAATCTTCTTCTCTGAAACCACAGGGCCTAGTGCTGAGGTATTTGGCATGTTGCAACGGCAAGTGGTCACCTACATAAATCCTGCCAATCATGCCCCTAGGGTCCAAATGGGCCACGCCCCGGGGCCCCTTAGCTCCCATAGACTCATAATGGAAAAAAAGCTTCAAAAATCTTCCTCTCTGAAATCACAGGGCCCAGAGTTTAGATATTTAGCATGTAGCAACGGCAATTGGTCACCTAAATAATTCCTGCCAATCATGCCCCTGGGTTCCAAATGGGCCACACGCCGGGGCCCCTTTGCTCCCATAGACTCATAAGGGAAAAAAGCTTAAAAAATCTTTTTCTCTGAAACCACAGCGCCCAGAGCTTAGATATTTAGCAGGTAGCAACGGCAAGTGGTCACCTACATAAATCCTGCCAATCATGCCCCTAGGGTCCAAATGGGCCACGCCCTGGGGCCCCTTAGCTCACATAGACTCATAATGGGAAAAAAAGCTTCAAAAATCTTCTTCTCTGAAACCACAGGGCCCATAGCTTAGATATTTAGCATGTAGCAATGGCAAGTGGTCACCTACATAAATCCTGCCAATCATGCCCATGGGGTTTAAATGGGCCACGCCCCGGGGCCCCTTAGCTCCGATAGACTCGTAATGGAAAAAAAGCTTCAACAATCTTCTTCTCTGAAACCACAGGGCCCAGAGCTTAGTTATTCACCATGTAGCAATGACAAGTGATCACCTACATAAATCCTGCCAATCATGCCCCTGGGGTCCAAATGGGCCACACCCTAAGACCCCCTTAGCTCCCATAGACTCATAATGGAAAAAAAACTTCAAAAATCTTCTTCTCTGAAACCACAGGGCCCAGAGCTTAGATATTTAGCATGTAGCAACGGCAAGTGGTCACCTACATATTTCCTGCTAATCATGCCCCTTGGGTCCAAATAGGCTAGCCCCGGGGCCCCTTAGCTCCCATAGACTCATAATGGAAAAAAGCTTCAAAAATCTTCTTCTCAGAAACTGTGAAGCACAGAACTTAGATATTTAGTATCTAGCAACATAAAATAGCCAGCTACATAAATCCTGCTAACCCTGCCCCTGTGGTCAAAATTGGCCACGCCCGAGTTCATCACCTCCAATAAACTTATAATGGAAAAAACTTAAAAAATCTTCTCATATGAAACCATAAGGCCCAGAGCTTAGATTTTTAGTATGTAGCAACGTCAAGTGGCCACCTACATAAATCCTGCCAGTTATGCCCCTGGGATCCAAATTGGCCCCACCCCAGGGTTCTTTAGCTTCCATAGACTTACAACTGGAGAAACTTCAAAAATCTTCTTCTCTGAAACCACAGGGCCCTTATAATAAAAAAAACAAACAAAAGAAAAAAACTTAAAATGGGGAAAAAATCTTCAAAAATCTTCTTCTCTGAAACCATAAGTCCCAGAACTTAGGTATTTAGCATGTAGCAATGTTGAGTGGTCGCCTACATGAATCCTGCCAATCATGCCCCTGGGGTCCAAATCTTGTGGCCCCTTAACTCCAACAAACTTATAAAGGAAAAAAGCTTCAAACATCTACTTTGAAACCATGAAGTACAGACCTTAGATATTTAGTATATAGCAACACAAAATGGTCGCCTACATAAATCCTGCCAACCGTGCCCTTTGGGTCAAAATTGGCCAAGCCCCAGGGCTCATTAGCTTCTACAGACTTATACTGGAAAAAAACTTAAAAAAATCTTTTTCTCCAAAACCATAAGGCACAGATTTTGTTTGATTTGAGGTTTTACATCCCC
Organism: Lucinisca nassula; assembly: GCA_963580285.1. NCBI lineage: Eukaryota > Metazoa > Mollusca > Bivalvia > Lucinida > Lucinidae > Lucinisca > Lucinisca nassula. The sequence goes on from OY757022.1 coordinate 75,542,104, forward strand.
GACAACACTGAATAGGTCATTTTGGAGATGTCTCTTCCAATTTTGTGGGACTTTTACCAGACATTGAGATGAAAATACATCTCAAGCCCTGTCGCCCAATGAAACCAGTAGGGTTTATAAGCATGGACACCGCTTTGCCTGAGATTAGATATTTAGTATGTAGCAATGTCAAGTGGTCTCCTACACAAATGATTTTCTGGTACACAGGTGAGCGATATAGGGCCATTGGGCCCTCTTGTTCTATAATTTGACCTACCGGCCTGCTTTCTGACCCGACATGACCAATATTCAAACTGGACCGAGATATTATCCCGATCCTCAATTTGACAAAGATTAATGATGACTGGACTAAACCTGAGGCCTCTAGAGTGTTCAGAAGAAACGTTTACGCACGGACGACCGACTACAACGCTGGACATCTCACAGTCACAAATGCTCACTATGAACTTCGGTCAGGTGAGCTAAAAATAAAAACTTGGTTCTTCATTTTCTTCTGTTTATTATTTATTGCATGTATTTCTTAATCCCCCAATCCCCCACCGCGATGCGGAGCGGGGATTATAGAAATGGCCTTCATCTGTCTGTGTGTCAATCCGTCTGTCCGTCTGTCTCTTCGTAACATTTTCTTGTCCGCTCCGTATCTCCTGAACCCTTTGATAAATTTTTATTAAACTTTGGTCTAATATTCATAGATGAACCATGCCGACTCAAGATCAAGGTCAGATTTGAAGGTCTCGAGTTTAAAATTTTGGATTTTGAGTCCGTTCCCTATCTCCGATCCCTATCTTCATAACCCCACAAAGGATTCTCATTACACTTTGGTCAATTATCCCCCTCAGTGAGTTCATGTGCAGAGCCTATAAATGAACCATGCCGACCCCAGGTAAAGGTCACGATTGAAGGTCACGAGTTTAAAACTTTCAATTTTGTGTCCGTTCAATATCATTTTACCTTTTAAAGGATTTTAATCATTAAACTTTGGTCATACATCACCCTTAGTGATCTGATGTGCACAGACCATAAATGAACCATGCTGACTCAAGGTCACACTTGAAGGTCACGAATTTAAAACATTGAATATTGTGTCCGTTCCTTATCTCCTTTACCCCTCAAAGGATTTTCAATACACTTTGGTCACTTATGCAGAGGCCAATAAATGAATCATGCCGACTCCAGTTCAAGGTCACATTTCAAGGTCACGAGTTTGAAACTTTCAGTTTTGTGTCCGTTCAAAATCTCTTTTACGTTTCAAAGGATTTTCATTAAACTTTGGTCAAATATACCCCAGTCAGCTGACGTGCATATTCCATAAACAAACAATGTCGACTCAAGATAAAGGTCACAGCTGAATTTCACAAGCTTGAGCCTTGTTAATAAAGTGCGGCGGTGTCGATCCGGCTGTCCCTCAGACTGCATTCTTATTGCACGACCCGCAGAAAAAGCGACCGACTGAAGTCGGTTGATTTCTAAGAGTGCCCTAAAATCACCGTGTCATTCTGTCATTCGGTCATTCTGTCATTCTGTCAGTCTGTCAGTCTGTCAGTCTGTCTGTCCGTCCGTCACCCGTTTGTGAAAATTGGTGATAGTGACTTAACCGCTTGGAATATTTAAACAATTTTTGGCATACTGATAGATATCAATGATATCTAACCAATGAACTTGCGAAATATTACATTCAATTTAGTATAGCCTCGCCGAGACGAAAAATGTGAAAATTTTCGAACTGCTTCTCCTCGGAAACCGTTGGGCCGATTGAAGTCAAATTTCATATGGAGCCTCTATGGGATAGGGCTAACCAAAATTTGCTCATGGGGTCCAGGTCACATGACCAAAATGGCCGCCAAGCCATATATGGTCTGTCTGTCTGTCCGTCCGTAACCCGTTTGTGAAAATTGGTGATAGTGACTTAACCGCTTGGAATATTTAAACAATTTTAGGCATACTGATAGATATCAATGAGATCTAATCAATGAACTTGCGTAATATTACATTCCATTTAGTATAGCCTCACCGACGCGAAAAATGTGAAAATTTTCGAACTGCTTCTCCTCGGAAACCGTTGGGCCGATTGAAGTCAAATTTTATATGGAGCCTCTATGGGATGGGGCTAACCAAAATTTTCTCATGGGGTCCAGGTCACATGACCAAAATGGCCGCCAAGCCATATATGGTATGTCTGTTTGTCTGTCCGTAACCCGTTTGTGAAAATTGGTGATAGTGACTTAACCGCTTGGAATATTTAAACAATTTTTGGCATACTGATCTATATCAATGAGATCTAACCAATGAACTTGCGACATATTACATTCCATTTAGTATGGCCTCGCCGAGGCGAAAAATCCGTAACCGGTTTGTGAAAATTGGTGATAGTGACTTAACCGCTTGGAATATTTAAACAATTTTTGGCATACTGATAGATATCAATGAGATCTAACCAATGAACTTGCGAAATATTACATTCCATTTAGTATAGCCTCGCCGAGGCGAAAAATGTGAAAATTTTCGAACTGCTTCTCCTCGGAAACCGTTGGGCCAATTGAAGTCAAATTTCATATGGAGGCTCTATGGGATGGGGGAAACCAAACTTTGCTCATGGGGTCCAGGTCACATGACCAAAATGGCCGCCAAGCCATATATAGTCTGTCTGTCTGTCGGTCCGTAACCCGTTTGTGAAAATTGGTGAAAGTGACTTAACCGCTTGGAATATTTAAACAACTTTTGGCATACTGATAGATATCAATGAGATCTAACCAATGAATTTCCGAAATATTACATTCCTTTTAGTATAGCCTCGCCGAGTCGAAAAATGTGAAAATTTTCGAACTGCTTCTCCTCGGAAACCGTTGGGCCGATTGAAGTCAAATTTCATATGGAGCCTCTATGGGATGGGGGAAACCAAAATTTGCTCATGGGGTCCAGGTCCCATGACCAATATGGCCGCCAAGGCATATATGGTCTGTATGTCTGTCTGTCCGTCCGTAACCCCCGTTTGTGAAAATTGGTGATAGTGACTTAACCGCTTGGAATATTTAAACAATTTTAACCGCTTGGAATATTTAAACAATTTTTGGCATACTGATAGATATCAATGAGGTCTAACCAACGAACTTGCGAAATATTACATTCCATTTAGTATAGCCTCGCCGAGGCGAAAAATATGAAAATTTTCGAACTGCTTCTCCTCGGAAACCGTTGGGCCGATTGAAGTCAAATTTCATATGGAGCCTCTATGGGATGGGGCTAACCAACATTTTCTCATGGGGTCCAGCTCACATGACCAAAATGGCCGCCAAGCCATATATGGTCTGTCTGTCTGTCTGTCTGTCCGTCAGTAACCCGTTTGTGAAAATTGGTGATAGTGACTTAACCGCTTGGAATATTTAAACAATTTTTGGCATACTGATATATATCAATGAGATCTAACCAATGAACTTGCGAAATATTACATTCCATTTAGTATAGCCTCGCAGAGGCGAAAAATGTGAAAATTTTCGAACTGCTTCTCCTAGGAAACCATTGGGCCGATTGAAGTCAAATTTTATATGGAGCTTCTATTGGATGAGGTAAACCAAAATTTGCTCATGGGGTACAGGTCACATGACCAAAATGGCCGCCATGCCATATATGGTAAAAACCATTCAAAAATAGTCTTCTCCAGAACCACTGGGCAGATTTCCACGAAACTTGATAAATGGCATCTGGGACGTAGGCCCATCATAAATTGCTAAAATGGTGAACCTGGGTTGACCTTGACCTTCTTTGTGCCTAGGTCAAACTTTGACACATATGCTTTTGTATTTGAAAATGTGAGAATGCATTTTATCCTGCAAACGATTCAGAATACAGTACTAAAGTATAAGATATATTTTTGCTCCTTACGATAAGGCGCATTTATTGGAGGAACCGTTTTAGGTCCAGGTCACATGACCAAAATGGCCGCCATACCCATATATGGTAACACTTATAAAGCTAAAAGCATCCGGCGGGTCGTGCACTTCAGCTGAAGCACTGGTTTAAGTTATTATTTGTTTATTTATTTTTTAGTTGATATTATCTTATAGAGTTGTCTAAAAGGTTTTTGTATGTACAGATAGTACAAATAATTTTAATGAACTTTCTTTCGAAGAGACACTGTTTAGCTATGTTTTGAATATTATTTATACATGCCTTTGTACATCAGTTAAGCTGCTCTTGTTGCAGATGTGTTTATGCAAAGGTCTTGGTGTTGTCCCTCCCTTAAAGTTCAATTTTTTCAATATCTTTTTTTCTTAACTTTACGATAAAAGAAATAATGTTGATACCATAATTGTACAGAGTGTACATTGTGACTTTCAAAGGACTATATCTTGTGACTATGACTTCTACGTCAAAACTCATCGTTGGTTTAAATTTCATTTTGGTTGCTTCAAATACAACACAATGTACACAAATACAGCATTTTTAGGATCTGACAGTAAGCTTTGGCTTGCCATAAAGTCATCACCTGTTACTATGCCAAATCTCTGGTCTGCATGTTTCACTCAGGGGGCATTTAGGAACATGTGCAATCGAACATATGTTTTAAGTAAATACATTTATCTGAAAGGTGTACATCGTTTAACTTCCAATGGAGTCATTTAGGATAATTCAATAATCTTAGTCCAGCGGGACTGATATTTTCGAGGTTTTGATATTTTCTGTATTTCGAAAAGACCGAGTTTAAGATTAATTTGACCATATATTATATGTCCATGTACAAAATGGAAACATTTTGCTTAGTATTACCTAATCAAAGTACTGAAAGTACTGAGGAAAGTTGATTTATGAGGTATATTCACCATGATAAAATGGTAGTGGTAGATTAAACAGTTCTCTCAGTATCTTTTGACAAGGTTGAAAAAGGAGTTTAACCAGGTTCGACTAAGAAAAAAATTCCTGTTGCTTGTTATTGTCCTCGTGACAATCACTGGCCATTTGACTGGCGCCGACCCTGAACAAAATCCAGGTATTGGTTATTGATAGCACCCCTAAGATGTCAGAGCGGAACGTCAGAAGAAAATTCTGGACTGTGCTTGTTTGTTTGTTTGTATGTTTGTTTGCTTGTTTTGAGGTTTAACATTCCCGTCAACACTGACTATGTCATTTAGAGACGTTGCTTCAAATTTTGTGAGACTTTTACCCAACACTAAAATGAAATGACATAATTATCAAGCCTGTCGCGCAATGAAACCAAATAGGCTTGTGGCATGGACGGTCCGATTCGCACCACTTTGCCTGGGCAGGCTTAGATCCTCTAAGCGGTTTACCAGTACTCATGTGCGGTCGATTTCAGCTCGGCGTGAAAGTATCTTGCAGTCCGTCTATTTCTTCAAGTCCTGATGGGCGGGGGCAGTAGGACTGTGCTCGTGCATTTTGGCCATTGGCAAACAGAACCTTCATAATCAGACGCCACAAAATGCGGTGTCCGGTCAGATCTAATGTACCTGCTTAAACGAACAGTCTGATTCTCAGTTCATGACTATTCTCCAAACTTACATTCAGAGACGATCAATCCACCAGCTCTCTCAGCACTTTGATTAATTGAGTATTTACGCAAATACGCTGTTTATCTGGAGCACTGGACGGGAGTGAACTTTAAAACCTATTGCTTTCTTTCGGCGAGTCATGGGGCTCCAAAAAAGAAGTGTACATTGCTTTCGGAGACGTTACAGCAGAGCCCTTTAATTTCTACATTTTAAACAGTGGAGATGCTTCGACTTAGATTCGTCTTCCCAAGTGTCTATAAAACGAGTGCATATGCACCCAAAAATGCAAAGCTTCCTTTTATAACACTGAAGGGTCTGATTCGAGGTCAAAGAATGAGGTGGCTGATCAGTGGCTTCTGAATTTGCTTAACCAATATATGACAATGGAATCTTCCAACAAATAAGTTCGGAACAGGATTGTCAGATTTGTTTTCTTAAAGGTAGGTTTTGCAAGTTTTTTAGTAATCAATGCAGACTCAGATCAGACGCTAAGTTGTGCTGCGTCTGATCTGGGCCTACAATACTTACATGCCATAAAAAGTGACGCTAGTTATATATGGGCTAATGTCCAGTTCGGAAACCGAGGGGTGAAAGGGCAGGGACACGTGTGGAATCAAGTCCGCCTTTTCAAAGCTGGAAAAGTCCAGTTCGGCAACTGAGGGGTGAAAGGGAAGGAACACCTGTGGAATCAAGTCCGCATTCAGCGCAAATGTTAAGAGGCAAGTGCTTAATTTTGGACTATTTTATGCAGCGAACGAACAGCGGAAGTGTAGTAACGCGGTCCAGTACCGGAAGAAGAAATGCAATGACATATAAACTTGATACAAGTATCAACTTTCAACAAGTATCAACTTTCAAAAATGATAAGTAACTTAGAAGTGAAGGCAATAATCCACAATCGATGCGATTTCCTTACACCTCCCATCCAAGACAGCAAAGGGAAAGGAACTCCAACATTAAACAACTTCACCAGAATGAAAACACAGTTATTTACTCCCCTATTCCAGCATCCATAACCTCACCCCGAATAAAGAAACGGCCCACAACAAAGCTAGAAGCTATCGGTTGCAGAATTTAGTAGTAATAATACTGGTAGTGTCGTGAACGTTAACTTTCTTAAAGCATAAATTTGTCACTTCTCATAATTTGCACTCTTTCTCGATTTTAAGGTACCAACATGGTACAAATAGTAAACTTTGGAGCTCTACAATATGGTTTTTCATACACACTCGATATCACATGCTACTACAGCGCAGACTCTACGGGAAGCAATACTCAGACGGTTAACATGCGGTTTCTCGAAACGGCTCCGACAACTATATCCTCCATAACAACATCAACCCCGCATCCGACAACTACGACAACAAGTATACCGACGACACAAACAACTACAGCAGGTACAACGACCACACCAACTACCACTAAGACAATGCCATCAACCTTAACAACTGTACCAACAACTACTTCGACAATGCCAACAACTACTTCGACAACGCCAACAACTACTTTGACAACGCCAACAACAACTACGACAACGCTAACAACAACTACTACGACAACGCCAACAACAACTACGACAACGCTAACAACAACTACTACGACAACGCAAACAACAACTACGACAACGCCAACAGCAACAACGACAACGCCAACAACAACAACAACAACGCCAACAACAACTACGACAACGCCAACAACAACTACGACAACGCCAACAACAGCTACGACAACGCCAACAACAACAACAACAACAACGCAAACAACAACTACGACAACGCCAACAACAACTACGACAACGCCAACAACAACTACGACAACGCTAACAACAACTACTACGACAACGCAAACAACTACTACGACAACGCCAACAACAACTACGACAACGCCAACAACTACTACGACAACGCCAACAACTACTACGACAACGCCAACAACAACTACGACAACGCCAACAACAACTACGACAACGCCAACAACTACTACGACAACGCCAAAAACTACTACGACAACGCCAACAACAACTACTACGACAGTGCCAACAACAACTACGACAACGCCAACAACAACTACGACAACGCCAACAACTACGACAACGCCAACAACAACTAAGACAACGCCAACAACTACTTCGACAACGCCAACAACAACTACTTCGACAACGCCAACAACTACTTCGACAACGCCAACAACAACTACGACAACGCCAACAACAACTACTACGACAACGCCAACAACAACTACTACAACGCCAACAGCAACAACGACAACGCCAACAACAACTACGACAACGCCAACAACAACTACTACGACAAAGCCAACAACAAATACGACAACGCCAACAACAACTACTACGACAACGTCAACAACAACAACTACGACAACTCTAACAACAACTACGACAACGCCAACAACTACTACGACAACGCCAACAACAACTACGACAACGCCAACAACTACTACGCCAACGCCAACAACAACTACGACATCGCCAACAACATATACGACAACGCCAACAACAACTACTACGACAACCCCAACAACAACTACTACGACATCCCCAACAACTACTACGACAACGCCAACAACAACTACTACGACAACGCCAACAACAACTACTACGACAACGCCAACAACAACTATGACAACGCCAACAACAACTACAACAACGCCAACAACAACTACGACAATGCCAACAACTACTACGACCACGCCAACAACAACTACGACAACGCCAACAACAACTCCTACGACAACGCCAACAACAACTACTACGACAACGCCAACAACAACTACTACGACAACGCCAACAACAACTAATACGACAACGCCAACAACTACTACTACGACAACCCCAACAACAACATCAACAACAACAAAGATAGTTACTTCCACTCCAACAATAACCACTCCGTTGACCACGTCTCAGTCTACGTCTCCGAATTCAAATGCAGGTTCAGCCAACGCATTAGCCTCAGGAGAGGATACATCTATCCCAGCAGTGACTAACATTCCTGGCATTGCGGCCGGAGCTGGTATTGGTGGCTTAGCTTTGTTGGGATTGGTGGCATTTACTGTTTACAGAAAATTATCTGGAGCTGGAATAGTTCTACCTCGTTCTGGCGGGTAATCTATCTATCTATCTATCTATCTATCTATCTATCTATCTATCTATCTATCTATCTAAAATGTATCTATCTATCTATATATCAAGCGTCCATCCATCTGTCTGTCTGTCCGTCCGTCCGTCTGTCTGTCCTTCCGTCCGTCCGCACTAACGAAACAACATTTAGGGGGCAAAAAATTTGGACAGTTTGACACTTAAGTATATATTCGTGAGTCCAAATGTCCGTCCGTCAATCGATCAACCATCCGTTCATTCAGCCAGACCAGATGTACCACTTGTACAATATATTCCTTGTTCTTAAGGGGCGTGGATACACCTGATAATTTTTACTATTTTTTCCAAATGGAGGCGCGTTTGGTGACTTCCTGTTTGGTTTTCTATGCAGTGAGCACCTACGAAAGAAGTTTTTTTACCTCACCTTGGCCGAAGGCTCCAGGGGAGCTTATTGTATACATGTAGTTGGTCATCCGTCGTCCGTCCACACCTTTGATCAATTATATACATGAAGTTATATCTCTGCAACCTGCAGGCTGATCTCAACCATTTCTCATCTGCAGCAGGCCTCTGGCGGAGCATTGATGTCATATGCTTTTTTTTAAAAATAGAACGAAAACTTTGATTGCTGTGGCAACCACAAGTTCCCATACTTACAATGGGAAATGCTTGTCCTCACCGTATCGCCTTCAGTTTTGGTCGGACCTTTCTGAAACTTATATGTAAGGTGGCTGTGGATAAAAACTCGGGGGAGAACGACGACAAACCAAGTTGGCCCATTAATCATAGCGTTACGTCCTCTTAATTGCTAAAAATGCCTATTTTTGACCTTGTCATCGCTGCAGCTCCTTTAGTTTTCATTGGAACTTTTTAGAACTGACATGTAAGTAAGTAAGGGGATAAAACTTCGGCTGAGTTCAAAATTGATGAGGTCGGCCAATATTTCAGAGTGTTATATCCCCCTCGATTACAGAAAATGCCTACTTTTGACCTTGTCATCACCGTAGCCCCTTCAGATTTGATCGGATCATCTTAAAACTTACACACAAGTAAGTCAGGGTTACAAGCTCGGATCATTCGAACACTAGCCATGTTGGCCGATTACTTACGGACTTATGTCCCCTACTTTGCTAAAATGCTTATTTTCTACCTTGTCATCACCGTAGCCCCTTCAGTTGTGATCGTATCTTCTTGAAGCTTATAAACATGTACGTCAGGGATAAAAGCTCGGATGAAGTCGAAAACTGGCAAGGTCGGCTTATCTATCGTAGAGTTACGTCCCCTTAATTGCTGAAAATGAATATTTTTGACTTTGTCATCACCGTAGCCCCTTCAGTTTTCATCGGACCTTTTTGAAACTTACATGTAAGTAAGTAAGGGATAATACCTCGGCTTAGGTTAAAAAATGGTGAGGTCGGTCTATATTTCAGAGAGTTATGTCCCCCGTGATTACCGAAAATGCCTATTATTGACCTTGTCATCACAGTAGCTCCTTCAGTTTTTATAGGATCGTGTTGAAACTTACATGTAAATAAGTCAGGGATAAAAGCTTGGATGAGTTCAGAAATTGATGATGTTAGTCTATTTGTCATAGAGTTACGTCCCTTTGATTGCAAAAACTGCTTATTTTTGATCGTAACTCCTTCAGTTTTCATCGGATCTTCTTGACATTTATATGTAAGTACATGTAGGTCAGGGATAAAAGCTTGGACGAGTTCCAAAACTAGCGATGTCAGTCAATTAATCAAGGAGTTATGTCCCCTACTGGGCTAAAAATACTTATTTTCGACATTGTCATCAATGCTGCCCCTTCTGAGCTTTGATAGGATCTTCTTGAATCTTACAAACACGTAAGTCAGGGATAAAAGCTCGGATGAGTTCGAAAACTGATGAGGTTTGCCGTTTTATCATAGTCACATCCTTTTGATTGCAGAAAATGCCTATTTTTATAGCCCCGCTTTGAAAAAGTGGGGGCTATATTGGATTTGGCTTGTCCGGAATTCCGTCTGTCTGTCTGTCTGTCTGTAATCTTGTCCGGAATTCCGTCTGTCTGTAATATTTGATAGTGGGTACCTTGTTACCGCAACTCCTCTTACAGTTCTAGGTCAATCCTTTTGAACTTTTACAGGTGTTTTCATATATGTCTGAAGATGTGCATATTCTTTTTTCATTATCCTTAAATAATTTTTTTCACTTATTTCACCTTTTTTAACTTAGACAATTTTTGAGATCTACTAATGTTAAAATGTATAGGGAGTAGCTACCTTGTTACCGCAACTCCTCTTACAGTTCTAGGTCAATCCTTTTGAAACTTTACAGGTGTTTTCATATAGGTCTGAAGATGTGCATATTCTTCTTTCATTATCCTTAAATATTTTTTTTCACTTATTTCACCTTTTTATAACTTAGACAATTTTTGAGATCTACTAATGTTAAAATGTATAGGGAGTAGCTACCTTGTTACCTCAACTCCTCTTACAGTTCTAGGTCAATCCTTTTGAAACTTTACAGGTGTTTTCATATAGGTCTGAAGATGTGCATATTCTTTTTTCATTATCCTTAAATAATTTTTTTCACTTATTTCACCTTTTTTAACTTAGACAATTTTTGAGATCTACTAATGTTAAAATGTATAGGGAGTAGCTACCTTGTTACCGCAACTCCTCTTACAGTTCTAGGTCAATCCTTTTGAAACTTTACAGGTGTTTTCATATAGGTCTGAAGATGTGCATATTCTTTTTTCATTATCCTTAAATAATTTTTTTCACTTATTTCACCTATTTTAACTTAGACAATTTTTGAGATCTACTAATGTTAAAATGTATAGGGAGTAGCTACCTTGTTACCTCAACTCCTCTTACAGTTCTAGGTCAATCCTTTTGAAACTTTACAGGTGTTTTCATATAGGTCTGAAGATGTGCATATTCTTTTTTCATTGTCCTTAAATAATTTTTTTCACTTATTTCACCTTTTTTAACTTAGACAATTTTTGAGATCTACTAATGTTAAAATGTATAGGGAGTAGCTACCTTGTGATCGCAACTCCACTTACAGTTCTAGGTCAATCCTTTTGAAACTTAACAGGTGTTTTCATATAGGTCTGAAGATGTGCATATGCTTTTTTCATTATCCAAAACTTATTTTTTAACTTAGAAAAGGCGTAGGTACCTTGTTAGGGATTTAACCCTCTCACAAGTCTTTACCTTTAATTCATGAGTCTTTCTCCTCTGACAGGGCTATAGCGGGGCTATAGTCAGATCCTCTGACAGTTCTAGTTGACCTTGTCATCACCATAGCCACTTCAGTTTACATCGGATCTTCTTGAAAGTTACATATAAACAAGTTAGGGATAAAAGCTTAAATGAGTTCGAAAACCGATGAGGCCGGCCTATTTATTATAGAGTTACGCCTTCCTTGATTGCAGAATATGCTAACTTTTGACCTTGTCATCACGATAGCCCCTTCAATTTTCATCGGATCTTCTTGAAACGTAAGTAAGTTGGGGACAAAAACTCGGATAAGTTCGAAAATTGATGAGGTCAGCCTATTCATCATAGAGTTACGTTCCTTTGATCGCAGAAAATGTCTGTTTTTGACCTTGTCATCACCGTAGCCCCTTCAGATTTCATCGGAGTTTCTTCAAACTTAAGAGTCAGTGATAAATACTTGGATGAGTTTAAAAACTGGTGAGGTTGACCTAAATATCATAGAGTCATGTTCCTTTGATTGCTGAAAATACCCAATCATCACAAGTCACTGAGTTTTCATAATTCAGGGATAAAAGCTTGAATGAGTTTGCAAACTAACATTGTTTGCACATAGTCCCCTTCTTTGCTTAAAATACCTATTGTGTACTTTGTCATCACCATAAGTCATTTAGTTTTGATCAAATCTTCCCTTCCTGTAACTAGCATATATGCTTATATGTAAGTATGTTGGGAATGAAAGTTCGGATGAGTTTGAAAACTAGTGATGTATCTGTATCTCTCATAGAGTTACGTCCCCTTGAATGCTGAAAATGCCTGTTTTGACCTTGTCGTCGCATAAATCCTTCAGTTAAGATTGGAACTTCCTGAAACTTTGAATGTGTTAACTCAGGTGAGCGATATAGAACCATCTTGGTCCTCTTGTTTTGTTTGTTTTTTATCGGCCCTTTCAAGATCATTTCACTTATATCGAGCCCATCGTTACTCCGAGGTGGGCCCTGAGAAAAACCATCTGACCTTCCGTTGCAGAACTTGGCGTCTCACATGTTACCCGGTCCATGCACGAACCACAGCAGTGTGAGACCTAATGTTTAAGAGTCAGCAGGCCACGGAGGCCCGTCCTACGAAACAAAGATTTACTTTTTTGAGGAGAGCGTTTGCTCAGGAGAAATGATATCAAGCATTTCTGTTTGAAAACTTGCATATAAGACTCCATATATTTGCAAAGATAAATTCTGCAATCGCCACAAGGATATAGATGCTCATCAGTTTGCTGACACTCACCTGAAAATTCAATTTTATTCAAGTATATGTTCATCCCATTAACGAGTCTATGGGGCGCCATTTTACATTTTTTTCCTATTTATAGATATCCATAATTATTTATGGATATCCATAATTCGAATTATGGATACCATAGTTCGAATTATGGATATCTATTATTATTTATGGATATCCATAATTATTTATGGATATCCAGAATTCGATTTATGGATATCCATAAATCGATCTGAATTAATGATATCCATAAATCGAATAATGGACATATGTTTTTCGATTAATTGATATCCATAAATTGAATTATAGATATCCATTATTCGACTGATTTATGGATATCCATAAATCGAATTATCGATATCCATGAATCGAATTATGCATATCGATTAATCGATTTATGGATATCATTAATTTAGATCGATTTATGGATATCCATAAATCAAATTATGGATATCCATAGTTTGAATTCTGGATATCCATACTTCGATCTGTTTATGGATATCCATAAATCGAATTATGAATATCAATTTATACGGATAAAATAATAAAACGGCGCCAAATACGAGTCCGTGTAAAAAATTCGAGCCATATATAGAGTTGTGTCACAGGATTGGAAAAAGAACATGGCTCAACCGGGACTCGAACTCTGGGCCTCTCGCATATATTTGCAGCGATAACTTCTGCAATCGCCCAAGGGTTAGTAATGCTCATCAGTTTGCTGACACTCACCTGAAAATTCAATTTTTATTCAAGTATATGTTTATCCAATTAACGAGTCTATGGGGCGCCGTTTTACTATTTATTCCCTATTAATAGATATCCTTAATTATTTATTGATATCCATAATTCGAATTATGGATATCCATAGTTCGAATTATGGATATCCATTATTATTTATGGATATCCATAATTATTAATGGATATCCATAATTCGAATTATGGATATCCATAAATCGATCTGATTTAATGATATCCATAAATCGAATAATGGACATCCATAAATCGAAAAATGGACATAAATCGAATGATGGACATCCATTATTCGATTTATTGATATCTATAAATTGAATTATAGATATCCATTATTCGACTGATTTATGGATATCAATAAATCGAATTATCGATATCCATAAATCGATTTATAGATCATCATTAATTTAGATCGATTTATGGATATCGATAAATCAATCTATGGATATATATAGTTCGAATTATGGACGGCCATAATTCGGTCTATTTATGGATATCCATAAATCGAATTATGAATATCCATAAATACGGATTAAATAGAAAAACGGCGCCCAATACGAGTCCGTGTAAAAAAAAGAAAGCCATAGCTTACTCATGTATAGAGTTGTGTCACAGGGTTGGAAAAAGAACATGGCTCAACCGGGACTCGAACTAAGGGCGTCTCGCATATATTTGCAGAGATACCTTCTGCAATCGCTCATCAGTTGCCTGACACTCACCTGAAAATTCAATTTTTATTCAAGTATATGTTTATCTCATTAACGAGTCTATTGGGCGCCGTTTTACTATGTATTCCCTATTAATAGATAAAATAAACAAAATAACATTAGTTTGTTTGATTTGAGGTTTAACGTCCCCGCCAACACTGTAAAGGTCATTTTGGAGACGTTGCTTCCAATTTTGTGGGAATATTACCCGACATTGAGATGAAATGACATCTCAAGCCCTGTCGCCAAATGAAACCAGTAAGGTTTATAAGCATGGATGGGCCGACTCGCACCGCTTTGCCTTGGCAGGCTTAGATCCTCTAAGCTGTTTACCAGTACTCGTGTGCGGGCCGGTTTTAGCTCTGCGTGGAAGCATCATGCAGCCCATCTATTTCTTCAAGCCCTTATGGGCGGGGGCCAAAACAGAATAACATCTTGCAAAATGTTCAATCCTATTTTGACATAAAGGCGGACAGTGTGGAGCAGCAGCAGTCTGATCTGGGCCCACACTGACACAATCGTAGCCAGATGACAAAAACTACTGTGACTGAAGCTTAAGGGTTGAAAACATTTTTATTATGTGGTTAAGAACGGCCCCCGCCCATCGGGGCTGGAAGAAATAGATGGGCCGCATGATGCTTCCACGCAGAGCTGACACCGACCCGCACACGAGTACTGGTAAACCGCTTAGAAGATCTACGCTTGCCCAGGCAAAGCGGTGCGAGTCGGACCGTCCATGCTGTTTCATTGGGCGGCGGGGCTTGAGAAGTCATTTAATCTCAATGTCGAATAAAAGTCCCACAAAATTGGAAACAACGTCTCCAAAATGACCTTTACAGTGCTGATGGGGACGTTAAACCTTAAATCAAACAAACAAGCAAAAAACGTGGTTAAGAAAGATAACCAAACTTTCATCTCCGGTTCAGTAAAATCCCAACCCTCGGATTGACGGATACTGTCGAAATCTCGGTAAAACTCGTTTTTGATCAAATGGATATGCATGGAGCACCGATATATGATTTGATTCTTTTTAGCTCACCTGTCATGTAGTGACAATGTGAGCTTTTGTGATCACTTTTCGTCCGTCGTCAGTGCGTGCGTCCGTCCATGCGCGGGTGCGTCCATAAACAATTTCTTCAAACGACATCTCCTAAACCACTGATGGGATTTTGACCAAACTTCACAGGAATGATCCTTTGGCGGCCCCCTTTCAAAGTTGTTCAAATGGTTCCGTTCCATTACACATCTCGGTCACAGGAGCCAAAACAAAAGATTTTTTTTCACTAAAAACATTAAAAAAAATCCTCTACTCTGAAACTACAAGGCCCCGGCCTTCGTTATTTGATATGAAGCTTCATCTACTAAACCTCTACCAAGATTATTTATATTATAGCCCTGGGGCCCAAAAACAATCCCGCCCCTGGGCCCACTGGTTTTACATGGACTTATAAAGGGAAACCTTTAAAAATCTACTCGTTTGAAACCAGGAGGTCGCGGTCTTTGATGTTTGCTATGAAGCTTCATCTATAGGAACTCTACCAAGTGCCCTGGTGCTAAAAATGCCCCCCGCGCCGCGGCACCTAGTTTAACATAGGCTTAAATAGGGAAATCCTTTAAAACAAAATTCTCGTCTGAAACCAGATATTTGATATTTGGTATGAAGCTTCATCTAGTGAGCCTCTACCAAGATTTTCAAAGTTTAGGCCTTAGTTAAACACGGCCCCACTGGTTTTACAACGACTTATATACGACCTTTAAAAATCTTCTGGTCTGAACCCAGAAGGCCAAGATCTTTGACATTTGGTATGAATCTTCATCTGATGGACCTCTACTGTGATTGTACATATTATAGCCCTGGGGACAAAACTGGCCCCGCTCCGGGGCCCACTGGTTTTACATAGACTTATACCTCCTACGCCAAAGACGTCTTTACGTCATCTTAAACTAGGTATTCAAGAATTTCATAAGAAGTTTGTTTATGGCCCCTGCAGACAAGGCCGCTAACAACGTCGTCGTTGTGTGACGGCTCCACTATGTTTACACGCTTAAGCAGGAGCTTGGTGGTACTAAGGCCTATGAACTTCAGCCTTTAGCTGAAGAGAGAGCTATAGTAGATAAACATGTTTGTCATTCAGCTACCAAGTTTGCTGTGTGTGTTACCGAAGGCCAAGACAAGCTTCCTACGCTGTACTGGTTACCAAAACTTCATAAAAGACCTTACAAAGCACGGTTTAGTGCAAATTCTAGCTCTTGCACTACCACTGAACTTTCTTAATTATTATCTTCCTGTCTTACTGCCATAAAAACGCATGTCATTAAATATTGTGATAAAGTCTTTGAAAGATCAGGAAGAAATCTGTTTTGGTCTATAAAAATTCGAATGAGGTTTTAAATAAATTGAAATCCAGACATTTTCGTGCTTCAAGTCTGTCTACTTACGATTTTTCCACTCTTTACACTACACTTCTTAATAATCTTATTAAAGAAAAGCTTAATGATTTAATTGAATGGGCTTTTCACAGAGAAGATTCTCTCTATCTTGCATGTAATGTCAGAAATGCATTTTTCACTTCTAACGAGCATAAGAATTATACACTTTGGTCATGTCAGAAAGTGTGTGATGCCCTCACCTTTCTACTTGACAATATTTATATTAGATTCGGTACTAAGTTATTTAGACACATTGTGGGTATTCCGATGGGTACGAATTGCGCACCCCTTGTGGCTGATCTGTTCTTGTATTGTTATGAAAGAGACTTCATGTTGTCGCTTTCCATTGATAACCAATCTGAAATAAATGAAGATTTTAGCTCCACTTCTAGATATTTAGATGATTTATTAAATATTGAAAATACCGATGGTTTGGTCGGTCGGATTTGCCCCCCTGAACTTCAGTTAAATAAAGTAAATTTTTCTGATACCGAGGCCCCGTTTTTGGATTTGCATCTATCTATTGTAGATGGGTTTGTTTCGTGCAAAATTTGTGATAAACGCGATGACTTTAATTTTGAGATTGTAAATTTTCCTTTTTTTGATCGTGATGATCCTCGTGCGCCGTCCTGTGGCGTTTGTGTTTCGCAATTAATTCGATTTGCTAGAGTGTGTCGTCATGTAACTGACTTCAACACTCGTAATAAATTATTAACGGCTAAACTCCTTAATCAGGGTTATCGGTACCATAAACTACGCAAAGCCTTTTCAAAATTTCATAGACGCCATTCTGATTTAATTTCAAAATTCAATATTGGACTCAAATCTCTTCTGCAACAAGGTCTATCGGAACCCGAATTTTATGGTGACCTAGTATGTAAATTCAGAAAAATATATAACCGCCATGACTTCAGCACCCAATTTCGTAAAATCATTCTTCGATATAAAAAGATTGGGTGCAACATAGATGTTGTACGACAGACTGCATGCGTGGCTGTTGGCCCAATCACGGTTGGCAACTGTGCTTCCCTCTTTAATTGCACGCCGGTGGGTCGGGCCTCGGGTTCTGTGGCGGCTCCGGCGTGGGGGCTTATTGAGAATTAGAGAGATCTAATTTTTGGTAATGTTGGTTGGTGCCTGATGCCCTGTCTCTGGTCGGGCCCATCGGAGTCTAACTGTTGGTTTTCTTTTGCTCCAGCATTTCAGTGGTTTCTTGCTGTCGAGTCCTCACCGTTGTCTCACCTCTGTGGTTCTTTGATTTTTTGTGTTCACGGAGATGTTGCACTGATGAGTTAGGAGGCCTTCATGCGAACTGAACAAATTATTTGTCTAAATCGCGACGGAAGTAAGGGCGAGGATTGTGGCCATGTAAAATCGATTTAAGCTCCCCAGTGGAAATCTTTCCACTGTCCGTTCCAAGGCGGTTCTTCTGATTCACATGAACTTCTTGAGAACCACCTCAGTATCCTCCAGCTAAATGTCTTCTTCCGAAAATTGATCTGATCAGAGCTGAAGCTTTGTCATATGAAACAGCTGTTTTCACGGAGAGTTGGCACGAACCGAACATCACCGATGATGATATATCTTTAGGGCGGACAGTTTTGACCGACCTGGAAGTGGAGTTGTTATATATGTGCGAAATACACTCTCCTGTAAGCGCCGTAAAGACAAAGAAGCCAACGGACTTGAGATGTCTGGCTAGAAATTGAAATTAGGTCTAAAAACAAGTCCTGATAGCCGGTATCTACAGGCCTCCGAATAGCAATAACGAGTATTTTAACTTGCTCTCCGGAAGTATCGACCGTGAACACAGAACTAATACTCAAGACATCGTTCAATTACAGCATGCTTGCTGACAGTAACAACAAAATGAAAGACATGCTGCAACAGTTGAGTTTAACATAACTGATCACTTAACGGAACAATCAGCCTCTTTTATCGATCTTATCATAGTTCGAAATTCAAACAACATCTTAAGTTCAGGTGTAGCGGATCCTTTCATTCCTGGCCTTACGAGATATCACTGTCCAGTACTCGTCTTCTTTAAATTTATTCGTCCAAAGGTCAGTATTTACAAAAGCAAAAATTGGAATTATCAGAGAGCCGATTTTGCTAGATACCGGCAACTTTTAAGCGAGAATGACCTGGTTATTCAAATCAGGGAAAACGATCTAGAAACCGGTGTGCAAATTATGACTGACGCTCTATTTGATGCAGCCGGAAAATCCATTCCTAATAAAATTGTCACTATTCGCCCAAACGATCACCCATGGATCGCTTGTCACATCAAATTACTAATATGCAGAAGACTACGAATATACAACAGATTCAAGAAAACAAACAATCAATATTTCTGGAATCGGTTTAAAACAATACGCAACACAGTCATCAATCTAACCCGTAAGTCGAAGCAAGACTTTTTCAACAAGTTGAAACCATGCTTACCGATGTAACTTTGAATTCGAAACTCTTCTGGAAAACTTCTAAACAAATCCTTAGACTCGACAAATCCTCCTAAACTATATCTACCCTTATCATAAACAATGAATACGCTGAAACTGATATCCAAAAAGCTAACATGTTGAATGACTACTTTTCTTCCATATCAGTAGTTGGCGACCATAATACACTCCTACCAACCCAGAAAACTATTACACACGAACGTTTGGTAACAATCGCTATTAGTCCCCAGTCCGTCAAAGACGTCTGCTTCCTCTGGCTTTCGTTGCCGGATCATTACAGGGTCACTGATGAGGCTTTATTAGCCGAAACTACGTAGTATGACCCATCTTCTTTCTTATGAATATTTTCATTGCTCTTAAAGGAATTCATTTTTGATTTTTATTTGATGGCCTTGATACAAACAAAGCCTGTGGGCCTGATTTAATGAGCCTCAGCTTCTCAAAGAAGGTTCTACTATTCTTCCAGAGCCTTTCTCACTCTTATACAACGCTTCTCTTCATCTAGGTCACTATCCTTCTCCTTGGAAGGATGGGAATGTAACAGCCATACGCAAGAATGATGACCTGTCTAAACCTTCAACTTACAATAACCTTACTGTGTCAACCAGGCAAATGTATGGAACGATGTGTACCTAAGGAACTTTATTACTACACAAACGAGCATAAACTCTTAACCCCTTTTCAGTCTGGCTTTATCCCAGGGGACTCCACGACCTTCCAACTGCTACATACTTATCATACGTTCTGCGAAGCTGTTGACAGTGGCAAGGAAGTTCGTGTCGTCTTCTGTGATATGAGCAAGGCTTTCGATAGGGTTTGACACAAGGGTCTAATTCACAAACTAGGAGATATCGGCTATTCCGATAGACTCCTCAACTGGTTTTCTAGCCATTTATCTAGAAGACGATAAAGGGCTGCCTTTAATGGTCAGATGTCCGAGTGGACATTTTTCAAAGCTGGTGTGCCCCAGGGATCTCTCCTGGGGCCACGATTGTTTCTCGTCTATATAACTGACATTGTAAAAGAACTCAGAGCATCAGTTAGACTCTTCTCAGACGATACAAGCCTAAACATTATAGTTGAAAACCCGAACATAGCAGCCATCATTTTAAATCACGACTTGAACCGTATAGATACATGGGCTGTGCAGTGGCTGGTTGATTTCAACGCCGCTAAAACTATTTCCCAGATATTCTCATTGACACGCAACCCGCCCCTGCATCCTCCCCTGTATATGAACGGAACATCCATCACCGATGCTTCTTCACACAAGAACTTAGGTTTGACTTTAACCAATAACTGCAGCTGGACTGAAGACATCAAGAATATCACAAAAGTAGCATGACCTAGGTTAAATTTGTTACGCGTCCTGAAATTCAAAATTAATAGACAAGCCCTCGAAAACATGTATATCTCATTTATTAGACCCTTATTGGAATATACAGCGACGCAGTCTTGGACAACGCCTCTACAGAAAGCAAAAACAGCTAGAAGCCGTCCACAATGAAGCTGCAAGCATCATAACAGGAGATGATTTATATAAGCGTCTAGCTTTTTTTTTTATCAAATCCTGTACCATATACTATTATGCGGTGTATACATGTGAATTTACTAATAAATATATTCGATATTATATATTGAAGACCTTTAAAAAAAACTTGTTATCTGAAACCACAGGGCCAAGGTCTTCCATTTTTAAGCAAATCTGACTTTTAGGGTGTTGGGCTCAAAGTCAAGGTTCTTTGGGCTATTTTTAAAAAGTATTTTCTTCACTGTTGCTCCTTCATTTACTAATGTATTTTAATGTATCTTCACACAATGATATGATAATATCTCCAGCAAGTTAGACTTTCAGGGTCCCAGGTGCATGGCAATTTTTAAACTCATTTTAAAATCATTTTTGCGCATACATTTATCAAAAGATTTTATGGAACTTTACACAAATGTTTGATTTGATAATATCACAAGCAAGTTTCACTTTCAGTCTTATGGGCTCAATGTCAAGATCACTGTGGCTATTTTATAGCAAAACCTTTGACATATGGCTGCAGCGCCTACATTTATTGGTGGATTTTAATGTAGCTTCAAGCAAATGTTTGGTATGATAATATGCAAAGCAAGTTCGACTTTCAGGGTCCTCAGCTCAAGTCAATGTCACTTTGCCTGTTTTAGAAAGAAAACCATGGCTCTAACTAACTCCTAAATTTAGCAGTGGATTTTGATGTAACTTCACACAAATGTTAACATTCTCAAGCAAGATCAACATTCAGGGTTCTGGGCTGAAGGTCAAGGTCACTGTAGAAAAACCTTGTTATGGGTTATGGATCGATTTTGCTCAAATGAACATGAAAGCCACGAGAGCTAAAAATAACAAAACCCTAAAATGACCTAGTCATAAACAGCAAAACTGATTTCGATAGAATTTCCCAGAAATGTTCCTTGGGTAACTGTCAATCAAAAGTGCTCAAACCCTCCACTCCACCTTACTATATTACCTACTATTTCATTTGTACAGTATTGATCACGTGAGCGAGCCGGGGCCATTATGGCCGGCCCTCTTGTTATAATTTTGCCAAAATGGTTTCAAAGATTTCTCACAGGAATGCCGAAGACTGGGACTGCGGAATTTACAAGTATGGTTTTAACACATCTTGTTTCTTTTGCTTTAATTATTAGCAAATCGGATGATGTTGAAACAAATAGTGGTTCTACAGATACATCAGCGACAAGCCTTACATCCAGATCAGGTAACTTTAATTGGTCACGAGTAGACCTTTTATTCTTACCCCAGTCGAACATGGCGCGATTTAGGTAAACAATTTCTTGCACACCAGACAAGGAAATCCGTGATTTTACCCTGGGATAGAAATGTATGTTCTGACCCTGGTGTTCGACCCAAAATCGAATATAATCGCGTGTTTGATGAATGCACTGGTTGATTACGACTCTTTTTCGCCGCCGTTAAGGTTGACGTCACAGAACGTTACGTGACGTCACTAAACATTCCTGCAGTTGCAACACAATATGGGCAGCATTAACAACCCGCGCTAAGAAATGGAAGATATGCAAGAAAAAGAACCCAATATGGGTGTGAGGGGTGGATAAAAAAATCCGTCCCTCGGGATCACTGTCCGGCATCACTCGGCAAGCCTCGTGATTTTGGACAGTGACCCTTGGGACGGAGTTTTCCATCCACCCCTCACACCCATATAAGATTCTTATATTCCCATCCGTCCCCTTGTTTGTTTGCCTCTTTAGCCGTAAACAATTGCGGGGAAATCCAAGCTCAAATCTGATTTGGCCCCCACAATTGTGACAAAACCTTCGGCGGAGTTCGCGTTGTAATTAAACAAAAGAAATTCATGAAGTCGGATGATTTTAATATATTTGATATTTACATTCCCTTTAAATGTAAGATGTATTTGAGATGTTACTGTAGAAAAGGGTAAATATGACTCACGTCATGCGAAAAAGGATGCATTTCAGCCTGCAAATTCCCACATTTTTATTTCTGGCCAGCACCTAAAGGTTCGCTACTTGGATAGTATAGCACATCTTTTTAATGGTTAAGTAAACTGTGATATCATGCAAGTATTTCTTTACTTACAATCACGCAACTAGAAGTTTAACAATAAGACTTTACCCCGTCGCACGTTTGATGCTGTTTGCCTCGAAAATCAAAGACGCGCCGAGAGCTTTGTCACACCGTGTAAAACTTTATTTTATGTGCTTATGAACAAAGATGACTGACAACGTGGGCAGAGCGACCTTACCAGTTAATTGGGCGAAACACATTCAGAAAACTGACGTAATGTTAATAACCTTTTTGAATATGCAGTGCAAATCTGAAGAAGGCGGGGACACATTGGTATATATGTTTTAACAACCGCTAATCTCCGCCAGAAGCGGTATTTACTGGTATTCAATAAGCTAAATATGGATTACGTTTTTTTTGTACTTTGACAATCATGTCATTTGTAACAGAAATTCTTGTTCGGCGTGCCATTGTGTTTTAACGCATTCGCCCTTCAGATATCATTATTGCTAAACTGCTAAGCTAGTTGCGCGGTTATACTCATTCACTCACTCACTTACCTACATAGCTGAGTAGCTCGGTTTGTGCCTGACCTGGTCAGAAACCCCCAAGGAAGGCTAAATATGGATTACGTTTTTTTGTACTTTGACAATCATGTCATTTGTAACAGAAATTCTTGTTCGGCGTGCCATTGTGTTTTAACGCATTCGCCCTTCAGATGTCAATATTGCTAAGCTCCTAAGCTAGTTGCGCGGTTATACTCATTCACTCACTCACTTACCTACATAACCGAGTAGCCCGGTTTCTGCCTGACCTGGTCCAAGAAAGGTTTTCTCGCTAAGGTGTACATTTGTCTTTTGAGTGTCGCCACGTCGAAGTATGTCTCCGTGGGGCCTTCGACCAGCGATGATGAAATAGATTAGCGGGTATATTTGTAGTGTCAGAAAGGGTAACCTTAGCTACTTGGAAAGCAGTAAGCAATATTGAAGCTTCATGCAAACAGCAAAATCATGAAGATAACACGCATATACAAATACATTGTAAATTTTACTGCAGGAATACACGAAACTTTCAGGATGAAAAATTGTTATAGTTTACTTATTTCTGCTAAAATATAGATTGTTGATACCCGTTAAAACCGCCTCATCGAGGCGGCTCTAACGAGTACCCAAAATCTATAATTTAGAGCAGAAATATGAAAAGTAAGGGTTACCCTTGAAAACCCCAGTTTTACTATATAAAAGTGATGTTCTAGGAGGTCAGAATTATATACATATAGCGTGTTTTCGTTATGTTCTGAGATGCGACGGGTGATCTTGGCCTTTGTTGGTCAAAAATGTAATAAAGCAGAATTTTTTATGACATGAACAAGTCCATGAAAGGAACACACCCCTAAACCCCATTTTATATAGAGAAATGTGAGGTGAAGAGAGTTTTCACTGACCATTCCAAGGCGGTTCTTCTGTTGTGGATTATTGTTCTTATACTTCGTCTGCATGTGTGTGTTGCTGGCGTCTGTTTGTTATGGATAGCCGATTGGCCTTGTTCACAGAGCACCAACCGTCCATCTGTTGGTTTATATGTCATGTGTTTTGTTCTGTATTTGTCTAAATTTAAGCCCAACAGTGAAATATCTTTTCACTGCCTGTTCCAAGGAGGTTCTTCTGTCACGTTTAAGTTTTGTTATAGGTCGTCTTTGAATGTGTGTATCGCATATATATGTTTCAGTTTGTTTTGGATAGCCAATTGGCCATTTTATGGGAAAGTAACTGTCCTTTTGGCTTTCCGCTAGTGATGTTTTCATTAGGGCCTAGTTATTTCATGGTCAACTTCCTGTTTCTTTTCCTTTACTGATGGGATGTGTGGGTTAATTGTATCGATTTTTTTATCACTGCCTTCACTTCTATTTTACTGGGATAAACAATATTTTTCTTATGTCTGCTCCAAGATATAGGTTGCAGGTACTCGTTAGAACCAATGAGGCGGTTTTAACGAGCACCCACAGCCTATGTTTGCAGTATAGATCAAAAACATATCACGGAATTTCATCAGACAAGTAACCATTTTGGAGATGTAACAAAATGCACTACTTGTCGCACGGGTGTGTTATGTAATGCTTACAATTTGTTTTCCTTTTCTAACATCACGAAAACACACCTATATAATAGTGGCCCTCTTGACCCGCACTTTTATATGGTAAAACCGGGGTTTACAGAGGTGAACCTTATTTTTCTTATTTTTGCTCTAAAATATAGATTGTGGGCACTAATTAAAACCGCCTCGATGAGGCGGTTCTAGCGAGTACCCACAATCTATATTTTGAGCAGAAATAAGAAAATATCACAATTTTTCATCTTAAGATTTTCGTTTGTTTCGGTGGCAAAGTTTACAATGTACTTGTATAGGCGTGTTTTCGTAATGGTGTATTACCGTTTTGCAGAGATTGTTTTTTGTTATTTCTTATTAAACCATAGGATGTTAAATCACTTCACAAAAGGATGTAGTACTGAGCGTTGTTACAATCGCCTCAATGAGCCGATTCTAAGAATTACTCCAAACGAATGTTTCTAACAAGAAATAAAGATAATTATCCCATGATCGAGTTTCCTCATTACCCAGTAATCGTTTGACATGAAACTTGGAAATCTGTTTTGGTAAATAGTGATTGGACCGATGTTCGTATCTCGTAGTATAACGCTATTGATGTTTCCATTAGCGTCTTTTGTTTCATGTTTGTGTTTCTTTCCCTTAAGTGTCTCTGATGGGAGCTGTGGGTTGATTGTATCGATTCCTGATCATTATCTCCACTTCTATGTTAAACACTTTCATTTAGCCGTACCAGAGTGTTTGACTAGATGTTATATTTGTAAAATTAGAATGTAGGTTAGGTCATTTGGTTAAATTTCTTTACAACCATTTTTACTTTGTAGTGCGTACTGTTTTACTTTACCTCCATGTTTCTGAAACTTAGCCATAATGTTTGTCTTGATGATTTATGAGTCAAGTTTTCAAGTCTGGGCAGGGTTTTAACAAACTTCTAAAACTAGGTGAATTTGTCACTTTTCTTTCAAACATAAGTTAGACTATGATGCTACAGGTTTTTATCGATCATCATGAAACTTTACCGGAATATTTGTCTGGATAGTAGTACCTGTGTCAATTTCGAATATGGGTCATTTTAAGTCCAATATTAAGTCAAACGTTGAGTCTCTAGAGGCCAATCTTTATAAAACTTTTCCAGGATATTTGTCTAAATTATACATGTATCTCGGTCGAAGGTGAGTATGGGTAATGTCGCACAGATCACAAGGTCAAGCTTCTTCAAAACCTTGTTCATTTTTAAAGGTCACGGCTGCTTCAACTTTCACATTACGATAACATAAATAACATCATATATATTAGAATTAGTGTTTTTCAGATGCAAGTTACGCTATTTTTCTTATTTCTTCATTGAGTCGGTTCTAACGAGTACCTAAAATATATATTTTAGCAAAAATACGAAACGTAATGTATTACCCAATAAATACCACCTTTTCTACATATACTTGGTCTTAACAAGTTATTATACGTGAATTTATTTCTGTCGCAATAGTTACGGGAGGAGTTCAATAAGTTCGTAGAACTATGTTTTTCTTTACACAATTAAAGATTTCTTTTTTTTTTAATTTTTGTTTAGTGTAAACCTTTGTCAGTTGAATGATAACAGCCGTTCAGTCAACACGTACATTTTTTGCTCTTACATTTTGTTTGAAAACCTATACCCATAGGCAAAAATGGAAAGTCAGAATATTGAGTTCAGAGCAGTCATAAAGTTCCTCAATAAGGAGGAGGCAAAGGCCAAAGAAATCCATCGGCGCATGGCTGATGTGTATGGTGACAGTAGCCCAAAGTATTCCTTAAGGGCAAAGTGGTAAGCAGAATTTAAACGTGGGTAAGACTCCTTAGAAAATGACCCAAGGCCAGGTCGCTCTGCTAATATCATTAGCCAGGAGATGATCAACCGTGTTGAGAGACTTGTGCCTAAGAATCGCCGAATCAAAGCTGCCAAACTTGCTTCAGAATGTTGTATTCTTAATGAAAGCGTTTACACTATAATCCATGAACATTTAGGCGTGTCAAAAGTATCTGCAAGGTGGGTACCCAGAAACATGAACATGCAAGATCGTCAGCAAAGGGTGGAGTCTAGTTATGAACTTCTGGAAGTGTACAATGCCAATCCAGATGACTTTCACACTCGTCTTGTAAAAGGAGATGAAACTTGACTTCACCACTGAGACCCAGACACTAAACAAGAGTCCATGCAATGGAAGCGCCCTGGCTCACCCCACCTAAGAAATTTCGTACCAAACCATCAGCCGGCAAGGTAATGGCGATGGTGTTTTGGGACTCCAAAAGGGATTATATTGATAGATTACAAACCTGCTGGTACTTCATTTACAGGAGAATACTATGGCAATGTCATTAAACAATTAAGGGTTGCTATTAAAGAAAAACGAAGGGAAAAGCTAGCTGCTGGTGTCATTCTTTTGCATGATAATGCCCCTGTGCACGAGCCCAGAGTTGCACAAGCGGCTATTTGAGAGTGCAAGTTCGAGCAGTTAAGACACCCGCCATACAGTCCAGACCTGGCCCAAGTGATTATTAACTGTTTCGAAATTTGAAGTTCCACTTGCGTTGAACGGGATTTCGGAACGATGGTGAGCTTAAGGCTGCTACAGAGGCTTAGTTTGAGGCCAAATGGACGACTGTTATTTCAAAGGCATAGACTGCTTAAAAGAAAAGTGGGCCAAATGCACTGAAGTAAAGGGTGGTTATATTGAAAAATAATGTTGAAACCATCTTCTAATATGTGAGTTAAAACCCGAGTTCTTCGAACTAATTGAACTCCCCTCGTACTACATACAAAAACTACACTAATGTTGTATTGTTTTGATTAGAGGGCTCATTTTGCCATCCAAAAGCCGTATTCGTTGTCGTTTAATTTATGGTAAGCTATCTCTTTAAGCACCCAAGGGGTTTCTTTGTCACTTTCGCAGAAATCTTGGGGGGGGGGGGGATGTAATGTTTACGATGCTAAACCTTAGCAAGCAATATTAAGGTTTAGCATCGTAAAAATTACACTCTACCCAAGACTTCTAAAATGTGATACTCTTTGATACATTTCATTAGATACATGTACCATGTGTGTCAATTAAGAAAAGATTTGACACTTTAGCTTCGAGAAACTCGCGATCACGTATGGTCCTCCGATTCTTTATGCTTGTGTGCAAAATACTGCTTTCAATGGAACTCCGTAGAAAATTGTAGTCGGTAGTGCCAGATTCTACATGAATTTTCTGCATTATTTTCCAGCATGGTTAACAAAATGAGGATAACAAAGAGCGTTTTTAAGAAAATGCGAAAATGACTGACGTGTACGTTCGAAAATTGTTATATTTTAATTAAAAGGGAGATAATCTGAAAATTTCACAAATTAAATCCGTTCGTGTAATGCAATATCTTTAGGTGTTGAACAGGTAAATTGTTGTCCGATGTTCGGTGGTAATGGTCTTTCATCTGAGACACCAAACAACATTATCTGGGCATGCGCAATGCCCATTTCCTTGCTAAACATTCCTAGATATATATTGCAAGAAAACTCCTGAGCAGAAAGGCCTGGGTATATGTATGTATGTGCGTTTTCTAACCAAACGCCCGATTCATATTTAACTTGATAAGTGAATTTGACACGGTACTGATACTTTTTTTATACACCCGCTTTGAAACATCGGTCGTATTATAAGGTGGCACTGTCCGTCCGTCCATCCGCTCGTCCGTCCGTACACATTCTTGTACGCTGTATAACTCAGTAACCATTTAGGGTTTTAGGGCAAGAGGATATATCGCACAGAAGAATGATTGTTCCCCAGCTCTTAGTTTCTGAGTTATGCCCCTTTGATTATTTTTATAAACATTCTTGTAAGAGACATCTTCATGCAACTTTATAAGAATTTGTATCGGGCCGTATGCCAACGGTCAAGGTCATACTTAAGAGGTCAAAGCTAAAAAAGGGGTCTTTCTTTTGTGTCTGGTAAATAACTTTGTCATTCCTGGTGGATTTTAAACAACTTGGCAAAATGTAAACCATCATGAGATGATGTGTCATGCCCAAGACCCAGGTCGGTACCTCCAAGGTCAAGGTCATACGCAGAGGTCAAATGTCTTTTTCTTGTGTCTGGTTGTTATTTTTGGATAGATTTAGAAATAACTTGGCAGAAATGTTCACCATCATAAATCGACGTGTCATGCGCAAGACCCAGATTGGTATCTCCAAGGTCAAGGTCATACTTAGAGGTCAAAAGTAAGGAGTGTACGTCAATGCCTTTGTTATTCCAGGATGGGCTTGGGAAATTACTTAGCAGAAGTGTTAATCAATATAGGATCATTTGTTGCATGCAAGAACCGGGTCCGTACCTCTAAGGTCAAGGTCATACTTAGTGGCCAAATATAAAAATGTGCCTTTTTGCATGTCCAGTCAATAACTTTGTTATTCCTGGTTGGACTTTAAAATTACTTAGCGGAAATGTTAATCGCCATAAGACGATGTGTCATGCACAAGGCCTGGGTCGATACTTTCAATACCAAGGTCATACTTAGAGGTCAAACGTTAAGAAAATGGTCTTTTCTTGTGTCCGGTCAATACCTTTGATATTCCTGGATGGCTTTGGAAATAACTTGTCAGGAATGAAAACCATCATGAGATCATGTGTCGTGCGCAACCCTGACTAAGGTCCGTAGTTCCAATGTCAAGGTCATACTTAAAGGTCAAATTTGAAGAAAAGTTTATTTTTCTTGTTTCAGGTCAATAACTTTGTTATTGTTCGATGGCTTTGGAAATGTTAACCATCATAAGACTTTTGTCGAACGCAAGACCCAAGTCGGTACCTCCAGAATCAAGTTCTTACTTAGCGGTCAAAGTTAATAAAAGGGTCTTTTTTCGTGTGCAGTCAATAACCTTTTTATTCCTCAGTGGATTTTCAAATTACTTGGCAGAAATACTAACCATTATGAAACGATATGTACCCCATGGTCAAGACTCGGGTCAGTAGCCCATGGTCACTACTCGAGTCAGTACCCCATGGTCAAGGTCATCCTCACAGACAATTTACTTCTCACGGGTGTATAATGCCCCGCTTGCAGGAGCTCTTCATCACTGAAACACGCCTGTATAATTTTGAACCCCTCGAACCCCACTTTTTATAAAGTGAAACTGGGGTTTACAGGGGTAAACCTTATTTTCTTACTTCTGCTCTAAAATATAGATTACAACCTATACTTTGAGCAGAAATAAGAAAAAAAAACAATTTTTCGTCTTAAAATTTTCATTTTTTCGGCGATAAAGGTTACAATGTATTTCTATAGGCATGTTTTCGAAATGGTTACTCCTTATATAAAGGGATAGTTATTTAACCGACTTGTTAAACTGATGAATTCATCTGGTCATTCTGCCAGAAACTGCATTGAAAAATATTAATAAGTTCTGAATAGTTAGATCCTTTGAAAGGAAAGAATACACCAAATAAACGAAAATAGCCGATTCGGTTTTATTGAGTCTGTTCATGACCAGTACTGAAATGTGCTACACCGGCCACACCCCCTAGCACCGGCATAAGCAGAACTCTATTTCCAAAATGATTCTAAATGAACTCAATGATCCCAAAGGACCAGAAAATATAATCTGCACTATGATGATGTACGTGGAGACTTTTTACGGCCGCCACACTGAACTTGCTGAATATTCATTTAAGTCACACCCATTTCTGTCTATCAACTAATCAAATTGCTTGATGTTATTTATTGCTAGAACTTCATAAACTAAATACCAAACAGTCTAGATCCTGATCAGATGGCTTCTTCTGGATCTACACTGTTTGCAAAGATAGGGGTCGTCGTGAACAGCAAGATAAGGGTTAAAAAAAGCTGTCACATTTGTAGACTCATGGCAGTGCTACATTTGAGTTACAGACTGCCATGAAGCGAGCAACATGGTATTTAGTTTAGGTGTTTAACACATTTTGAGTTATATATATTCGCTGTTAGGCCACTTTATATTCTTTCAGGCGGTTCTGGAAAACCAACCCTAGCTCCTGTCGGTAAGTAATAATACTATATATGACAAAGACTTTTGCACATATTAGCTCGCGACTTGACCGTTTCCAGATATATGGGAGTCAAATTTGTTTTGTGGAAATTTAAAGAAAAAATGCTTGTACATTAAGCAAAGAGTGCAGTTCCGGATCAGACGTTGCATTCAAAACGTGTCCTGTGTTCGGTACGGTTAATCATTTAGGACGGATAGAAAATTCGACTTATCAAAAAGGACAGGACTTTCTTACATGTTTTTCAGTGAAATATAGCGATTTCACAGTGAAATCGAAATCGATATTGTCACTGTGTGAAACAGTGACAATACGAGTTTTATTTTCACTGTTTGTGAATTCGATGTTTCTTCGAAACATTTCACATTATTTCTTTGGATGTTAGATGTCAATAAGCTAAACTTTGTAAATAGTGTCAGAAATTACGTCACTCACGTTTGCACATCATTCGGACGTTGATGACGTCATTTTAGCACCTACGCAACGTAAATAAAGCACGCGGCGCCAGATGAGCGTAGCAACTGCGGAAAGTATTTGAATGCGAATTTTTTCAAACAAACCATTTGAAAACGTAACATTCTAAGCTGTTTTTCAGGTGCAAACTTAAAGGAACTCTTTTGGATTTTTATTTCAGTTTACACCCAATATTATACCCAGTTAACACGCTGAACACCTAAATATCAACGCGAAATCGCCCTGGAAAAAGTTTAATCTCTGTGATGATGGCTGTTGCTTTGAAAATGCGTTACAAATTACAGTTTAAAGCATGAAAGAAACAGAAAATTTGATTTTTTTAGTGTAAGATCAATTTTATTTCACTCATGAACACCAAAACTTGTATTTTCACTCGTGGCTACAGCCACGAGTGAAATAAAAATCTTAATTCCACTCATGAACACCAAAATTTGTATTTTCACTCGTGGCTACGCCACGATGTTAAAAATGGATCTTACAAAAGATCCACATCTTAAAAATGGTTTGATGTTAAAAATAGATCTTACACTGAAAAAATCAAATATCCTCTATATTTCAGATTTACGCGTCGCATGATTGCTTTCATTCACTGTATGTTTTACTGCATCTCCTAAGAGATAATGTAGGCATTCTTTTGATTGTTCAAGCATACTTTTTTTTTGGTAAGTTTATTGTGTTTGGTGACCACTGACTGGCAGTTTATACCTTTCACACAAATTTAAATTGTGTTTGGTGACTGGCAGTTTATACCTGCCACACACATATAAATATGACAGACCCTGTATACATGTAATTATTTTTATTTTATTTTATAAACTGGATGGCTGAGAAAAAATAATTAGGCTGAGACCTTGACAATGAATATCAGGTTCATTTCTAGTTTATTTCAAGAGACTTAATATTCTAACAAGAGTTGTCAGAAGACAACATAGCTCTTCTTTGGGGGGCCTAAGTTGCATGAGGGTAAGTTACAAAAAACTAGAGTGATGACAGAGTTTAAAAAAAGACACCGTGACCGTAAGCCTAGGACTCTGTAAGTCGAACTTGCTCGAGGTATTATCAAACGCAACATTTGTATGGCTTACAAATACATAAACAAATGCAATGACAAAGTTTTCTAAAAAAAAGCCACAGTGACCCTGACCTTGAGCCCCAGATCCAGAACGTTAACCACACTCGAGATATTATAATACCCAACATTTGTGTGAAGTTATATTAAAATCCATCAATACATGTAGAGCAAGAGGGATGATAAAGCTTTTTCCAAAAATAGCCACAGTGACCTTGACCTTCAGTCCCAGACCCCAAAAGTCGAACTCGTTCGGGATACCATCATACCCAAAATTTATGTGAACTTTTATTAAAACCCATCAATAAATGTAGGCACTAGAGTGATGATAAAGTTTTTATCTAAAAATAACCACAATGACCTTGATCTTGAACCACGGACCCTGAAAGTCAATTCGCTTGTCATTTCATCACTCCCAACATTTGTGTGAAGCTATATTAAAATTCATCAATAAATACAGGCGCTAGAGCGATAAGTTTTTTTTTTTTTTTCTAAAAATAGCCATAGTGACTTTGACCCTGAAAGTCGACTCGCTGTGTTTTTAAAAAGAAAAGAAAGATAAATCCTCCACCGGGATTTGAACTCACAACCCTTTGATTCAGAACCCAAAGCCCTATCCATTACACCACAGAGCTTGCAGGTAAACTGTAACACGGAGAAATAAGGGAGGTACTTGTAATGCAGAAGAAAATATTAACTTCTCAAAAAGTCCAATTTAAACCAAAATATCTGGGAAATGGAGTAAAAAAAGAATATGTAAAACATTTATTTTACCTATCGTTTATTTCATTTGAAAATAAAAGTGTAAAACATCACAAATAAGAGCTTGCAGGTAAACTTTAACTTTATTGTTAACTGCTTATCTTCTTAATCAGGGTTATCGGTACCATAAACCACGCAAAACCTTTTCAAAATTCTATAGACGCCATTCCGATTTAATTTCAAATTCAATATTCGACGAAAATTTCTTCTGGTACAATGTTCTTCTGGTATCGGAACCCGAATTTTATGTTGCTTAGTATATAAATTCAGAGAAGTATATAACCGCACTGACTTCGTAAAATTTATTTCTTCGATATAAAAAGTTTGGGTACAAGATAAATGTTATTCGACTGACTGCATGCATGGTAGTTAACCCGATCACGGTTGACAACGTTGCTTCCCACTTTAATTGCACGTCGGTGGGTCAGGCCTCAGATTCTATGACGTTTTCAGCGTAAAGACTTACTGAGGATAAGAGATAATCTAATTCTATGTAATGTTGATTGGTGCATGATGCTCTGTCTCTGGTCGGGCCCATCCGAGTCTAACTGTTGGTTTTCTTTTGCTCCAGCATTTCAGTGGTTTCTTGCTGCCGAGTCCTCAACGTTGTTTAATCTCTGTGGTTGTTTATTTTTGTGTTCACGGAGATGTTACACTGATGAATTAGGAGGCCTTCATGCGGACTGAACAAATTAGTCTAAATCGCGACGGAAGTAAGGGAGAGGATTGTGGCCACGTAAAATCGATTAAAGCCCCTGAAGTGAATTTCGTTTCACTGACCGTTCCAAGGCGGTTCTTCTGTCGTGGTTTATTTTGTTATGGTTTGTCTTTGAGTGCGTGTATCGTTTATATTATTTTGTTTTGGATGGCCATTTTGTGGGAGGGTGAATGTCCATTTGGATTTCCCCTGTTGGTGTTTCCATTGGGGTCTGGCTGTTTCATGTCTGTGCTTCTTTCCCTTTTGCCCATCGGAGTCTAGCTGTTGGCCTTCTTTTGCTCCAGCATTTCATTGGTTTCTTACTGTCGAGTCCTCACCGTTGTTTCATATCTGTGGTTTTTCGATTTTTGTGTTCACGGAGATGTTGCACTGATGAGTTAGGAGACCTTCATGCGGACTGAACAAATTATTTGTCTAAATCACGACGGTGCGAGGATTGTGGCCACGTAAAATCGATTTAAGCCCCCCCCCACCCCCACCCCCCACCCCCCCACCCCGCCAGTGGAATTCGTTACACTGACCGTTCCAAGGCGGTTCTTCTGTCGCGGTTTATTTTTGTTATGGTTTGTTTTTGAGTGTTTGTATCGCGTATAGTATTTTGTTTTTGTATAGCCAATTGGCCATTTTGTGGGAAAGTAACTGTCCCTTTGGCTTTTCGCTTTTGATGTTTCCATAAGGGTCTGCTGTTTCATGTTTGTGGTTCTTTCCCTTTGGTGTCTCTGGTGGGAGCTCTGGGTTAATTGTATCTTTTCCTGATCATTGCTTTCATTTCTATTTAACCAAATGCGGACGCCGACGCTGACACCAGACGCCGGTTGTATAGCAATAACTCCCCCTTACTTCGTAAGACGCTCCTGATATGAGGTTCTTTGTCTCAGACTCAACCCAACAAATGATTATTTTTCTCACCATCCAGTAATGAAAAGTAAATAGAAATAATTCTCTAAAACTCACGTGGGTGTGTTTTCAATTTGCAAGGTACAAGTTAGTTCACATACCAGATTAGTTCAAAAACTGAAATGGATTTTATCACTGTCCGATCATTGTTTTAAGTTTTATTCAGCTACACTTTCTGTAAACTGACATATTTTTTGTTGTTGTTTCAGAAATAAACGAGCTGGACTTCATCTGAACAAGAGTGTCGTTAATGAGATTACCTACACCATCCGTCAAGAAGATGAGACTACTCCATTTTTGTTTCAATTTATGTTTTATTACTGAATAAAGAGTTAAAACGAGAAATAGAAGATGATAAAATGGGTTACCTTATATACAATTCCATGTTATCTAAAATCTTTGGGCAGTTTCATATTTTTATTTTCCATGTGGCTGGTATAAACCCTGCCATGTTTAATGTCTTAATGATGAACATTTCATTTGGAACAATTTCACGAAAACGTGGATGCAGGTTGTCACGAGAAAGACCGACTTGCTTCATCATATAAATACTACTTCTGATAAAGCGTCAACATTCGTGTAGACGTTCATAGCCTGCATGATCTATTTTGGACATTTTTGATGGAATAGGGGACCTTTGACATGGCGGTACATAATTTGTAACGTTTCTGATACGAGAAATAACGTTACACCGTCTAACGTAATATAACTGACGTCATAAAATGGACGTCTTCCGCCTGTTCATTTATTGCAGAAAAATTCACACTTCCTTTCCGTTACCTATATAGGTGTGCTCAGTGACCTTTGAAAGTTGTAAGTTCAAGCATAATGACACCAATACCGCCTGGTAGATGTTGTGAGCGAGTAGTATCAATACGATTAAGAAAACATATACGTAATACCAACTAAAGGCGACTTCAAAATTTTATAGACGTCTTTCTGATTTAATTTCAAAATTCAATATTGGATTTAAATCTCTTCTGCAACAAATCTATCGGAACCCGAATCTTATGGTGACCTAGTATATAAATTCAGAAAAATATATAACCGCAATGACTTCAGCACCCAATTTCGTAAAACCAATCTTTGATATGAAAAGATTGGGTACAGCATAAATGTTATACGACAGACTGAATGCATGATAGTTAACCCACGGTTGACAACTTGCTTACCTCTTTAATTGCAAGCCGGTGGGTCAGGCCTCAGATTCAATGACAGTTCCAGCGTAAAGGCTTACTGAGAATTAGAGAGATCTAATTTTATGTAATGTTGGTGCTTGATGCTCTGTCTCTGGTCGGGCTCATCGGAGTCTAATTGTTGGTTTTCTTTTGCTCCAGCATTTCAGTGTTTTCTTGCTGTCGAGTCCTCACCGATGTTTCATCTCTGTGGTTGTTTTTTTTTGTGTGTGTTAACGGAGATGTACGGAGATGTTGCACTGATGAGTTAGGAGGCCACCATGCGGACTGAACAAATAATTTGCCTAAATCGCGACGGAAGTAAGGGCGAGGATTCTGGCCACGTAAAATTGATTTAAGCCCCCCCCCCCCCCCCCCCCCTGTAACGGAATTCGTTTCACTGACCCTTCCAAGGCGGATGTTTTGTCGCTATTTATTTTTGTTATGGTTTGTCTTTGAGTGTTTATATCGCTTATATTTAGCCAATTGGCCATTTTGTGGGAAAGTAACTGTCCTTTTGGCTTTCCGCTTTTGATGTTTCCATTAGGATCTGTTGTTTCATGTTTGTGTTTCTTTTCCTTTGGTGTCTCTGATGGGAGCTATTGGTTTAGTTGTATCGATTCCTGATCGTTGCCTTCACATCTATTTTACATAAAACACGGACGAATCTAAAATTAAAAAAAAGAAATGTCTCAGTGAGCTATATTTTTAAACTGAAAGCAAATATATGTAGCGGTCATGGACAGACGCTGCGATTTGTAGCGCCTCCTTAGGGTCTAACCTGTTTGCTAGATTTGGAAGTAATGGTTAAAAGATTGTTCGGAGTGTAAATCTCTGTTGCCCACTGATTACGATAACATGCCTATACAAATATATTGGACAATTTTACCACCAAAAATGACAATTTTCTGATAAAAAATCTGATATTTTTCTTATTTCTGCTCAAAACATTGATTTCAGGGACTCGATAGAACCGCCTCGTCGAGTACCACAATCTATGTTTTGTGCAGAAATAAGAAAATTAATGTTTACCCCTGACTATATAAGTGGGGTTAAAGGGGGTCAAAGTCATGAAGGCGTGTTTTCGTGATGCGGGTTTCATATTAAAGCAAACATATCACATATGAAAATCCACGAACATAAAAACCATCCATTATATTAACAAGTTTCATGAAATGAACATCCCTCCAAACACCAGTTTGTATAGAGAATTAAAAAGAGAAACGATCAAGAACTGGTATAATCAGATCCCAAATTCTTCCCACAATATCACTAGGGAAAGATGACGAAACATGTAGTGGCGACAGAAAACAAATCGGACCACAGGTAAACCGAGTCAGCAGACCTTTCTCAAACAGGTGTTCACTCAGAATACCCAAACCTTACTAAAAAGGAGCAATGTACATAATCTGAATCTGGGAAAGAATCTGAATCACCAACATGACAAATATTAAACTGGAAGGACAAATGTAACCAAAATGAACAAACAAAAAGGAAGAAGTATCAAAATCATCAACGAAATTACATATATAATTAGTATAATTAGAGAAAGAATCAGAAACACCAATACAAAACATGAAGGAACCACAGCGAAAGCACCGACTTGGAACGGTCAGTAAAAATTACTGATGGTTTAATTTTACGGGATCCCAACCATCACCCTCACTTTCACTGTGGTTCAAACAAGTATTTGGAAGGTTTTCTAACTCATCAGTGAATCAACTCGTTAAACAAAGAAATCACAATTAAAGCCAAGTTGACACAAAGATGAGGACTCGACAGTCAAACGCTTGAGCCATGCGGCGCTGGACACAACACTACGGGAACACTGAAGCAAACGAAAACAAACAGTAGAACCACGTTGGACCAAGCAACAGACTACGGTTTAGAGCGGTATACATTATGTTTCTTATTTATGCTCCAAGACATACGCTGTTGGTACACGTTAGAACCGGCTCAATAGGCGGTTCTAACGAGCACCCACCACCTATGTTTAGAGTATAAATTGGAAAAATATCACAAATTTTCATTAGAAAATTGGTCCTTTTGGATAATTGAAAAAAAAAAAAAAAAACACTGTCACTCAGATGTGTTTTTGTAATGTCAAGGCATTGAAAGAAGAGACGAGAAAGACATTAACACACACTCTATATATATACAAAAACAAAATTGTACCAACTACTCAAAGTCAGTTACGAAACCGCAAAGAAAAGACCATTTTGGGACGATCAGTAGGAAAACATGAAGACATTAGGGCATATAGTTATGCGAATTGAGGCTTAAATGACGTTAACAATACCTTAACCAGAAGACCAATGGTCCTGAGCCGCTCACCTGAGTGCTGAGAGCTTATGGAGCCATTTCATTTCTGAGAAGACGATTTTATAGGGTTTTTACCAAGCATTAATCTCGGTCATGTGACTTGATAATGGGCCCACTGGTTCGAAGATAAAAATCCGAAAGGTATACATGTATATGGGCATGACGGCCATTTTAGTAATGTGACCAAATTCATCTCAATAAATTTTCATTGTTTGTTCCTAAATGCTTCATGTGGCTACAAATGGAGTAGTGGTTTCTATGTGGTTTCTAAATTTTAATTTCATCTGAATGACCTTGGGCCAACATCAGAGAATAATGTTGACCTTATTTCCATCCATTCATTTAGTTACTGCATCTACCAATTTTCAGATCAGAGGCTGCAATAGTTTCCAAAAAATACACATTTTTTTTTTTTTTTGCTTTCTCCAATACAAATGTCTAGGCAACCAAATTTGACCTTTGTGTAAAACAGCTAGGTTAAGGCCATCCAGGGGTTTTCATTTGAAGAAACTATAGTGGGCCCAAATCCCAAATGCTACATACCAGGTTTAATGAAAATCGGCCCACTGGTTCTGGAGTAGAAAATTTCTGAAGTGTTTTTACCTTATATGGGCATGGTGGCCATTTTGGTCATTTGACCAAACACATTTATTTAAATCTTCATTTACTTGTTTCTACGAGCTTTGTATAAAATTTGGTCACAAACGGCCCAGAGGTTCCAGTGAAAAATAAATTTAAATCTTCATATCTTAAAGGCCTTTGGCCAAGGTCAAGGAATGGCCTTGACCTTGTATACACATGTAGTTTCATCCACTCATTTAGCTAACTGCATTTATAAATTTTTAGATTCAGAGACTGAATTAGTTTCCGAAAAATATCATGGTTTTGACCTTTTTCCCATACAAAAATCTATGTGACCAAATTTGACCTTGGCATAAAATAGGTATACGAAGGTCATCATTTGAATAAACTGTG
This sequence comes from Lucinisca nassula, assembly GCA_963580285.1. Taxonomy (NCBI): domain Eukaryota; kingdom Metazoa; phylum Mollusca; class Bivalvia; order Lucinida; family Lucinidae; genus Lucinisca; species Lucinisca nassula. The sequence goes on from OY757022.1 coordinate 75,581,624, forward strand.
ATGAGCCCGAGCCCCCAATGCTGCATATGATAATTTTGGTTACAAACGGCTCAGTGAATTCTGAGAAAAAAAAATAGTTCTCATACCTGAATGACCTTGTCCTTGAATACTCATGTCATTTGATCCACTAATTTAGCTTACTGTTTCTACCAATTTTCGGATCACCAGGTGCAATATTTTCCAAAAAATACACAATTTTGACTTTTTCCCACTACAAAGGTCTATGCGACCAATTTTGACCTTGGCCTAAAATAGGTCAAGGTCATTCAGGACTCATCATCTGAATAAATTTTGATGGGCCCAAGTCCCCAATGCCACATACCAAGTTACATGTTAATCTGCCCACTGGTTCCGAAGAAGATTTCTGAAGGGTTTTTACCTTATATGGGCATGACGGCCATATTGTTCATGTGACCAAATTCATATTGATTAATTGTCATTTCCTTGTTCTTAAAAACTTTCATATGAAATTTCGTTACAAATGGCTTTGTGGTTTCGGAGAAGAATAAGTTTTAATCATATCTGAATGACCTTGAACAAATGTCAAAGAATGACCTTGACCTTGAATCATCATGTAGTTTCTTCCACCCATTTAGCTCACTGCATCTACTAATTTTCAGATCACAGGCTGCAATAGTTTCCAAAAAAAATACTCGGTTTTGACTTTTTTCCGCTACAAAAGTCTATGCGACCAAATTTGACCTTGGCCTAAAATCGGTCAAGGTCATCCAACAGTCATCATTTGAACAAAATATGATCGGCCCAAGTCCCTATTGCTACATACCAAGTTTCAGGCCAATCGGCCCAACGGTTCCGGAGAAGAAGAATTTTGAAGGGTTTTTTACCTTACATGGGCATGGCGGCCATCTTGGTCATGTGACTAAATTTATATTGATTATTTGTTGTTTCCATGTTCTTAAAAACTTTCATATGAAATTTCGTTGCAAATAGCTTTGTGGTTTCTGAGAAAAATAAGTTTTAATTCTCTGAATGACCTTGACCTCCAATACTCATGTAGTTTCTTCCATCAATTTAGCTAACTGCATCTACTAATTTTCAGATCACAGGCTGTAATAGTTTCCAAAAAATACACGGTTTTGACTTTTTACCATACAAAACTCTATGCGGCCAAATTTGACCTTGGCCTAAAATTGGTCAAGGTCATCCAAGGGTCATCATTTGAACAAAATATGATGGGCCCGAGTCCCCAATGCTACATACATAGTTCCAGGCCAATCGGCCCAATGGTTCTGGAGAAGGAGATTTTTGAAGGGTTTTTACCTTATATGGGAATGACGGCCATATTGGTCATGTGACCAAAATCATTTTAATTATTTATCATTTCCTTGTTCTTGAAAACTTTCCTATGAAATTTCGTTACAAATGGCATTGTGGTTTCTGAGAAAAATAAGTTATAATTCTCATATCTGAATGACCTTGAACAAAGGTCAAACAATGACCTTGACCTTGAATACTCATGTAGTTTCATCCACCCATTTAGCTTACTGCATCTACTAATTTTCAGATGGCAGGCTGCAATAGTTTCTAAAAAATACACGGTTTTGACTTTTTCCCATACAAAATGCTATGCGACCAAATTTGACCTTGGCCTAAAATTGGTCAAGGTCATCCAAGGGTCATCATTTAAAAAAATATAATTGGCCCGAGTCCCCAATGCTACATACCAAGTTTCAGGCCAATCGGCCCCCTGGTTCCGGAGAAGAAAATTTTTGAAGGGTTTTTACCTTATATGGGCATGGCGGCCATCTTGGTCATGTGACCTGAACCCTGCGAACAACATTTCGTTCCCGCATCCCATGAATGCTGCACATGAAATATGACTCCAATCAGCCTTGTGGTTTCAGAGGAGAAGATGTTTGAAAATGTTGACAGACAACAGAAAACAGACGACAGACAGACAACGGAGCCTTACCATACTATAAGCTCACCTATGAGCCTTCGGCTCAGGTGAGCTAAAAATGCAATCCTCTGAAAGCAAAAGACTGCAATATAGAACTGGGTTCCTCTTTGCTGATGACATGGCAAATGTTGTTCCAACAGAAGAGAAGATACAAAAAGTTCACAGGCGTCAGATGCTGTGATAGCTATGACCTCACAATCAGCGTAAAAAGACAGAGGTAGTCTATCAACCAGCATCTTGCAAGCTTTACAAATAGCCCACCATCACAGTGAAATGTCAAAGAGTTGAAGTGGTAGACAAGTTCGCCTACCGTTGGAGTACACAGTCAATAGTCGTGCACAATGATGATGAAGTCAATGCCAGGATTGCCAAAGCTAATGCAGCATTTGGCCGACTACGTGGTTGTGTATGGGATAGAGTGGAATTAGGCTTGACACAAAGTCTACAGAGTGGTGTTACTAACACTATTGTATGCATGTGAAACATGGACAGTTTGCCAACGGCACGCCAAAGCCAAAATACTGAACTTCAATACAAGCTATCATAGAAAATTCTTAAAGATTAAGTCACAAGACAGGATTCCAGGCACGGAAGTCCTGAAAAGGGCAGGGATTCAAAGCGTACATACTCTTCTGAAACTAGCACAGTTAAGATGGACAGGCAAGTTACCCGCATGCCTGAGGACCGTTTGCCAAAGAAAATTCTCTGTGGAGAACTAGAAATGGGCAAACGCTCCCATGGTGGTCAGAAGAAGCGCTACAAGGACACCCTCAAAGCCTCCCTCAAGAACTTCAACATACCAACAGAGTCCTTGGAACAAATTGCACATGCCAGAGCAAAGTAACGAGGCATCATCGGAAGGGGGTGCTAGTGAATATGAGGCAAAAAGAATCAGCGAAGCTGAGCAGAAACCTGCACAGCGCAACGCAAGAGCTAAGACATCACCAACAGAGCTGTCTTCCTCTAACATCTGTTGCTTTATCTGCAACAGACAGTTTAGAGCTAGAATTGGTCTCGTCAGCAATCTTAGAACACACAGTAACATTTCTCGAGGGTGGTTAAGACTGGTCTTTGTCAGTAATGAAAGACGAATTATTATTATTATTACCATTATTGTTATTATTTCCAGTACTAGAAGTTGGAGAAATTTATCATAATTGCATTATCAACATTATTATTGTACTTACTGATTTAATCATTGCTATCGTTATTTTACCTGTCACTATTATCATGTTTTATCATACTAAAGAAATATGAACCAGCTTGTAGAATTTAATATTTCATTTTCCGTGAAGCGTACAACAAAAGTAAAAATGCCAAATATGGAGGAATAAAACTACGCTAGTTTTTGAGCGAGAGGACATTTTTATTAAATTCAGGCACACCCACACAAATGAAACATCATGGAGCATTGTGCATAACACTGTAAAGTTACACAAACATATCACATTACGATATCACAGCCGTGTGATAAAGTGCTATCTTTCATATCTCCAAAAAAGTTTATTTTCTGGTGATAATTAGATATTTTACTTATCTGTACTCTAAACATATGTTAAGGTTGCTCGTAAGAACAGCTTCGTTGAGCGGTTATGACGAGAACCTACAAGCTATGGCTTTAAAAAGAAATACGAAAATAATGTATATCCCTGTAAACCCCAGTTTGCTCTATATAAGTGAGTTGTAGAGGGATGTTCATTACACTGACTTATTAACATGATGAGAAGCACGGCCTCAGTGTTACTCTGATTATGGTTCGTGTGTATGCACGGGAAGATAACCCACGACGGGATCCGAGTGAATTAACGTCCATACAGTCGCACGGACCATTCTCTGAGCAGTTTAATGCACATGGTCGCCTCTGCACCGTTCGCATCATGAGCTGTTCAATGTTCATTATTAGCATTGTGAAACCTGGGTTGTGTAATAAAAACCGATAGAAAAACAAATCCATGCATGGTGTTTGGTGTTAAAAACTTTAAAGGCAAAACCAGATATTCGCACAAACTTCAGATGTTTACGTTCGGAATTGCAACACAGAAATCGCTGTTCGAGTAAATCACAGCCACTCATGTGATATCTAGGAAAGAAAAAGTGCAAGCAGGGAAAAAGAAAATTAAACAAATAACGCATCAGATGTTTACTGGTTGCAAAATGTTTGTGTTGACAGGAAATGTAAATGATTAGCAGTCTCTATGTTACTGTATGGCAGCATTATTACAAGTTATGCCCTAGAGCAATCATGAAATGGTTTCCACCGATGTTGCCGGTGTACAGGGGTTCAGAATACGTCTTCCTTGAAAATGTAACCGAAATTCTAATCTGTCTTGAAATTTAGCCTTCAAAATCTCTGATCTGTCTTTGTGGACAGCCGTATACAAATAATCTGTTGTAACAGTTAAAAAGCATTTTTCTTGACAACTGATTTCTTTACGAGCCGAATTTTTCGGCCCAATGTGGCATATATGCTGGGGTGTCAGGTTGTGTTTTCTTCAAAGTTTATTCGGGGAATGCCGTAACTTTTTGCAAACATTGTAGGCCCTGATCAGACGCCGCATTCTGCGGCTTCTGATCTGGGCCTGCATTGTTTGCCAAGGTACCCCTTTAGGGGTATCTGGTACTGAATGGGTTAATATTTGTCGTGAGTTGACAGCTTTTATACTGCAGACGAGAATTATGAGTAAAATTGTGACATCATCCCGTTTTACTCGGGTTGAGAAAAGATGTGTCCGCATCAGGTTAAAAAGTCCGTGAAATAAAGACCCCTCAAAACCCCTCTTTATAAAGAAAAGGGAGGTTTAGGGGGTATTCGAAATGTCCTAACTTTTTCCCAAAAACATAGCTAGTGGCTACTCGTTAGAACCGCGGTTCTAACGAGCACTCAAAATCTATATTTGGATTAAAAATAAGAAACAGATCAAACATTTTCATCTGAAAACTATTAGTTCTAGAAATAAGACAGACGCCATTTTAGTGCACGGGTGTGTGCGCACGGCGAAGACCAATATCAGCTTATAGTTTCGCTCATTCCGAACACACCATTGCCAGTCTGATTTAAGAAACTTTTGAATCTAAAGTCATTTATAGTGAGACCAGTATGCGCATACGCACAGCCCGATCAGACGACAATACGAAAACACGCCTGTACAAATACCTTGTGAACTTTACCGCCGAAAAAACGAAAATTTCAAGTTGAAAAAGTGTGATAAAGTTTTTATTTCTGCTCAAAATATAGATTGTGAGTACTCGTTAGAGCCGCTCGTTAGAGCCGCCTCGATAAGTTTTGAACATTTATAACAAAAATATCAAGGATTTTCATCAGAAAAATAGCCATTTCGGTAAACCGCCAAGAGGATCTAAGCCTGTCCAGGAACCGCGGTGCGAGGCGGACCGTCCATGCACATAAACCCTATTGGTTTCATTGGGCGACAGGGCTTGAGATGTCATTTCATCTCAATGTCGGGTAAAAGTCCCACAAAATTGGAAGCAACGTCTCCAAAATGACCTTTACAGTGTTGACGGGGACGTTAAACCTCAAATCAAACAAACAAACAAAGCCATTTCGGAAATTTGAAAAATGCACTATGTCGCACGGGTGAGTTATTGTAATCTTCAATTTACGACCCTACCCGGTGTCGTCTTTGCAATTTTCAACAGTCATTTCGCGTTTGAAGTACATTTTGACATTTTTGGCATTTAGTACCGTCCAAGTTACAGAGCTGACTTTTTGGGTATCTAAAATGGATTCTGATATGCAGTGCAAGTCTCAACACAACAATTTTATTAACAAAAAGCATGTACAAAAACAAAAATACATAAAAAATACAGTCCCTACCCTCTTTTTTTCGGGAGATAACAATAAAATAATAAAAAAGTTTCTCCTACCTACCGACCAAATTGTCAACATGTTAGTAGAAACACAGCTATCTATGTGTTTATGCCTTATACACAGAAGAGGGATCTACGCTTAGTATAGTGTACACTGTTTATTTGTTTGTTTAGATTGAGGTTTCACATACGAGTCGATACCATTTAGATCATTTCGGATGCGTTGCTTCCAATATTGTGCGACTTTAACCAGACCTTTAGATGAAAATTTGATGACACCACGAAAACACGCTTATATAATTCTGACCCCCTTGAACCCCACTTTTATATAGTCAAATTGGGGTTCACCGGGTAAACTTTTTTTTTCTTATTTCTGCTCTAAAATATAGATTCTGGGTACTCGTCAGAACCGTCTTCACCGAGGCGGTTCTAACGAGCACCCACAATCTATATTTTAGAGCAGAATGAAGGCGGTTCTGACAAGTACCAACAATCTATATTTTAGAGCAGAAATAAGAAAAATATCACACTTTTTTATCTTAAAATGTTCGTGTTTTATTTTTCGGTGATTGGGTGAGTTTTTCGTCTCACCAACAGCTAAGGTCATACGGAGACGGGACCTCGGTTTAAAGACTCATGCGAATGTCTGGAGAAGCCCGGGATCGAACCTGCGAACCCTGGTTTACAAGGCCAGAAGTATAATCGTTGTTTTTTTGTGTGTATTTTTTCGGTGATTATATTTACAGTGTATTTGTATAGGCTCGTTTTCGTAATGAAAACAGCGATTATGGGTTCCCTTTAGAGCCTGCCTCAGTGAGTGGATTCTTACGAGTATTCACAGTCTGTCTGAAGCACAAATAAGGTCAATATTACAAAAACTATTTTCAGTTAGTCAATAAGACACGAATATGTTATAGCACAGAAGTAGTCAAGATCTCAAAGATTTAGCACAAGTTTCTCAAGGGTATCCTTCACGAAAACACGCCTATATAATTTTGACCCCCTTGAACCCCACTTTATATATAGTTAAACTGGGGTTTACAGGGGTAAACCATTTTTTCTTATTTCTGCTGTGAAATATAGATTGTGGGTACTCGTTAGAACCGCCTCGATGAGGCGGTTCTTACGAGTATCCACAATCTATATTTCACAGCATAAATAAGAAAAATATTACAATTTTTCCTCTTAAAGTTATCGGTTTTTCGACGGTAAAGTGTACAATGTATTTGTATAGGCGTGTTTTCTTACTGACTTTTATAATATACTCACCGGAAATAGAAACTATACACTCAATTTTAATTTGTCGCTGGCGAAACATTTTAATGAAATTTGAATTCCAATTATATAAATTATCATCAGTGGCATATCTGATTTATCGAATAAAATGTTTAATGTTAGCTACGATTTAACGGGTAGAGCCACAGGCTCAAAGCAAGGGTCAAAATTATGCTGTTCAAGTTTCCATTGGGTCAAACGTTTTGTGTCGCGAATGTGATTCCCATTTTTACCAGTTATTATGCATCATCTAACGTTGGGAATATTGTTTACAAAATGAAAATTTTCACAATGGTTGAAATGTTATCGACGTTTAAATATTGGACCAAACCACCGGAAGTGAGCGAAAAGTATGGCATTTCTGATTGCGGTTTTTGTTTTTATCAATATTTAAGACACAGCTGAGAATGCTAAAACGATTGAAGGCACTTTTGGGTCGATTTTTGGGTTGAAACATTATTTTGAAAATTTCGCTGAAAAAAGCAGTTTTTGAGATTTCAATACAATGTTTGTTTCTCGATAATTTTTAGATGTGATGTTATTTTTTTAGTCCTTGCTTTTTACTTGTTACTTATACGCAAAAAATGTTGAAGTCAAAATTCGATTACAAACAGATTTTGTGAAAACTGCACTTTTTTGCATTTTTCCCAAAAACTTTTATTTTGAACACCAGATTTTCTTTAAATTGTTACAAGATTCATGTCGATAGTTAGTAAAGTCCTTAATCAGTAATTTTTAACTGAATTATCCACTTGTTTTGTCAGGCGAAACAATCTAAAAGTGTATAGTTTCTATTTCCGGTCAGTATACATGTAAATTAGTCGCAGATAAGATTGACAAGGTGGAGCAACTATTTGCACCTACCTTTGGTAAGTTCTATTAAAAAAAAGGTAAACCGAGTCACCCGACTTGTGTATTCAACTGCACCACAAACAAAGATGTGGCGTATATCTGGCCATTTTGTCAGCTTGCAGAAAGCATGCGAAAGGCAATCTTCCGAATCTTCTGGTGGACTCAGCGAATTTGACATATTTATTTGCAACGCCTAAATAGCTCCGCCTAGTCAGTCTTATCTGCGACTCCTATATCAATATGAAGATATTACATATGTATGGTCGGCCCCCGCCCATCGGGGCTTGAAGAAATAGATGGGCTGCATGACGCTTCCACGCAGAGCTGAATCCAACCCGCACACAAGCACTGGTAAACCGCTTAAGAGGATCTAAGCCTGCCCAGGCAAAGCGGTGCGAGTCGGACCTTGCTTATAAACCCTATTGGTTTCATTGGGCAACAGGGTTTGAGAAGTCATTTCATCTCAATGTCGGGAAAAAGTCCCACAAAATTGGAAGCAACGTCTCCAAAATGACCTTTACAGTGTTGACGGGGACGTTATTTTAAACCTAAAATCAAACATATGTATGGAAAAGTGCATTCTTTCACGGCTCCAAAATGATCAGGAATACAATTACCTAACACCTCCGATCAAATACACCAAAGAGAAAGAAACACAACTATAAACAACTTCGTCATAATGAAAACTTCGTAAGCGAAAACCATTACGAAAACACGCCTATACAAATACAATATAAACTTTACTGCCGAAAAAACGAAAATTTTAAGATGACAAATTGTGATATTTTTCTTATTTCTGCTCAAAATATAAATTGTCGATACTCGTTAGAACCGCCTCATCGAGGCCCTTCTAACGAGTACCCACAATCTATATTATAGAGCAGAAATAAGAAAAATAAGGTATACCCCTGTAAACCCCAGTTTTGCTGTATGAAAGTTGGGTACAAGGGGTCAAAATTATATAGGTGTGTTTTCGTGATGCAAAATGACAGTGTAAATAGAGCTGGCGTTTGTGAAACACTATTTCTTGACCCTAACACTACTTGCCCCTGACAATCTTTTTATCCCCCGACCGAATAGGTTCGGGGGATATAGCGATCAGCCTGGCGTCCGTCCGTCCGTCTGTCCGTCCGTCTGTCCGTCCGTCCGTCCGTAGACGCAACCTTGTGATGGCCCTAACTCCTATACCCTTTGAGATTCATTGATGGTACTTGGCACAATTGTTCACAAGGCTGAGACGGCGTGTCATGCGCAAGAACCAGAATTCTGGATTGCATACTCTTTTAGTTATCTCCCCTTTTAATAAAATAGAATGACTACTTTGTGATGGCCATAACTCCAATACCCTTTGAGGTATGCTGATGGTACCTGGCACAGTTGTTCACAAGGCTGAAACGGTGTGTCATGCACAAGAACCACAACTCTGGTTGTCATGGTTTTTGAGTTATCTCCCCTTCCAATAAAATTGAGTGACTACTTTGTGATGGCCACAACTGCAATACCCTTTAAGATATATTGATGATACCTGACACAGTTGTTCACAAGGCCGAGACCGTGTGTCATGCACAAGAACCACAACTCTGGGTGCCATGGTTTTTGAGTTATCTCCCCTGACAATATAACCTTGTGGTGGCCATAACTCCAAAACCTTACAGATCCCCACCCCTAAACCATATATATTATTGTTCCTTATGATAAGACGCATTCATTGACACAAACCTGCCCCCCCCCCCCCCCCCCCGATGCGCTGGGGCCTTGCCCCACCCCCTCCACTTCATAAAAGGCCCAATATCTTGGAAATTGTACAGATCCCCACCCCTAAACCATATATATTCTTGTTCCTTATGATAAGACACATTCAGTTACACTAACCTGGGGGCCCCGGGATGTGCCGGGGCCATGCCCCACCCCCTCCTCAACATAAAAGGCCATATATCTCAGAAACCGTTTAGACCCCCACCCCTAAACCATATATATTTTTGTTCTTTATGATAAGATACATTCATTGACACCAGACTATGGGCCCCCTCGATGAGGCGGTTCTAACGAGTGTGCACAATCTATATTTTGAGCAGAAATAAGAAAAATATCAAATTTTTTCATCATAAAATTTTCATTTTTTCGGCGATAAAGGTAGCAATGTATTTGTATAGGCGTGTTTGCGTAATGGCTGGCAAGGTAAAATGCCCAAAATCACAAATTGCCATTACTCATGAAGACTTTTTCAGAATTTATTCAAAAGTTAATCCGGCCATCTACTGGAAATCTAGTCATTAAAAACCAAGGCTTAGCTTCAACTGTTTTTGAGATACTTTGCTGACAAAACTAAACTAACCAGATTTACAAAGGGCCTTAACTTGAAGTAGTTGTTCAAAATTTATTCAAAAGCCGATAAGGACATCTAATCATCACCATCAATCTAATCACAAAACAACAAGGCGTTACCTCTAACCGTTTGTGAGATATTTTGCTGACAGTGTGTCACGAAAACACGCCTATATAAATTTGACCCCCTTGAACCCCACTTTTATACAGTAAAACTGGCGTTTACAGGGGTAAACCTTGTTTTTTCTTATTTCTGCTCTTAAATATAGATTGTGGATACGCATTAGATTTGGTTGGTTGAGGTTTAACGTCCCCGTTAACACTGTATAGGTCATTTGGAGACGCTGTTTCCAATTTTGTGGGACTTTTACCCGACATTGAGATGAAATAACATCTCAAGCCCTGTCGTCCAATGAAACCAATAGAGGCTACTCATTAGAACCGCCTTGATGAAGCAGTTCTAACGAGTACCCACAATCTATATTTTGAGCAGAAATAAGAAAAAAATTTCATCTTAAAATTTTCGTGTTTTTTTTTTTCGGCGGTAAAGCTTACAATGTATTTGTATAGGCGAGTGTTCGTGAAGGTTAAAAATGCCGAAATTTACAAAAGGTCATAACCCATGACGTATCAGGTCATCTACTCATCACTAAAACTAGGCTTTAGCTGCGATAGTTTTAGGGATATTTTGCAGACTAGGTAACATTACGAAAACACGCCTATACATTGTAAATTTTACCACCAAAAATGAACATTTTCAGATGAAAAGGTGTGGTATTTTTCTTATTTTTGCTCAAAATATAAATTGTGGGTTCTCGTTAGAATCGCCTCATCGAGGCGGTTCTAATGAGTGCCCGCAATCAGAAATAAGAAAAATAAGGTTTACCATTGTAAACCCCAATTTTACTATATAAAAATGGGGTTCAAGAAGGTCAATTTTGTATATGCGTGTTTTCGTGATGCATATAAAATGGAATTCACAAGAATAATTATTACACGGACATGTTAACATTGTAAAATGTAAAAAAATAAGTATGTTTACAACTATCTACCTTAGATCAATATCAAGGTGAAATACGATGACGGAAAAGTTTCATCTTTACATCCCATGAACAAGTCCGTGAAATGAAGACCCCCTAAACCCCACTTTATATAGCGAAAACTGGGGTTTAAGGGGGTATTCGTTATTTTTCTTATTTCAGGTCCGATACATAGGTGGTTGGTACTCCTTAGAACCGCCTCATTGAGGCGGTTCTAACGAGCACACACAACCTATGTTTTGAGCGTTAATAGGAAAACTATCAAGGATTTTCATCAGAAAAGTAGCCATTTTGGAGATGTGAAAAATGCACTATGTGATACGGGTGAGTTACTTATCGTAATGAACGAGAGAAATATTGTTGATATTCCTGTTTAATTCGTGAACATGTACCTATTGAAATTCCAAACGTTACAGTGAATGGTTTCTTTCATGTTGAAGTTTCTACGCAAACAGAAAAAAAATGTATAAGGAGAAAAGCACTTATAAACTTAAAGGAAACGAAATCAAACAAAACTTAAAAGACTCTCAAGAATCGTTAAAAAAATGACAAAAAGTTACAGAAGGCCAAAGAATATCACCAGAAATAGCATATTCATAAGATTTTCATTTCACAGAAAAAAGGTTTTGTGAAATTAGAAGCTATCATCATGTTGACCGTTAAACATCTCTGTTTTTACCTCTGGCTTTCAAACGGGCGCTTGGACATAAAGGCTTGCTCCTGTAGGTATATAATACATGTGTGTATTGTTGAAATGATATTCATTACGAAAAAACTCCCTATATAAATACAGTGTAACCTTTATCGCCGAAAAAATGTAAATTTTAAGATGAAAATTTGTGATATTTTTCTTATTTCTGCTCAAAACATAGGTTGTGGGCACTCGTTAGAACCGCCTCGTCGAGGCGGTTCTAAAGAGTACCCACAATCTGTGTTTTAGAGCAGAAATAAGAAAAATAATGTTTACTCCTGGAAACCCCAGTTTTTACGATATAAAATTGGGGTCACTGATGAGGCTTTATTAGCCGAAACTACGTAGTATGACCCATCATCTTTCACATGAATGTTTTCATTGCTCTTAAAGGAACTCATTTTTAATTTTTATTTGCCTTCACTGCAGCTGGTGTTGTGCCGTGTGGCGGCCGTAAAACGTCTCCCCGTACATCAACCATAGTGCAGTTTATATTTTACTTTTGGTCTTTTGAGATCAGCGTGAGCATTCTGAGAAATCGGAAATAAATTATTTTGTTTAGACTCATATTCTAGACAGGTTTTTAATTATTTGGACCCCATTTTGATTTATATCAGTCTTTGAATCGACTGCCTATTCGAAATTCGCAAAATTGCAGTATGTTTCCTCTGGCTTTCTTTGCCGGATCATTACAGGGTCACTGATGAGGCTTTATTAGCCGAAACTACGTAGTATGACCCATCATCTTTCTCATGAATGTTTTCATTGCTCTTAAAGGAACTCATTTTTAATTTTTATTCAAGGCTGTCAAAAGTATATAGGCGTGTTTTCGTGATGTTAGCATAAGGATAACAAACCCATGTGGGATAAAACGAGATTAATATAATGATATTATATTTACTTTTCCGTTGCAAAAGCTAAACCTCATATTGAAGGAGTTGATTTTTGTCGGACATATTGTATTATTTTTATCCCCTTCAGTATCTATACAATTTTACCAGCGGTGTTTAAGGGCCTCAATGCCAATTTTATAGAACTCCTTAACTTGGTTGTTCAGAAAGTCACCCACTGCATCTATGACATCATCATCGGACTGAAAGTTGTTGCCTGAAATAACCGTTTTCAGTTTTGGAAATATATGAAAGTCTGGTGAAGCGAGATCAGGTGAATAAGGCGGCTGATCAATCAATTTAAAGCCACAATCATGAATGGCAGCCATAACAATGACATACTTGTGAACAGGAACATTGTCTTGATGGAACAATACACACGGAGTGAGATTAGGTGAATAAGGCGGATGCCCAATCAATTTAAAGCCACAATCATGAATGGCAGTCATAACATTGACATACTTGTGAACAGGAACATTGTCTTGATGGAACAATACACATGGAGTGAGAATAGGTGAATAAGGCGGATGCTCAATCAATTTAAAGCCAAAATCATGAATGGCAGCCATAACAATGACATACTTGTGAACAGGAACATTGTCCTGATGGAACAATACACATGGATTGAGATTAGGTGAATAAGGCGGATGCTGAATCAATTTAAAGCCACACTCATGAATGGCAGCCATAACAATGACATACTTGTGAACAGGAACATTGTCCTGATGGAACAATACACATGGATTGAGATTAGGTGAATAAGACGGCTGATCAATCAATTTAAAGCCACAATCATGAATGGCAGCCATAACAATGACATACTTGTGAACAGGAGCATTGTCCTGATGGAACAACACACGTTTAGAGAGCTTTCCGCGGCGCTTAAGTTTAATATTTTCCCGTAACTGCGTCAGAAGTGAAGCATAGTATATGGCATTGATTGTTTGTCCCTTTTGGAGATAATCTATCAGCGGAATAACAGCTGCATAACAGAAAACCGAGGCCATAACCTTCCCGGGTGATGAAACAGTCTTTGCCTTCTTTGGCGGGGTTGAGCCAGGGTGTTTCCATTGTTTCGATTGTTTAGTGGACCTCTGAGGTAAAATGATGGAACACTGTTTCCTCCATATAGACAAATCTCTGAAGAAAGTTGGCAGAATCTTCCTCAAAAAGGTTAAGATTAGCACGCGATAATGTGCGCCTGGTATGCTTCTAATCAACGGTCAGAGGTCTTAGTACCCATCGGGGCGAAAGCTTTCTCATTGTAAGATTCTCTGTCAGAATGGAATGTACTCTTTCCTGTGAAATCCAAACTCTTCTGGCTATATATGTTTCTGGGACTCGTCTGACAGCCATAATTGGCCATTTCTGGGGTCGCAACATTTACAGGCCTTCCAGGACGGGGGGTCATCCTCAATGCTCTGTCTGCCGCGCTTAAATTCCGCCACCCACTTTTTCACTGTAGCATACGAAGGGGCATCTTTCCCTAGTGTTGCTACCATATCATTATGGATATCCATATGCAAATATTGGCTGGCTCTTTCACCGATTTTGTCCATTTTGCAAAAGCTGCTTGTCTTGTTTACTTTAGAGTGCTACCTCGTCGATACAAACAGACCAAATGAGACCAGTCCTTGAATACACGGTCCTATATAAGCAAAGAATAGTAGTTCTTAAAAAGAACATCCCTGCGTAAATGTAACTCCTTCAACACGAGGCTCACAACGTATCAATCAGCCCTCGGAAACGTATAGAAAACTACGTTGTTCATACTTTCATTAACGCATCGAGTCACATAATTTTCTGTGACGTCAAGTGACGTTAGTCTGAACCATGGTTCTAAACGGCCGTTGGTGACGTCAACGCTATTCCTCCCCTCGTGTAAATGTTTTTCAGCTTTTTATTATAAGCTTGTCCTCTAAGAATTTTCGCCATTTTTTTTTAGGTTTAACGTCCCCGTCAACACTGTAAAGGGCATTTTGGAGACGTTGCATCCAATTTTGGGGGACTTTTACCCGACATTGAGATGAAATGACATCTCAAGCCCTGCCGCCCAGTGAAACCAATAGGGTTTATAAGCATGGACGGACCGACTCGCACTGCATTGCCTGGGCAGGCTCTACATCATAGTGTAGTTTATATTTTCTTGTCCTTTTGGATCATTGATTCCATTGTGGAATTTTGAAAAATCTTGAGGGTCACTGATGAGCCCTAAATGGCCGAAACTAGCTAGTCTGGCCCAGAAGACATGTACACTCCATATTTTCCAGTTCTGTGGTGTATTCTTTGCTTCCAAAGGATAACCCTTTCTAGAACTTATTTAACGTCACTACAGCCGTTGTTTGGGAATGTGTGTCGGCCGTAAAAAGTCTTCCTGCCCTACATCATAGTGTAGTTTATATTTTCCTTTCCTTTGGGGTCATTGGTTCCATTGTTGAATTTTGAAAATTCTCGAAGGTCACTGATGAGGCCTAAATGGCCTAAACTAGCTAGTCTTGCCCAGAAAACATGTACACTCCATAGTTTCCAGTTCTGTGGTGTATTCCTTGCTTCCAAAGGATAACCCTTTCTAGAACTTATTTGGATCCTCTAAGCGGTTTACCAGTACTCGTGTGCGGGTCGGTTTCAGCTCTGCGTGGAAGCATCATGTAGCCCATCTATTTGTTCAAGCCCCGATGGGCGGGGGCTATATTCCCACATAGTATAAAGATATTAGATAATGGTGATAAAACAACGATTCAGAAAGATGAATAACTTTATCTGCAACATGTTAATTGCAAACATTGGCAACTCACGGCCTGTAACCTGTTAAAGAAGAATTTGCATATATGTTTGAGAAATCGCCAGCTTTACGTCAGCTAAGACTGGCGCAAATCAGTCATGTATTCATGTCAGTTATGTGTATGACCACCTCGAGCCGCACAACACTCCTGGCACCGCCGAGGCATGCTACGAACCAAATTTTGAACAGTTTGTAAAGCTTGTGTTTCCCACTCATGTCGATGTTTGTGAGTTCTGGAATAGTCATTGGTGGATGGTCGCCTTGTGATATACATCTATAAAGGCTGTCCCATACATGTTCTAATCGGTTTAAGTCAGGCTAGTCCATTACTTCAATAGTCTCACGATTAAGGTCATCCATGCACAGTCTAGCGGTATGGGGTGCGCATTATCCTGCATCGGAATGAAATTGTCACCGATTGCCCCAGCGAAAGGCCTCACAATAGAATCTGGAATTTCATCTCGATACCGTAATGCATTCAATGTACCTCCGTTCATCACGTACAAGTCCGTTCGGCCCTCATAAGAAATTTCACCCCATACCCACTGACCTCCTCCATATCTGTCTATTTCCACAATGTTGCGGTCCTCGTATTGTTTTCCGGGCCGTCTCCAGACTCGAATACGTCGATCACACGTACTCAGGTGAAATCTGCTTTCATCCGTGAACAGAACTGTAATTGCCAGTTCTGATGTTCTTGGGCAAACTCATATCGCCGTGCACGATGTTGCCTGGTGAGAAAAAGGCCCTCTTGCCGGACGTCTGGCCCTCAGATCACCTTCATGTAACCTGTTACATATTGTTTGATCGGATATCCTTTGACCAAGTGCATGCTGGAAATCGATTTGTAGCCTTCTGGCCGTGTACTGCCGATATTTTGAAGATATTGATCTTCCCTTTGTGACGCCATGCGGTGTCGGCCTTGCCCTTCTCGTCTAGTAAACTCGCCTGTCCTCTGATAACAACACTTCTCGATACACCAAAGCTTTTAGCAACGTCAAGCAACGCGACAGCTTGAGCGACCTCAACTTCTTCCAAGAACCGCCTAACACCATATGAAAAGTAGAAGTAAAACAAAGATCAGGAATCGATACAATTAACTTACTCCAACCATCAAAGACACCAAAGGGAAAGAAACACAAACTTTAAGCGACCAGACCATAATGGAAACCTAAACAAAGGAAGGCCATAAGGACAGTTACTTTCCCACAAAATGGCCATATGGCCATCCAAAATAAAAAGACACAAGTGATACACACAGTAAGTAACAAACAACAACATAAATAAACCGCCACAGAAGAACCGCCCTGGAACGGTCAGTGGAAAGATTTCCACTGGGGGGCCCAAATCGACCTTACGTGGCCACAATCCTCGCCCTCACTTCCGTCGCGATTTAGACAAATAATTTGTTCAGTCCGCATGAAGGCCTCCTAACTCATTAGTGCAACATCTCCGTGAACACAAAAAATCAAAGAACCACAGAGGTGAGACAACGGTGAGGACTCGACAGCAAGAAACCACTGAAATGCTGAGGCAAAAGAAAACCAACAGTTAGACTCCAATGGGCCCGACCAGAGACAGAGCATCATGCACCAACCAACATTACCAAGAATTAGATCTCTCTAATTCTCAATAAGCCTTTACGTTGGAGCCGTCATAGAATCAGAGGCCTGACCCACCGGCGTGCAATTAAAGAGGGAAGCAAAGTTGTCAATCGTGATTGGGTTAGCTACCATGCATGCAGTCTGTCGTATAACATCCATGTTGTATCCAATCATTTTATAGCGAAGAATGATTTTACGAAATTGGGTGCTGAAGTCATTGCGGTTATATATTTTTCTGAATTTATATACTAAGTCACCATAAAATTCGGGTTCCGATAGACCTTGTTGCAGAAGAGATTTAAGTCCAATATTGAATTTTGAAATTAAATCAGAATGGCGTCTATAAAAATTTGAAAAGGCTTTGCGTAGTTTATGGTACCGATAACCCTGATTAAGGAGTTTAGCCGTTAATAATTTATTACGAGTGTTGAAGTCAGTTACATGACTACACACTCTAGCAAATCGAATTAATTGCGAAATATAAACGCCATAGGATGGCGCACGAGGAACATCACCATCCTAAAAAGGAAAATTTACAATCTCAAAATCAAAGTCATCGCGTTTATCATAAATTTTGCACGAAACAAACCCATCTACAATAGATACACTTTAGTAGAATACTGTATCAGGAAATAGTACTTAAATGACGCAGAGGATAAGTTTTCCACATTTCTGGAGCTTGTAAAGTGAGTCTATCCAGGTAGAAGACGTGAAGTACTTCCGCCCATCAATTCCCCGGTAAATACCCAGCCTCACACACCCCCATTCGATACGAGCATGGATCTTTTCGACTAGAAGGAAAGTTGTAAGTAAAATTTTCGGGTTTGAAATGTGTTTAATGTTAATTTGTATTGCTTAGGGCTTTAAAAGAAGCCAACTAATCGCAATCTTAATAATCAAAATGGCGGCCGTCAAATTATTTACATATTGTAAGCCACGCCACCTTAGCAACTCTCGCACCTGCGCATTGGACGAAAACAAAATGGCCGACGGGCGACCGCTAAAGTGCAGTCTATCCCTTTTTTAGAAATACACGATTTTTTCTGACTATACAAAAGGTTATTCATAAATTCAAAACTGAGAGGAATGCATATTTATGATACCTCTTCATTTTAATTTCCCATAATATAAGGGAAACCCAAAACCAAAACGTGGCACTTGAAAACAGTACAGACACAGGTCAGAATGTGCCGTCTTATCGGAAACCTTCATTGTGGTGTGATAGTAAAGTAGCCGAGTGTTCCTATGATTGTACGTCAGAGGTATGCTAAATGGATATGGATTTTGGATGTGACATAGGGAATGTATTATGGCAGTCGTGATACACGCACGAATTCCACGTACGCATCACATTTTCAAACACATAGTAATATAATGATATTAATCAAGTGATTTCGTATTGGCCCAGTTACGGGTGGGTCCGAGGTCTGCTGTATTGGCCCGAGGCCGAGGACCTGTACCTGGGCCAATACGAAATTATTGGATCAATGCCAATATTATTCATTGATAAAAATTATCCAATTAGACTAAAAATGGGAAAAAAAAGTGCTTGCCACAATAAGTTCAACCAATGTATATTGCTTGGTCCACTTTTAGACTACTTTGACGGATGGCATTTGCTTGTCAAACAAACTTGATGCAAAGAGATTCATTGAAAGGAACTTCATCGAAGTTTGAACGCTTTTTTGTCCACAGATGTATTTCCAATCGACCGAGACAACCAAGATTTTCATGCCTTGCTTCAATACATGTTTTAGGTATGGGGGCAAAAATTGCACCTTTGTCGTGTCATTCACTCATAAGATATTGAACGTCAAACATTGCTAGAGATGCAAAAGCAGAAGGCTTTTCGTCAAAAGTTGAGTACCGTGCTGTAATTCGGTACTTGTATTTGAAAGGGAAAACAGGTCAGGAAATATATATATTGCGAGTTGATCAATGTTTATGGGTCTTCTGCACCATTGTAAGTAAAATCTGGGTTTGGGAATTCTAAATCGGTAGAACGTCTTAAGAATACGAAACCATCAAATGCCACCAATGACGAAATGTGTAACAAAGTACGGGATCTGGTGTACTCTGATAGGCAAATTACATGTACGTGTAAGAAGGAAAAAATAACGAATGCATTACACATTTTACGTGGAAGCGTTTCAACACCATAACATCAGTATGCAGCGCAATGTTGGAGGGGTTTAGGTCAAAGGAAGATGGTTTTCTTTCTCGTCTGGTGACTGTAGATGAGACCTGGGTCAATTATTATGAGCTAGAGAATAAAACTCAAAGTCGCCAGTGTGTCTTTGCCGGGGTCTACGAGGCCAAAGATGTTCAAATCGCAACCGTATGCTGGCAAGGTGATGGCAAATGTATTTTGGCACGCACAAGGCGTTAATATGTTGGACTTTCTAGAAAACACAAAGTACAAAAATAGGTGTGTATTATGCAAATTTGCTCGGCGATCCGTGAAATAACGCCGCGATAAACTCTCCAAAGGGATTCTGCTCCATACTTGCAAAATTACGATGGATGCTGTTGAGCGAAATTGATACGAGCTAAAAACTGTACCCCGCCTATTCTTCGAACTTAGCTCCTAGTGACTATTTCCTATTCCCAAACTTTGTCCCTCGTGCGCCATCATATGGCGTTGATATTTCGCAATTAATTCGATTTGCTAGAGTGTGTAGTCATGTAACTGACTTCAACACTCGCAATAAATTATTAACGGCTAAACTCCTTAATCAGGGTTATCGGTACCATAAACTACGCAAAGCCTTTTCAAAATTTTATAGACGCCATTCTGATTTAATTTCAAAATTCAATATTGACTTAAATCTCTTCTGCAACAAGGTCTATCAGAACCCGAATTTTATGGTGACTTAGTATATAAATTCAGAAAAATATATAACCGCAATGACTTCAGCACCCAATTTCGTAAAATCATTCTTCGATATAAAAAGATTGGGTACAACATGGATGTTATACGACTTACTGCATGCATGATAGTTAACCCAATCACGGTTGGCAACTTTGCTTCCCTCTTTAATTGCACGCCAGTGGGTCAGGCCTCAGATTCTATGACGGCTCCAACGTAAAGGCTTATTGAGAATTAGAGAGATCTAATTCTTGGTAATGTTGGTTGGTGCCTGATACTCTGTCTCTGGTTGGGCCCATCGGAGTCTAACTGTTGGTTTTCTTTTGCTCCAGCATTTCAGTAGTTTCTTGCTGTCGAGTCCTCACCGTTGTCTCACCTCTGTGGTTCTTTGATTTTTTGTGTTCACGGAGATGTTGCACTGATGAGTTAGGAGGCCTTCATGCGGACTGAACTAATTATTTGTCTAAATCGCGACGGAAGTAAGGGCGAGGATTGTGGCCACGTAAAATCGATTTAAGCCCCCCAGTGGAAATCTTCCACTGACCGTTCCAAGGCGGCTCTTCTGTGGCGATTTATTTATGTTGTTGTTTGTTACTTACTGTGTATATCACTTGTGTCTTTTGGTTTTGGATGGCCATATGGCCATTTTTTGGGAAAGTGACTGTCATTATGGCCTTCCTTTGTTTAGGTTTCCATTATGGTCTGGTCGCTTAATGTTTGTGTTTCTTACCTTTGGTGTCTTTGATGGGTGGAGTAAGTTAATTGTATCGATTCCTGATCGTTGTTTTACTTCTACTTTGGCAAGGATATCCGTGGACGTCATCCCCAGTCCAATGACGAAGTCGGCGCGGCAGCTCAGGAGTGAGTCAGGGACAAGGGCCCTGGCTACTTCAGTTCTGGGCTGATTGCACCGAAACAGCGATGGTCCAAGTGTATCATCTTCGGGGGGGGGGGGGGGGGGGGCAATTACATCGAAAAAAAAGAAATCGATCTCACCCAGAAACAAATTAGGCTGGTTTATTTATTCACTCGCACTCGTACAAAATTTGTAGTCAGATACATATATAATATAGTTGTATAGTAACATACCTCGTATTTCTATAACTAAATTATCTAGACTCTTGCTAGTTTGTGTAGCATACATCACAAAACACGCCTATATAATTTTGACCCCCATTGAAAAGTAGAAGTAAAACAAAGATCAGGAATCGATACAATTAACTTACTCCACCAATCAAAGACACCAAAGGGAAAGAAACACAAACATTAAGCGGCCAGACCATAATGGAAACCTAAACAAAAGAAGGCCATAAGGACAGTTACTTTCCCACAAAATGGCCATATGGCCATCCAAAATAAAAAGACACAAGTGATACACACAGTAAGTAACAAACAACACCATAAATAAACCGCCACAGAAGAACCGCCTTGGAACGGTCAGTGGAATGATTTCCACTGGGGGGCTTAAATCGATTTTACGTGACCACAATCCTCGCCCTTACTTCCGTCGCGATTTAGACAAATAATTTGTTCAGTCCGCATGAAGGCCTCCTAACTCATCAGTGCAACATCTCCGTGAACACAAAAATCAAAGAACCACAGAGGTGAGACAACGGTGAGGACTCGACAGCAAGAAACCACTGAAATGCTGGAGCAAAAGAAAACCAACAGTTAGACTCCGATGGGCACGACCAGAGACAGAGCGTCAGGCACCAACCACTTCTATAAAGTACAACTGGGGTTTGGAGGGGTAAATCTTATTTTTCTTATTTCTGCTCTAAAATATAGATTGTGGGTACTCGTTAGAACCGCCTAGAGTCGGTTCTAACGTGTACCCACAATCTATATTTTGAGCAGAAATAAGAGAAATATCACAATTTTTTCATCTTAAAATTTTCGGTTTTTCGGTGATAACGTTTACAATGTATTTATATAGGCGTGTTTTCGTAACGATACAGACCAGTTCGTGTCTTACCTGGTCAAAAAAAAAACAAACACAGATTTTCTTATCATGCACAGTGGTCATATTTTGTTTTCGTTTTACGATTATATATTTTTCGAAATATAACATGTTCTAACATTATGTGGTCATTTTACAACAACTCATTAAATATTATTGTGCACCAATACATGCGTGCCGTTGCACTATTTTTAGATGGGCTGGGACAAGTGAAAGGGTGTCTTCGAACTGCGACCAGAGAACACTTAAACCAGCATGATCATCTGACTGGACTGTCAAGTTTTGACACTGCGCTTCATTGATGGCTTCTTAATACAACATCACGTGAACAAATGCATGTAATGAACACCCACGTTAAAGTTTGTAAACCCCACCAAATACAGAATAAACTAGGTTACTTGGGTATGAAAAATTCTTATTATTTTGCCCATAATCATAGATTGTGGGTACTCGTTAGAACCGCCTTATTGAGGCGATTCTAACGAGCACCTACAATTTATTTCTGAACTAAGAATAAGAAACAAATTACAAATTTTCACCTGAAAAAAGTATCAGTTTTGGAGGTATGATCGACTGCACTATGTCACACGGATATGTAATCCCGGTGGACCGGGTACATTTAGGCTACATTCTAATTGAGTGTACGCAGTACGCAGGCTGTTTAGAGCAATCGCTGTGCGAGCAAGCTAAAAGACAAATATTCGCTTGTGAGTGAGAGTTTGAGTTTTACGTCTCACCAACTGCTAAGGTCATACGGAGGCGGCCCCTTGGTTTAAAGACTCATCCAAAAGTCTGGAGAAGCCCGGGATCGACCCTGCCACCCCTGGTTTACAAGGCGAGTAGCATAACCACTACACCACGGAGGCTTCTAAATATTCGCTTGTAGCAGCCTAAACCCTTTTTGTACCAAATGGAATCTTCCTCCTTATATATATAGCACATGTCCATTTCAAAATTTAGGGGTGTCAGGTTGTGTTTTCTTCAAAATTGATTTGGAAAATGGCTTAACTTTTTGCAAACAGTGTAGGCCCTGGTCAGACGCCGCGTTCTGCGGCGTCTGATCTGGGTCTACACTGTTTGCCAATTACCCGTTTTGGGGTTTCTGGTACAGAATGGGTTAATTACGCCAAACTTCCTTTGTTGATTTGAATTTAGCTACCTTCACAAATCTGGGCGTGCAGATCAATGTTGACGCCAGTGTTGATGTTGGTGACGTTGTTTACACTCTACAAAATGGGAATGATAACCAGGCTATTGAAATGCAATTCTCGACAATCTATGGACTAAACCCAACAAATGACCGTAAGTAGTGTTAGCAATTGTAACGTTGCATGTAGCTGTTATACAGGTGTGTGTCTTTGCGCGTGCGTGGAACGATAGGATGTCATTTGGTTTGAAATGGCTTGCAACACGAATGTTGCCTAGGTGGCTGCTTACCAAAGTAGCTTAAATCATTTCGTTCCAGGGAACAAGATGGTTGCAAAAGCAAAAAATAGAAAAATCTTTAAGCAACAACTCATCCTTTGGTCTAAATAAATTTGACCCCGTTAAAACCCACTTTTTTCAGTAAAGCTGGGGTTTGCAGGGGTATTCATTATTTTTCTTGTTTCTGCTCAAAAACAAAGATTGTGGGTACTCGTTACAACCGCCCCGGCGAGCTCAAAACATAGATTGTGGGTACCCGTTAGAACCGCCTCGGCGAACCGCAACGCCGAGGCGGTTCTAACGAGTATCTACAATCTATATTTTGAGCAGAAATAAGAAAAATACCAGAAATTTTCATCTGAAAAATTTCATTTTTTGGTGGTAAAGTTTACTATGTATTTGTATAGGCGTGTTTTTGTACTGATTACAATGCAACCCATAATAAGTTCTTGTAAGACTATATTTCTTTCTAACGACCCCCGCCCATCGGGGCTTGAAGAAATAGATGGGCTGCATGATGCTTCCACGCAGAGCTGAAACCGACCGCACCCGAGCACTGGTAAACTGCTTAGAGCCAGGCAATGCGGTGCTGGTCGGCTCATCCATGCTTGTAGACCCTGTTGGTTTCATTGGGCGACATCTCAATGTCGGGTAAGAGTCCCACAAAGTTGGAAGCAAAGTCTCCAAAAATGACCTATACAGTGTTGACGGAAACGTTAAACCTCAAGTCAAACAAACAAACATATTTCTTTCTAATATCCAAAAGTAATTAGCACTAATCAATGTGTGAACGTTGTACCTAGAAATGTAATGTATGATGCTTCGATACATTAAAACGTTTTTTCAAAAAAATTGTTTGTTTTGTTTGTTTGATTTGATGTTTAACGTACCCGTCAACACTGTATAGGTCATTTTCGAGACGTTGCTTCCAATTTTGTTGGACATTTACCCGACATTGAGATGATATGACATCTCAAGCCCTGTCGCCCAATGAAACCAATAGGGTTTATAAGCATGGACCGTGCGACTCGCACCACTTTGCCTGAGCAGGCTTAGATCCTCTAAGCGGTTTACCAGTACTCCTATGCGGTCGGTTGCAGCTCAGTATGAAAGCATCATGCAGCCCATCTATTTCTTCAAGCCCCGTTGGGCGGGGGCGGTTTTTCAAAAATACATTACGATAAGACACTCGTGCGACACAGTGCATATTTCTCATCTCCAAAACGGCTACTTTTCTGATGAAAATCCCTGATATGTTTCTTATAAATACTGCAAACATAGGTCCTGGGTGTTCGTTAGAACCGCCAACGAGTACCCACAACCTATGGCTTGGAGTAAAAATAAGAAAAATCATGTTTTCCCCCCGTAAACCCCCGTTTTCTCTATATAAAGTGAGAGTATAGAGGGAATTTCATTTCACGGACTAGTTTACGTGATGAATTGTTTAAACACACAAAAAATTAACAAACCACGGGTGCTTTTAATTGTTCTGTGGAAGTGTTACTTTCATAATTATGTGAAAAAACACAGATGATGATTATCTGCAGAGCGACTGCTACTCGCAGATAATGTCGTGAAGACTTAATGGTCGCTTTTTCTAGTCGCATTATTTGGCTGTCTTTACGCGCATTTGAAATAGCCTCCGCCCATCGGGGCTTGAAGAAATAGATCGGCTGCATAATGCTTCCATGCAGAGCTGAAACCGATCCGCACACGAGTACTGGTAAACTGCTTAGATGATCATAGCCCGCTCAGGTAATGTGGTGCGAGTCGGCCCGTCCATGCTTATAAACCCTATTGGTTACATCGGGCGGCGGGGCTTGAGATGTCATTTCATCTCAATGTCGGGTAAAAGTCCCATAAAACGTTAAATCTCCAATCAAATAAACAAACAAAGAAACGCTCGTTTGAACAACATAAACCGGACAATATTAAGGAGAATGGGAACACCTAGCATATTTGTCCGCCATTTTTGCAAAGGGAGACAACTTTCGGAATTTTCTGTTCGCTTTTAAATAAGCTCTTTCCCACAGAAAAAGGGGGCGACTCTTTAAGGAAAGAATTTGCTCCTCAGGAGCAAATTCTTTCCTTTAATAGTTGACCCCTATTGACATGGGAGACGAAAATACTTTTGAAAGAGTTACCTCCCCTGATGGTGTTCCCATTCCCCTTAAGGGTAGTTTTCTCATGGGACAGCTCATACTCTGTTCTGATTACACAGGTACACACGAGTATTCATTAAAGGTTTATGTTAAACAGAGGATCGTACACGAATGGTCATTTCATATAACAGTTTTTAAATGACCCGCTTGCGAGTTTTATAAAGTTCTTACGAAATAACCATGAGTGTAAGATTTTGTTTATCACAACGATTTTATCGCCGAAAAAGTTCAACATTACGCATCGCGCCAATATGATTTTATGGCACAATGTTATCCACTACATAACAGCGAAGTCGCATTTCTCTCAAAACATGTGAAAATGATGTCTTACCTTGTGTTTATTTTATTTATTTATTTTTTTCTTCTTCTTCTTACTTCAGATGAAATTATAACCAAAAAGTGTGTTCCTCTGATGTGGTACTCATTGCTTGGAGTGAAGATTGTTGGTGACAGTGATTGGTGTGGCTTTTTGAGCTTCAGACCTAAAGCAGCTGTAAAAAATTTTGTTTAAATCTTTGCGATGTTAAATATTACCACGTAAAGTTTGTTGTAAACGGTAGTTGGTTTGTTGGCGTTTAACGGCCCAGTGATATTTTAGGTCATTTGTGAGACGGTCAGTTTACCTATCCACACTTTTCCTGGGCAGGCTTATACGTAAGCAGTTAACCAGTACAGTGCACATTCTTTCGCCAGAAAAGACAGTAGTTGGTGTGGTTAAATATACTTCATAATTAAAACGGCTGTAAACATTGCCTTTCCCCCACCCTCTCTCCACCTCCCCCTATTAATTATTTTCCGCTCTTCCCGATAATGGCAGAATACAAGAAAGCTACCACCCTTGTAAATTGGGTACAATATGTCCTGTTATCATTTTAGTACATTTATCATACGACGTCGCGTCTAAGAATGTACATGTAATAACGCCATGTGATATATTCCGTACCCCACTAGTGGATTAAATATGCAAATTAGTTAGATACGTCCCGTAACGTAACACTTACCACACTCTTAACGACGTCGCCTTTACTAATGGTGGAATGTTGACATTTTTTAAGTCTTAAATAAAAGGCAGGTTCAATGTCATATGATAAATAGAATCTATCATTCGTGTTCATATATTATTGAATTTAATAAACTCGTTGAGTGAAAGGCATAAAATACCCGGCGAAGCCTCGCATTTTATCCCTTTTCCTCAACTTGTTTAATAAACCCAATAATACATGAACACTCATGTAACATCCTCTATGTACAATAGTACATCTAGCAAAGATGACACTAGCTTACAGAGGCAAAATGACTGGCATGCCTCACAAATAATACCAGCCTGAGCGACCAGAAAAGATACAAACTTGCCTGTTCAGTTAAACAGACCTGAAAAAGTCTTGAAAATTTATATCTTGCACACCAGATTAGGAAATCCATAGTTTTACCTTGGTCTAACCCTGGTGTTCTAACCCGAAATCGAATATTATCGCGTGTTTGATAAATGCACTAGTTGAATACAACCGCATATGCGCCGTCGTTAAGGTTGACGTCACAGCACGTTACGTGACGTCACTAAACATCAATGTAGTGTCATCACAATATGGCGGACGTGGGCAACCGAAGTGAGGGCAGTAGGCCTATTAAAACCCACGTTCAGAAATGGAAAGTATGGAAGAAAAAGAATTCTCCTTGGGTATGAGGGGTGGATGGAAAATCCATCCTTCGGGATCACTTGCCGGCATCACTCGGCAAGCCTCGTGATGCCGGACAGTGACCTTCGGGACGGATTTTTTCAACCACCTCTCTTGTTGTTGGGGTCCCAGGGAACGAATCCATGCTGGCACTACACCGTAGCCGTTCGGTGGACCATCGCTGGGCTCCAGCCCCATCCATCTCTCACACTCATGTAAGGTTCTTATATCATATCCGATCAGCGAGCAGGAAAGTACTGATCAGTCTGCACGGGTGCGCATGCTGATTTCACTTTTGTTCAAAGGCCAAAACCTTGTTTTCACATGTCCAGGCTTATTTACAAGTATATGATCATGACTGTCGTGGTTAATATCAGGGTTTTTATCATGTAAACACGTCCGAGCAATGAACACCCCTCCAAACCCCACTTGACAGAGAAAACTGGGATTTACGGGGGTAAACATTATTCGCTTATTTCTGTACAGTGAGGGAGATTCGCTTATTTCTGTACAGTGAGGGAGTTCTAACGAGCAGCGAAAGCCTATGTTTGGAGAAAAAATAAGCCAAATATAAATCACATTTTCATCAGAAAACTGAGGAATGGAATAAATAGAGTTTATTTTATTTTATTGATTTTTTTTTTTTTTTTTTTTTTTTTTTTTTTTGATCGATTACGGTGAAATAATTCACAAGTGTTCTCAGGCTTCCGAGTAAATAACAAGTGAGCGACAGCGATCGAGATTTTTTACAAGAAAGCCTCAGGACACGAGTGAATTATTTCTCCGTAATCAATCAAAACAACAAAATAAACTGTTAATTACATTTCCATTCATGTTTTAAATTTCAATTTTCAAATTCATCCATTCCGACTTTCCAACCAAAATAGTTCAAGTCAGAGCATCGTGGTTAAGTTTGAACATCAGTCGCCATCTTGTTTTCATTTCAATGCAAAAATTATCCTGTGCTTGAAATACAGATGCAACAATGTCATGAAAGTAGAACTGTATTTTCAAGAAAAAATACTTTATCTTCGTGTTGCAAGTCTTTCCTCAAAAACGTCAAATGGACGCGAAAATTGAAGTCTGATTTTTATGATTTTATCAGATTTTCTGCTAAACGTCAACTATTGTTATTGTTGTTACCAACGACGTCAGCAACGTCGCCTAGCAATTATGACGTCAAAAGTTTCGAAATGAAAAAATGTACCTGGCCTTCAAAATTCATCAAACATTATGGGAATGATTGTGGTTCATGTTTTCATGGTTATATCTGGAGGACAGTAAGTGGCCGACACGGCTGTACCTGGCCTTCAAAATTCATCAAACATTATGGGAATGAGTGTGGTCCTTGTTTTCATGGTTATATATGGAGGACAGGAAGTGGCCAACACGGCTGTACCTGGCCTTCAAAATTCATTAAACATTATGGGAATGAGTGTGGTTCATGTTTTCATGGTTATATCTGGAGGACAGGAAGTGGCCGACACGGCTGTACCTGGCCTTCAAAATTCATTAAACATTATGGGAATGAGTGTGGTTCACATTTAATTAAGTACTACATATTCTTTGATGTATTGTAATCATTATCTATATTCATGGTTATATCTGAACGGCGGGAAGTGGCCGACACGGCTGTACCTGGTCTGAGGATATACATAAATTTATCATACATTATGGGACTGAGTGTGGTTGACCTTTAATTGCTACATATTCTTTGAAGACTTTGATATGTATTGCAATCATTATTTTCGGGGCACTCGGTTTGTTTTTCTTTACAGATTGTTCTCCTCAGATGCAGTGGTATCTGGTGGGGTGGTTGCCCGTGGGTCCTGGGGTGGGTGCGGATGCAGCGGAGTCAAAGAAATCTGGAAATGTGATTCATTCTGCAGGTGGTGCGGTTGGAGTGTGTTTGGGCGTCGGCTTTTTGTGGCCGCTGCCGGTATCAAGCCCAGGACCTTTGGTGTCGGGGGCAAGTGGATTAACCACTGAAATATCACGCTGCTTTAATCATCGGTCGGGGCACTAGACTGGATTTTTTTTTTCCCTACTACAGTGGTGCCTGGTGCCGGGATGATTATTGCTGCAGCCCATTGAAGGACCAGATTAAGCGGAGTCAAGAGGAGCTAAAAATCTGACATGTTTAAATGAGTCTCTCCTAAACATTTTAAATATTGGTTTCTTTGTAGGATAGAGGAATGAAGTAGTACGGCATAATAAATCGCCTTATTTGGAGTGCAAAACCGACCGGTCTGACTGGCCCGAACCTTTTGGCCTGGTGTTTGACTCGCTTGCTTTTTGGCCTCATGGTCGTGGGCTCGGTCCCCGGTCGGGGCACTTGGTGTTTTTCTTTACAATTTTTCTCCTCAGATTGCAGCGGTGCCGGGATGGTTACCGATGAAGCCCAGGAGAGTTGCAGATGAAGCAGAGTCAAAAGAAGCTAGAAGTGTGATATGATTACATGAGTATCCCCTGAACATTTGAAAATAATAATAATAATGATAATAATAATAATTGTCTCTTTGTAGGATGGAGTGCAACAATAAATATGTATTTAGAGTGCATGATTGATGGTCTTATCTAAATCTTAACCCTGTTGATTGCTGTTTATGTCTGATTTTCAACATGTTGGGTGAAAGAGGGAGGGAAAAAAAAATATTCCTCTATACTATGAGTTATTACGCAGACACTACTTGTGAAAGATTATACTTTTGAGTTATCTCGGCCAGTAGAAGGCTTTGAAATGAAATGAAATGAAATTATAGGTTTTATAATTCACTGAGAAATCTCAGTAAATCACTACTGAAAATGTAATAATGGACTATATCACACGGATGTTATCGTCTCACCAAAAGCTAAAACAGTAATATGAGAGCTTGGTATAAAGTATCATCCTGAAGGTATCAGTCTCGTTAAAAAGACAAGTGACGATACGTTAAATGAGAATACCAGTTTCGTGTCTTCAGATATCAAGTTCATCAGGCAAGGCTTCGGAACGCTTGTAGAATCGCGAAGCTTGCCGAGCGATTCTACATGCGTTCTCGAAGCTGAGCCTGATAAATTTGAAATCAAATGACACGAATCTGGTATTCTATTATCAGTTTAACCCATTGTACACCTTTACATTTATTGCCGATTTTTCCAGCAGTCCAGTTCATAGAAGGGCAATGTCCCGTTGACCTGATAAAGCCCACTTGTCCTGAGATAGCATATCTTTATCAAGCCAATGTGTTACAATGCAATTAATATAGAGGGTGACTGATAATATTTGCACCTCGGTTACTGAAAAACAACCTGTAAGTAAAATTATCATGAAATAATGTTCTCGTAAAATAGATTAGAAAGAAAGTACCAGTCACTGATTAACGATCGACTCGAAATTAGAGAAATAGTCTTGAAAGGTCGATAAAATCAAAACAAACAAAAGGGCCAAGATGGCCCTTAATCGCTCATCTGATTTCATGATGTCATATAGCTTCTGAAAGTCATGTGGATAGCTGACAACCATTTTAATGCATGGAGTATAATATTTGAAATAGATAGACAGTCACCGGGCAACATTTTTTGCACTGGCCTAATATAATTCGGGATAGGTCGCCATTTAAATAAATATTTTACTACTTCTAAGCCTTCCGGGTATTTTCTGCATTAAACGTAATTATCATATGACGTCGCGTCTGAGAGTGTAATAACGTCATGTATTATTTTCGATAATCCACTAGTGGATTAAATATGCAAATTAGCTAGATACGTCTCGTAACGTTACATGTACGACGTCCTTAATGACGTCGCGTTTACTAACGGCGGAATGTTGACATTTTTGTAAACAATCGTGAATAAATTACGCTTTTAATGCCATATGATAAATAGAATCTTTCATTCGTGCTCATGTATTATTAAATTTATTAAACTCGTTGAGAAAAAGGGATAAAATGCTCGGCAAAGCCTCGCATTTTATCCCTTTTCCTCAACTCGTTTAATAAATTCAATAATACATGAGCACTCATGTAAGATCCTCTATTTATTTTGGCAGAAGGTCACTTACATTGTGTAGGCAACCTTCCCATTAACTTTGAATGAAACTGAACGAGAGGAATAGCATTTAGGGGATAACTGTATCCAAAATTGTCATTTGGGGAGGTAAATCGGTGGTTTTACGGTCGCAAATTCCGTAAATTTTGCACAAAGCGGCAGGCGTTGTCAGCTGCGTAAAACCAAATGTCAGCCAATGAAAAACGACGTTACGTGGTGACGTCGGATTTCCGACAGTATATCGTGGAATATACTGTCGCAAATTTTTGACTTTATCCAATCAGACGTCGCGTTACATACGTAAGTGCATTAGAATTCTGTTTTTAGCTCTGGCTGCCACCTTATTCATTGGAGCAGAACTGATAGACGGTCTACTGTATTTCTCTTTTAAGCTCTGGCCGCCATCTTGTTCATGCGAGCAGAATTGTGCAGTGATTTCTGTAGAGGGTCATCCTAAAGCAAAATTGCTATGCAGTTTGAATGAAACTGGACCAAAGGTGCAGGAGAAGTTGTTGTTTTTTAGCTCTGGGTGCCACCTTGTTCATTGGAGCAGAACCTTTCTAGCTAGTTTGATAGAGGGTCTCCTAAGGAATATTCCTTTGAAGTTTAAATTTAATTACACCAAAGATGTAGAGGAAGATTTCATTGAAAGTTTTTTTTCTGTTTCTAGCTCTGGTGACCATTTTGTTAATCTAAGCTATTTTGGTAAATGACCTAAAGCATCATTCCTATAAAGTTTGATTGAGATTGGCCCAGGGGTATAGGAGTTGTTTGTTTCTATATTAAGCTCTGGCGGGCATTTTATTCATTGAAGCTGGACTATTTTAGCTATTTTCGCAGGAAGCCATCTAAGCAACTTTCCATTAAAGTGAAACTGGCCCTAGGGTTTAGGAGTCTGCATTTAAAGCAAATTGTAGACGTTTTTCTATTTTCAGCTCTGGTGGACATTTTGCTAACCAGAGCAGATCCGTTTATGTTATTTTGGTAGAGGGCCACCTGAGCAACAT
The DNA here is from genome assembly GCA_963580285.1 of Lucinisca nassula. Classification (NCBI taxonomy): domain Eukaryota; kingdom Metazoa; phylum Mollusca; class Bivalvia; order Lucinida; family Lucinidae; genus Lucinisca; species Lucinisca nassula. Next base: position 75,613,960 of record OY757022.1, read on the forward strand.
TTCGATGGTGTTTGAATGAAACTGGCCGAAGGTATTCAAGTAGTTGTTGTTTAAAATGATTTCTATTTTTAGCACCGGTGGCCATCTTGTTCATCAAAGCGGAACCATTCTAGCTTGTTTGGTAGACGGTCACCTAAATATGTTCTAGAAAGGGTAATCCTTAGGAAGCAAGGAATACACCACAGTACTGGAAAATATGGAGTGTACATGTTTTCTGGGCCAGACTAGCCAGTTTCGGCCATTTAGGCCTCATCAGTGACCCTCCAATATTTTTAAACTTCCACAGTGGAATCAACGATCCCAAAGGACAAGAAAATATAAACTACACTATGATGTAGGGCAGGGAGACTTTTACGGAGACTTTTTATTGGAGTCTAACTGTTGGTTTTCTTTTGCTCCAGCATTTCTGTTGTTTCTTGCTGTTGTTTCATCTCTGTGGTTGTTTGATTGTTGTGTTCACGGAGATGTTGCACCGATGAGTAAGGAGGCCTTCATACGGACTGAACAAATTATTTGTCTTTATCACGACGGAATTAAGGGCGAGGATGGTGGCCACGTAAAATCGATTTAAAGCCCCCCCCCCCCCTCCCCCCAGTGGAATTCGTTTCCGTTGACCGTTCCAAGGCGGTTCTTCTGTCGCGGTTTATTTTTAGTATGGTTTGTCTTTGGTTGTTTGTGTCGCTTATACTATTTTATTTTGGATAGCCTTCTGGCCATTTTGTGGGAAAGTAACTGTCCTTTTGGCTTTCCGCTGTTGGTGTTTCCGTTGGGGTCTGTTGCTTCAAGTTTGTGTTTCTTTCCCTTTGGTGTCTCTGATCTGAGCTTTGGGTTAATTGTATCGATTCCTGATCATTGCCTCTACTTCTATTTTACGACCACCACACATTCCCAGACACCAGCTGTAAGTCGGATTGAAATTAGCCCAGGGGTGTAGGAAAAAGGAGGAGTTGTCGTTTAGAGATTTTTCTGTTTTAGCTATGGTGGCAAATTAATTTTCTTCACTGGAGCAAAACGATTTCAGCTATTTTAGTAGGGAGTCACATAGGCAACATTCATTTGAAGTTTGAATCAAATTGGTCCAAGGGTTTAGAAGAAGTTCAATTAGTTGTCATTTAAAGCAAATCGTTGACTTTTTCTATTTTAGCTCTGGCCACCGAATTGCTCATCAGAGCGGAACCATTTAGCTAGTGTGTCACTTAAGCAAAATTCCTGTGAAGTGTGAATGAAATTGACCCCAGGGTATAGAAGGCATGTATTGCAAGACAACTCTTGAGCAGAAATGTATTGTCAAATGCCAGTTTGTGCATATTCTAGCGGAACATCCGATTCATATGACTAAATCAATCTTTCAGCTCAATAGCTTGCAGATACATGTACCCAGAAGTTGGTATAGTTATATTTTGACCAAGTGTATAATCGTTTGTGGTTTTCGATGACCAATTAAAATTGTGTCACTGTATAATCAAGTTCATGTAGAGCCGAAGTCTTTTTGTGTCCAAAACAAAACCTTTAACTGCTCATTAAATATATATACAAATGTTACCATATATAGTTTTATTATAAAATTCATAATTAACATGTACAGAGTACATGTATATAGAAAAATGACCAATTTCTATACGATAAATACATTTTCCAAACACCTTTCCGCATTTTAAATCCATAACCATATCATTAGGAATATTTTTATAAATGTATGTCTGTTTCATCTACCAATCTCAATCGACCATCGGTCACTTGTATAAACCGATTCGATGACAGGATCTGAGCCAACTCCAATCAATACGTTCCTCACACGTTAGTGCTGTAAAATACGTCATTGGCTGCACTGTGTACATCTCTTTTGGTTTAAACATATTTTATTTCATAAACTCATAATACAATTTTACATATAAAGGTACCATATTTAAAAAAGGGAGTTTACAAATTGGGATTCGGAAAAGAAATTATTCAAATCTCTTTTGGCTTACATGTAATATTTCATCTAGTCTTATAAACTTAATGAGACATATTAAAATGTAGATTCTGAATCACAAGTTTCACGGTATCTTTCAGCGACCTAAAGCATATATAAGCGCATTCAGTATTCTGCTGATGTCTTCTTGACTACAAGCAATGCCGCAAAAAAGGTCGGTTTTACGGTCACAAATTTCGTTTTACGTAAAAAGAAATTTCCGACCGTAAAACCTCCGATTTACCTCCCCAAACGACAATTTTGAACAGAGTTGTCCCCTAAATCAGTGCTTTAGTGCTTCGATTTCACATCTTACCTTTCTTACAACTGTTTATTCAATATTTCAGGTTCCAATCTTCTCAAATCCAGCGGACGTTCTCAGAATAGGAGTAATCAATTTCTTTGAAATAGTTGACATCTTTGAGGTCACCTTTGCTAATGATCAGTGTGCTACATATGATTGTCCGATTGTATCCTGCACAAATGATCCTTCACAACCCTTTACGTTTGCCTCAGGTAGATTTAAGTTTTCTTTTTGAAAACAATACTGGATGTAATGAGTTTATGTCCATCAAGAAAACACGCCTATATAAGTTTGACCCCCTCGAACTCCACTTTTATTTAGTATAACTGGGGTTTGCAGGGGTAAACCTTATATTTCTTATTTCTGCTCTAAAATATAGATTGTGGGTACTCGTTAGAACGCCTCGTCGAGGCGGTTCTAACGAGTACCCACAATCTATATTTTGAGCAGAAATAAGAAAAATATCACAATTTTTCATCTTAAAAATTTCATTCTTTTCGGCCATAAAAGTTACAATGTATTTGTATAGGCGTGTTTTCGTATTGGTACTGTCATGAAGTATACATAACTGGCAAATCAGTCCATAAGTAGAATGTGCTTAAGCAGAATGTGAAATTATATATTTAGAAACGTAATCAATTGAATGTTCATTCACACCTTCAGATTTGCCCGTGCGCGTGCATGTGTGCGCGCGCTTTCATGTACCAAAGCGTTTTTATTCCTTCTGGGGTACTGTATCATTTCCTTATTACTTTCCATACTGATTTTATTATGCACATATGTAGTGTGTTAATTTATATCTAAATGTGGTAAAATTATTTTACCGGTGGGTCAGCCCTCAGATTCTGTGACGGTTCCAACGTAAAAGCTTATTTAGAATTAGAGAGATCTAATTCAAGGTAATGTTGGTTGGTGCCTGATGCTCTGTTGCTGGTCGGGCCCATCGGAGTCTAACTGTTGGTTTTCTTTTGCTCCAGCATTTCAGTGGTTTCTTGCTGTCGAGTCCTCACCGTTGTCTCACCTCTGTGGTTGTTTAATTATTTGTGTTCACGGAGATGTTGCATTGATGAGTTAGGAGGCCTTCATGTGGACTGAGCAAATTATTTGTCTTAATCGCAACGGAAGTAAGGGCGAGGATTGTGGCCACGTAAAATCGATTTAAGCCCCCAGTGGAATTCGTTTCACTGACCGTTCCAAGGCGGTTCTTCTGTCGCGGTATATTTTTGTTATGGTTTGTCTGAGGTATGGAGGCCTTCATGCGGACTGAACAAATTATTTGTCTAAATCGCGACGGAAGTAAGGGCGAGGATTGTGGCCACGTAAGATCGATTTAAGCCCCCCCCCCCTCGTTGAATTCGTTTCCGCTGACCGTTCCAAGACGGTTCTTTTGTCGCGGGTTGTTTTTGTTGTTTTTTTTGTTGTTGGGGTTTTTTTTCTTCTTTTTTTTTTTGGTTATGATTTGTCTTTGGGTGTTTGTGTCGCTTATGATTTTTTTTATTTTGGATAGACTGTTGGCCAGTTTGTGGGAAAGTAACTGTCCTTTTGGCTTTCCGCTGTTGGTGTTTCCATAAGGGTCTGTTGATTAATGTGTGTGTGTGTTTCCCTTTGGTGTCTCTGATGGGAGCTGTGGGTTGATTGTATCGATTCCTGATCATTGCCTCCACTTCTATTTTTTTTATATTTGTATTTTTTCCCTTTCATGTCTTGGATATGAAATAAGAGGTAAATGAATCGATTCCTGTTCATTGCCTTCACTTCTGTTTATTATATTTGTATTTTTCCCTTTCATGTCTTGGATAGGAAGTGTGAGGTAAATGTATTGATTCCTGTTCATTGCATTCACTTCTATTTTGTCAGTTCTAATGTTCAAAATTTTAAGCCCTTACAGCAATACCTAATATAAGATGTGCACCATCAAAGGGATGTTAAGTAATTATGCCTGCCTGAAGTCTCTATTTGTGGGAAATTTTATGATATCAAATGTCGTTTTAACATTTTATTTTCCATCACGAGAACAAGTCCGTGAAATGAAAAAAACTAAACCCCACTTTATATAGAGAAAACTGGGGATTAAGGGGGAATATATTATTTTTTTTTCTGCTCCAAGACATAGGTTCTGGAAACTCAATGAGGCGATTCTAACGAGTACCCACAACCTATATATGTTTGCAGATTAATGAGAAACTACAACAGATTTTCATCAGAGGAGTAGCAATTTTGCAAATGTGAAAAAGTGGTGGGTTAGCGTTATGAGTGATCAAATTATTGTCTTTTAAACTATTTGGAAAAATGATATAAGGCTACTTTGCATTAATCTATTGTTAATAAAATGATTAAATACAATAATTAACAAAAGGGCATTAATGGCCATGTATCGCTCACCTGATCCTTATTGTACAAATAAAATGGTAGGCAATATAAGGTGAAGTGCATGGTTTGTGAAATTATTTCAAAATCTGTCTAGCTTTTAAGAAATAGAATTCATTTGAAAGATTGTATGTATTTTAGTTCTGTTGAATACCATGTTCAGAGGAGCGAAAGGATTTTGAGCTATTTTGTCAGAGGGTAACCCATGTAACATTCCTTTGAAATTATTTTCTTTTTGAGGGTGAAGTCTTTTAAATGTTTCCATAGACAATGCAGAGCTGAATTGTATGACACTATCTGGGCACCTTGTTGCAGCAAAAAAAAAACGCTCTTCCCCCGCAAGGTTTTGACTCCCCTAGTGGCCTACCATCCGCAGAGTCTGGTTTCAGTTTGGCTTTTTACTAAAAGATCAACTCAAATTCCTTGGCCGTCTGTATGCCATTACTGGTTTTGGGGGAAATACCTTCTTCAGACGTTTGGACGAGTCACTGATAGAGCAATGTTTATTGACGGTGCCCTTGACTTGGGTAGTCCAGGACATGACAAACGGCATCATGGTATCTGATGTGTCCATCACGAAAACACGCCTATATAATTTTGACCCCCTTGAACCCCACTTTTATATGGTAAAACTGGGGTTTCCGGGGGTATACCTTATTTTTCTTATTTCTGCTCTAAAATATAGATTGTGGGCACTCGTTAGTACCGCCTCGACGAGGCGGTTCAAACGAGTGCCCACAATATATATTTTGAGCAGAAATAAGAAAAATAAGAAAAATATCACAATTTTTCATCATGAATTTTTCATTTTTTCGGCAAAAGGTGGCTATGTATTTGTATAGGCGTGTTTCCGTAATGATTTTTCGACTTGTAGAGCAGCAAATCATTACTGTTCTTTGACCTCGCCTTCGAAATTGCACTTGCCACCTCTAGTGTTTTGTACCCACGTCTCTTAAGGTTAAAAGTTCAAAGAATTTAAAGTCAACTGTGACATCATAGAATACTTCATGAATATTGATGAGGCTGAAGTTGTTCACTCCGTTTGAGATATTTCAGACTTCAAGTTGCAATATCTCAGAAGCTAATAAATATTGTCAATATGATCATTATGAGCAAATGTAATGATGATTGGACCGAAACTGTCGCCTCTAGTGTGTCCACAATGTTTTTCTATGTTTTGACCTACTGACCTACTTTCTGACCAGACATGACCCATCTCTTAACCCGACCAAGATATTGCCACAGTGATCATTCTGAGCAAGTGTGATGATGAATGAACCAAAACTGCGGCCTTTAGAATGTTCGCAGTGTTTTTTCTACGATTTGACCTACTTACCTTCTTTCTGACCTGACATGACCCAGATATTGTCATGATCATTCTAAGAAAGTTTGATGATGATCGAACCAAAACTGTGACATTTTGAATGTTCAAAAATATTTTCGATGATTTGACAAACTGACCTACTTTTGACCCGACATGACCTATAGTCAAACATGACCGAGATATTGTCAAGATGATCATTCTAAGCAACTTTGATGATGATTGGACCAAAACTATGGCCTCTAGAGTGTTCACAAGGTTATTCTATAATTTGACATACTTACCTACATTCTGACCCGAGATGATCAATATTCTAACTTGACCGAGACATTGTCATGGTGATCATTCTGAGAAAGTTTGATGATGATCGGACCAAACCCGACCTCTTTAATGTTCATAATGTTTTGCTATTATTTGATATACTGACGTACTTTTTGACCCAATATGACCCATATTCAAACTCGGCCTTGAAAGTGTCAAGATGATCATTCTGAGCAAGTTTGATGAAGATGGAATCAAAAATGAGGCCTTATGAGTGTCCACAATGTTTTTCTATCATTTGACCTACCGGCCTGCTTTCTGACCCGACATGATCGATATTCCAACTGGACCGAGATATTATCCCGATCTTCATTTTGACTAAGATTAATGATGATTGGACTAAACCTGTGGCCTCTAGAGTGTTCACAAGAAACGTTTACGCAGGGACGACGGACTACAACGCCGGACATCTCACAGTCACAAAAGCTCACTATGACCTTCGGTCAGGTGAGCTAAAAATAAAAACTTGGTTCTTCATTTTTTTCTGTTTATTATTTATTGTGCGTATTTCTTAATTCCCCCACCGCGATGCGGAGCGGGGATTATAGGAATGGCCTTCGTCTGTCTGTCTGTCTGTCCATCCGTCTGTCCGATTGTCTCTTCGTAACACTTTCTTGTCCGCTCCGTATCTCCTGAACCCTTTGATAGATTTTCATTAAACTTTGGTCAAATATTCCTTTTGACTGAGCTGATGTGCAGAACCCATAAATGAACCATGCCGACTCAAGAAAAAAAGGTCACATTTGAAGATCCCTATTTCCATACCCCCAAAGGATTTTCATTACACTTTGAGTTCATGTGCAGAGCACATAAATGAGTCATGCCGACCCCACGTGAAGGTCACGATTGAAGGTCACGAGTTTAAAACTTTTAATTTTGGTCCGTTCAATATCTCCTTTACCTTTTAAAGGATTTTAGTTATTAAATTTTGATCATATATCACCCATAGTGATCTGATGTGCACAACCCATAAATGAACCATGCTGACTCAAGGTCAAGGTCACACTTGAAGGTCACGAATTTAAAGCATTAAAAATTGTGTCCGTTCCATATCTCCTTTACCCCTCAAAGGATTTTTAATACACTTGGGTCAATTATCCCCCTCAGTGAGCTAATGTGCAGAGCCCATAAATGAATCATGCCGACTCCAGTTCAAGGTCACATTTTAAGGTTACGAGTTTGAAACTTTCAGTTTTCATTTTAAGGTTACGAGTTTGAAACTTTCAGTTTTGTGTCCGTTAAACATCTCTTTTATGTTTCAAAGGATTTTCATTAACTTAGGGTCAAATATACCCCCAGTCAGCTGACGTGCATAATCCATAAATAAACAATGTCGACTCAAGATCAAGGTCACAGCTGAATTTCACAAGCTTGAGCCTTGTTAATAAAGTGCGACGGGGAATTCGGCTGTCCCTCAGACTGCTTTCTTATTTAAGTTATTATTTATTTATTTATTAGTTGATTTTCTCTTACAGAGTTGGCTAAACGGGTTTTGTTTGTACAGATAGTACAAATAATTTAAATGAAGTTTCTTTTTAGCTATGATTTAAATATTATTTATACATGCCTTTGTACATCAGTTGAGCTGCTCTTGTTGCAGATGTGTTCATGCAAATGTCTTGGTGTTGTCCCTCCCTTAAAGTTTATTTTTTTTTCTATTTCTTACCTGCTTTGTAATGAAATATAGAGATTTCTCAGTGAAATAGAAAACGATATTGTCACTGTTTCAAACAGTGACTGACATCAATTTTATTTTTCACTGTTTGGGACTACTTTTTTCTCCAAATCTAATTATGTGGTCAGTTTTACCATCGTCAGATGATTGAAAATAAATGAGCTGTATTAGAATTGACGCTAAGCCCGTCCACAAGTCACGAGGACGTTAATGACGTCATTTTGGGCGCTGATGTCAAGTATTTTGTTGCGCGACGTTAGATCTGTCCGCGCCGTCTTTGGGAAACTAATATATCCATTATTTCAGTAACCATTCATCAAAATGCCATCCCAGGCTATTTCTCAGGTGCAAACTTTTAGTTTACACCCAGTACTATACCCACTAATTACGTTGGACACCACTAAACTGACGCGAAAAGACCAGGAACAAAGTGAGTTTTCTCTTAGGGTGAATGACGCGATTAGTGAAGCTAAATATTGTCGTTTTGAAGCATGTAATAAACAGAAAATTTGATTTTGTTTAGTGTAAGCTAAAATTTTATTTCACTCATGAACACCAAAACTGGTATTTTCACTCGTGGCTACACCACTCGTAAAAATACTGGTTTTGGTGTTCATTCGATCTTACACCGAAAAAATCAAATATCCTCTATATCTTTTATTCTTAACTTTACGATAAAAGAAATAATGTTGATACCGTAATTATACATAGCGTACATTGTGACTTTCAAAGGACTATGTCTTGTATAACTTATATGTCAAAACTCATCGTTGGTTTAAATTTTATTTTGGTTGCTTCAAATACAACATAATGAACACAAATACAATATTTTTAGGATCTGACAGTAAGCTTTGGCTGGCCATAAAATCATCACCTGTTACTTTGCCAAATCTCTGGTCTGCATGTTTCACCCAGGGGGGCATTAGGAACTTGTGCAATCGAACATATTTTTAAGTAAATAAATTTATCTGTAAGGAGTGCATCGTTAAACTTCCAATGGAGTCATTTAGGATAATACATTATTCTTAGTCCAGCGGGACTGATATTTTCGAGGTTTTGATATTTTTCTGTTTTTCGAAATGATCGACTTTAAGATTAATTTGACCATATAATATATGTCCATGTACAAAATGGAAACATTTTTCTTAATATTACTTAAAATGATACGTAACTTAGAAGTGAAGGCAATAATCCACAATCGATATGATTTCATCACACCTCCAGACCGAGACAGCAAAGGGAAAGGAACGCCAGAATGAAAACACAGTTATTTACTCCCCTATTCCAGCATCAGTAACCTCACCCCGAATAAAGAAACGGCCCACAACAAAGGTAGAAGATATCGGTTGCAGAATTTAGTAGTAGTAATACTGGTAGTGTCGTGAACGTTAACTTTCTTAAAGCATACATTTGTCACTTCTCATAATTTGCACTCTTTCTCGATTTTTAAGGTACCAACATGGTACGAACAGTAAACATGGGCGCTCTACAATATGGATTTTCATACACACTCGATATCACATGCTACTACAGCGCAGACTCTGCGGGAAACAATACTCAGACGATTAACATGCGGTTTCTCGAAACGGCTCCGACAACTATATCCTCCATTACAACATCAACCACGCATCCGACAACTACGACAACAAGTATACCGACGACACAAACAACTACAGCAGGTACAACGACCACGCCAACTACCACTAAGACAACGCCATCAACCTTAACAACTGTACCAACAACTAGTACAACAATGCCAACAACTACTTCGACAACACCAACAGCTACTACGACAACGCTAACAACAACTACTACGACAACGCCAACAACAACTACGACAACGCCAACAACAACGACAACGCCAACAACTACGACAACGCCAACAACTACTACGACAACGCTAACAACAATTACTACGACAACGCCAACAACAACTACGACAACGCCAACAACAACGACAACGCCAACAACTACGACAACGCCAACAACAACTACGACAACGCCAACAACTACAACGACAACGCCAACAACTACTACGACAACGCCAACAACTACAACGACAACGCCAACAACTACTACGACAACGCCAACAACTACTACGACAACGCCAACAACAACTACGACAACGCCAACAACGACAACGCCAACAACAACACGGCCAACAACAACTACGACAACGCCAACAACAACTACGACAACGACAACGCCAACAACAACAACGCCAACAACTACTACGACAACGCCAACAACTACTACGACAACGCCAACAACAACTACGACAACGCCAACAACAACTACGACAACGCCAACAACTACTATGACAACGCCAAAATCTACTACGACAACGCCAACAACAACTACTACGACAACGCCAACAACAACTACGACAACGCCAACAACTACTACGACAACGCCAACAACTACGACAACGCCAACAACAACTACGACAACGCCAACAACTACTTCGACAACGCCAACAACAACTACTTCGACAACGCCAACAACTACTTCGACAACGCCAACAACAACTACGACAACGCCAACAACAACTACTACCACAACGCCAACAACAACTACGACAACGCCAACAACAACTACTACGACAACGTCAACAACAACAACTACGACAATGCCAACAACCACTACGACAACGCCAACAACTACTACGACAACGCCAACAACAACTACGCCAACGGCAACAACTACTACGACAACGCCAACAACAACTACGACAACGCCAACAACAACTACGACAACGCCAACAACAACTACGACAACGCCAACAACTACTACGACAACGCCAACAACAACTACGCCAACGGCAACAACTACTACGACAACGCCAACAACAACTACGACAACGCCAACAACAACTACTACGACATCCCCAACAACTACTACGACAACGCCAACAACAACTACTACGACAACGCCAACAACAACTACGACAACGCCAACAACAACTACAACAACGCCAACAACAACAACGACAACGCCAACAACTACTACGACCACGCCAACAACAACTACGACAACGCCAACAACAACTACGACAACGCCTACAACAACGACTACGACAACGCAAACAACTACTACTACGACAACGGCAACAACTACTACTACGACAACGCCAACAACTACTACGACAACGCCAACAACAACAACTACGACAACGCCAACAACAACAGTTACGACAACGCCAACAACTACTCCTACGACAACGCCAACGACAACTACTACGACAACGCCAACAACAACTACTACGACAACGCCAACAACAACTGCGACAAGGCCAACAACTAAAACTACGACAACCCAAACAACAACATCAGCAACAACAAAGATAGTTACTTCTACTCCAACAATAACCACTCCGTTGACCACGTCTCAGTCTACGTCTCCGAATTCAAATGCAGGTTCAGCCAACGCATTAGCCTCAGGAGAGGATACATCTATCCCAGCAGTGACTAATATTCCTGCCATTGCGGCCGGAGCTGGTATTGGTGGCTTAGCTCTGTTGGGATTGGTGGCATTTACTGTTTACAGAAAATTATCTGGAGCTGGAATAGTTCTACCTCGTTCTGGCGGGTAATCTATCTATCTATCTATCTATCTATCTATCTATCTATCTATCTATCTATCTATCTATCTATCTATCTATCTATCTATCAAGCGTCCATCCATCTGTCTGTCTGTCCGTCCGTCCGTCCGTTTGTCTGTCCTGCCGTCCGTCCGCACTAACGAAACAACATTTAGGGGGCAAAAAATTTGGACAGTTTGACACTTAAGTATATATTCGTGAGTCCAAATGTCCGTCCGTCAATCGATCAACCATCCGTTCATACAGCCAGACAGCCATACCAGATACACCACTTGTACAATATATTCCTTGTTCTTAAGGGGCGTGGATCCATCTGATTTTTTTTACTTTTTTTTTCAAATGGAGGCGCGTTCGGTGACTTCCTGTTTGGTTTTCTATGCAGTGAGCACCTACGAAAGAAGTTTTTTTACCTCAATTGGGCCGAAGGCTCCAGGGGAGCTTATAGTATACATGTAGTTGGTCATCCGTCGTCCGTCCACACCTTTGATCATTTATATACATGTAGTTATATCTCTGCAACCTGCAGGCTGATCTCAACCATTTCTCATCTGCAGCAGGCCTCCGGCGGAGCATTGATGTCATATGCTTTTTTTTTTAAATGGAACGAAAACTTTGATTGCTATGGCAACCACAAGTTCCCATACTTACCATGGGAAATGCTTGTCCTCACCGTATCGCCTTCAGTTTTGGTCGGATCTTTCTGAAACTTATATGTAAGGTGGCTGGGGATAAAAACTCGGGGGAGAACGAAGACAAACCAAGTTGGCCCATTAATCAAAGAGATACGTCCTCTTAATTGCTAAAATGCCTATTTTTGACCTTGTCATCGCTGTAGAGCCTTTAATTTTCATTGGAACTTTTTAGAACTGACATGTAAGTAAGTCAGGGGATAAAACTTCGGCTGAGTTCAAAATTGATGAGGTCGGCCAATATTTCAGAGTGGTATATCCCCCTCGATTACAGAAAATGCCTACTTTTGACCTTGTCATCACCGTAGCCCCTTCAGATTTGATCGGATCATCTTAAAACGTACACACAAGTAAGTCAGGGTTACAAGCTCGGATCAGTTCGAACACTAGCCATGTTGGCCGATTACTTACGGACTTATGTCCCCTACGTTGCTAAAATGCTTATTTTCTACCTTGTCATCACCGTAGCCCCTTCAGTTGTGATCGTATCTGCTTGAAGCTTATAAACATGTACGTCAGGGATAAAAGCTCGGATGAAGTCGAAAACTGGCAAGGTCAGCTTATCTATCGTAGAGTTACGTCCCCTTGATTGCTGAAAATGAATATTTTTGACCTTGTCATCACCGTAGCCCCTTCAGTTTTCATTGGACCTTTTTGAAACTTACATGTAAGTAAGTAAGGGATAATACCTCGGCTTAGGTTAAAAATTGGTGAGGTCGGTCTATATTTCAGAGAGTTATGTCCCCCTTGATTACAGAAAATGCCTATTTTGGACCTTGTCATCACAGTAGCTCCTTCAGTTTTTATAGGATCGTGTTGAAACTTACATGTAAATAAGTCAGGGATAAAAGCTTGGATGAGTTCAGAAATTGATGAGGTTAGTCTATTCGTCATAGAGTTACGTCCCTTTGATTGCAAAAACTGCTTATTTTTGATCGTAACTCCTTCAGTTTTCATCGGATCTTCTTGACATTTATATGTAAGTACATGTAAGTCAGGGATATAAGCTTGGACGAGTTCCAAAACTAGCGATGTCAGTCAATTAATCAAGGAGTTATGTCCCCTACTTGGCTGAAAATACATATTTTCGACATTGTCATCAATGCTGCCCCTTCTGAGCTTTGATAGGATCTTCTTGAAACTTACAAACACGTAAGTCAGGGATAAAAGCTCGGATGAGTTCGAAAACTGATGAGGTTTGCCGTTTTAGCATAGTCACATCCTTTAGATTGCAGGAAATGCCTATTTTTGACCTTGTCATCACCATAGCCACTTCAGTTTCTATCGGATCTTCTTGAAAGTTCCATATTAACAAATCAGGGATAAAAGCTTAAATGAGTTCGAAAACCGATGAGGCCGGCCTATTTATTATAGAGTTACGTCTTCCTTGATTACAGAACATGCTAACTTTTGACCTTGTCATCACGATAGCCCCTTCAATTTTCTTCGGATCTTCTTGAAACGTACATGTAAGTAAGTTGGGGACAAAAACTCGGATAAGTTCGAAAATTGATGAGGTCAGCCTAATTATCATAGAGTTACGTTCCTTTGATCGCAGAAAATGCCTGTTTTTGACCTTGTCATCACCGTAGCCCCTTCAGATTTCATTGGATTTTCTTCAAACTTAAGAGTCAGGGATAAATACTTGGATGAGTTTAAAAACTGGTGAGATGGACCTAAATATCATAGAGTCATTTCCCTTTGATTGCTGAAAATACCCAATCATCATAAGTCACTAAGTTTTGATAATTCAGAGATAAGAGCTTGAATGAGTTTGCAAACTATCATTGTTGGCACATTGTCCCCTTCTTTGCTTAAAATACCTATTTTGTACTTTGTCATCACCATAAGTCATTTAGTTTTGATCAAATCTTCCCTTCCTGAAACTAGCATACAAGTATGTTGGGAATGAAAGTTCGGATGAGTTTGAAAACTAGTGATGTATCTGTATCTCTCACAGAGTTACGCCCCCTTGAATGCTGAAAATGCCTGTTTTGACCTTGTCCTCGCAAAATCCTTCAGTAAATATTGGAACTTCCTGAAACTTTGAATGTGTTAACTCAGGTGAGCGATAAAGAACCATCTTGGTCCTCTTGTTTTTTTATCGGCCCTTTCAAGATCATTTCACTCATATCGAGCCGATCGTTACTCTGAGGTGGGTGAACACAGGAAGTCCCTGAGAAAAACCATCCGACCTTCCGTTGCAGAACTTGGGGTCTCACATGTTACCCGGTCCATGCACGAACCACAGCAGTGTGAAACCTAATGTTTAAGAGTCAGCAGGCCACGGAGGCTCGTCCTACGAAACAAGGATTTACCTTTTTGAGGAAAGCGTTTGCTCAGGAGAAATGATATCAAGCATTTCTGTTTGAAAACTTGCATATAAGACTCAATATATTTGCAAAGATAACTTCTGCAATCGCCACAGGGATATAGATGCTCATCAGTTTGCTGAAACTCACCTGAAAATTCAATTTTTATTCAAGTATATGTTTATCCCATTAACGAGTCTATGGGGCGCCGTTTTACTATTTTTTTCCTATTTATAGATATCCATTATTATTTATGGATATCCATAATTCGAATTATGGACACCATAGTTCGAATAATGGACATCTATTATTATTTATGGATATCCATAAGTATTTATGGATATCCAGAATTCGATTTATGGATATCCATAAATCGATCTGAATTAATGATATCCATTAATCGAAAAATGGACATCTATTTTTCGATTAATTGATATCCATAAATTGAATTATAGATATCCATTATTCGACTGATTTATGGATATCATTAATTTAGATCGACATGGATATCCATAAATCAAATTATGGATATCCATAGTTTGAATTATGGATATCCATACTTCGGTCTATTTATGGATATCCATAAATCGAATTATGAATATCAATTAATACGGATTAAATAGTAAAACGGCGCCCCATACGAGTCCGTGTAAAAAATAAAAGCCATAGCTTACTCATGTATAGAGTTGTGTCACATGGTTGGAAAAAGAACATGGCTCAACCGGGACTCGAACTCAGGACCTCTCGCATATATTTGCAGAGATACCTTCTGCAATCGCCACAGGGTTAGAGATGCTCATCAGTTTGCTGACCCTCACCTGAGAATATGTTTATCCTATTAACGAGTCTATGGGGCGCCGTTTTACTATTTATCCCCTATTTATAGATATCCATAATTATTTATGGATATCCATCATTCGAATTATGGATATCCATAGTTCGAATTATGGATATCCATTATTATTTATGGATATCCATAATTATTAATGGATATCCATAATTCGAATTATGGATATCCATAAATCGATCTGATTAATCATATCCATAGATCGAATAATGAACATCCATTATTCGATTTATTGATATCCATAAATTGAATTATAGATATCCATTATTCAAAATTTATGGATATCCATAAATCGAATTATCGATATCCATAAATCGATTTATGGATCATCATTAATTTAGATCGATTTATGGATATCCATAAATCAATTTATCGATATCCATAATTCGAATTATGGATAGCCTTATTTCGGTCTATTTATGGATATCCATAAATCGAATTATGAATATCCATAAATACGGATTAAATAGTAAAACGGCGCCCCATTTGAGTCCGTGTAAAAAAAAAGAAAGCCATAGCTTACTCATGTATAGAGTTATGTCACAGGGTTGGAAAAAGAACATGGTTAAACCGGAACTCGAACTCAGGTCATCTCGCATATATTTGCAGAGATACCTTCTGCAATCGCCACAGGGTTAGAGATGCTCATCAGTTGCCTGACACTCACCTGAAAATTCAAATTTTATTTAAGTATATGTTTTTCTCATTAACGAGTCTATTGGGCGCCGTTTTACTATTTATTCCCTATTTATAGATAAAATAAACAAAATAACATTTGTTTGTTTGATTTTAGGTTTAACGTCCCCGCCAACACTGTAAAGGTCATTTTGGAGACGTTGCTTCCAATTTTGTTGGAATTTTACCCGACATTGAGATGAAATGACTTCTCAAGGCTTGTCGCCCAATGAAACCAATAAGGTTTATAAGCATGGATGGGCCGACTCGCACCGCTTTGCCTGGGCAGGCTTAGATCCTCTAAGCTGTTTACCAGTACTCGTGTGCGGGCCGGTTTCAGCTCTGCGTGGAAGCATCATGCAGCCCATCTATTTCTTCAAGCCCCTATGGGCGGGGGCCAGAACAAAATAACATCTTGCAAAATGTTCAATCCTATTTTAACATAAAGGCAGACAGCGTGGCGCAGCAGCAGTCTGATCTTGGCCCACACTGACACAATTGTAGCCAGATGACACAAACTACTGTGACTGAAGCTTAAGGGTTGAAAACGTTTTTATTACGTGGTTAAGAACGGCCCCCGCCCATCGGGGCTGGAAGAAATAGATGGGCTGCATGATGCTTACACGCAGAGCTGACACCAACCCGCACCCGAGTACTGGTAAACCGCTTAGAAGATCGAGTCGGACCGTCCATGCTGTTTCATTGGGCGGCAGGGCTTGAGGAGTCATTTAATCTCAATGTCGGATAAAAGTCCCACAAAATTGGAAACAACGTCTCCAAAATGACCTTAACAGTGCTGACGGGAACGTTAAACCTCAAATCAAACAAACAAACAAACGAAAAACGTGGTTAAGAAAGATAACCAAACTTTCATCTCCGGTTCAGTAAAATCTCAACCCTCGGATTGACGGATACTGTCGAAATCTTGGTAAAAACTCGTTTTTGATCAAATGGATATGCATGGAGCACCGATATATGATTTGATTGTTTTAGCTCACCTGTCATGTAGTGACAATGTGAGCTTTTGCGATCACTTTTCGTCCGCCGTCAGTGCGTGCGTCCGTCCATGCGCGGGTGCGTCCATAAACAATTTCTTCAAACGACATCTCCTAAACCACTGATCGGATTTGGACCAAACTTCACAGGAATGATCCTTAGGCGGCCCCCTTTCAAAGTTGTTCAAATGGTTCCGGTCCATTACACATCTCGGTCACAGGAGCCAAAAAAAAAAAGATTTTTTTCATTAAAAACATTAAAAAAATCCTCCACTCTGAAACTACAAGGCCCCGGCTTTCGTTTCTTGATATGAAGCTTCATCTACTAAACCTCTACCAAGATTGTTTATATTATAGCCCTGGGGCCCAAAATAATACCGCCCCTTGGCCCACTGGGTTTACATGGACTTATTAAGGGAACCCTTTAAAAATCTACTCGTTTGAAAAATATCCCCCGCGCCGCGGCACCTAGTTTTACATAGACTTAAATAGGGAAAACCTTTAAATCAAACTTCTCGTCTGAAACCAGAAGGCCCAGATCTTTGATATTTGGTATGAAGCTTCATCTAGTGAACCTCTACCAAGATTTTCAAAGTTTAGCCCTTAGCTAAACATGGCCCCACGTGTTTTACGACTTATATACGACCTTTAAAAATCTTCTGGTCTGAACCCAGAAGGTCAGGATCTTTGACATTTGGTATGAAGCTTCATCTGGTGGACCTCCACTGTGATTGTACATATTATAGCCCTGGGGACAAAACTGGTCCCGCTCCGGGGCCCACTGGTTTTACATAGACTTATATAGGGAAACCCTTTAAAAATCATCTCGTCTAAAACTTTGAAGTTAGGTGCCATAAAACGACTAAGCTACCATAGGTGTCAGTTCCTCTTGTCGTTGGTACTCGTAACATGGATTAACAATCTCTATGCATATAACATATCAACATTAAGTCTAGTCCTTTCCCTGCAGCGTAGCCATGAAACCTACAAATTCATCAAATCGAGTCAGTATTGTAGAAGAAAAACGTCTCTGACTTTTTATTCATAGCGTGTATTCTTGCATGACTCACTAACTTACTGATGTTAAGTGGCGACATTCTTCCAAATCCCGGACCTACTCCAGTGAGTTCAGTAAGTGATATAAGTTTTTCCAGTGCAGGTTCACATGAACTTCTTGAGAACCACCTCAGTATCCTCCATCTAAAAGTCTTCTTCCGAAAATTGATCTGATCAGAGCTGAAGCTTTGTCATATGAAACAGCTGTTTTCACGGAGAGTTGACACGAACCGAACATCACCGATGATGATATATCTTTAGGGCGGACAGTTTTGACCGACCTGGAGGTGGAGTTGTCATATATGTGCGAAATACACTCTCCTGTAAGCGCCGCAAAGACTAAGAAGCCAACGGACTTGAGATGTCTGGCTAGAAATTATAATTAGGTCTAAAAACAAGTCCTGATAGCTGGTATCTACAGGCCTCCGAATATTAATAACGAGTATTTTAACTTGCTCTTCGAAAGTATCGACCGTGCACACAGTACTAATACTCAAGACATCGTTCAATTACAGCATGCTTGCTGACAGTAACAACAAAATGAAAGACATGCTGCAACAGTTGAGTTTAACATAACTGATCACTTAACGGAACAATCAGCCTCTTTTATCGATCTTATCATAGTTCGAAATTCAAACAACATCTTAAGTTCAGGTGAAGCGGATCCTTTCATTCCTGGCCTTACGAGATATCACTGTCCAGTACTCGTCTTCTTAAAATTTATTCGTCCAAAGGTCAGTACTTACAAAAGCAACAATTGGAATTATCAGAGAGCCGATTTTGCTAGATACCGGCAACTTTTAAGCGAGAATGACCTAGTTACTCAAATCAGGGAAAACGATCTAGAAACCGGTGTGCAAATTATAACTGACGCTATATTTGATGCAGCCGGAAAATCCATTCCTAATAAAATTGTCACTATTCGCCCAAACGATCACCCATGGATCACTTGTCACATCAAATTACTAATATGCAGAAGACCACGAATATACAACAGATTCAAGAAAACAAACAATCAATATTTCTGGAATCGGTTTAAAACAATACGCAACACAGTCATCAATCTAACCCGTAAGTCGAAGCAAGACTATTTCAACAAGTTGAAACCATGCTTACCGATGTAACTCTGAATTCGAAACTCTTCTGGAAAACATCTAAACAAATCCTTAGACTCGACAAATCCTCCTAAACTATATCTACCCTTATCATCAACAATGAATGCGCTGAAACTGATATCCAAAAAGCAGACATGTTGAATGACTACTTTTCTTCCATATCTGTAGTTGACGACCATAGTACACACCTACCATCCCAGAAAACTATTACACACGAACGTTTTGAAACAATCGCTATTAGTCCCCATTCCGTCAAAGACGTCTTTGAAGGCCTTGACACAAACAAAGCATGTGGGCCTGATTTAATGAGCCCTCGGCTTCTCAAACAAGGTTCTACTATTCTTGCAGAGCCTTTCTCAACCTTATACACCGCTTCTCTTCATCTATGTCACTTTCCTTCTCCTTGGAAGGACGGGAATGTAACAGCCATACACAAGAAAGATGACCTGTCTAAACCTTCAAATTACAATAACCTTACTCTGTCAACCAGGCAAATGTATGGGACGATGTGTACCTAAGGAACTTTATAACTACTTAAACGAACATAAACTCTAAACCCCTTTTCAGTCTGGCTTTATCGCAGGGGACTCCACGACCTTCCAACTGCTACATACTTATCATACGTTCTGCGAAGCTGTTGACAGTGGCAAGGAAGTTCGTGTCGTCTTCTGTGATATGAGCAAGGCTTTCGATAGGGTTTGGCACAATGGTCTAATTCACAAACTAGGAGATATCGGCTGTTCCGATAGACTCCTCAACTGGTTTTCTAGCCATTTATCTAGAAGACGATAAAGGGTTGCCTTTAATGATCAGATGTCCGAGTGGACATTTGTCAAAGCTGGTGTGCCCCAGGGATCTCTCCTGGGGCCACTATTGTTTCTCGTCTATATAACTGACATTGTTAAAGAACTCAGTGCATCAGTTAGATTCTTCTCAGACGATACAAGCCTATACATTATAGTTGGAAACCCGAACATAGCAGCCATCATTTTAAGTCACGACTTGAACCGTAAAGATACATGGGCTGTGCAGTGGCTGGTTGATTTCAACGCCGCTTAAACTATTTCCCAGATATTCTCATTGAAACGCAACCCGTCCCTGCATCCTCCCCTGTATATGAACGGAACACCCATCACCGATGCTTCTTCACACAAGCACTTAGGTTTGACTTTAACCAATAACTGCAGCTGGACTGAAGACATCAAGAATATCACAAAAGTAGCATGACCTAGGTTAAATTTGTTACGCGCCCTGAAATTCAAAATTAATAGACAAGCCATCGAAAACATGTATATCTCATTTGTTAGACCCATATTAGAATATACAGCGACGCAGTCTGGGACAACGCCTCTACAGAAAGCAAAAACAGCTAGAAGCCGTCCACAATGAAGCTGCAAGAATCATAACAGGAGATGATTTATATAAGCGTCTAGCTTTTTATCAAATCCTGTACCATATACTATTATGCGGTGTATACATGTGAATTTACTAATAAATATATTCGATATTATATATTGAAGACCTTTAAAAATCTTGTTATCTGAAACCACAGGGCCAAGGTCTTCCATTTTTATGCAAATGTGACTTTTAGGGTGTTGGGCTCAAAGTCAAGGTTCTTGGGGCTATTTTTAGAAAGTCTTTGTCTTCACTGTTGCTCCTTCATTTACTAATGGATTTTAATGTAACTTCACACAATGATATGATAATATCTCCAGCAAGTTAGGCTTTCAGGGTCCCAGGTGCAGTGGCTATTTTTAGACTATTTTTAAAATCATTTTTGCGCCTACATTTATCAAAAGATTTTATGTAACTTTACACAAATGTTGGATTTGATAATATCACAAGCAAGTTTCACTTTCAGTCTTCTGGGCTCAAGGTCAAGATCACTGTGGCTATTTTATAGCAAAACCTTTGACATATGGCTGTAGCGCCTACATTTATTGGTGGATTTTAATGTAGCTTCACGCAAATGTTTGGTATGATAATATGCAAAGCAAGTTCGACTTTCAGGATCCTCAGCCCAAGTCAATATCACTTTGCCTGTTTTTAGAAAGAAAACCATGGTTCTAACTAGCACCTAAATTTAGCAGTGGATTTTGATGTAACTTCACACAAATGTTAATATTCTCAAGCAAGATCAACATTCAGGGTTCTGGGCTGAAGGTCAAGGTCACTGTAGAAAAACCTTTTTATGGCTTATGGATCGATTTTGCTCAAATGAACATGAAAGCCACGAGAGCTAAAAATACCAAAACCCTAAAATGACCTAGTCATAAACAGCAAGATTGATTTTGATAGAACTTCCCAGAAATGTTACTTGGGTAACTGTCAATCAAAATTGCTCAAACCCTCCACTCCACCTTACTATATTACCTACTATTTCATTTGTACAGTATTGATCACGTGAGCGAGCCGGGGCCATTATGGCCGGCCCTCTTGTTATAATTTTGCCAAATGGTTTCAAAGATTTCTCACAGGAATGCCGAAGACTGGGACTGCGGAATTTACAAGTATGGTTTTAACACATCTTGTTTCTTTTGCTTTAATTATTAGCAAATCGGATGATGTTGAAACAAATAGTGGTTCTACAGATACATCAGCGACAAGCCTTACATCCAGATCAGGTAACTTTAATTGGTCACGAGTAGACCTTTTATTCTTACCCCAGTCGAACATGGCGCGATTTAGGTAAACAATTTCTTGCACACCAGACAAGGAAATCCGTGATTTTACCCTGGGATGGAAATTTATGTTCTGACCCTGGTGTTCCGACCCAAAATCGAATATAATCGCGTGTTTGATGAATGCACTGGTTGATTACGACTCTTGTTCGCCGCCGTCAAGGTTGACGTCACAGAACGTTACGTGACGTCACTAAACATTCCTGCAGTGCCAACACAATATGGGCAGCATTAACAACCCGCGCTAAGAAATGGAAGATATGCAAAATAAAAGAATCCAATATGGGTGTGAGGGGTGGATAGCAAAATCCGTCCCTCGGAACCACTGTCCGGCATCACTCGGCAAGCCTCGTGATGCCGGACTGTGACCCTTGGGGCGGAGTTTTCCATCCACCCCTTACACCCATATAAGATTCTTATATTCCCATCCGTCCCCTCGTTCGTTTGCTTCTTTAGCCGTAAACAATTGCGGGAAACACCAAGCTCAAATCTGAATTGGCCCCCACAATTGTGACAAAAACTTTCGGCGGAGTTCGCGTTGTAATTAAACCAAAGAAATTCATGAAGTCGGATGATTTTAATATATTTGATATTTATATCCCTATCAATGTAAGATGTATTTGAGATGTTACTGGAGAAAAGGGTAAATATGACCCACGTCATGCGAAAAAGGATGCATTTCAGCCTGCGAATTCCCACATTTTATTTATGGCCAGCACCTAAACGTTCACTACTTGGATAGTACAGCATCTCCTAATTTTAAGACTTTTTATAGTGTAGAAGCCTCCGTGGTGTAATGGTTACGCTACCCGCCTTGTTATCCAGGGGTCGCAGGATCGATCCCGGGCTTCGTCAGACTTTCGGATGAGTCTTTATACCGAGGTCCCGTCTCCGTATGACCTTAGCTGTTTGTGGGACGTAAAACTCAAACTCTCACTCACTCTTTTTATAGTGTAAGTAAACCGTAATATCATGCAAGTATTTCTTTACCTTCAAACACGCAACTAGAAGTTTAACAATAAGACTTCACCCTGTCGCACGTTTGATGCTGTTTGCCACGAAAGTCAAAGACGCGCCGAGAGCTTTGTCACACCTTGTAAAACTTTTAAAGGTTTTCTTGCCCAAGGTGTACATTTGTCTTTTGAGTGTCGCCACGTCGAAGTATGTCTCCGTGGGGGCTTCGACTAGCGAAAACACGAAACTTTTAGAATGAAAAATTGTTATACTTAACTTATTTCTGCTAAAATATAGATTGTTGATACGCGTTAGAGGCGGTTCTAACGAGTACCCGAAATCTATAATTTAGAGCAGACATAAGAAACGGAAGGTTTACCCCCAGAAAACCACAGTTTTACTATATAAAATGATGTTCTAGGATGTCAGAATTATATAGCGATTTTTCGCGATGTTTTGAGATGCGATGGTTGATCTTGGCCTTTGTTGATAAAAAATGTGATAAAGCAGTAATTCTTATGACATGAACAAGTCCGTGGAAGGAACACTCCCCTAAACCCCATTTTATATAGAGAAAACTGAGGTGAAAAGGGTTTTCACTGACCATTCCAAGGCGGTTCTTCTGTTGTGAATTATTGTTCTTATACTTCGTCTGCATGTTAGTGTTGCTGGTGTCTGTTTGTTATGGATAGCCGATTGGCCTTGTTCACAGAGGACCAACCATCCGTCTGTTGGTTAATATGTCAGGTGTTTCGTGCTGTATTTGTCTAAACAGCGACGAAAGTAAGGATGCGGACTGCGGCCGCGTAAAATCGATTTAACCCTTGTCCTGCTAAGCCCGGATATGCCTTATCCACCAAACAATGTAGATCCAGATCAGATGGCTTCTGACGAAGCCATCTGATCAGGATCTACATTGTTTGCCATTCAGATTGTGAATTTGTTGCAATAATTTGCATCAAGTAATCTGATTGGTTGATAATCAGTAGTGGGTGTGGCATATATGAATATTCAACAGGACAAGGGTAAAGCCCCACAGTGAAATACTTTTTCCGTGACTGTTCCAAGGAGGTTCTTCTGTCACGTTTAAGTTTTGTTATAGTTCGTCTTTGAATGTGTGTATCGCATATATATATATATATATATATTATATATATATATATATATATATATATATATATATATATATATATATATATTATATATATATATATATATATATATATATATATATATATATATATATATATATTTCACAGTTTTGTTTTGGATAGCCAATTGGCCATTTTGTGGGAAAGTAACTGTCCTTTTGGCTTTCCGCAAGTGATGTTTTCATTAGGGCCTAGTTATTTCATGGTCAACTCCCTGTTTCTTTTCCTTTACTGATTGGATGTGTGGGTTAATTGTATCGATTCTTTATCACTGCCTTCACTTCTGTTATACGGAGAAAAACATTATTTTTCTTATTTCTGCTCCAAGAAATAGGTTGCGGGTACACGTTAGAACCAATTAGACGGTTTTAACGAGCACCCACAACCTATGTTTGAAGTATAGATCAGATACATATCACGGATTTTCATCAGACAAGTAACCATTTTGGAGATGTGACAAAATGCACTATGTCGCACGGGTGTGTTATTGTAATGCTTACAATTTGTTTTCCTTTTCTAACATCACGAAAACACACCTATATAATAGTGACCCCTTGATCGCCACTTTTATATGGTAAAACCGGGGTTTACAGGGGTAAACTTTATTTTTTCTTATTTCTGCTCTAAAATATAGATTGTGGGCACTCGTTAGAACCGCCTCGATGAGGCGGTTCTAACGAGTACCCACAATCTGTATTTTGAGAAATAAGAAAATATCATAAGTTTTCATCTTAAAATTTTCGTTTGTTTCGGCGGCAAAGTTTACAATGTACTTGTATAGGCGTGTTTTCGTAATGATGTAGTTTCCGTTTTGCAGAGTTTGTTTTTCTTATTTCTTATTTAACCATAATATTATGATGTTAAATCATTTCACAAAAAGGTGTAGTACTGGGCGTTGTTACAATCGCCTCAATGAGCCGATTCTAACAATTACTCCAAACGAATGCAGAATGTTCCCCATCTCTTAGTTATGCCCCTTTGAAAATTTTATAAACAATCTTGTACGCTCCGAGCAACTTTATAAGAATATGTATCAGGCCATAACGATGTGTCGCGCGCAAGACCCAGGTCCGTATGCCAACGGTCAAGTTCATACTTAGAGGTCATCGCTGAATAACTTTGCCATTCCTGGAGGATTTTTAAATTACTTTGCAAAAATGTCAACCATCATGAAATGATGTGTCATGCTAAAGACCCATGTCGGTACCTCCAAGGTCAAGGTCAAAAGTAGAAGTCAAATGTCTTTATCTTGTGTCTGGTTGTTATTTTTGGATAGATTTAGAAATAACTTGGCAGAGTGAGTGAGTGCTTGAGGTTTACGTCCCACCAACAGCTGAGGTCATACGGAGAAAGGACCTCGGTTTAAAGACTCGTCCGAAAGTCTGGAGAAGCTCGGGATCGATCCCGCGATCCTTGGTTTACAAGGCGAGTAGCGTAACCACTACACCACAGAGGCTTCTAAATAACTTGGCAGAAATGTTTACCACTATGAATCGATATGTCGTGCGCAAGACCCAGATTGGTACCTCCAAGGTCAAGGTCAGGAGAAGTGTCTTTTTCTTGTGTACGGTCAATGCCTTAGCTATTCCAGGATGGATTTGGAAATAACTTAGCAGAAATGTTAATCATCATAGGACAATTTGTTGCATGAAAGAACCGGATCGGTACCTCTAAGTTCAAGGTCATACTTAGTGGTTAAATATTAAACATGTGTCTTTTTTGCGTGACCAGTCAATAACTTATTTTTATTTTTATATGGATTTTAAAATCACTTGGCAGACATGTTAAATACCGTGAGACGATGTTTTGCAGACAAGGCTAAGGTCATCCTTAGAGGTCAAAAGTAAAAAATTGTCATTTTTTTCGTGTCTGGTCAATAACTTTATTATTCCTGGTTGGATTCTGAACTTACTTGGCGTTAATCACCATAAGACGATGTGTCATGCGCAAGACCCGGGTCGATACCAAGATAATTGCCAGGGTCATACTTAGAGGTCAAAGGTTAAGAAAAGGGTCTTTTCTTGTTTCCGGTCAATACCTTTGATATTCCTTGAAGGTTTTGGAAATCACTTGTTGGAAATGAAAACCATCATGAGACCATGTGTCGTGCGCAAGACGCAAGATCCGTACCTCCAATGACAAGGTCATACTTAAAGGTCAAATTTGAAGAAACGTTTATCTTTCTTGTTTCCGGTCAATAGCTTTGTTATTGCTGGATGGCTTTGGAAATGTTAACCATCATTAGACATTTGTCGCACGCAAGACCCAGGTCAGTACCTCCAAGATCAAGGTCGTACTTAGCGGTTAAAGTTAATAAAATGGTCTTTTTTCGTGTGAAGTCAATAACCGTTTTATTCCTCAATGGATTTTCAAATTACTTGGCAGAAATGCTAACCATTATGAAACGATATGTCGCGTGTAAGACTCGGGTCAGTACCCCATGGTCAAGACTCGGGTCAGTACCCCATGGTCAAGACTCGGGTCAGTAGCCCATGGTCAAGACTCGGGTCAGTACCCCATGGTCAAGACTCGGGTCAGTAGCCCATGGTCAAGACTCGGGTCAGTACTCCATGGTCAAGGTCATCCTAACAGACAATTACTAGTCACGGGTGTATAATGCCCCGCTTGCAGGAGCTCTTCATCGCTGAAACACGCCTATATAATTTTGACCCATCGAACCCCACTTTTATAAAGTGAAACTGGGGTTTACAGGGGTAAACCTTATTTTTCTTATTTCTGTTCTAAAATATAGATTGTGGGTACTCGTTAGAACCGCCTCGATGAGGCGGTTCTAACGACTACCCACAATCTATATTTTGAACAGAAATAAGAAAAATACCACAATTTTTCATCTTAAAATTTTCATTTTTTCGGCGATAAAGGTTATAATGTATTTGTATAGGCATGTTTTCGTAATGGTTACTCCTTATATAAAGGGAAAGTTATTTCACCGACTTGTTAACCTAATAAGTGTGTCTGGTCATTCTGCCAGAAACTGCATTGGAAAATATTAACCCTTATCTTGCTGAATATTCATTTAAGCCACACCCATTTCTGTCTATCAACCAATCAAATTACTTGATGTAATTTATTGCTAGAACTTCATAAACTAAATGCCAAACAGTGTAGATCCTGATCAGACGGCTTCTTCAGAAGCTATCTGATCTGGATCTACACTGTTTGCAAAGATAGGGGTTGTCATGAACAGCAAGATAAGGGTTAACAAAAGCTATCACATTTGTGACTCATGGCAGTGCTACGTTTGAGTTACAGATTGCCATGAAAACGAGCCACATGGTATTTAAGTTGAGGTGTTTACCACATTTTGAGTTATATATGTTCGCTGTTAGGCCACCTTATATTTTTTCAGGCGGTTCTGGAAAACCAACCCTAGCTCCTGTCGGTAAGTATTAATACCATATATGACAAAGACTTTTGCACATATTAGCTCGCGACTAAACCATTTTCAGATATATGGGAGTCAAATTTGTTTTGTGGAAATTTAAAAAAAAAAATCTTGTACATTAAGCAAAGAGTGCAGTTCCGGATCAGACGTTGCATTCAAAATGTGTCCTGTGCTCGGTACGGTTAATCATTTAGGACGGATAAAATATTCGACTTATCAAAAAGGACAGGACTTCCTTACATGCTTTTCAGTGAAATATAGAGATTTCTCAGTGAAATCGAAATCGATATTGTCACTGTTTGAAACAGTGACAAATACGAGTTTTAATTTCACTGTTTGTGAATTCGATGTTTCTTCGAAAATTTTCACATTATTTCTTTGGATGTTAGATGTCAATAAGCTAAACGTAGTAAATAGTGTCAGAAATTACGTCACTCACGTTTTCACGTCATTCGGACGTTGATGACGTCACTTTTAGCACCTACGCAACGTAAATACAGCACGCGACGCCAGATGAGCGTAGCTACTGGTGAAATTATTTGAATGCAAATTTCAAACAAACCATTTGAAAACGTAACATTCTAAGCTGTTTTTCAGGTGCAAACTTTAAGTTTACACCCAATATTTCACCCAGTTAACACGCTGAACACCTAAATATCAACGCGAAATCGCCCTGGAAAAAGTTTAATCTCTGTGATGATGGCTGTTGCTTTGAAAATGCGTTACAAATTACAGTTTAAAGCAAGAAAGAAACAGAAAATTTGATTTTTTTAGTGTAAGATCAATTTTTATTTCATCCATGAACACCAAAAGTTGTATTTTCTCTCGAGGCTACAGTCACGAGTGAAAATACAACTTTTGGTGTTCATGAGTAAAATAAAAATCTTAATTCCACTCATGAACACCAAAATCAGTATTTTCACTCGTGGCTACGCCACTCGTAAAAATACTACTTTTGATGTTCATTCGGTGAAATTAAAAATAGATCTTACACTGAAAAAATCAAATATCCTCTATATTTCAGACTTACGCGTCGCATGATTGCTTTCATTCACTGTATGTTTTACTGCATCTCCTAAAAGATAATGTAGGCATTCTTTTTATTGTTCAAGCATACTTTTTTTTTTTGGTAAGTTTATTGTGTTTGGTGCCTACTGACTGGCAGTTTATACCTGTCACACATATTTAAATTGTGTTTGGTGACTGGCAGTTTATACCTGTCACACACATATAAATATAACAGACCCTGTATACATGTAATTATTTTTATTTTATTTTATTTTATAAACTGGATGGCTGAGAAAAAATAATTGGGCTGAGACCTTGACAATGAATATCAAGTTTATCTCCAGTTTATTTCAAAAGACTTAATATTCTAACAAGAGTTGTCAGAAGACAACATAGCTCTTCTTTTGGGGCCTAAGTTGCATGAGGGTAAGTTATCAAAAACTAGAGTGATGACAAAGTTAAAAAAAAGACACCGTGACCGTGAGCCTAGGACTCTGTAAGTCGAACTTGCTCGAGGTATTATCAAACGCAACATTTGTATGGCTTAAAAATACATAAACAAATGCAATGACAAAGTTTTCTAAAAAAAAACACAGTGACCCTGACCTTGAGCCCCAGATCCTGAACGTTGAACACACTCGAGATATTATAATACCCAACATTTGTGTGAAGTTATATTAAAATACATCAATAAATGTAGAGCAAGAGAGATGATACTGCTTTTTCTAAAAATAGCCACAGTGACCTTGACTTTCAGTCCCGGACCCCAAAAGTCGAACTCGTTCGGGATACCATCATACCCAAAATTTATGTGAACTTATATTAAAATCCATCAATAAATGTAGGCACTAGAGTGATGATAAAGTTTTTTTTCTAAAAATAACCACAATGACCTTGATCTTGAACCACGGACACTGAAAGTCAATTCGCTTGTTATATCATCACTCCCAACATTTGAGTGAAGCTATATTAAAATTCATCAATAAATACAGGCGCTAGAGCGATGAGGTTTTTTTTTTCTAAAAATAGCCATAGTGACCTTGACCCTGAAAGTCGAACTCGCTGTGTTTTTAAAAAGAAAAGAAAGAAAAATCCTCAACCGGGATTTGAACTCACAACCCTTTGATTCAGAGTCCAAAGCCCTATCCATTACACCACAGAGATTGCAGGTAAACTTTAACACGGAGAAATAAGGGAGGTGCTTGTAATGCAGAAGAAAATATTAACTTCTCAAAAAGTCCAATTTAAACCAAAATATCTGGGAAATGGAGTATAAAAAGAATATGTAAAACATTTATTTTACCTATCGTTTATTTTATTTGAAAATAAAATGGTAAAACATCACAAATAAGAGCTTGCAGGTAACCTTTAACATTTTTGTTAACTGCTTATCTTCTTAATCAGGGTTATCCGTACCATAAACCACGCAAAACCTTTTCAAAATTTTATAGACGCCATTCTGATTTAATTTCTAATTCAATATTGGACGAAAATTTCTTCTGGTACAAGGTCTATCGGAACCCGAATTTTATGGTGACTTAGTATATAAATTTAGAAAAAAATATATAACCGCAATGACTTCAGCGCTTGATTTCGTAAAATAATTCATCGATGAAAAAAGAATGGGTACAACATAAATGTTATACGACAGACTGCATGCATGGTAGTTTACCCAATCACGGTTGACAAGGTTGCTTCCCTCTTTAATTGCACGTCGGTGGGTCAGGCCTCAGTTTCAATGGTGGTTCCAGCGTAAAGGCTTACTGAGAATTAGAGAGAATCTAATTCTATGTAATAGTGGATGGTGCATGATGCTCTGTCTCTGGTCGGGCCCATCGGAGTCCAGCTGTTGGTTTTCTTTTGCTCCAGCATGTCAGTGGTTTCATGCTGTCGAGTCCTCACCGTTGTTTCATCTCTGTGGTTGTTTAATTTTTTGTGTTCACGGAGATGTTGCACTGATGAGTTAGGAGACCTTCATGCGAACTGAACAAATTATTTGTCTAAATCGCGACGGAAGTAAGGGCGAGGATTGTGGCCGCTTAAAATCGCCAGTGGAATTCGTTCCATTCACCGTTCCAAAGCGGTTCTTCTGTCGCGATTTATTTTTGTTAAGTTTTGTCTTTGAGTGTTTGTATCGCTTATAGTATTTTGTTTTGGATAGCCAATTGGCCATTTTGTGGGAAAGTAACTGTCCCTTTGGCTTTCCGCTTTTGATGTTTCCATTAGGGTCTGTTATTTCATGTTTGTGGTTCCTACCCTTTGGTGTCTTTGGTTGGAGCTGTGGGTTAATTGTATCTATTCCTGACCATTGCCTTCATTTCTATTTAACCAAATGCGGACGCCGACGCTGACACCGGACGCCGGGTGTATAGCAATAGCAACCCCCCCACACACACCTTACTATCGTTAGACGCTCCTGATATGAGGTTCTTTGTCTCAGACTCAACCCAATCAATGATTATTTTACTCACCCATCCAGACTGAAAAGTAAATAGAAATAATTCTCTAAATCTCACGTGGGTGTGTTTTCAATTTGCAAGGTACAAGTTAGTTCACATACCAGATTAGTTAAAAAAACTGAATGGATTTTATCAGTGTCCGAACATTGCCTTAATTTTTGTCTTTGAGTGTTTGTATCGCTTATAGCATTTTGTTTTGGATAGCCAATTGGCCATTTTGTGGGAAAGTAACTGTCCCTTTGGCTTTCCGCTTTTGATGTTTCCATTAGGGTCTGTTATTTCATGTTTGTGGTTCTTTCCCCTTGGTGTCTCCGGTGAGAGCTGTGGGTTAATTTTATCTATATCTGACCTTTGCCTTCATTTCTATTTAAACAAATGCGGAGGCCGACGCTGACACCGGACGTCGGGTGTATAGCAATAGCCCCCCCCCCCCCACCCAAACCTTACTATCGTTAGACGCTCCTGATATGAGGTTCTTTGTCTCAGACTCAACCCTACCAATGATTATTT
This sequence comes from Lucinisca nassula, assembly GCA_963580285.1. Classification (NCBI taxonomy): domain Eukaryota; kingdom Metazoa; phylum Mollusca; class Bivalvia; order Lucinida; family Lucinidae; genus Lucinisca; species Lucinisca nassula. Next base: position 75,645,361 of record OY757022.1, read on the forward strand.
TTCTCACCCATCCAGACTGAAAAGTAAATAGTAATAATTCTCTTAATCTCACGTGGGTGTGTTTTCAATTTGCAAGGTACAGGTTAGTTCACATACCAGATTAGTTAGATTTAATCAGTGTCCGAACATTGCCTTAAGTTTTATTTAGCAACACTTTCTGTAAACTGACATATTTTGTGTTGTTGTTTCAGAAATAAACGAGCTGGACTTCATCTGAACAAGAGTGTCGTTAATGAGATTACCAACACCACCCGCCAAGAAGATGAGACAACTCCATTACTGTTTCAATTTATGTTTTATTACTGAATAAAGAGTTAAAACGAGAAATAGAAGCTAAAAAATGGGTTACCTTAAAAATACAATTCCATGTTATCTAAAATCTTTGGGCAGTTTCATTATTTATTGTCAACGTGGCTGGTATAAACCCTGTTATGTTTAATGTCTTAAAGATGAACATTTTATTTGTAACTATTTCACGAAAACGTGGGTGTAGGTTGTCACGAGAAGGACCGACTTGCTTCATCGTATAAATACTACTTCTGACAAAGTGTCAACATTCGTGTAGACGTTCATAGCCTGAATTATCTATTTTGGACATTTTTGATGGAACAGGGGACCTTTGGCATCACGGTATATAATTTATAACGTTTCTGATACGAGAAATAACGTTACACCGTCTAACGTAATATAATCTATAAGTGACGTCATAAAATGGCAGTTTTCTGCCTATCTATTTATTGCAGAATAAATCACACTTCCTTTCCGTTGCCTATATAGGTGAAAGTTGTGAGTTCAAGCATAATGAGACCAATACTATCTGGTAGATGTTGTGTACGAGCGGTAACATTAAGATTAAGAAAAAAAATAGGGGCGACTTATAAAGCCTTTCCAAAATTTTATAGACGTCATTCTGATTTAATTTCAAAATTCAATATTGGACTTAAATCTCTTCTGCATCAAGGTCTATCGGAACCCGAATTTTATGGTGCCTTAGTATATAAATATAGAAAAATATATAACCGCAATGACTTCAGCACCCAATTTCGTAAAATCATTCGTCGATATAAAAAGATTTGACACAGTATAAACGTTATACGACAGACTGCATGCTTCCCTCTTTAATTGCACGCCGGTGGGTCAGGCCTCAGATTCAATGACGGTTCCAGTGTAAAGGCTTACTGAGAATTTTATGTAATGTTGGTTGGTGCCTGATGCTCAGTCTCTGGTCGGGCCCATCGGAGTCTAATTGATGGTTTTCTTTTGCTCCAGCATTTCAGTGGTTTCTTGCTGTCGAGTCCTCACCGTTGTTTCATCTCTGTGATTGTTTGATATTTTGTGTTCACGGAGATGTTGCACTGATGAGTTAGGAGGCCATCATGCGGACTGAACAAATAATTTGTCTTAATCGCGACGGAAGTAAGGGCGAGGAATGTGGCCACGTTAAATCGATTTAAGTCCCCCAATGGAATTCGTTTCACTGACCGTTCCAAGGCAGTTCTTCTGTCGCGGTTTATTTTTATGATGGTTTGTCTTTGAGTCTTTGTATCGCTTATATTATTTTGTTTTGGATAGTCAATTGGCCATTTTGTGGGAAAGTAACTGTCTTTTTGGCTTTCCGCTATTGATGTTTCCATTAGGGTCTGTTGTTTCATGTTTGTGTCTTTGATGGGAGCTGTGGGTTAGTTGTATCGGTTCCTGATCATTGCCGTCACTTCTATTTTACCTAAAACTAGGTCAAATCCAAAATTAAAAAAAAGAAATGTCTCAGTTATAGTTTTGAAACTGCAAGCAAAAGAAGTAGCGGTCATGGACAAACGCTGCGATTTGTAGCGCCTCCTTAGTGTCTAACATGTTTGCCAGAGTGTGAAGTAATGGTTAAAGGATTATTCGGAATGTAAATCTCCGATGCTCACTGGTTTCCTATTAAAGCAAACATATCACATATGAAAAGCCACGAACATAAAAACCATCCATTATATTAAGAAGTTTCGTGAAATGAACACCCCTCCAAACCCCGCACACTAGTACTGGTAAACCGCTTAGAGGATCTAAGCCTGTCCAGGAACCGCGGTGCGAGGCGGACCGTCCATGCTAATAAACCCTATTGGTTTCATTGGGCGACAGGGCTTGAGATGTCATTTCATCTCAATGTCGGGTAAAAGCCCCACAAAATTGGAAGCAACTTCTCCAAAATGACATTAAAGTGTTGACGGGGACGTTAAACTTCAAATCAACCAACCAACCAAAACCCCTCCAAACACCAGTTTGTATAGAGAATAAAAAAAGAAATGATCAGGAACTGATATAATCAGATCCTAAATTCTTCCCACAATATCAATAGGGAAAGATGACGGAACATTAAGTGGGGACAGTAAACAAAACGGACCACAGGTAAACCGGGTCAGCAGCGCTTTCTCAAACAGGTGGTCACTCAGAATACCCAAACAAATTAAAAAGGAGCAATATACATAATAGGGGAAAGAATCTGAATCACCAAACATTAAAGTGGATGGACAAATGTAACTAAAATGAACAAACAAAACAGAAGAAGAATCAAAATCATCAACGAAATAACATATATAATTAGTATAATTAGAGAAAGAATCAGAAACACCAATACAAAACATGAAGGAACCACAGCGAAAGCACCGACGTGGAACGGTCAGTAAAAATCACTGATGGTTTAACTTTACGGGATCCCAACCCTCACCCTCACTTTCACTGTGGTTCAAACAAGTATTTGGAAGGTTTTCTAACTCATCAGTGAATCAACTCGTTAAACAAAGAAATCACAATTAAAGCCTAGTTGACACAAAGATGAGGACTCGACAGTCAAACGCACTGAGCCATGCGGCGCTGGACACAACACTACAGGAACACTGAAGCAAACGAAAACCAACAGTAGAACCACGTTGGACGAAGCAACAGACCACGGTTTAGAACGGTATACATTATGTTTCTTATTTATGCTCCAAGACATACGCTGTAGGTACACGTTAGAACCGGCTCAATAGGCGGTTCTAACGAGCACCCACGACCTATGTTTAGAGTATAAATTAGAAAAATATCACAAGTTTTCATTAGAAAATTGGTCCTTTTGGATAATTGAAAAAAACCAGAGGACCAGTGGTCCTGTAAACGCTCACCTGACACCTGGTCCTGGTGTACATTTTAATGTTTTTATATATGTATATAGCCTCAGAGCAGGGGTACACAACTTGTGGGAACAAAACAAAATTTTGATGTCTAACAGGCTTTTTACCATATATGGGCATGGCTGCCATCTTGGTCATGTGACCCAGACCCCGCGAACAAACTTTCGTTCCCCCATCCTACTGAAGCTCCACATGAAATTTGGCTTTGATTGGCCTCCCTGTTTTGGAGGAGAAGATCTTTGAAAATGGTGGACGGACGGACAACGGATGGACGGACGACAGACCATGGCTATACTATAAGCTCACCTATGAGCCTAAAGGCTCAGGTGAGCTAAAAATCAATTATTTTCACTTTTTCCCAAGCAAAAGCCTAAGTCCGCAAATTTGACATTGCCGTAAAATAGGTAAAGGTCAACCCAGGGTCACCATTTGAACAAATGATGATAGGCCCGTGTACCAGATGCTTCCTGCCAAGTTTCAAGGTCATTTGCCTTACGGTTCTGGAGAAGAAGAATTTCGAAGTGTTTTTACCATATATGGGCATGGCCACCATCTTGGTCATGTGACCTGGACCATATGAGCATATTTTCATTTGTTCATCATATAAAGGATCCATATCAAATTTCACTTGAATTGGGCCAGCGGTTTCTGAGAAAAAACTGTTTGAAATATGGAACCTGGTTAATCTTGGTCCCAGGTCACTGAATGATGACTTTTCTTACCCATGAATCTTCATGTATTCATTTACTTTACCTGATCTACCAACTTGGTGACATTGTCTTCAATGGTTTCCTAAAAATCCATTATTTTCACTTTTTCCCATGCAAAAGCCTAAGTTGACAAATTTGACACTGCCATAAAATAGGTCAAGGTCAACCCATGGTCAGCATTTGTAAAAACTATGACGAGCCCGAGTACCATATGATATATGCCAAGTTTCAAAGCCATTGGCCTTACGGTTCTGGAGAAGAAAATTTTTGAAGGCTTTCTACCATATATGGGCGTGGCGGCCATCTTGGTCATGTGATCTAGACCGTACTGGCAACTTTTCATTTGTTCAACTCACAAAAACTCCATAATGAATTTCACTTAAATTGGCTCAGTAGTTTCTGAGAAAAAATGTTTTTTTTTTTAAATATGAAATCGGAGTGACCTTTGTCTAAGGTCAATGAATGACCTTGACCTTTCTTACCCATAAATCTTCATGTATTCAGTTACTTTACCTAATCTACAAATTTTGGTGACACTGTCTGCAATGGTTTCCCTAAATATCCATTATTTTCACTTTTTCCTATGCAAAAGCCTAAGTCAGCAAATTTGACATTACTGTAAAATAGGTCAAGATCAACCCAGGGTCACCATTTGAACAAATTATGATAGGCCCGAGTACCATATGCTACATGCCAAGTTTCAAGGCCATTGGCCTTACGGTTCTTGAGAAGAAGAATTTCGAAGTTTCTTTACCATATATGGGCGTGGTGGCCATCTTGGTCATGTGATCTAGACCATGTTGGCAGCTTTTCATTTATTCAACTCCCAAAGGCTCCATATTGAATTTCACTTCAATTGGCTCAGTAGTTTCTGAGAAAAAATGTTTGAAATATGGAACCTGCGTGACCTTGGTCTAAGGTCAATTAATGACCTTGACCTTTCTTACACATAGATCTTCATGTATTCAGCTACTTTACCTTATCTACTAATTTTGGTGACACTGTCTTCAATGGTTTCCTAAAAATCCATTATTTTCACTTTTTCCCATGCAAAAGCCTAAGTCGGCAAATTTGACATTGCTGTAAAATAGGTCAAGGTCAACTCGGGGTCACCATTTGTACAAACTATGATGGGCCTGGGTACCATATGCTACATGCCAAGTTTCAAGGCCATTGGCCTTACGGTTCTGGAGGAGAAGAATTTTTAAGGCTTTTTACCATATATATAGGCGTGACGGCCATCTTGGTCATGTGATCTAGACCGTATTGGCATTTTTTCATTTGTTCAACTCACAAAGGCTCCATATTAAATTTCACTTAAATTGGCTCAGCAGTTTTGGAGAAAAAATGTTTGAAATATGGATCCTGAATGACCTTGGTCTAAGGCCAATGAATGACCTTGACCTTTCTGACCCATAGATCTTCATGTATTCAGTTACTTTACCTGATCTACAAATTTTGGTGACACTGTCTTCAATGGTTTTCCTATAAATCCATTATTTTCACTTTGCCCCATGCAAAAGCCTACTTCGGCAAATTTGACATTGCTGTAAAATAGGTCAAGGTCAACCCGGGGTCACCATTTGTACAAACCATGATGGGCCCGAGTACCATATGCTACATGCCAAGTTTCAAGGCCACTGGCCTTATGGTTCTGGAGAAGAAGATTTTTGAAGGTTTTTTACCATATATGGGCATGGCGGCCATCTTGGTCATGTGATCCAGACCCCGCGAACAAACTTTCGTTCCCCCATCCCACTGAGGCTCCATATGAAATTTGGCTTTGATTGGCCCTGCAGTATAGGAGAAGAAGATCTTTGAAAATGGTGGACGGACGGACGACGGACGGACGGACGGACGACGGACCATGGCTATACTATAAGCTCACCTATGAGCCTAAAGGCTCAGGTGAGCTAAAAACACACTGTCACTCGGATGTGTTTTTGTAATGTCAAGGCATCGAAAGACGAGACGAGAAAGACATTAACACACACTCTATATATATATACAAAAACAAAATTGTACCAACTACTCAAAGTCAGTTATAGTTTATCAACGACCTTTGAGAGTTCAAAGTTTAAGCGAGACGAGTCGATTCCATTTTTTAGGGGAAGCAGGTTTCGGATACTTTTTTTCTCGTGATTTTAAAGATATAAATCAATGTTTTGATAATATCTACATAGAAGTCATGGCCGAGTGGTTAATACGATGTACTACTAGTCACACTAAAAATCTTTTAGACGAGGGTTCGAGTCCCAGTGGCACATTTTTTTTTTAATTTGATTTTTCATTTTTATTTTATCTTCTTTATGTTTAAAGTTATTTTCTTTATTTTTTATATTTACAACATTTATATTTTGTTTCCTTTGTTTTATTTTCGACAATTATATTTTTATGTTGGATGCCGGCCTCGATAGTTCAGTCGGATGCGCGTCTGACCGTTGGTCAATAGGACGCGGGCTCGATACCTGCCGGGGTCAGCAACATTATTTCCCATGGAGATTGATCATGAAATCTTTTCCATGGCCATTCCCTTCTTTCTGATGATTCAAGAAGGGCGGTTGTTAGTTTCTGGGGAAAGATTGTGCATTGTACGGGTTAACCGCTTACGTATAAGCTTGCCAGGGATATGTGTGGATTAGTAAACTGACCGGCTCAAAAATGACCTAAATAGTGTTGCCTGGGCCGTAAAAGCCTAATTCAATTTTCAGATTTATTTCAACAGCGCATTTGCCTTCACTGACGGCTATGAATGTACGTTCAATCATAGTAACATTTTTGATAATACTTCTTGAATCCGAACTGCAACGATTCGCTTGTGCTCTTTCCATCTTTTCAATAAAATGAATATACATCTAATGTGATGGCCCCGTCCATCGGGGCTTGGAGAAATAGATCGAGCTGCACGATGCTTCCAAGCGGATCTGAAACTGTCGACACACGAGCAATGGTAAACCGCTTAGTAAGTCCGAACCTGCCCAGGCAAAGTGGTGCGGGTTGGACTGTCCATACTTATTAAACCCGTTTAATTTTATTGGCTGGCAGAGCTTGAGATGTCGTTTCATCTCAGTGTCGGGTAAAAAACCCACAAAACTGGAAGCAACTTCTCCAGACTTGACGGGGACAATAAACCTCAAATCAATCAAACAAACAAACAAACAAACATCTCATGTGCTCCAATTTTATAGGTTCGAAAAAATGTTAAAGAAAAGTATAAAATAGAAAAAAAAAATAAAAAAAATCTGCTCAAGATTCGAACCCTAGATCTCCAAGATGGAAGACGTGCTACTAAAGTGTCTCGACTGGTCGTCATTCTAGTTACACGACGCCCCAGATTAAGGATATGACGGTAACTATCGTCCAGTGTAAAAAATATCCACTACAGGCGACTTACCTAAAACACGGACGAGTCCAAAATTAAAAGTGCAGTCACGTCTCACTGCGTTTTGAAAGACTATACGAAACCGCAAAGAAAAGACCACATTGGGACGATCAGTAGGAAAACATGAAGACATTAGGGCATATAGTTATGCGAAATGAGGCTTAAATGACATTAACAATACCTTAACCAGAGGACCAATGGTCCTGAGCCTCTCGCCTGAGTGCTGTGAGCTTATGGAGCCATTTCATTTCTGAGAAGACGATTTTATAGGGCTTTTACCAAGCATTACTCTCGGTCATGTGACTTGATAATGGGCCCACTGGTTCGAAGATAAAAAATCCGAAAGGTATACATGTATATGGGCATGACGGCCATTTTAGTAATGTGACCAAATTCATCTTAATAAATTTTCAATGTTTGTTCCTAAAAGCTTCATGTGGCTACAAATGGAGTAGTGGTTTCTATGAAAAATAAATTTTAATTTCATCTGAATGACCTTGGGCCAACAACAGAGAATAATGTTGACCTTATTTCCATCCATTCATTTAGCTTACTGCATCTACCAATTTTCAGATCAGAGGCTGCAATAGTTTCCAAAAAATACACATTTTTTTTTTGTTTTGCTTTCTCCAAAACAAATGTCTAGGCAACCAAATTTGACCTTTGCGTAAAACAGCTAGGTTAAGGCCATCCAGGGGTCATTATTTGAAGAAACTATAGTGGGCCCTAATCCCAAATGCTACATACCAAGTTTAATGAAAATCGGCCCACTGGTTCTGAAGTAAAAGATTTCTGAAGTGTTTTTACCTTAAATGGGCATGGTGGCCATTTTGGTCAATTGACCAAACACATGTATTTAAATCTTCATTTACTTGTTTCTACGAGCTTTGTATAAAATTTGGTCACAAACGGCCCAGAGGTTCCAGTGAAAAATAAATTTAAATATTCATATCTTAAAGGCCTTTGGCCAAGGTCAAGGAATGGCCTTGACCTTGTAAACACATGTAGTTTCATCCACTCATTTAGCTAAATGCATTTATACATTTTTAGATCAGAGTCTGCAACAGTTTCCGAAAAAAATCATGGCTTTGACCTTTTTCCCATACAAAAATCTATGTGACCAAATTTGACCTTGGCATAAAATAGGTATACGAAGGTCATGATTTGAATAAACTGTGATGAGCCCGAGCCCCCAATGCTGCATATGATAATTTTGGTTACAAACGGCTCAGGGAATTCTGAGAAAAAAAATTAGTTCTCATACCTGAATGACCTTGACCTTGAATACTCATGTCATTTCATCCACTAATTTAGCTTACTGTAACTACCAATTTTCGGATCACCAGGTGCAATATTTTACAAAAAATACACAATTTTGACTTTTTCCCACTACAAAGGTCTATGCAACCAATTTTGACCTTGGCCTAAAATAGGTCAAGGTAATTCAGGACTCATCATCTGAATAAATATTGATGGGCCCAAGTCCCCAATGCCACATTCCAAGATACATGTTAATCTGCCCACTGGTTCCGAGGAAGATTTCTGAAGGGTTTTTACCTTATATGGGCATCACCGTTGTCTCACCTCTGTGGTTCTTTGATTATTTGTGTTCACGGAGATGTTGTACTGATGAGTTAGGAGGCCTTCATGCGGACTGAACAAATTATTTGTCTAAATCGCGACAGAAGTAAGGGTGAGGATTGTGGCCACGTAAAATCGATTTAAGCCCCCCAGTGGAAATCTTTCCACTGATCGTTCCAAGGCGGTTCTTCTGTGGCGGTTTATTTATGTTGTTGTTTGTTATTTACTTTGTGTATCACTTGTGTCTTTTTATTTTGGGTGGCCATATGGCCATTTCGTGGGAACGTAACTGTCCTTATGGCCTTCCTTTGTTTAGGTTTCCATTATGGTCTGGTCGCTTAATGTTTGTGTTTCTTTCCCTTTGGTGTCTTTGATGAGTGGAGTAAGTTAATTGTATCGATTCCTGATCTTTGTGTTACTTCTACTTGACACAAAGTCTACAGAACGGTGTTCCTAACACTATTGTATGCATGTGAAACATGGACAGTTTACCAACCACACGCCAAAGCCAAAAGACTGAACTTCAATACAAGCTGTCATAGAAAATTCTTAAAGATTTAAGTCACAAGACAGGATTCCAGGCACGGAAGTCCTGAAAAGGGCAGGGACGCAAAGCGTACATACTCTTCTGAAACTAGCACAGTTAAGATGGACAGGCTATGTTACCCGAATGCCTGAGGAACGTCTGTCAAAGAAACTTCTCTGTTAAACACTAGAAATGGGCAAACACTCCCATGGTGGTCAGAAGAAGCGCTACAAGGACACCCTCAAAGCCTCTCTCAAGGACCTCAACATATCAGCGGAGTCGTGGGAACAAATTGCACATGCCAGAGCAAAGTAACGAGGCCTCATAGGAAGGGGGTGCTAGTGAATATGAGGCAAAAAGAATCAGCGAAGCTGAGCAGAAACGTGCACAGCGCAACGCAAGAGCTAAGGCACCACCAACAGAGCTGTCTTCCTCTAACATCTGTTGCTTTATCTGCAACAGACAGTTTAGAGCTAGAATTGGTCTCGCCAGCAATCTTAGAACACACAGTAACATTTCTCGAGGGTGGTTAAGACTGGTCTTTGTCAGTAATGAAAGACGAATTATTATTAGTATTACCATTATTGTTATCATTACCAGTTGTAGAAGTTGGAGAAATTTATCATAATTACATTATCAACATTTTATTGTACTTACTGATTAAATCATTGCTATCGTTATTTTACCTGTTACTATTATCATGTTTTATCATACTAAAGAAACACGAACCAACTTGTAGAATTTAATGTTTCATTTTCCGTGAAGCGTACAACAAAAGTCAAAATACCAAATATAGAGGAATAAAACTACGCTAGTTTTTGAGCGAGAGGGCATTTTTATTAAATTCAGGCACACCCACACAAATGAAACATCATGGAGCATCGTGCATAACACTGTAAAATTACCCAAACATATCACATTACGATAACACAGCCGTGTGATAAAGTGCTATCTTTCATATCTCCAAAAAAGTTATTTTCTGGTGATAGTTTGATAATTTACTTATCTGTACTCCAAACATATGTTAAGGTTGCTCGTAAGAACAGCTTCGTTTGGGCGATTATGGCGAGAACCTACAAGATATGGCTTTAAGCAGAAATAAAAATATAAGAATCTTATATGGGTGTGAGGGGTGGAAGGACAAATCCATCCGAAGGGTCACGGTCCGGCATCACGAGGCTTCCCGAGGGACGGATTTTTCTATCCACCCCTCACATCCATATAGGATTCTTTTTCTTGCATACCTTCCATTTCTTAGCGCGGATTTTAATGCTGCAGTCACTTCGGTTACCGACGTCTGCCATATTGTGATGACTGTACAGGAATGTTTAGTGACGTCACGTAACGTGCTGTGACGTCAACCTTAGCGACGGCGCATATGAGGTCGTAATCAACCAGTGCATTTATCAAACACGCGATAACAGTCGATTTTGGGTCGGAACAACAGGGAACATAAATGTCTATCCCAGGGTAAAATCACGGATTTCCTTGTCTGGTGTGCAAGAAAATAATGTATACCCCTGTAAACCCCCGTTTGCTATATATAAGTAAGTTGTAGAGGGGTGTTCTTTACACGGACTCAGGTTATCGTTCGTGTGTATGTACTGGAAGATAACCCACGAGCGGATCCGAGTGAATTAACGTCCATACGGACGCACGGACCAGACTCTTGGCAGATATTGTACATGGTCGCCTCTGCACCGTTCGCATCACGAGCTATTCAATGTTCATCATTAACATTGTGGAACCTGGGTTGTGCAATAAAAACTGAAAGAAAAACAAACCCATGCGTGGCGTTTGGTGTTAAAAAACTTTAAAGGCAAAACCTCAGATGTTTACTTTCAGTCTCAAATTCCTAACAAATTACAACACAGAAATCGCTGTTCGAGTAAATCACAGCCACGCGTGTCATATCTAGGAAAGAAAAAGTGCAAGCAGGAAAAAGGAAAAATAAACAAATAACGAATCAGATGTTTACTGGTTGCACAATGTTTGTGTTGACAGGAAATGTAAATGATTATAGAGCAGTCTCTATGTTACTGTATGGCAACATTATTACAGGTAATGCCCTGGAGCCAGCATGAAAAAGATTCCACCGATGTTGCCGGTGTAGAGGGATCCAGAATACATCTTTCTTGAAGATGTAACCGAAATTCTAATCTGTCTTGAATTTTAGCCCTGAAAATCTCTGATCTGTCTTTGTGGACAGCCGTATAAAAATAATCTGTTGTTAAAGAAAGCATTTTTCTTGACACATGGTCTCTTTATGTGGGCGTAGTTTTATTTAACCGAATTATGCTGCCCAATGTGGCAGATATGCTGTTGAATAATTGTAGTTTTGTTATTAGTAAGTAAATGTAACATATTTTGTTCCGTAGACGTACACTTGACGCCGAAAACAATTTTTCACGCTATTTTCTTTAAAAAAATATTTTTCAACGAACTGGAAAAGTCTTGTTAACTGGATTCGACTCGTAGTCAGAATATTGCTACGGTATCTCCAAGCATTTAGTTTCTTCTCCATGAGCAACAACAGTGAACAGATTGCCTTCTCGATTTATACAAACAAAAACATTTCACCTACCCCTTTTTCGTCACCTTTACTGTGATCTGTCTTCGAGACAGTAATCTTTCTTCAAAACAACTGTTTGAACGGTGTTTCTTGTCATTTAAAGGCATTTATTCTTGTTTATTGTGGACTATTATTTAATTACATAATATCATGTAGCCCTCAGTGCTGACTGAAGAGAAGTCCTCTGTCTTCAACATGTAAGGGGCCTCCTTGGGGAAAATCAATAGGTTACCAACTGTTGACTAGAGTGTACATTATTGATTTTCCCCTTAAGTGCCTCAGTCAGGGAATTCAACAAGAGCTACTAATCACCCTATTAAAGTCCGCCTTTGATCTGGTATTGACAGTACATCTCAGGGGACAATAAAACTATTATGAACACACGGTGTGTTCTACTATTACAAAAATAAATGCCTTCAATGTTTGTCGTGAGTTGACAGCCTGAAGACGAGAATTATGAGTAAAATTGTGACATCATCCCGTTTTACTCGGGTTGAGAAAAGATGTGTCTTCGAGCGCCGCATAAGGTTAACAAGTCCGTGAAATGAAGACCCCTCAAAACCCCTCTTTATAAAGAAAAGTGAGATTAAGGGGGTATACGAAATTTCCTAACTTTTTCTTAAAAACATAGATTGTGGGTACTCGTTAGAACCGCGGTTCTAATGAGCACTCAAAATCTATATTTGGACGAAAAATAAGAAATTCATCTGAAAACAATTAGTTCTAGAAATAAGACAAACGCCATTTTAGTGCACGGGTGTGTGCGCACGGCGAAGACCAATATCAGCTTATAGTTTCGCTCATTCAGAACACATCACTGCCAGTCCGATTTAAGAAGCTTTTGAGTCTAAAGTCATTTATAATGAGACCAACAGCCCGATCAGATTCCATTACGAAAACACGCCTGTACAAATACATTGTAAACTTTACCGCCGAAAAACCGAAATTTTTAATATGAAAAATTTTGATATTTTTCTTATTTCTGTTCAAAATATAGATTGTGCGTACTCGTCAGAGCCGCCTCTATGAGGCGGTTCTAACGAGTACCACAATCAATATTATAGAGCAGAAATAAGAACAAGAGCACCGCAAGCGGGTGCCAACGCTCGTCTGCAGTTTCTTTTAGAAAACAAAAGTTCTAAGTCAAATCAAATTGCAAGATGGAGTTATAAAACTTGTAGGGAATGTAGCTCTTGTGATGGTGAGTATGTGTATGAAGTTTCATGAAGGTAGGCCAAATACTTTTGGAAATATGGTCAAGGTTAAGTTTTTTGGTTAATTTTTCGAAAAACAGGTCAAAGTTCAAAGGTCAAGGTCACAGGTCAAAAAGCGTGGTATGACTGAAAAGGTCTTGTCCCAAGGAACATTCATGTGAAGTTGGAAGGCTCTGTTGTGAATAGTATTGAAATAAGAGACAAAAACAATTTAATAAAAACGGAGAGAAAAGGGGAGATAATTCAATCAAATTGCAAGATGGAGTTATAAAACTTGTAGGGAATGTAGCTCTTGTGATGGTGAGTATGTGTATGAAGTTTCGTGAAGGTAGGCCAATTACTTTTGGAAATATGGTCAAGGTTAAGGTTTTCGGTTAAATTTTCGAAAAATAGGTCAAAGTTCAAAGGTCAAGGTCACAGATCAAAAAGTGTGGTATCACTGAAAAGGTCTTGTCCCAATGAACATTCATGTGAAGTTTGAAGGCTCTGTTGTGTATAGTATTAAAATGAGAGCAAAAAATGTGTTTCAGAAAAAAAATTGGAAAAGGGGAGATAATTCAGCCAAAATCAACAATGTTGTTATGGTCATTGGTCAAAATGTAGCTCTTGTGATGATGAGTGTGTGTATGAAGTTTCATGAGGCTAGCTCTAATACTTTTTAAGTTATAGCCAAGGTTAAGTTTTTTTGGAACGACGCAGGACGACGCAGGACGACGCAAGACGACGCAGGACGACGCAGGACGACTACGCAGAGGCCGGAGTGATGACAATAGCTCGAAAGTTTTTTTTTCAAAAAACAGACGAGCTAAAAATGAGTTTTTTTCACCTGTAAAACCTAGTTTTAGTATATAAAAATTGGGTTCAAGGGGGGTTACAAATATGTAAAAAGGCATATTACTGCATTATCTATAGTCTTTCGAACAGTTCTTTTTTTCGCGGACACAAGGTTGCTGGAGCGAGAGATGCAAGCGTTAACTTGTTTAAAGACAGTGACAGTACACCGTTTGAAGAAACGGAGACGATGTTGGATGTCGTCAAAACAGATGATGTCGCAAAACAAAGCTTTTTCACTCTACGAATATCTTGCAGAATAAAACATAGAAAAAGACAGTCATCACGTGAACTAGTCCGTGAAATGAAGACCCCCTATACCCCACTTTATATAGAGAAAACGGGGGTTTACTGCGGTATACATTATTTTTCTTATTTTTACTCCAAGACATAGGTTGCGGGTACTCGTTAGAACCGGCTCAATGAGGCGGATCTATCGAGCACCCACGACCTATGCTTGCAGTACATGTATTTATAAGAAAAATATCAGGGATGTTCATCAGAAAAGTAGCCAATTTTGAGATGAGAAATATGAACTATGATGTCGCACGGGTGTGTTACCGTAATGAAAGTCACGCTGTGTTAGAATTTAAGACAACAGTGGTCTGGAATTTTGTGTTTTCCTGATTTAGTATCCGAGAACAGTAATAGAAGCCTCCGTGGTGTAGTGGTTACGCTACTCGCCTTGTAAACCAGGGGTCGCAGGATCGATTCCAGGCTACTCCAGACTTTCGGATGAGTCTATAAACCGAGGTCTCGTCTCCGTATGACCTTAGCTGTTGGTGGGACGTAAAACTCAAACACTTACTCACTCAAGAACAATAATTACAAGTGAATGGACAATAGCCATATCAGTCACAAGACTAGTACTTCTCAAATCATTCTTTATGCCTAAAAAATAGCCGTGTTTCCGCTAACCCGACCGACCCTGCTTCAGACCCCCCCCCCCCCCGATTCTGCTATTTTTATCATTAGGAGAACAATAGAAAAATGAAAAACACCGACCCTAGCATCATCACGTGGATAATTCCGTGAAATGAAGACCCCCCCCCCCCCCTAAACCCCACTTTATATAGAGACAAATGGGGTTACCGGGGGTATACATTATTTTTCTTATTTCTGCTCCAAGACATAGGTTGTGGGTACTCGTTAGAACCGCCTCACTGAGGCGGTTCTAACGAGCACCCTCAACCTAAGTTTTGAAGATTTATAACAAAAATATCAAGGATTTTCATCAGAAAAGTAGCCATTTTGGAGATGTGAAAAATGCACTATGCCCCAAGAGTGGGTTATTGTAATGTTCCGAATTTACGACCCTACTTGGTGTTGTCTTTGCATTTTTCCACAGTAATTTCGCGTTTTAAGTACATTTTTGAAGTTTTCGGCATTTAGTACCTTCCAAGTTACAGAGCTGACTTTTTTGGTATCTAAAATGAATTCTGATATACAGTGCAAGTCTCAACATTACAATTTTATTAACAAAAAACATGTACAAAACCAAAAACACATACAAAATACAGGCCCGACCATGTTTTTGTTTCGGGAGATAACAATAAAATAATAAAAAAGGTTCTCCTACCTACCGATCAAATTTTCAACATATTAGTAGAAACACAGCTATCTTTGTTTTTATGCCTTATACACAGAAAAGGGATCTACACTTAGTATGGTGTACATTGTTTATTTGTTTGTTTAAATTGGGGTTTCACGTCCCAGTCAATACTATTGGAATCAGTTTGGAGACGTTGCTTCCAATATTGTTGGACTTTAACCCGACCTTGAGATATAAATTTGATGACATCACGAAAACACGCCTATATAATTCTGACCCCTTTGAACCCCACTTTTATATAGTCAACCTGGGGTTTACAGGGGTAAACTTTATTTTTCTTATTTCTGCTCTAAAACATAGATTGTGGGTACTCGTCAGAACCGCCTTCATCGAGGCGGTTCTAACGAGCACCCACAATCTATATTTTAGAGCAGAATGAAGGCGGTGCTGGCGAGTACCCACAATCTATATTTTAGAGCAGAAATAAGAAGAATATCACACTTTTTATATAGTAAATCTGGGGTTTACAGGGATAAACCTTATTTTTCTTATTTCTGCTCTAAAATATAGATTTTGGGAACTGGGATTGTGAGTAACAACAATCTATATTTCATTACGCAAACACGTCCATACAAATAAACTGCCATCTTTATCGCCGAAAAAATGAAAATTTAAAGACGAAAAATTATGATATTTTTCTTATTTCTGCACAAAACATAGATTGTGGATACTCGTTAGAACCGCCTCGGCGAGGCGGTTCTAACGAGTACCCACAATCTATGTTTTAGAGCAGAAATAAGAAAAATAATGAATCAGTTTCAATATCTTGAAACAAAAAAAAATAATACTTATGCGTATCCTTGTAAAAGATCCAGTTTCCAAATATATAAAATGGAATCCACAAGAATAATCATTACACGGACATGTTTACATTGTAAACAAAAAATTTCAAAAATTGTCTGCCTTAGATCCATATTTAGGGTAAATACAGGAAAAGTTTCATCTTTAAAAAGAGAAAGAACGCCCCCCCCCCCCCACCAACCCATAGGGGCTTGAAGAAATATATGGGCTGCATGATGCTTCAACGCAGAGCAGAATCCGGCCCGCACACTAGTACTGGTAAACCGCTTAGAGGATCTAAGCCTGTCCAGGAACCGCGGTGCGAGGCGGACCGTCCATGCTAATAAACCCTATTGGTTTCATTGGGCGACAGGGCTTGAGATGTCATTTCATCTCAGTGTCGGGTAAAAGTCCCTCAAAATTGGAAGCAACGTCTCAAAAATTACCTTTACAGTGTTGACGGGGACGTTAAACCTCATATCAAACAAACAAAAAAGAGAAAGATTGTTGATATTCCTGTTTAATTCGTGTACCTATTGAAATTTCAAACGTGACAGTGAAAGGTTTCTTGACTGTTTAAATATGTTTTTTAAACATTTTATCTAGTAAATGTTGAAATTTCTACGCGAACAGAAAAAAAATGTATAAGGAGAAAGCACTTATAAACTTAAAGGAAACGAAATCAAACAAAGCTTAAAAGACTCTCAAGAACCTAAAAAAAGTCCAAAAAGTTACAGAAGGCCAAAGAATATCACCAGAAGTAGCATATTCATAAGATTTTCATTTCACAGAAAAAAAGGTTTTGTGAAAAATAGAAGCTATCATCATGTTGACCGTTAAACATCTCTGTTTTTACCTCTGGCTTTCAAACGGGCGCTTGGACATAAAGGCTTGCTCCTGTAGGTATACAATATATGTGTGTATTGTTGAAATGATATCCATTACGAAAACACGCCTATACAAATACATTGTAACCTTTATCGCCCCAAAAATATAAATTTTAAGATGAAAAATTGTGATATTTTTCTTATTTCTGCTCAAAACATAGGTTGTGGGCACTCGTTAGAACCGCCTCGTCGAGGCGGTTCTTACGAGTACCCACAATCTATGTTTTAGAGCAGAAATAAGAAAAATAATGTTTACTCCTGGAAACCCCAGTTTTACGATATAAAAGTGGGGTCAAGGGGGTCAAAAGTATATAGGCGTGTTTTCGTGATGTTAGCATAAGGATAACAAACCCATGTGGGATAAATGGAGATTAATATTATGATATTATATTTACTTTTCCGGTGCAAAAGCTGACTGATGTGTTGTGAACCTCATATTGAAGGAGTTGATTTTTGTCGGACATATTGTATTATTTTCATCCCCTTCAGTATCTATACAATTTTACCAGCGGTGTTTTAGGGCCTCAATGCCAATTTTATAGAACTCCTTTTCTTGGCTGCTCAGAAAGTAATCCACTGCATCATTGACATCATCATCGGACTGAAAGTGGTTGCCTGAAATAGCCGTTTTCAGTTTTGGAAATATATAAAAGTCTGATGGAGCGAGATCAGGTGAATAAGGCGGCTGATAGATCAATTTAAAGCCACAATCATGAACGGCAGCAATAACAATGACAATGAACAGGAACATTGTCTTGATGGAACAACACATTTTTAGAGAGCTTTCTGCGGCGCTTAAGTTTAATATTTTCCCGTAACTGCGTCAGAAGTGAAGCATAGTATATGACATTGATTGTTTGTCCCTTTTGGAGATAATCTATCAGCGGAATACCAGCTGCATAACAGAAAACCGAGGCCATAACCTTCCCGGGTGATGAAACAGTATTTGCCTTCTTTGTCGGGGGTGAGCCAGGGTGCTTCCATTGTTTCGATTGTTGTTTGACCTCTGGGGTAAAATGATGGACTAATGTTTCATCAATAGTGACAAATCTCTGAAGAAAGTTGGCAGAATCTTCCTCAAAAAGGTTAAGATTAGCACGCGATAATGTGCGCCTGGTGTGCTTCCGATCAACTGTCAGAGGTCTTGGATCCCAATCGGGACGAAAGCTTTCTCATTGTAAGAATCTCTGTCAGTATGGAATGTACTGTTTCCTGTGAAATCCCAACTCTTCTGGCTATCTATCTTTCTGGGCCTCGTCTGACAGCCATAACAATACCATGGACTTTATTGGCCATTTCTGGGATTGCAACATTGACAGGCCTTCCAGGACGGGGGGTCATCCTCAATGCTCTGTCTGCCGCGCTTAAATTCCGCCACCCACCGTTTCACTGTAGCATATGAAGGGGCATCTTTCCCTAGTGTTGCTACTATATCATTATGGATACCCTTAGGTTATGCAAATATTGGGTCGCTCTTTCACCGATTTTGTCCAATTTGCAAAAGCTGCTTGTCTTGTTTATTTTCGAGCGCTACCTCGTCGATATAAACAGATCAAATGGGACAAGTCCTTGGATACACGGTCCTTTATAAGCAGAGAATAGTAGGACTTAAAAAGAACATGCCTGCATACACGACGAGTACTCACAATCTATATTTTGGGCAGAAATAAGAAAAATATAATTTCTGCCCCAATTCCGGTACCTGTTAGAACCGTCTCGATTATTAGGCGGTTCTAACGAGTACCAACAATCTATATTCTGAGTAGAAATAAGAAAAATACCACATTTTTTTTTTAAACTGAGGTAAAGTTTACAACGTATGTGTTTTGCGTGTTTTCGTCATTTGAATATTTTCCGAAAAACAATTCTTTTTTTTTTTTCAAATTTCTGCTCATAACATAGATTGCAGTAGGCGGTTCTAAAGAAAACACACTTTCTGTGTTTTAAAGCAGAAATAAAAAAAATATTGTACCCTGTAAACCCCAGTTTCACTACATAAAACTTCTGGGATGGGGGTCATAATTATATAGGCATGCTTAAGAGATGCATCATGGTCGTTTACGCTATTAAATGTTAAATGTTTTTTTTTTATCATGTGGACATCCATAATTCGATTTATAGATATCATTAAATCAGATCGATTTCTGGATATCCATAATTCGATTTATGGATATCCATAATTCGAATTATGGATGTCCACATGATAAAAAAAACATAACATAGATTGCAGTAGGCAGTTCTAAAGAAAACACAATTTCTGTGTTTTTAAACAGAAATAAAAAAAAAATATTGTACCCTGTAAACCCAAGTTTTACAGCATAAAACTTCTGGGGTGGGGGTCATAATTATATAGGTATGCTTAAGAGATGCATCATGGTCGTTTACGCTATAAAATGTTAAATGTTTTTTTTTTATGATGTGGATATCCATAATTCGAAATATTGATATCCATAAATCGTATTATGAATATCCATAATTCGATTTATGGATATCATTAATTCAGATCGATTTATGGATATCCATAATTCGATTTATGGATATCCATAATTCGAAATATGGATATCAATAATTCGATTTATGGATATCCATTATTCCTCTGATTTATGAATATCCATAATTCGATTTATGGATATCCATAATTCAGATCGATTTATAGATATCCATAATTCGAATTATGGATATCCATAAATAAACGCCAAAGATTTTTGTTAAATGATTTCTCCCTAAGATGCACGTGATTGTTTAATGTAAAAATCTTCAAGGTCTTCGGTCTTCATCATCGCTGGAAGAAGGGACCTCTCTGTTATGCAGCCTTTTCAGCCCGTAAGGCTTCCAAAGCAACAGACGCCCTACGCTTAACGCCCGCCACGTGTGCAGTTAAATATCGGAACCACCCGTAAGATCTGGAAATTCCGGCCAACGCATCCTGTCCCTCTGGATCACATCTATGAGGACTGCGCACCTAAGGACACTGAAAGTCGGACGTAAGATTATAAGGATCCAAACGGGCAAACCGTGCATGCTTTCCGGAGAAAATTGCACATGATCGTTATACAGTAAAATTCCTATATTAAGACCACTTATGAAGTTCCAAAGGTGGTTCCTGACCAGAGGACATTTTGTGCAGAATTTCCGAAGAAATAATAACTGCACCCTTCTACATAAGCTTTACTCTTAATTTTAGGTGGTCTTAATAGCAGAATTTCTAGTATTAACATATATCCATATAATACTGTACTTGAGATGTATGGAGTACCTGGCAGATTCAGATATACCTCCTGAGCCCCGCCCATTGGGGCTTGGAGAAACAGATTTGGCCGCATTAGCTGAGAGTACTGGTAAACCGTTTAGAAGGTCTAAACCTGTCCAAACAAAGTCGTGCGAGTCAATGGGCGACAGGGATTGAGATGTTCGTTTGTTTGTTTGTTTCTTTGTTTGTTTGTTTGTATTTGCGTTTAACGGCTCAACGCTAATTTAGGTCATTTTTGGGCCGGTCAGTTTACCTATCCACATTTTTTCTGGGCAGGCTTATATATAAGCAGTTAACCAGTACAGTTCACATTCTTTCGCCAGAACCTAACAACTGTCCTTCTTGAATCAGCGAAAGGGAGAGAATGACCGTAGAAAATATTTCATGATCAATCTCTACGAAAGAATGTTGCCGACACTGGCAGGTATCGAACCCGCGTCCTCCTGATCACCAGTCAGACGTGCATCCGACTGAGCTACCGAGGCCGGCGAGATCGAGATGTCATTTCATCTCAATGAAGGCTTACATGTAATGTCCAACCGCATAATTTGAAGCATAATCCTAAATGAACTAAATAGTATTTAAGGGGACGTTAAACCTCAAATCAAACAAAACATATCTCTCCTACACCATAGGTCACCGTTAAGCCTACCCTACATTACCTACATCTCCATACCGGCTTTTATTACACACCTAAATCCACACTGGTAAAGGCAAGCGCGCAGGATAAGGAACAAACCCACAGGATAAGTAAATTTTTCCGCTCAGGATAAGGATGAAAATGGCGGAATCGGCATCACATGTGCAGGTTTGTTGTTGTTCTAGGTCTCGTGTTATGGTTACTAATCAATACGGCTGCTCACATTAGCTTCACGGAAGACACATATTATTCACAAATTTATCTTCGATGGTCCGAATTCGACAGTTACAGCAAGTCAAACGGAGAACCGGACACAGTGGAGCTACTCAACCACGAAATCTCATTATTTGACATGGAACGCTCTTCTGGGAAGATGACAACGACTTTTTAATGACAGATTCCATCTGTCCATTCTTGCTGTGCTGCACGTTTTAAGTAATTCAGGCTTTTTCTTCCGGCTTTGACCGCCATATAAATATGAGTCCGCACAAAATGTAGTGCGGTTTGGCGCAGTAATCAAAATTGGACAAACGTATTAGTTATCCTGTAAGCGTAATACAAACTTTTGAAGCAGACGACTTGACGATTCAGCATTCCATATGAATCAGCTGCATCATGCGACGGGTTTTGCGAAGATTGTATACCTAGATCAATGCGGCGTCTGCTCAGCAGTCTGCTCAGGTTTTACACTGTTTTCTATCAGTGTTGTCAATATTTAATCCTTAAAGACCAGCTTGCTGGGTTTTCTTTCTGATTTCGAGGTCAAGTTTAGGTCAGTTACAACTTAGGTGTATATTGACTTTGCGTGGAGCAATTGAACAGAAAGGCTTCCCTTTCAACTCTGGAATATGGTACAGATACTTAGTGTAGGTCCTGTGATATAATTCTAGGTGCCATATATTTAGCAGAATGGACGAGCCCGACTTCAGTGATGGAAGAGTGCACTCCGGAAACCCAAGGCAGTGAATAAATCAAAGCACTGACAACACTCATGCCGATTGTCTCTAAATGCAGGCTGGTCATGAGCGGGGACTTGGACTGATTCGTTTCAACTTAAGATGTTAGTAACTGATGCAAAAAAAAAGTGTAGAACAAGATCAGCACCGTGTTGTGTGCCTTTTGAACTGGGTTTACATCGTTTGACTGTTCCAACATTTGATTCATGTGCAGATTTTACAGATAACACTTACATGTACCCAACACTGACAAACGACGCGGCTATGTTTGGGTTGATTGTTTGGCATTCGACCCGAAGTTGATAATAAGAAAAGCGCTTCAGTGCTAATGTATACGTGACTATCACTGACTTGTCAGAATAACTTCTTGTCTTGTAGAAAATAGCCGCCGTGAGACCGGGATATTCCATAAAACGGAAGAGGGTTATCCTGGAATCATAGGGTGAGCTTGGCAAACAGCGAAGACCAGGATCAGACGCTGCCGAACGCGTCTTCTTATCAAAATCTTCTCCATTTGTTTGGAATTTCAGAGTTAAATGAAAGAGTTTAAATCTCAGCCCAGGCCTATTACTCCAACCTAGAACCCACGCTCTCAGTGCTTTGATTCTGAAACCCAACGATAACAACACACTTAAGCACCATGCCCTTAAGCTTAAAAGGTTAAATCAGTCGACCGTGACGTCTGGTTACCAGTGCGGCCACGTCGATCCTATGCACCACCCTCACACCAGTACGGATAGAAACCACATGTTCAGGGTCAAAATTTTGATGTGTAATGTAAGGTCGTGCCTAGAAAAGAAGAAACTGCAATTTGTTCTCAAAAAAGCATTTAGTGAGAGCGTATTGCAACATTTTTTCATTAAAGGATCGTAAGCGTTAGAAGCTGGTCGGAAAGCGGATGACGTTGACTTTTGGGTGCCATATGTGTGTGATCTATTGTCTATTGGAGCGACATCTTACTATATATAGAAGTTGCTAGTGGACGTCGACGTAGCGGAAGACCGACGTCAGTACGTCAATATCGATTCGATCGTCAGACGTTTATGCGAAACGGATTTCAGCCGGCAGCTGCTACACTGTACCTGTAGATAAATAAGGGGTCTCAACTACCGACTACTAACCACTGACACTGATCATGGCCCTTATGCGATGCACGTTTGAGAGCTAGACGTCCCTGTCGTGACCAAAGTTAACGCGTCGACACAGTAAGAAACACTTACACTAGTGCATGAACTATGTCAATTGGCGTCTAAGCGACTGACATATTCGTTTCAGTGACAAATCGCACTTCGTCGCCGGTTGTCGTTTCCGGGTGTTTCGACGTATAGGTGTAAGGTATGCCGAGGCGACGCGTGCGTAATAGAGCATGACATATCGGGTGAAATAAGCGTAATTGTTTGGCGAGCTATTGCGTGTAGTTAGCGAACGCAGCTTAGTGTCATTAATAACATTGCACGACCCGCAGAAAAAGCAACCGACTGAAGTCGGTTGATTTCTAAGAGTGCCCTAAAATCACCGTGTCATTCTGTCATTCGGTCAATCGGTCATTCTGTCAGTCTGTCAGTCTGTCCGTCCGCAACCCGTTTGAGAAAATTGGTGATAGTGACTTAACCGCTTGGAATATTTAAATAATTTTTAGCATACTGATAGATATCAATGAGATCTAACCAATGAACTTGCGAAATATTACATTCCATTTAGTATAGCCTCGCCGAGGCGAAAATTGTTAAAATTTTCGAACTGCTTCTCCTCGGAAACCGTTGGGCCGATTGAAGTCAAATTTCATACTAAAGTATATACTAAAGTATAAGATATATTTTTGCTCCTTACGATAAGGCGCATTTATTGGGGGGGGGACCGTTTTGGGTCCAGGTCACATGACCAAAATGGCTGCCATACCCATATATGTTAACACTCATAAAGCTAAAAGCATCCGGCGGGTCGTGCACTTCAGCTGAAGCACTGGTTTTAAACTCTTTTTAGAAAGGGTTTCTGTAAGTTTTCACAGTGTTATGATTTTCTCATAGAATCTGTCATTTCAGTGCCTATGGCGCTTTGATTTGTTGGTTGTAGACATACACATGATAAATCGGACTGTTGCAAATACGATTTAAGGAAAATTGGAATGCCCACAGTGAGAAATCCTAGTTCCATTTTCAATACAACGCCCAGGGGCAAGGAAATGGGTACAACGCATATGATAAGACACATTTTCCAAGAAAAGTGGTAGTTGTATGGTCGTAGCTCTAGTAAATTTCCATCTCAGATTAGGTTTTCCGATATTAATAATTAGTCCTACATAGTTTAAAGCACCAATTGTGACCTTTAGGAAACTTTCAAAGTTTGTGTGGTTTGTCTTGGCATGTGCGTTGCTCTTGTTCTAACAATATAATCATAGATGGATTGGGTTAATCGCGATCATGAGTTAGAGAAATGATATATATGTCCATGCAGTATTTTTGGTAGAAAATTGTACAGTTGAATGTTTGTTCGTTTGGCTGAAAATAAGGTAGATAACCTCGCCATATTCGTGAGACATACCTATTGCATAGTCATTAAAGAGCCTGATATGATTTGGCTCCTTTTTGGCCCCCCACTCAAACCCTCTTCAGTGTGCATCATTTCACTCGCTAACAGACTTAGTAAATGGAAACATACAGAAACAAATTGTTTCGTCTTCATGTATATTCAGAATAACTTGACTTTTGATGTGTCTGTATTGGGTTAATAAATTATGGCGAAAATAGTAAGAGAAGTGTGATAAAAGTATATCCCTTCGAATGAAAAAGACAATTGAAAAAGCCTTTGGAAGCACCTGATTATATAGGTTTCAATTGGCGCATTAATATATCAGGTAGCACTGCTAACCATTTGAACCGAGTGAGTCGTATCTAGTTACCCAACCCACTTGCATTATCATGGAGATATACGAAAAATGAAACATTACAGGATCAAATTGAAACAAGTACCAAATTGCACGACCCGCAGAAAAAGCAACCGACTGAAGTCGGTTTTTTCTAAGAGTGCCCTAAAATCACCATGTCATTCTGTCATTCTGTCAGTCTGTCAGTCTGTCATTCTGTCTGTCCGTCCGTAACCCGTTTGTGAAAATTGGTGATAGTGACTTAACCGCTTGGAATATTTAAACAATTTTTGGCATACTGATAGATATCAATTAGATCTAACCAATGAACTTACGAAATATTACATTCCATTTAGTATAGCCTCGCCGAGGCGAAAAATGTGAAAATTTTCGAACATTTTTGAACTGCTTCTCCTCGGAAACCGTTGGGCCGATTGAAGTCAAATTTCATATGGAGCCTCTATGGGATGGGGGAAACCAAAATTTGCTCATGGGGTCAAGGTCACATGACCAAAATGGCCGCCAAGCCATATATGGTTTGTCTGTCTGTCCGTCCGTAACCCGTAAGTAAAAATTGGTGATAGTGACTTAACCGCTTGGAATATTTAAACAATTTTTGGCATACTGATAAATATCAATGAGATATAACCAATGAACATGCGAAATATTACATTCCATTTAGTATAGCCTCGCCGAGGCGAAAAATGTGAAAATTTTCGAACTGCTTCTCCTCGGAAACCGTTGGGCCGATTGAAGTCAAATTTCATATGGAGCCTCTATGGGATAGGGAAAACAAAATTTGCTCATGGGGTCCAGGTCACATGACCAAAATGGCCGCCAAGCCATATATGGTAAAAACCCTTCAAAAATAGTCTTCTCCAGAACCACTGGGCAGATTTCCACGAAACTTGATAAATAGCATCCGGGATGTAGGCCTATCAGAAATTGCTAAAATGGTGACCCTGGGTTGACCTTGACCTTCTTTGGGTCCGTCCGTAACCCGTTTGTGAAAATTGGTGATAGTGACTTAACCGCTTGGAATATTTAAACAATTTTTGGCATACTGATAGATATCAATTAGATCTAACCAATGAACTTACGAAATATTACATTCCATTTAGTATAGCCTCGCCGAGGCGAAAAATGTGAAAATTTTCGAACATTTTTGAACTGTTTCTCCTCGGAAACCGTTGGGCCGATTGAAGTCAAATTTCATATGGAGCCTCTATGGGATGGGGGAAACCAAAATTTGCTCATTGGGTCAAGGTCACATGACCAAAATGGCCGCCAAGCCATATATTGTTTGTCTGTCTGTCCGTCAGTAACCCGTTTGTGAAAATTGGTGATAGTGACTTAACCGCTTGGAATATTTAAACAATTTTTGGCAAACTGATAGATATCAATGAGATCTAACCAATGAACTTGCGAAATATTACATTCCATTTAGTATTGCTTCGCCGAGGCGAAAAATGTGAAAATTTTCGAACTGCTTCTCCTCGGAAACCGTTGGGCCGATTGAAATCAAATTTCATATGGAGCCTCTATGGGATGGGGGAATCCAAAAATTGCTCATGGGGTCCACGACACATGACCAAAATGGCCGCCAAGCCATATATGGTCTGTCTATCTGTCCCTCCGTAACCCGTTTGTGAAAATTGGTGATAGTGACTTAACCGCTTGGAATATTTAAACAATTTTTGGCATACTGATAAATATCAATGAGATCTTATCAATGAACTTGCGAAATATTACATTCCATTTAGTACAGCCTCGGCGAGGCGAAAAATGTGAAAATTTTCGAACTGCTTCTCCTCGGAAATCGTTGGGCCGATTGAAGTCAAATTTCATATGGAGCCTCTACGGGATAGGGGAAACCAAAATGTCCTCATGGGGTCCAGGTCACATGACCAAAATGGCCGCCAAGCAATATTTGGTAAAAACCCTTCAAAAATAGTCTTCTCCATAACCACTGTGCAGATTTCCACGAAACTTGATAAATAGCATCTGGAACGTAGGCCCATCATAAATTGCTAAAATGGTGACCCTGGGTTGACCTTGACCTTCTGTGTGCCTAGGTCAAACTTTGACACATATGCTTTTGTGTTGGATTTTATCCTGCAAACGATTCAGAATACAGTACTAAAGTATAAGATATATTTTGCTCCTTACGATAAGGCGCATTTATTGGGGGAACCGTTTTATGTCCAGGTCACATGACCAAAATGGCCGCCATACCCATATATGGTAACACTCATAAAGCTAAAAGCATCCGGCGGGTCGTGCACTTCAGCTGAAGCACTGGTTATTCCTTGGATTCTAACTAAGAAAATGAGTAAAAACAACATATATTTATCTTTACTATGAACGGAGTTATGGCAGTTTTTATGTTAAAATTTCTGAGAATGACCAAACATTAAGTTATGAAAAATAAAAACATAAACACATAGTCCACCTTTAATTTTTTTATTTTCACCACATGTTAACATATCATAACTTTATCTGTATGCAAAATATAAACTATGCACAAGCATGGCTAGGCTGGTATACTCTGAAAGCCACCAAGATGGCAAATTTTTCAATTTCGGTCAAAATCAGCTGGGGGTATGGGTAAAGTCATGGTAAAACATACATTATTTGTAAATGACCAAACATTATTATTGTTTTGATTTTCTGTGAAGTTGTATCTTTTTATTAAACTTAATCATCATCATAAAACATTTATGAAACAAATATTCAGTGGGGGGCGGGGGCAGATATAATGGGAAATCTTACCAGGCCCTTTTTATAAGGCAAATTTTAAAGTATGTACATGTATTGGTAACTGAATTTTTATGCCGGCCACGGTAGCTCAGTCTGATGCGCGTCTGACTGGTGATCAGGAGGACGCGGGTTCGAAACCTGCCGGGGTCGGCAACAGTCTTTCGCGGAGATTGATCATGAAACCTTTTCTACGGCCATTCTCTACCTTCCGCTGATTCAAGAAGTGCAGTTGTCAATTTCTGGCGAAAGAATGTGCACTGTACTGGCTAACCGCTTACGTATACGATTGCCCAGGAAAAATGTGGATAGATAAACTGACCGACTCAAAAATGAGCAGGTCAGTTTACCTAAACGTAAGCGGTTAACCAGAATGGTGCATATTCTCGATCAATCTCCACTAAATAATGTTGCCGACCCCGGTAGGTATCGAACCCACGTCCAGTCCGACGCGCACCCGACTGAGCTACCGAGGCCGACCTAGCGACACAGGGGAGACAAAACTAAAATAAAACAGAAAATACTCAGATACCTTCAATTCATTTAATGTACAGTCAAACTGAGTTATGTGTATTTCATTCAAACGTTTGTGCAGAGTGATCTTGATCCACACTGTTATTATTCAAAACTTTGTTGTGGGTACAGAGTAAACTGTTGCCTCATCCAAGGCGATTATAGCGTGCAGCCACAACATATACTACTGACAAGAAATAAGGAAGTTTATCCCAAATAATCTTTGGAATACATCCTAACAAGGGTTTGTTTTTCAAAATCCTGAAAATATGTTGTGGGTCCATGTTAAGAGTTAATGAAAAATATCACAATGTATACACAAACAAACAAAAACAACACTTTAAGTGTGAAAAGGGTAATTAAGAAAGCAAGGAAACATGACCAGTCAACAAATCAGCCAGCCAGTTAACCAATTGCTAATTGATCTTGTCTTCCAACAAGTTTAAACAAAATCATTAAATAATTATTATGTCTTTGCTACTAACGATTTTGGACAGTCATAATATCACAGGCTTAGGCCTAAATGACCGAAACTAGCTAGTCTGGCCCAGAAAACATGTACACTTCATATATTCCAGTTTTGTGGTGTATTCCTTGCTTCCAAAGGCTAACCCTTTTATAGAACATATTTAAAGATATAGTTTTTGTTTGATTTAAGGTTAAACGTCCCCGTCAACACTGTATAGGTCATTTTGGAGACGTTGCTTCCAATTTTGCGGGATATTTACCCGACATTGAGATGAAATGACATCTAAAGCCCTGCCGCCCTATGAAACCAATAGGGTTTATAAGCATGGACGTGCCGACGACTCGCACTGCCTTGCCTGGGCAGGCTTAGAACCTCTAAGCGGTTTTCCAGTACTCGTGTGCGGTCGGTTATAGCTCTGCTTGGAAGAATCATGCAGCTCATCTATTTCTTCAAGCCCCGATTGGCGGGGCCAAAAAGATATAGTTCAAAAACAAAATAAAATTTCTAATAGATTTTGATTAAAATCTTCTTTAAAATGTTTCTTCATCAAGCATTACTGAAAACAAACCCAAAACAATAAATTGTCAATTTGAACTGGACGTTATATTAACCTGGCAAAATTTTCCTACCCAATATTTTTTGCCGGCCAAATTGTCCTAGGCCGAATTGTCCTGAGGCAAATCATCCCGGCTACATCGTCTTAGATGCATAGTGGAGGTGGGGGTATTATATTGCTAGAACCAGAGCAATGCACATGCCAAGACAAGCACACAAACTTTAAACGTTTCCTAAAGGTCACAACTGGTGCTTTAAACTATGAAGGAATAATTATTAATATCGTAATACCTAATCTGAGATGGAAATTTACTAGTGCTACGACCATACAACTACCACTTTTCCACGAAATATTTTGTGTCTTATCATATGCGTTGTACCCATTTCCTTGCCCGTGGGCGTTGTATTGAAAATGGAACTAGGATTTCTCAATGTGGGCCTTCCAATTTCCAATTTTTCTTAAATCGTATTTGCAACAGTCCGATTTATCATGTGTATGTCTACAACCAACAAAAAAGTGCATGCAATCTTCCCAGAAGAGCGTTTCATGTAAAATAATGAGATTTCGTAGTTGAGTAGCTCCACTGTGTCCGGTTCTCCGTTTGACTGGCTGTAACTGTCGAATTCGGAACAGCGAAGATAGATTTGTGAATAATATGTGTCTTCCGTGAAGCTAATGTAAGCAGCCGTATTGATAAGTGACCATAATATGAGATCCAGGAAAACAACAAACCTGCACTTATGATGCCGATTCCGCCATTTTCTTCCTTATTCTGAGCGGAAAATATTCCTTATCCTGTGGGTTTGTTCCTTACCCTGCGCGCTTGCCTTTACCAGTGTGTAAATCGGAAACCTGACGCGAATAGTCGAGTTTTTCCGTTGCTGTTTTTTTTTTTTTTTTTTTTTTTTTGCAAAGGGAGCAGTCATTGTTTATCAGGTTTATTTGCAGAGTTGAATTATGGATATTCATAATTCTATTGATTGATATCCATAAATCAGCCGAATAATGGATATCCATAATTCGAATTAAGGAAAGCCATAATTCGATTTATGGATTTCAATATTTCGATCTAAATTAATTATATCCATAAATCGATTTATGGATATCCATAATTTGATTTATGGATATCCATAAATCAGCCGAATAATGGATATCCATAATTCGATTTATGGATATCAATAAATCGAATAATGGATATCCATTATTCGATTTATGGATATCATGAATTCAGTTCGATTTATGGATATCCATAATTCGAATTATGGATATCCATAAATAATTATGGATATCCACAAATAATTACGGATATCTATAAATACGGATTAAATAGTAAAACGGCGCCCCATACGGTACAGCTACTAACTTCTGATACAATCGATATCATATACTTATCAGTAAGTATGTTTGAATACCCACAAAAATACCTGCCGCAGAAAATTGCGGTCGACGGTAACTTTTTGCGAAGAACAAGCTCAAAGACAAGCTTGTAGCAGCCTTAACCCTTTTTGTACCAAATGAAATCTTCCTCCTTATATATAGCACATGTCCATTTCAAAATTTATTGGTGTCAGATTGTGTTTTTCCTAAAAATTGATTTGAAACATAGCTTAACCTTTTGCAAACAGTGTAGGCCCTGGTCAGACGCCGCGTTCTGCACTGTTTCTGCATCTGGGCCTGCACTGTTTGCCAATTACCCGTTTTGGGGTTTCTGGTACAGAATTGGTTAATAACGCCAAACTTCCTTTGTTGCTTTTGAGTTTAGCTACCTTCACAAATTTGGGCGTGCAGATCAATGTTGACGTCAGTGTTGATGTTGGTGACGTTGTTTATACCCTGCAAAATGGTGACGATAATCGGGGTATTGAAATGGAATCTTCGACAGTCTATAGACTAAACCCAACAAATGACCGTAAGTAGTTTTAGCCATTGTAAAATTACATGGTGTATGACTTTGTGCGTGCTTGGAAAGATAGGATGTTCGGCCCCCGCCCATCGGGGCTTGAAAAAATATATAAACAGATTGTCCATGGTTATACATTACATAACCAGGTTTTAGAGAACGTTTCTTCTGCTAAATACTTAGGAGTCCAAATCACTGATGACCTCGAGTGGGGTCAACACATTAATGAGATAACTAGTAAGGCTACTAAGACACTGGGTTTCTTTCGTAGAAATTTGGCTTTCGCACCCAGGGAAACCAAGGATGCTGCATACAAAACTTTAGTCCGCCCCAAGCTTGAATATGCAGCACCGGTTTGGATGCCCTATCATCAAAAGGAGACTGATAGAATAGAAAAAGTTCAGAGGACTGCTGCTCGTTGGACCTGTAGACGCTGGTGCAACCAAAGTCACGTTGGAGAGATGCTTGAAGAACTCCAGTGGCCGACTCTGCAGGAAAGGCGTGAGCAGGCTTCTCTGACTCTATTCTATAAAATCCACAATAATTTAGCCATTATAGATCAGAGTAGGTATCTATCTGAAGCCGGTGGAGGATGTAGGAGAAACAGGTCCCATCCCTTTCAGTATCACCGTCCTAATGCTTATACGGATGGTTTTAAGAGTTCTTTTTTGCCCAGGACAATTGCAACTTGGAATGGCCTTACAATCGAAGCTGTCTCTTCTGAGACAGCTGATGGGTTTAAGGACAAAATATAATATCCTAGGGTTGGGCATGGATTCCTTCCCCTGATAACGTCTTGTAAATAGTTTTAATCTGCTGGTGGCTGTGTCACATAGCTCTTTTTGGGGGTGGGAATTGAAAACTTTTTGTGCCACACCCCAAACCTGTTATCATGGTCAGAATTGACCGAAAACAGTATCGGGAGAAAGAAAGCCTGTCCAGGCAAAGCGGTGCGAGGTGGCCCGTCCTTCCTTATAAACCCTATTGGTTTCATTGGGTGAAAGGGTTTGAGATGTCATTTCATCTCAATGTCGGGTAAAAGTCCCACAAAATTGGAAGCAACGTCTCCAAAATGACCTTCAGAGTGTTGACGGGGTCGTTAAACCTCAACTCAAACAAACAAAAATAAAGATAGGATGTCATTTACTGGAACAAGTATAGCTTCCACTAAAAACTAGGTCTACGCAATGTGAATATCTAGAATGGGTTTGATACAATATAGTGGCTTTTGCAATATTCTAGTTGCCAGTTGGCACCCAGGATCCTGCCGACTGAAGTATAATGTCTGAAATGTCAAAGATGCAAATGCCGTAATTTGGTCAAAAAGTGCTTTTTCATCTTTAAAAAGGCACATGTGCAATTTCAATATGCTTGTAACATCTTGTCAAATGGAATGCTTGACAACTGTTGTAGAAATTAGGTAGACAGCCTTCCTACATTTTAAAGAAGACTAATTGAAGAGTAACCAAAAATTGTGCTAGCGGCGAGGTAAGTTTTTAGCTTACCAGAGTCGAAGGCTTCTGGTGAGCTTATATAGGATAGGAGTTGAGAGTTTGTTGATGTATACTTTGTATTAGCCTGCACAAGTATGTCAGCATATATGGGCTTGTACAAATGTGATACATGTAGCAATTCTGGGTCAGAACTCTGCCCTGGGCCTCTTTTTGTTTTAAAGTGTAAACTTGTTATAGGCCGCTTTTTCTTCTTGTGAAAGCTTATACTTGTTGTTGCATAAACTATGAAGGTCAACCTACATTGCTATACTGCTGTGTTAAACACGATGTCGCTTGAGACTATATTTCTTGCTAATATTTGTATCCAAAAGTAATTAGCACTAATCCATATGTAACCGTTGTTCCAATAGATTACTGTTCACTGAAACGTACATTGTATTCTATGATGCTTCGGTAAATTAAAACGTTTTCGAAAATAATTTTTGAAACGCACAAAAACTTAATATAAACATAAATTTGTACTATTACACTCGTGGACACAAAAGCGTTCAAACTTTGATGAGCTTCATTTCATTCTGACTTGAAACATCATTCAATATATCCTAACCTCCTATCAGTCAACTGCCAGACAGAAATAAATTCAAAACACAAGGTGGTGTACATTTCATTGCTGACTCCTGCACTGTCCAATCAAAATACATATCAAATGTCAATCAGAAAGTGTTTTCCAAAATGAGACCAATCAATTGCTTGATCTAGTTTTAGAATTCTTTGATGAATGGCATTTGCTTGTCAAACTAACTTGATGCAAAGAGATTCATTGAAAGTTATTTTATAGGAGTGTGAATCGTTTTGTGTCCACAGGTGTGTGTGTGTGTGTGTGTGTGTGTGTGTGTGTGTGTGTGTGTGTGTGTGCGCGTGCGTGCGTGTGTGCGTGTGTGACGCACGTGCGTGCGTGCGTGCGTGCGTGCGTGCGTGTGTGTGTGTGTGTGTGTGTGTGTGTGTGTGTGTGTGTGTGTGTGTGTGTGTGTGTGTGTGTGTGTGTGTGTGTGTGTGTGTGTGAATACGGGTTTAACGTCGCTTTCAACAATTTTTCAGTCATATCACGACGGTGTCTGGTTGCGACAGGGAGCTCAATGCTCACTTTTATAGTGCTGCCTTACTGCAGTATCATGTCCCAGACACATTACATGATACCACACCCAGTCACATTATCCTGACACTTGGTCGACCAGTCCTAGCTCTACCCCGTAAATCTGTGTGCCAAGCGCGGAGCAGCTAGTACAATTCTTAACGACTTTGGTATGTCGCGGTCCGGGATCGAACCTGCGACCTCCCGTTCCCCGGAGCGGACACTCTACCAGCTGAGCTATCGGGGTCGGTGTGTCCACAGGTGTAACTGTGTAACTGGTGTAACTGAAGTATTACTTTCATAATCACGTAAAAACACAGATGATGATTCTCAGCAGAGCGACTGCTACTCGCAGATAATGTAGTCGCTTTGTCTAGTCGCATTACTTGGCTGTCTTTACGCGCATTTGAATTAGCCGGCAAATTTTACCTGTGCAACGAGTGCGGCCCCCGCCCATCGGGGCTTGAAGAAAAAGATGGGCTGCATTATGCTTCCACGCAGAGCCGAAACCGACCGCACACGAGTACTGGTAAACCGCTTAGAGGATCTAAGCCTTCCCAGGCAAAGCGATGCGAGTCGGACCATCCATGCTTATAAACCATATTGGTTTCATTGGGCGGCAGGGCTTGAGATGTCATTATATCTCAATGTCTGGTAAAAGTCCCGAAAAATTGGAAGCAACGTCTCCAAAATGACCTATACAGTGTTGACGGGGACGTTAAACCTCACATCAAACAAACAAACGCTCATTTGAAGAACATAAACTGGACAATATAAAGGGGAATTGGAACACCTAGCATATTTGTCCGCCATTTTTAAAGGGGAGACAACTTTCGGAATTTTCTGTTTGCTTTTAAATAAGCTCTTTTCCACAGAAAAAGGGGTCAACTCTTAAAGGAAAGAATTTGCTCCTTCGGAGCAAATTCTTTCCTTTAATAGTTCACCCCTATTGACATGGGAGACAAAAATACTTTTGAAAGAGTTACCTCCCCTGATGGTTTCCCATTCCTCTTAATGGTAGTTTTCTCATTGGACAGCTCAGGCTCAGTTCTGATTCTGATTACACGGGTACACACGAGTATTCACTAAAGGTTTATGTTAAACAGAGGATCGTACACGAATGGTTATTTCATATAACAGTTTTGAAATGATCCGCTTGCGAGTTTTATAAAGTTCTTACGAAATGACCATGAGTGTAAGATTTTGTTTATCACAACGATTTTATTGCCGAAAAAGTTCAACATTACGTATCTCGCCAATATGATTTTATGGCACAATGTAATCCACTACATAACAGCGAAGCCGCATTTCTCTCAAAACATGTGAAAATGATGTCTTACCTTGTGTTTATTTTATTTTTTTTTTATTTTTTTCTTCTTCTTACTTCAGATGAAATTATAACAAAAAGGTGTGTTCCTCGGACGGGGGCCGTCATGCTTGGAGTGAAGATTGTTGGAGACAGTGATTGGTGTGGCTTTTTGAACTTCAGACCTAAAGCAGCTGTAAATATTTTTGTTTAAATCTTTGCGATGTTAAAATATTACCACGTAAAGTTTGTTGTAAACGGTAGTTGGTTTGTTGGCATTTAACGGCCAAGTCATATTTTAGGTCAATTTTGAGACGGTCAGATTACCTATCCACACGTTTCCTGGGCAGGCTTATACGTAAGCAGTTAACCAGTACACTGCACATTCTTTCGCCAGAAAATACAGTAGTTGGTGTGGTTAAATAAACTTCATAATTAAAACGGCTGTAAACATTGCCTTTCCCCCATCCTCTCTCCACCTCCCCTATTAATCATTTTCCGCTCTTCTTGTTAAGGGCAGAATACAAGAAAGCTACCACCCTTGTAAATGGGGTACATGTACAATATGTCCTGTTATCATCTTAGTACATTTATCATACGACGTCGCGTCTAAGAATGTACATGTAATAACGCCATGTGATATATTCCGTACTCCACTAGTGGATTAAATATGCAAATTAGTTAGATACGTCCCGTAACGTTACACTTACCACGCTCTTAACGACGTCGCCTTTACTAATGGTGGAATGTTGACATTTTTTAAGTCTTAAATAAAAGGCGGGTTCAATGTCATATGATAAATAGAATCTATTATTCGTGTTCATGTATTATTGAATTTAATAAACTCGTTGAGTAAAAGGCATACAATACCCGGCGAAGCCTCGCATTTTATCCCTTTTCCTCAACTTGTTTAATAAATTCAATATTACATGAACACTCATGTAACATCCTCTATGTACAATAGTACATCTAGCAAAGATGACACTAGCTTACAGAGGCAATATGACTGGCATTCCTCACAAACAATACCAGCCTGAGCGACCAGAAAAGATACAAACTTGCCTGTTCAGTTAAACAGACCTGAAAGAGTCTTGAAAAATTATTTCTTGCACGCCAGATAAGGAAATCCATAGTTTTAGCTTAGTCTAACCCTGCTGTTCTTACCCGAAATCGAATATTCTCGCGTCTTTGACAAATGCACTGGTTGAATACGATCGCATATGCACCGTCGTTAAGGTTGACGTCAGAGCACGTTACGTGACGTCACTTAACATCAATGTAGTGTCATCCCAATATGGCGGACGTCGGCAACAGAAGTGACGGCAGTAGGCCTTTTAAAACCCACGCTCAGAAATGGAAGGTATGCAAGAAAAAGAATCCTACATGGGTATGAGGAATGGATGGAAAAATCCGCCCTCGGGATCACTGTCCGGCAAGACTCGTGATGCCGGACAGTAACCCTCGGGACATTTTTCCATCCACCTCTCACACCCATGTAAGATTCTTATATATCCGATCAGCGAGCATGAGTGTGCTGATCAGACTGCACGGATGCGCATGCTGATTTGCTCCTTTGTTCAAAGGCCCAAACCTGGTTTTCACATTTTCACATGGCTGATTTATACATACATAACTGTTGTGGTTGATATCAGGGTTTTAAATCTTGTAAACAAGTCCGTGCAATGAACACCCCTCCAAACCCTACTTGATAGAGAGAAAACTGGGATTTACGAGGGTAACCATTATTTGTCTTATTTCTGCTCAGTGAGGGACTTCTAACGAGCAGCCAAAGCCTATGTTTGGAGAAAAAATTAGCCAAATATAAATCACATTTTCATCGAAAACTGAGGAATGAAATAACAGACTATATCCTACGGATGTTCTCATCTCACCAAAAGGTAAAACAGTGATATGAGAGCTTGGTATAAAGTAGCATGCTGAAGGTATAAGTCTCGTTAAAAAGACAATTGTCGACACATTAAATAGAGAATACCAGGTACGTGTCTTTTGATATCAAGTTCATCAGGGGCCAGTTTCATCAATAAACATCGTACGATTAATCTTAAATTGCTCGTACGCACTTTTTAAAGAACTGCGTAAGTCAGTTTCATCAAAACATCGCAAAGTGTTCGTACGAGCTAAATTTGCGTTTCACTAAAATAAGTCGTAATTTTGAACTTAAACAGGGCCACTAATTGTCACATGCGTGATCACGTGCCGCCTTGAAATAGCCGTGTAAGGTAGATTACACGCTTTAAAATTATTGTTCCTGTGGACCTAGATGGATATTCAGTACAAAAAACGTTGAATCAACGTTGATTCTATGTTGCTTCAAACTTGTGTTGCCATTTCATTATCGTAAGATACAGATGTTAATTGTCTGGACCCCTTCCCTCTTTACTACCGGCGAGTTGGGCTGTTTGTGGACGTCGTGACGTCAGATAGGCGTTGATTTAACGTTATAATGAACATTTCACAAGCACGTTTGTCAGT
Source organism: Lucinisca nassula (assembly GCA_963580285.1). Lineage (NCBI taxonomy): Eukaryota > Metazoa > Mollusca > Bivalvia > Lucinida > Lucinidae > Lucinisca > Lucinisca nassula. Next base: position 75,682,900 of record OY757022.1, read on the forward strand.
TAATGCGGGCGGGCCTCTTCCATGAGTGCACGTATATCGTTGAGTTTATAATATTAGTTGAGGAAAAGGAATGACATCACGGTGAGACCTCGCTGAGCATTTTATTACCTTAATAAATCCAGTAATGCAAGGGCATGAATTCAAGATTCAATTTATCTTATGATCTTAAAACACAGTTTACGCACGATTTTCACACAAAAAGGTCAATGCATGGCGTTGTTTAACAAAGACGCCGCATATAACCTAACGTGAAATACATGGGCTGCATGCTGCTTCCATGCAGAGCTGAAACCGACCCGCACACGAGTACGAGGATTTAATATGTTCTATAAAAGGGTTATCCTTTGGAAGCAAGGAATACACCACATAACTGGAAAATATAGAGTGTCCATGTTTCCTGCGCCAGACTTGCTAGTTTCGGACAATTAAGCCTCATCAGTGACCTTCAAAATATTTTCAAACTTCCGCAATGGAATCAATGATCCCAAAGGACAAGAAAATATAAACTACACTGTGATGTTGGGCAGTGAGACTTTTTGCGGCCGCCACACATTCCCATACATCAGCTGTAGTGACGTCAAATATGTTCTATAAAAGGATTATCCTTTGGAAGCAATGAATACACCACAAAACTGGAAAATATGGAGTGTCCATGTTTTCTGGGCCAGACTAGCTAGTTTCGGCCAATCAGGCAACTAAGCCTGCCCAGGCAATGCGGTGCGAGTCGGCCCTTCCGTGCTTATAAACCCTATTGGTTTCATTGGGGCAAAGCTTGAGATGTCATTTCATCTCAATGTCGGGTAATAGTCCCACAAAATTGGAAACAACGTCTCCAAAATGAACATTACAGTGTTGACGGGGACGTTAAATCTCAAACCAAACAAACAAATCAAAAGCCTCTGAAAGTTTTCGTGTATAACGTATGTCAGTTTTAAGCTCCGGTTTGTTGTTGGCAATGGTCTTAGCAAATATTATTCATTAATTGCCGTCTGTCAGGCCGTACAGCGGATTTTGCTTTCAATGAAAAATAAATTCAGTTCATTTGCAACATAGATTCTACAACATGACTGATTTTAATTTACATAGAATCCGACTTGAAACGAAGTTCTATAGCTACATATATGTTTACACAATTATACAATCGACTGCAAAATATAGACGAAATGAAAGTACGCAAGACTATGACCCCCACCCCCACACGTGCCATCTGCATGATACCGTGAAGCTTTTCGTACATACGCGTGTACACACATGTACGTACGTCCTTCCGTATGGGGTGTACGCACGTGATCCTTTGACCTCAGGTTAAGACATTGTACCAGGAAGAACCTAAACTTTTATGAGCTCATATTTTCCAGACCATATGATGGAAATGTGATGATAGGTATAGGCCAATAGGTTTATTCAGCAATACACTGGCCCTTACCTATAACCTCTAGGTCAAGGCGTATTAGAAAACTTTAAATGTAGAAATTACTTAAGAGCTCATATTTTTTAAGACCATATAATGGATTTGGTTCATATTTAGTACGATGATCGATACTCATGAAAAGTTTTATTCAGCATACCCGCGCCCATGACCTCACGGTCAAGGTCACGGACTCAGAATATTTTAATGTCAACGTTTAAATAGGAGCTCACATTTCCCTATCCATATCATGGATTTAGTTCGAAAGATACAGATCGATTCTGCGGCTACTCCGTTTAGTTTCGCCCACATCTGATTAATGATAGGCTCGAAATAAAAGAGGCCTTAAAACCAAAACTCCAGGACAATGTCACAGATTTAGTAATTTATTTTTTATGGATTTGGTCCATATTTGGTATGATGATACACACATTTTCCAAGATTCAAACCACGTTACCCCCACCTACGCCGATATCCTCAGGGACAGTTTTCCAAGCTAGAAATGCTGTCTTTTATTTATTTATTTATTTATTTATTTATTTATTTATTTATTTATTTATTTCCTTGGTGAGGATGGTCCCCGGGCGGAGGCATCTGTGTCGTATTGACAATTCTAGTTCGATGTGTCGATTTTAGGTACACTGAGTCATCGTTTAAATAACAAGTCGAATCGCAGATTGTCGGTCGTCGCGTCGGTTATTTTGCTGTTAAGCCCTCTTCAACGGTTGGTTCATGTATATAAGTCATTTTGGAGACGCTACTTCTGATTTTGTGGGCCTTTTACCTGACCTTGAGATGGAATGGCATCTTAAACCCCATCGACCAAAGAAACCGCTAGGGTTTAAGGAGCGGTCCCACTCGCACCTCTTTTCTTGGCTAGGCTGTTACATTCTAAACGACAAACCAGTAATCAAATCATCAGGAAATCACGCCTGTATAATTTTAAACCCCTTGAATCACACTTTTATATAGTAAAACTGGGGTTTACAAGGGTAAATTTTATTTTTCATATTTCTGCTCTAAAGTATAGTTCGTGGGTACTCTTTATCACGTCTCGATTGAGCAGAAATAAGAAAAATATGACAATTTTTTATCTGAAAATTTTCTCTTTTTTTCGGCGATAGAGGTTACAATGTATTTGTATAGGCATGTTTTCGTAATGTTGGTCAGTTTCAGCTCTGCGCGGAAGCACTATGCAGGCCAAACCCGATGGGCGAAAGCGAACGTAAATTTTAAGTTATACCATGAAATATAGATTGTTGGTACTCCTAAGCACAACCCTGCGATGTGCTTCTAACGAGTACCCACAATCTCAATTTTTCAAAGAAAAAAAAAATACCAAAACACTAAGAAACACAACCCAAAAGCTAAAGATTATAACAAGGTGGGGGGGGTTAGTTTCGAGGGATCTTTATTGCGCGGGCTTGTATAAGTAATGGGCGTTATCTGCGAAGGTATAAACAAAATGATATGTTGCGTACCATCCTTTTAACAATTTAACCTATGCCGCGCGTCATCTTCTTCAGTTATGGCTGTGATAAGACGAAAATTTCAATGTGCGACGTCTAAATATTCATCTCAGAAATACGACAAAATGTGCGAACATCGCAGATTGTGAGCATTTGATGAAACCGGATTTTTGTCGTAAGAACTTCGTACGATCTTTTTAAGACAAAAACACGTCGCAAATGCTTTGATGAAACTGGCCCCTGGCAAGGCTTCGAGAACGCTTGTAGAATCGCGAGGCTTGCCGAGCGATTTTACATGCCTTGTCAATGCTGAGCCTGATAAACTTGAAATCAAATGACACGAATCTGGAAATCTATTTATCAGTTAATCCCATTGTACACCCTAACATTATTTGCCGATTTTCCAGCAGCCCAGTTCATAGAAGGGCAATGTCACGTTAACCTGATAAAGCCCACCCACTCGTCCTGAGATAGCACATCGCTATCAGGTCAAGGTGTTACAATGCAATTAATATAGAGGGTGACCGAGAATATTTGCACCACGGTTACTGAAGAACGTCCTGTAAGTAAATTCAACATGAAATAATGTTCTCGTAAAATAACATAGAGATTAGAAAGAAAGTACCAGTCACTGATTAACGTTCAACTCGAAATTAGAGAAATAATCTTGAAATGTCCGTAAAATCAAACCAAACAAGACGGCCAAGATAGCCTTGAATCACCCACCTGACTTCAAAATGTCATATAGCTTCTGAAAGTCGTGTGGATAGCTGACAACCATTTTAATTCATGGAGTATAATATTTGACATAGATAGACAGTCACCGGCACATTACTTGCAAAGTTTGAATAAAACTGGCCTAAGAATTCAGGATAGGTCGCGATTTAAATAAAGCTTTTTACTACTTTTATCCAGGCATTTTCTGCATTAAACGCAATCATTTTGACAGAAAGTCACATAAGCAACATTTCCATTATAATTGAATGAAACTGAACCAAAGGAATAGCAAGAGATATCATTTAAAGGCATTTCAAGTTTTAGCTCTGGCTGCCACCTTGTTCATTGGAGCAGAACTGAAATACGGTCTCCTGTATTTCTCTTTAAAGCTCTGGCCGCCATCTTGTTCATGCGAGCAGAAGTGTGTAGTGATTTCTGTAGAGGGTCATCTTAAAGCAAAATTGTTATGCAGTTTGAATGAAACTGGACCAAAGGTGCAGGAGAAGTTGTTGTTTAAAGATTTTCTGGTTTTAGCTCTGAGTGCCATCTTGTCCATTGGAACAGAACCTTTCTAGCGAGTTTGATAAAGGGTCTCCTGTGAAGTTTAAATTTAATTGGACCAAAGATTTATAGGAAGTTGTCATTTAAAGGTTTTTCAGTTTCTAGCTCTGGTGGCCATTTTGTTAATCTAAGCTATTTTGGAAGAAGGTGGGTGACCTAAAGCAGCATTCCTATGAAGTTTGATTGAAATTGGCCCAGGGGTATAGGAGTTTTTCTATTTTAAGCACTGGCGGGCATTTTATTTTAGCTATTTTCGCAGGAAACCATCTAAGCAACTTTCCGATGAAGTGAACTTGGCCCAAGCGTTTAGGAGTCTGCATTTAAAGTAAATTGTAGACGTTTTCCTATTTTTAGCTCCGGTGGACATTTTGCTCATCAGAGCAGATCAGCTTTAGTTATTTTGGTAGAGGGCCACTTGAGCAACATTCCTATGTTTTTTTTTAAATGAAACTGGCACAAAGGTAGATTTCTATTTTTAGCACCGGTGGCCATCTTGCTCATCAGAGCAGAACCATTTTAGCTTGTTTGGTAGAGGGTCACCTGAGCAACATTCCTATAAGTCTAATTGAAATTAGCCCAGGGGTGTAGGAACAGGGGAGTTGTCATTTAGAGATTTTTCTATTTTAGCTATGATGGCAAATTAATTTTCTTCATTGGAGCAAAACGATTTCAGCTATTTTGGTAGGGAGTCACATAGGCAACATTCAATTGAAGTTTGAACCAAATTGGTCCCAGGGTTCAGAAGAAGTTCAATAAGTTGACATTTAAAGCATATCGTTGACTTTTTATTTTTCATCTCTTGTCACCAATTTGCTCATCAGAGCGGAGCCATTTTAGCTAGTGTATCACCTAAGTCAAATTCCTGTGAAGTTTGAATGAAATTGACCTCAGGGTATAGAAGGAGTTTTCTATTTTTTAGCTCTGGTGGCCATCTTCTTCATCAGAGCAGAAGCATTTATACTATTGTGACAGAGGGTCACACAAGCAACGTTCCTATGAAGTTTAACTGAAATAAGCCCAGGGGTATAGGATGAGTTTTTGCTTAAATTTTTTTTTCTATTTTAGCCTTTGCAGCCATCTTGTTCATTTTAGCAAAATGATTTAATCTATTTTGGCAGGGAGCCACCTAGGCATCATTCGTGTGAAGTTGTTGAAGAAATTGGTATTTAAAACAAATTGTTGATTTTTTGTTGTTGTTGTTGTTGTTTCTATTTTTAGCTGTATTGGCCATTCTGCTCATCGGAATGGAACCGTTTAAGCTATTTTGATAGCGGGTCACCTGAGCAGCATTCCTTTTTAAGTTTGAATGAAACTGACCAAAGCCAATGGTGTAGGGGTTGATATCGTTTGAAGATTTTTTTTTCTATTTTTAGCTTTGGTGGCCAACTTGATCATCGGAGCGGAACAAGTTTAGCTTTTTGGTAAGGACCCACCATGGCAACATTCCTGTGAAATTTGAACTAAATTGATCCTAGTGTTTAGGAAGAGTTACCACAAAAATTGTTAATGCCGCACGACACACTGCGCACGACACACCACACACAACACACAACGGACATAGACCGATCACCATAGCTCGAACTTGACCGACAATTTGACAAGGACACCACTCTGAGAAAGTTTGCGGTTGCTTAGGCTGAAAATATGGCCTGTAGAGTATTCAAAGGCAATCCTGACAATCAGGGGGACATAGCTCTACCATCATCGCTGGTCCAATCTGCCCCATTTTCAAATTTGTCTGAGATTTTAACCGGGTATTATTATCTGCAAGTTTCATGAAGATTCAACAAAAATATAAAAGAGCTATACTATGTTCACAAGGTCGATAATGACTATTTTGACAATCGATGGGATGTAACTCTGCTGCCATTGGACCAATCGGTCCCATTTGCGAACATAACTGAGATTTTATGCATGTCAATGTTATCTGCAAGTTTTATGAAGCTCGAACAACAAATGACGAAGCTACGTTGTTCACAAGGTCAAAAGTGACCAGTTTTGAGAATCAAGGGGATGTAACCCAGCTATTGTTGATCCAATCTGACCCCATTATCGACTTCATCCGAGATTTTATGCATGTTATTGTTAAATTGTTGTGAAAGCGTAGCTTCTTCAATTTCGGTCGGATCTAAATGAAACTTGTAGGTAACAATAACATACATTTATGATATGACGTCGCGTCTGAGAGTGTAATAACGCCATGTATTATTTTCGATAATCCGCTTGTGGATTAAATATGCAAATTAGCTAGATACGTCCCTTAACGTTACATGTACAACGTCCTTAACGACGTCGCGTTTACTAACGGCGGAATATTGACATTTTTGTAAACAATCGTGAATACGTAAAATGCGTTTCAAATGTCATAAAATAAATAGAATCTTGCATTCGTGCTTATGTATTATTGAATTTATTAAACTCGTTCAGGAAAAGGGATAAAATGCTCGGCAAAGCCTCGCATTTTATCCCTTTACCTCAACTCGTTTAATAAATTAAAAAATACATGAGCACTCATGTAAGATCCTCTATGTCAACAATTTATTAAATTCGTTGAGGAAAAGGGATAAAATGCTCGGCAAAACCTCGTGGTGAATTAGTATATAAATTCAGAAAAATATATAACCGCAATGACTTCAGCACCCAATTTCGTAAAATCATTCTTCGATATAAAAGATTGGGTACAACATGGATATTATACGACAGACTGCATGCATGGTAGTTAACCCAATCACGGTTGGCAACTTTGCTTCCCTCTTTAATTGCACGCCGGTGGGTCAGGCCTCAGATATTATGACGGCTCCAACGTAAAGGCTTATTGAGAATTAGAGATATCTAATTCAGGTGCCTGATGCTCTGTCTCTTGTCGGGCCCATCGGAGTCTAACTGTTGGTTTTCTTTTGCTCCAGTATTTCAGTGGTTTCTTGCTGTCGAGTCCTCACCGTTGTCTCACCTCTGTGGTTCTTTGATTTTTGTGTTCACGGAGATGTTGCACTGATGAGTTAGGAGGCCTTCATGCGGACTGAACAAATTATTTGTCTAAATCGCCACGGAAGTTAGGGCGAGGATTGTGGCCACGTAAAATCGATTTAAGCCCCCCAGTGGAAATCTTCCACTGACCGTTCCAAGGCGGCTCTTCTGTGGCGATTTATTTATGTTGTTGTTTGTTGCTTGCTGTGTGTATCACTTGTGTCTTTTAATTTTGGATGGCCATATGGCCATTTTGTGGGAAAGTAACTGTCCTTATGGCCTTCCTTTGTTTGGGTTTCCGTTGTGGTCTGGTCGCTTTTAATGTTTGTATTTCTTTCCCTTTGGTGTCTTTTATGGGTGGAGTAAGTTAATTGTATCAATTCCTGATCTTTGTTTTACTTCTACTTTTCACTATAAAAATAGAAGTGGAGGCAATGATCAGGAATCGATACAATTAACCCACAGCTCCCATCAGAGAGGGAAAGAAACACAAACATGAAACAACAGACCCTAATGGAAACATCAAAAGCGGAAAGCCAAAATGACAGTTACTTTCCCACAAAATGGCCAATAGGCTATCCAAAAAAAATAATATAAGCGACACAAACACCAAAAACAAAAATATAAGCCTGGTACCTATGGTAGTGTGTGTGTGTGTGTGTGTGTGTGTGTGTGTGTGTGTGTGTGTGTGTGTGTGTGTGTGTGTGTGTGTGTGTGTGTGTGTGTGTCCTTGTTTGAGTTGAAACTGTCGCAGGGGTCAAGTATTTACGAGTTTCTTTATCAAGTGACTCTTAACCAGGGTGTATCTTATTAAAGAAGATTAAAGAGGACTGCTCATGACTAGCAGCCATGTTAGAAGATTAAAGAGGACTGCTCATGACTAGCCGCCATGTTGGTTTAACGGTCGCATTAAAGAAGTTTATATGTAGTTTGGGGTCGTTTTCGTCACGATTTGCCGTTGGAATAGTAAGTTATGCAAGAATATCGATCGCCCATTTGGTTATTTTATTGCAATAACAGCTGACTGACAAACTTTTTTCGGAATTTTAACAAAAACAAAGAAAAGTAGCAAAGATTTATTGTTGCTCCAAATGTGACTCTCGATTGCAGTACCATATGAGGTGATTCGGTACATGTACGTTTAAACCAGTGCACACAAATAAAAATCAAAAATGAGTTCCTTTAAGAGCAAAGAAAACATTTATAAGAAAGAAGATGGGCCATACTACGTAGTTTCGGCTAATAAAGCCTCATCAGTGACCCTGTTATGATCCGGCAAAGAAAGCCAGAGGAAACGAACTGCAATTTTGCGAATTTCGAATAGGCAGTCGATTCAAAGACCGACACAAACCAAAACGGGGTCCAAATAATTAAAAACCTGTCTAGAATGAGTCTAAACCAATAATTTATTTCTGATTTCTCAGAATTTTCACGATGATCTCAAAGGAACAAAAGTAAAATATAAACTGCACTATGGTTGATGTACGGGGAGACGTTTTACGGCCGCCACACAGCACAACACCAGCTGCAGTGAAGGCAAATAAAAATCAAAAATGAGTTCCTTTAAGAGCAAAGAAAACATTCATAAGAAAGAAGATGGACCATACTACGTAGTTTCGGCTAATAAAGCCTCATCAGTGACCCTGTTATGATCCGGCAAAGAGAGCCAGAGGAAACGTACTGCAATTTTGCGAATTTCGAATAGGCAGTCGATTCAAAGACCGACACAAACCAAAACGGGGTCCAAATAATTAAAAACCTGTCTAGAATGAGTCTAAACCAATAATTTATTTCTGATTTCTCATAATTTTCACGATGATCTCAAAGGAACAAAAGTAAAATATAAACTATGGTTGATGTACGGGGAGACGTTTTACGGCCGCCACACGGCACAACACCAGCTGCAGTGAAGGCAAATAAAAATCAAAAATGAGTTCCTTTAAGAGCAAAGAAAACATTCATAAGAAAGAAGATGGGCCATACTACGTAGTTCTGTAGCACGATAAAATCCGAATTCAGCTTTTTTCAAGGTGAGTCTGTTCTACACCGACACCGGTATCAAGGAAAACACCGTACGTGGTACTGGTATGCCACGTCTCGACAAAGTCAGCATGGAGCGGGAATAGGTATGCTTGATGCCGGCCTGTCGCACAGTGACCGGGCGCTTTGGTATCCAGCGAACGACGATAAATCGACTTGTGGGTCGCCAACGAACCAATAGTACCACTGATGATCGACTGAGATCTGGGAGACCACGGGTGACGTCGCATATACAGGATCGCTACATAAGCTTACGCCACTTGCGTAATCGGGTTTTGACCACCAAATCCACAGCCGCTGACTGCCCTTCCCCCGTAGAATAAGTTCGAGGACAGAGCATTTATGGAACCAGTTAGACAAGAGGGTTCGTCGGCAACGTCAGCATCCATAGACGTTGAATGAGTTGTGTGCCGCGCTTACTGAAGAGTGGCAACTTATTCCTCCAATTAACTATCAACAGACTTGTTTCGTCTATGCGTCGGTGATAACAACTGAGAGTTGGGTTTACAAGATACTGACCTGTGTGAAAACAGATTTGTGACCAGGCTGACTTTCGACATCACGGTTCAAAAACCATGCGCCATGCGGACTACAATCATTCCGTTTTTATTTATGTTTTTTTTTTTTTTTTTTTTTTTTTTTTTTTGGTAATTGCAGGATAACCAACTATCAAATTCATACGGAACCCGAGAAGGGACATTTATGTTCCAATATTAAGCAGAACAGAATTTAAAACAATAAAATAAGAGTGGAGAGGAAAACAAGAAGTATGTCGTTTTAACGATATGTCATTTAAACGACATATTTCTTGTTTTCTTTTCCACTCTGAAAAAACCTTGGGTGGAATTCAAATAGAATGGAACAAAAACAAAAATATGTCGTTTAAACGACATATTTCTTGTTTTCTGTTCCACCCTGAAATTGTAGCGTGGAATTTAAAACAATAAAATTATTATGGAAAAGAAAACAAAAATATGTCGTTTAAACGACATATTTCTTGTTTTCCTTTCCACTCTGAAAAAATACCTCGGAATTTAAAACCATAAAGAGATCGTTTAATCGACATAATCTTGACCTACCATTGGTTAAAGATTTCGCTTTTTCAACATAGAATGTCGTTTAAACAATATAATCATGGCCTTCCATGGATTGGTGATATCACCAATGAAAGGTCAAGATTATGTCGATTAAACGATATCTTTATTGTTTCAAATTCCAAGCTACTTTTGCAGAGTGGAATGAAAAACAAGGACTATGTTAAACGACACATTTTTGTTTTCTGTTCCATTCTAATTTTATTGTTTTAAATTCCACTCTACTTTTTCAGAGTGGAAAGAAATACCAAAAATATGTCGTTTAAACGACATATATTTGTTCCATTCTAAATTTATTGCTTTAAATTCCACGCTACCTTTTCAGAGCGGAACAGAAAACAAGAAAAATGTTGTTTAAACGACATATGTTTTTTTCGTTCCATTCTAATTTTATTGTTTTATATTCCACGCTACTTTTTCAGAGTGGAATAGAAAACAAGAAAAATGTCGTTCAAACGACATATGTTTGCTTTCTGTTCCATTCTAATTTTATTGTTTTAGATTTCCACCCTACCTTTTCAGAGTGGAAAGGAAAACAAGAAATATTTCGGTTAAACATTCTGTTCTGCTAAATAATGGAACAGAAATGTCCCTTCCCGATTCTGTTAATCAGTAAATATCTGCGGCCTCGTGTACAAACAGCTTCTCCTGGTCCCGGCAAATGTAAATGCATGAAAAACCATGGGCGGTCTGCGTGAAAAACCATGGGCGGTCTCTAAAATAGATACATGTTTTGTTAGAGATTGAAAAGCTTCAACCATTCTCAAACTTCAATAATCGAATTCTTGATGCTGCAGTTTGTTTTGTACACGTACATCATGCACCAGTCGATTTGCTCGGTGAATTATGATTTCAGGCAAATGAATATATAGGGGATCTTACATGAGTGTTCATGTATTACTGAATTTAACGATACATGAGCATGAATGCAAGATTCTATTTATCATATCTTTTTCTCTCTATATATACTGCCTTATGCCCTCGCGGGCATTCTAGGCAGATGTGCGCTGTCGTGCTGAAATAAGACGGCAAATATAGACAAAAGTTAAGAGGGGATAGTGAGAGGATAAAAGATGATATGGTCTAACAAGAGGGCCATGATGGCCCTGGATCGCTCAACTGATCCATAGAATAACAAGTTGGCCCCGGGGAGGGCCAATATTGACCCCAGGGCTATAATGTGCATAATGCTGAAGGAGGTCTAAAAAGGTGAAGCTTCAAACCAAATATCAACAAAGGCTATAATTTGAACAATCTTGGCAAAGGTCCACTAGATGAAGCTACACACCAAATATCAAAGACCTGAGCATTGTGGTTTCAGAGAAGAAGATTTTTTAAAGATATTCCCTACATACGCCTATGTAAAACCAAATGGCCCCGGCGTGGGGGCATTTTTGGTCTCAGGACTATAATTTAAACAATCTTGATAGAGGTCCACTAGATGAGGCTTCACACCAAATATCAAAGACCTGGGTCTTGCTGTTACAGAGAAGAAGATTATATCTACATAAGTCTATGTAAAACCAAAGGGCCCCGGGGCGGGGGCATTTGTGGCCCGAGGGCTATACTTTGAACAATCTTGGTAGAGGTCCACTAGATGAAGCCCCATAACAAATATCAAAGACATGGGCCTTGCAGTTTCAGAGAAGAAGATTTCCCTATATAAGTCTATGTAAAACCAAAGGACCCCGAGGCAGGGGCATTTTTGGTCTCAGGGCTATAATTTGAAAACGCTTGGTAGAGGTCCACTAGATGAAGCTTCATACCAAATATCAAGGACCTAGGCCTTGTGGTTTCAGAAGAAGATTTATTAAGATTTTCCCGATAAAGTCTATGTAAACCAAAGGGCCCCGGAGTGGGGACATTTTTGGCCCCAGGGCTATAATTTGAACAATCTTTGTAGAGGACCACAAGATGAGGCTTCATACCAAATATCAAAGACCTAGGCCTTGTAGTTTCAGAGAAGAAGATTTTTCAAGATTTTCCCTATATAAGTCTATGTAAACCAAAGGGCCCCGGAGCTGGGGCAATTTTGGCCCCAGGGCTATAATTTGAACAATCTTCTTAGAGGTCTACAAGATGAAGCTTCATACCAAATATAAAAGACCTAGGACTCGTGGTTTCGGGAATTTTTTTTAAAGATTTTAAAGATTTTCCCTATATAAGTCTATGTAAAACCAAAGGACCCCGAGGCGGGGGCATTTTTGGGTCTCAGGGCTATAATTTGAACAATCCTGGTAGAGGTCCACTAGATGAAGCTTTGTACCAAATATCAAAGACCTAGGCCTTGTAGTTTCAGAGAAGAAGATTTTTCAAGATTTTCCCTATATAAGTTTATGTAAACCAAAGGGCCCTGAAGCGGGGGCAATATTGGCCCTAGGGCTATAATTTGAACAATCTTCATAAAGGTCCGTAAGATTAAGCTTCATACCAAATATCAACGACCTTGGCCTTGTGGTTTCAGAGAATCTTGGTAGGGTTCCACTAGATGAAGCTTCATACCAAATATCAAATTCCTGGGCCTTGTGGTTTCAGGGAAGAAGATTTTTAAAGATTTTCCCTATATAAGTCTATGTAAAACCAAAGGGCCCAGGGGCGGGGGCATGTTTGGCCCCAGCACTATAATTTGAAAAATCTTGGTAGGGGTCCACTAGATTAAGCTTCATACCAATTATCAAATTCATGGGCCTTGTGGTTTCAGAGTAGAAGATTTTTAAAGATTTTCCCCATAAAAGCCAATGTAAAACCAAAGGGCCCCGTTGCAGGGGCATTTTTGGCCCCAGCACTATAATTTGAACAATCTTGGTATGGGTCCACTAGATGAAGCTTCATACCAAATATCAAAGACCTTGGCCTTGTGGTTTCAGAGGAGAAAATTTTTAAAGATTTTCCCTATATAAGCCTATGTTAAACCAAAGGGCCCCGGGGCGGGGGCATTTTTGGCCCAAGCACTATAATTTGAACAATCTTGGTAGGGGTCCACTAGATGAAGCTTCATACCAAATATCAAAGACCTGGGCCTTGTGGTTTCAGAGAAGAAGATTTTTAAAGATTTTCCCTATAAAAGCCAATGTAAAACCAAAGGGCCCCGTGGCGGGGGCATTTTTTGTCCGAGCACTTTAATTTGAACAATCTTGGTAGGGGTCCACTAGATGACGCTTCATACCAAATATCAAAGTCCTGGGCCTTGTGGTTTCAGAGAAGAAGATTTTTAAAGATTTTCCCTATTTAAGCCTATGTAAAACCAAAGGCCCCCGGGGCGGGGGCATTTTTGGCCCCAGCACTATAATTTGAACAATCTTGGTAGGGGTCCACTAGATGAAGCTTCATACCAAATATTAAAGACCTGGGCCTTGTGGTTTCAGAGAAGAAGATTTTTCAAGTTTTTGGTGAAAAAAATCTATTTCTGGCTCCTGTGACCTAGATGTGCAACGGACCGGAACCATTTGAACAACTTTAAAAGGGGACCACCTAAGAATAATTCCTGTGAAGTTTGGTCAAAATCCGATCAGTGGTTTAGGAGGAGATGTCGTTTAAAGAAATTGTTTACGCACGTACGCACGCACGCACGGACGCACGACGGACGACGGACAAAAAGTGATCCCAAAAGCTCACCTCGTCACTACGTGACGGTGAGCTAAAAACAGTTGGTGAGGTAGAGAAGTTAAAATCAAAATTAAAAACATCACTTTCGGGAACTAGGAGCGGGAGTGGGGCATTTTACCAACTTCACCCTTGAAAGCCTCAAGGGTTGGCAAACATACAACTGATTCTGGAAAGGCATTCCATTGGAAAATAGCCAGGGGGAAGAAAGAGTATTTGTTTGTTTGTATGTTTGTTTGATTAGATGCTTAACGTCCCCGTCAATACTGTAAAGGTCATTTTGGAGACGTTGCTTCCAATTTCGTGGGACTTTTACCCGACATTGAGATGAAATGACTTCTCAAGCCCTGTCGCCCAATGAAACCAATAGGTTTATTAGCATGGACGGTCCTCCTCGAACCGCGGTTCCTGGACAGGCTGAAAGCGTATTTGTAAAAATACTTGTAAGTGTGGACCTTGCGGAAGGTCATTGAGTGGCAATTTTTAGAAATCAAAGTTTTAGGTTGTATGTAGTCTGGCATGAGTATTGCCACTAGCCCGTAGACATTTAAAACGCATTTTATTCATGATTGTTTAATAAAAATGTCAATATCAACCATTAGTAAACGCGTCGTTAAGGACGTTATATAACGTTACTGGTTATATCTAACTCGTAATTTGACTAATTTAATACACTAGTGGATTATCGACTTTATTACATGACGTAATTACATTCTCAGACGCGACGGCATATGATAAAACATAAAATCATTTGGCTAGAGGACTCATTTTGCTGTGCTAACGCCATATTCGTTTTTGTTACTTCAACCAATCATAATATGCAATTGCATTAAACACCCAAGTTTTTGCAGATAAACTCATTAAAATGCTTAGATTTAACATTATAAAATTACTCTGTGTCAAATATTCCTAAAATATGACACATCTGATATTTCCTTAGATCCCTGTGTGTCTAATCTAGATAAGGTTTTGAATTTTTGTGCCATCGGCTACGAGAAACAGGCGATTATGTCTGATCCTCCGATTTATAGAAGTTGCGTGCAGATGCTGCTTTCAGTGGAAAGTCTATAGAAACTCGCATTCGGTAGTGCTACATGCTACCTGAACTTTCTGCATTATTTACCACCATGGTAAATAGCAATGGTGGTAACAAAGCGTTTCTTAAAGAAATTGCAAAAATTGATTGGCAGGTATGAAAAAACAACAGTTCGAAAAGGCTTTAATATTTAACTTCACTACAGCTGGTGTGTGGGAATGTGTGGCGGCGGTAAAACGTCTCCCTGCCCTACATCATAGTGTAGATTATATTTTCTTGTCCTTTGGGATCATTGATTCCATTGTGGAATTTTGAAAATATCTGAGGGTCACTGATGAGGCCTAATTGGCCGAAACTAGCTAGTCTGGCCCAGAAAACATGTACACTCCATATTTTTCACTTCTGTGGTGTATTCCTTGCTTCCAGAGGATAACCCTTTTAAAGAACATATTTATTTTAACTGAAAGGGCGATAATATGAGAATTTCACAACTTGAAATAAAAATCAAAAATGAGTTCCTTTAAGAGCAATGAAAATATTCATAAGAAAGAAGATGGGTCATACTACGTAGTTTCGGCTAATAAATAAAAATCAAAAATGAGTTCCTTTAAGAGCAATGAAAATATTCAAAAGAAAGAAGATTGGACATACTACGTAGTTTCGGCTAATAAAGCCTCATCAGTGACCCTGTAATGATCCGTCAAAAAAGCCAGAGGAAACATACTGCAATTTTGCGAATTTCGAATAGGCAGTCGATTCAAAGACTGATATAAATCAAAATGGGTCCAAATAATTAAAAACCTGTCTAGAATATGAGTCTGAACCAATAATTTATTTCTGATTTCTCAGAATATTCACGCTGATCTCAAAGGACCAAAAGTAAAATATAAACTGCACTATGGTTGATGTACGGGGAGACGTTTTACGGCCGCCACACGGCACAACACCAGCTGCAGTGAAGGCAAATAAAAATCAAAAATGAGTTCCTTTAAGAGCAATGAAAATATTCAAAAGAAAGAAGATGGGACATACTACGTAGTTTCGGCTAATAAAGCCTCATCAGTGACCCTGTAATGATCCGTCAAAAAAGCCAGAGGAAACATACTGCAATTTTGCGAATTTCGAATAGGCAGTCGATTCAAAGACTGATATAAATCAAAATGGGTCCAAATAATTAAAAACCTGTCTAGAATATGAGTCTGAACCAATAATTTATTTCTGATTTCTCAGAATATTCACGCTGATCTCAAAGGACCAAAAGTAAAATATAAACTGCACTATGGTTGATGTACGGGGAGACGTTTTACGGCCGCCACACGGCACAACACCAGCTGCAGTGAAGGCAAATAAAAATCAAAAATGAGTTCCTTTAAGAGCAATGAAAATATTCAAAAGAAAGAAGATGGGCCATCATCAGTGACCCTGTAATGATACGGCAACCAAAGCCAGAGGAAACATACTGCAATATTGCGAATTTCGAATAAGCAGTCGATTCAAATAAAAATCAAAAAATGAGTTCCTTTAAGAGCAATGAAAACATTCATAAGAAAGAAAATGGGCCATACTACGTAGTTTCGGCTAATAAAGCCTCATCAGTGACCCTGTAATGATCCGACAACGAAACCCAGAGGAAACATACTGCAATTTTGCGAATTTCGAATAGGCAGTCGATTCAAAGACTGATATAAATCAAAATGGGGTCCAAATAATTAATAACCTGTCTAGAATATGATTCTAACCAATAATTTATTTCTGATTTCTCAGAATATTCACGCTGAATTCAAAGGACCAAAAGTAAAATATAAACTGCACTATGGTTGATGTACGGGGAGACGTTTTACGGCCGCCACACGGCACAACACCAGCTGCAGTGAAGGCAAATAAAAATCAAAAAATGAGTTCCTTTAAGAGCAATGAAAACATTCATAAGAAAAAAAATGGGCCATACTACGTAGTTTCGGCTAATAAAGCCTCATCAGTGACCCTGTAATGATCCGACAACAAAAGCCAGAGGAAACATACTGCAATTTTGCGATTTTCGAATACGCAGTCGATTCAAAGACTGATATAAATCAAAATGGGGTCCAAATAATTAATAACCTGTCTAGAATATGATTCTAACCAATAATTTATTTCTGATTTCTCAGAATATTCACGCTGATCTCAAAGGACCAAAAGTAAAATATAAACTGCACTATGGTTGATGTACGGGGAGACGTTTTACGGCCGCCACACGGCACAACACCAGCTGCAGTGAAGGCAAATAAAAATCAAAAAATGAGTTCCTTTAAGAGCAATGAAAACATTCATAAGAAAGAAAATGGGCCATACTACGTAGTTTCGGCTAATAAAGCCTCATCAGTGACCCTGTAATGATCCGACAACGAAAGCCAGAGGAAATATACTGCAATTTTGCGAATTTCGAATAGGCAGTCGATTCAAAGACTGATATAAATCAAAATGGGGTCCAAATAATTAATAACCTGTCTAGAATATGATTCTAACCAATAATTTATTTCTGATTTCTCAGAATATTCACGCTGATCTCAAAGGACCAAACGTAAAATATAAACTGCACTATGGTTGATGTACGGGGAGACGTTTTACGGCCGCCACACGGCACAACACCAGCTGCAGTGAAGGCAAATAAAAATAAAAAAATGAGTTCCTTTAAGAGCAATGAAAACATTCATAAGAAACATAACATTCAAAGACTGATATAAATCAAAATTGGGTCCAAATAATTAAAAACCTGTCTAGAATATAAGTCTAAACCAATAATTTATTTCTAATTTCTCAGAATATTCATGCTGATCTCAAAGGACCAAAAGTAAAATATAAACTGCACTATGGTTGATGTACGGGGAGACGTTTTACGGCCGCCACACAGCACAACACCAGCTGCAGTGATGGCAAATAAAAATCAAAAATGAGTTCCTTTAAGAGCAATGAAAACATTCATAAGAAAAAAGAAAGGTCATACTACGTAGTTTCGGCTAATAAAGCCTCATCAGTGACTCTGTAATGATCCGGCAACCAAAGCCAGAGGAAACATACTGCAATTTTGCGAATTTCGAATAAGCAGTCGATTCAAAGACTGATATAAATCAAAATTGGGTCCAAATAATTAAAAACCTGTCTAGATTACAAGTCTAAACCAATAATTTATTTCTGATTTCTCAGAATATTCACGCTGATCTCAAAGAACCAAAAGTAAAATATTTACTGCACTATGGTTCCTAGGCATGTATTGCAAGACAACTTTTGAGCAGAAATGTATTGGCAAATGTCAGTTTGTGTATATTCTAGCGGAACGTCCGATTCATATGTCTAAATCAATATTTTAGCTCAATAGCTTGCAGATACATGTACCCAGAAGTTGGTATAGTTTTATTTTGACCAAGTGTATAATCGTTCGTGGTTTTCGATGACCAGTTAAAATTGTGTTACTGTATAATCAAGTTCCTGTAGAGCCGAAGTCTTTTTGTGTCCAAAACAAAACCTTCAACTGCTCCTTAAATGTATATACAGAAGTTACCATATATAGTGATTTTAATATAAAATTCATGATTAAAATGTACAAATTATATAGCAATATGACCAATTTCTATGCCATCAATACATTTTCAAAGCACCTTTCCACATTTTATATCCATAACCATATCATTAAGGACATTTATATAAAGGATCTTACATGAGTGTTCATGTATTATTGAATTTAATAAACGAGTTGAGGAAAAGGGATAAAATGCGAGGCTTCGCCGAGCATATTATCATTTTTCCTCAACGAGTTTATTATTAAACGAGTTGAGGAAAAGGGATAAAATGCGAGGCTTCGCCGAGCATATTATCATTTTTCCTCAACGAGTTTAATAAATTCAATAACACATGAGCACGAATGCAAGATCCTATTTATCATATGACATTTAAAACGCATTTTATTTACGATTGTTTACAAAAATGTCAATATTCCGCCGTTATTAAACGCGAGGTCAATAAGGACGTCGTACATGTAACGTTACGGGACGTATCTAGCTAATTTGCATATTTAATCCACTAGTGGATTATCGAAAATAATACATGGCGTTATTACACTCTCTGACGCGACGTCAAATGATAAATAAATGTATGTCTATTTCATCTACCAATCTCAATCGACCATTGGCCACTTGTATAAACCGATTCGATAACAGGTTCTGAGCCAACTCCAATCAATACGTTCCTCACACGTTAGTGCTGTAAAATACGTCATTGGCTGCACTGTGTACATCTCTTTTGGTTTAAACATATTTTATTTCATAAACTCATAAAACAATTATACTTTTATAGGTACCATATCACAAAACAGAGTTTACAAATTGGGATTCGGAAAAAGGACAGACTTATTCAAATCTCTTTTGGCTTACTTTAATGTTTATCTAGTCTTATAAACTTTATGAGACATATTTAAATATAGATTCTGAATCACATGTTTCACGGAATCTTTCAGATCTTTTTATCAGTCGACCTAAAAGTATATCTAAGCGCATTCAGTATTCTGCTGATGTCTTCGTGACTACAAGCAATGCCGCAAAATAAAGGTCGGTTTTACGGTCGGAAATTTCGTTTTACGGCGACGCCTTAGCGTCGTAAAAAGAAATTCCCAACCGTAAAACATCCGGTTTTCCTTTCCTCTCCACATGACAATTTTCAATACAGTTATCCCCTAAATTATAGCTGCTAGTGCTTCGATTTCACATCTTATCTTTCTTACCACTGTTTATTTAATATTTCAGGTTCCAATGTTCTCAAATCCAACGGACGTTCTCAGGAAAGGTTTCATCAATTTCTTTGAAATAGTTGACATCTTTGAGGTCACTTTTGCTAATGATCAGTGTGCTACATATGATTGTCCGACTGTAACCTGCACAAATGATCCTCTACAGAGCTTTACGTTTTCCTCAGGTAGTAACAATAATTTGAGCTAGCGCATGACAATAAGAGCAATGCGACCACAAGAAGGGCAATTGTCAGTTTCTGGCGAAAGAATGTGCACTGTACTAGTTAACCGCTTACGTATAAGCCTGCCCAGGAAAAGTGTGGATAGGTAAAGTGACCGGCTCAAGAATAACCTAAATATTGTTGACTGGGCCGTTAAACTCGAATGCAAACAAGCAAAAGCCATGCCACCAGCGAACCCTCATATCAGCCTGTGCGTCCGCGCATCCGCGCAGTCTGACCAGTCTTCGATGCTCTAAAAAGCTTTCTGAGCTGTCTAATGGTAAGCGAAGATTCAGGTCTGTCTTAATGGTTACGCAGGCTTACCCGAGTCTTCTCTGCTCGTATAGGAACGTATTGAAGTCATTGTCATGCTCTGGTTTGTAGCCTCATTTGAGTGCCCATCGACTCTTCCCTGCGATTGGCCACGTGACTTTCGCTGACCTGTATATAATCAAGCAATTAATAGCCACAGTCCATTACGAAAACACGCCTATACAAATGCATTGTAAACTTTACCGCAAAAAAAAAAAAATCTTAAGATAAATTGTGATAGTTTTCTTATTTCTGCTCAAATGCAGATTGTGGGTACTCGTTACAACCGCTCATGAGGCGGTTCTAACGATTACCCACGATCTATATTTTACAGCAGAAATAATAAAAATAAGGTTTACCATTTTACTAAATAAAAGTGGGGTTCTAGGGGGTCAAAATTATATAGACGTGTTTTTGTGATGCAAGTGTCAGAGTGCTGAGTAAAGGGGGATATTTGTTAAACCTGACTCAGGGAAAACAGTAAATACCCTGATCAGACGCTGCATCTGTTAGCCAAATATTCAAGAATTTTTTAAAAACCACGAAACAGGCTAAGAGACAACATCGACCCACCGAGGCAAACTAGCCGTAATCAGTTTTGAAAACTATACACAAATGAGCCAGCGCGTGACAAAACCTATAATAAGACATGTGCGCCCAACAAAGACTCAGATCAGCCTGCGCATCCGCGCAGTCTGATCAGAGTCTTCGTTGTGCGCTCTAAGGATAGCAAAGGGCCCAATGCTCCTTCATGCAACTAGAGAAGTCTGTGGTTAGACTATATGGATGCGCAGGCTGATCTGATTCTTTGCTGGGCGCACATGTAAATTGTAGGAAATGCCGTGCCCAGGCTCAACTGTAAAAACTTCAGTCTTCAATGCATTGACATTAAAGTCATAATTAAAATTTTATTTAACATGTATTTTAAATATGAGTTATATATTAAGCAACGGACATAGAAGCAACGGATCAGATTCATTTATTTATTTATGTATTTATTTATTTATACCCAGTCAAAAAAGTAACTATACCAACTTCCGGGTAAATTCTAGTAGCTATCCGGTAGCCATTCAGCTAAGCGTGGTTGTAAACATGCGAATCGGACGTTTAGCTACAAAATGCATACATTTACATTTGCCCATACTATTCTGCTCAAGAGTTGTCTTGCAATATGTGCCTAGGAAGGTTTTGCAAGGAATTTGTCATTGCGCATGCGCAGATGATCATTTTTTGTCAGAGATGAAAGATCATGACCACTGATCATCGAAACTCACTTTACATTTCCAATATCTCATGATCTTGCCCTACAATCAAAGCTTTAATTTGTGAAATTCTCAGATTATCTCCCTTTCAATTAAAAATATAGCAATTTTCAAACTGTTGCTATTTCTATACATGTCGTTCAATTTTTGCAGTTTCTTTAAAAAGCGCTTTGTTGCCACCATTGCTGTTAATCATGATGGAAAATAATGTAGAAAATTCATGTAGCATGTAGCACTACCAATTGCAATTTTCTATGGAGTTTCAATTGAAATCAGCATTTTGCACACAACTTCAAAGAATGGGAGGCCTATACGCGATCGTGTGTTTCTCTTAGCGAATGGAACTAAAGTTACAAACCTTTTGTAAATAGACACACAGGGTATCTAATAAAAGGTTACATGTATCAAAGTTTAGAAATCTTGCGCTAAGTGTATTTTTTATGGTGTTAAATTTTGGCCTTTGTAATGATTTATTCTGCGAAATTGTCACAGTGACCCCCTGGGTGTTTAAAACAATAACCCTTGCTGACGAGTTTACATGAACAAAAACAGTTTGGACTTTTACATGGTAAAATGAGTCCTCTAACTAAAACAAAACAAATTTTGTAGGTTTTTCATTTGTAGTAACTATGGTAACAGAAGCAATTTTATGTATAGGAACTTTTTTGACTCAGTATATTAATGGTGCACTCCACCAACATTAGGAAAACATGTCCGTAAGCCTTAATGGCGTCCAACATGGTGTCAGAAAATGATAAAAATTAGGTAAAAATTATAACATATTTATTATTTCTGCTTTCAACATAGTCTGTGGGTGCTCGTTAGAACCGCCTCAATGAGTGCCCACAAACTATGTTTTTGAGCAAAAATATGGCAGATAACGTATACCCCCGTAAACCCCAATTTTCTCTATATAAAATGGGGTTTAGGGGGGGGGGTCTTCGTTTCGCGGACTTGTTATCGTGATGAGGTGTCAATGGGTAGCAGTGGTGTAAAAGTCAAATAAGCTTGAAATCGAACTATAATTAATTATTATAAACTAACACAGTCGCCTAGCGGTAAAATTCGAAGGCATCCAAGTCATCAAGAAAACACGCCTATATAACGTTGACCCCCTTCAACCCCACTTTTATATAGGTAAAACTGGGGATATTCCTTTTTCTTCTTATGTTTGCTCAAAAACCATGATTGTGAGTACTTGACAGACGAGTTCGCACTATCCATGTTTGGAAAAGAAACATCAAAATTATCAGATTTGTTTTTTATCGGTAACTTTACATCATTTGATGGTAAATTTTCAATATACTTGAATAATTTTCACATTTCTGCTACAAACATTGATTTTGGGAACTTCAGAATTCAATATTGGACTTAAATCTCTTCTGTAACAACGTCTATCGGAACCCGATTTTCATGGTGACTTAGTATAAAGTAGAAGTAAAACAAAGATCAGGAATCGATACAAATAACTTACTCCACCCATCAAAGACACCAAAAATTCAGAAAAAAATATACTTGCAATGACTTAAGCACCTAATTTTCTTAAAATTATTTTACCATATAAAAAGATTTGGTACAACATAAATGTTATACGACAGAGTGCATGCATGGTAGTTAACCCAATCACGGTTGACAACTTTGCGTCTCTCTTTTATTGCACGTCGGTGGGCCTCCCCTCAGATTCCCCGACGGCTCCAGCGTAAAGCTTACTGAGAATTGGAGATAATTTAATTTTATGTAATGTTGGTTGGTGCCTGATGTTCGTGTCTCAAGTCAGGTCCATCGGAGCCATTCTTTTGCTCCAGCATGTTTTGTCTCTGGTCGGGCCCATCGGAGTCTAATTGTTGGTTTTCTTTTGCTCCAGCATTACAGTGGTTTATTGCTGTCGAGTCCTCACCGATGTTACATCTCTGTGGTTGTTTGATTTTTGTGTTCACGAGATGTTGCACTGATGAGTTAGAAGGCCTTCATGCGGAAGTAAGGGCGAGATTCGCGGCCACGTAAAATCGATTAAAGCCCCCAACCACCCCCACCCCACGCGGAAATCGTTTCACTGAGCGTTCCAATACGGTTCTTCTGTCGCGGTTTATTTTTGTTATGGCCTGGCATTGAGTGTGTATCGCTTATATTATTTTGTTTTAGATAGCCAAATGGCCATTTTGTGGGAAAGTGTAGCTGTCCTTTTGGCTTTCCGCTATTGATGTTTCCATTAGTGTCTAGTTGTTTCATGTTTGGGTCTCTTTCCCTTTGGTGTCTCTGATGGGAGCTGTGGGTTAATTGTATTCCTGACCACTGCCTTCACTTCTATTTTTTTCTTATAAAATTCTTGAATAAGTAGTTTAAGGTGACGTAAAGACGTCCTTGGTTTCAAAAGAATTGGAATGTATCCTAGTATTTCTAAGTGCATGCTAAGAGGGGCAGGTGCTGTTCGCATTTATGCACTGCGTCTACCGTTTCTTCATCTGTAAAGGGTAGACGCTTTTCTATAATTAACATTTCCGACTTTACATGTAAAGTAGAAGTAAAACAAAGATCAGGAATTGATACAATTAACTTACTCCATCCATAAAAGACACCAAAGAGAAAGAAATACAAACATTAAGCGACCAGACCATAATGGAAACCTAAACAAAGGAAGGCCATATGGACAGTTACTTTCCCACAAAATGGCCATATGGCCATCCAAAATTAAAAGACACAAGTGATACACACAGTAAGTAACAAACAACAACATAAATAAATCGCCACAGAAGAGCCGCCTTGGAACGGTCAGTGGAAGATTTCCACTGGGGGGCTTAAATCGACCCCACGCGGCCACAATCCCCGCCCCCACTTCCGTCGCGATTTATACAAATAATTTGTTCAGTCCGCATGAAGGCCTCCTACGGATTTGATATATGTGATAACCTGACATACTGCAAATTGTAAAATGCAGTATGTCGGGCAAACTAATTGCATGTTAAAAACACGATTTAACGAGCACTATCGTAGGATGAGTAAGCCTAAAAAACTGTCACTTTCTTGTACCGTCATTTCAAACGTACAGATCATTCTGTAAACAGTATTTCTATACAACCAGTGGAAAAAATTACTGTGATGTAAATTCTACACCTGGGTTTAAAATAATTAAACGACATGAAACTGAATTAAAATGGATTAAATTATTACGGACACCTAATCCATTGGGCTTCAATGACAACATTTATCATGAGGGTAACATATCTCAAATGCCCGATTTTGATATGTTCTCGCTTCTGGACTGTCGAAAGCGTAAAACTAGATCGTACGGCGCCCCAAAAACTGCAATAATAGACCTTCAGGTGCCAATAGACCCCTTGCACCATATGTGGGAGTTTTGGAGGGTATAATATTCTGAAAGCCTATTCTAAACCCTAACAATTGAGATATGTTAGCACTCTGGATGTTTGGGCGTAACCGTGTGGCGGCCTGAAGAATACGTTACCTATAAGGCTCTTGACAATATTAAATGAATTAGCTTCCAATTAGCCAAAAAGCTAGTTTGAAAGCGCATTTCATGGTATATAGCCCTTTATAAGATTTCATGATGACATAAGTAGTCCACAGAAGGGCCTGTGCACCGATCATTATTGTGGTGACAACAAAGGTAACGAATATTACACGTATACATGTTAGCGATTGAAAATAGACACTATGTGATACAAATATGAGAGTCTCAGCTGCAATGCAATCATTTCAAATCTATTCGCTTTGTCTGCGTTATATTTGTGATTTAGGTGGCCATTTGCTGACAACATATTTGTAGCTGATTTAGCAGTTAGTTTGTCTTGAAATCTCTATTCCAGCTGTGTATTGTACACCACCTTTGTTTGCCAAAATGAGATAAGAAACAGATCCGAAACAAATCTTTCACGGAACTTGAAACTTGTACATGTATACAGGAAATGTGTTAGCTTATTTACCAGCAAACCGGAATAGAAACTTTTTCTTAAAAATAATTCCTTGTTGAATCAGTGTTGTATGTAGTTTGGGTAACGCTGCTTACATGAATTTGAGTATATGGAATCTAGTACTGTATCGCTTTATACTATTCAATATCAATATGTATAATTAGGATATCATTCATTCAAGTATCATTACAAAGGTGATTTGTATCTCTTGGCTGTTGTTTGTGGTGAGTGACCTATATCAAACAATTACCTGGTAACATACACTGATCATCGTCAAGCAAAACGTTTTAACTAGGCGTGAAAGGTGCTCCTGATGTAAATGTAACTGCAGGATAGATTTTCCTTCAAGCCAGTCCTTGGGCTTGCCATATACAACCCAAACCTTAGGGCTCTTTTGTTCTCTAATGATCTCAAACTACATAACAGAAGCTTCACAAGAACACATGTTGGGTATTTTGCAACGGCAGCATTATCCTGCAACAGATATGTGACATATGTTACCCTTAAAACGTTTAAATAATGTCAAAAATGATTAAATTATTTATACAAATATTTAGGGGATAACTGTATTGAAAATTGTCATTTGGGGAGGTAAATCGGTGGTTTAACGGTCGGAAATTTTGTTTTACGGCGACGCGTCAGCGGAGCCGTAAAACGGAATTTGCGATCGTAAAACCACCGATTTACCTCCCCAAATGACAATTTTCAAGACAGTTATCCCCATTCTAATGCACTTATTCGGTTGTTTTGTTAAAAATTGTACTATTTTGCACAAAGGGGCAGGCGTAATGAGCTGCGTAAAACCAAATGTCAGCCAATGAAAAACGACGTTACGTAGTGACGTCGGATTTCCGACAGTATATCGTGGAATATACTGTCGCAAATTTTTGACGTTATCCAATCAGACGTCGCGTTACATACGCAAGTGCATTAGAATATCATATACCTTACAGTGTTTTTATAGATTGGTCAATGCAAGGATATACCATAAAATGAATAAAAAGTAATTATCAGGAACTTA
The DNA here is from genome assembly GCA_963580285.1 of Lucinisca nassula. NCBI lineage: Eukaryota > Metazoa > Mollusca > Bivalvia > Lucinida > Lucinidae > Lucinisca > Lucinisca nassula. The sequence continues at coordinate 75,709,299 of OY757022.1, forward strand.
TCTTAATGTAACGTATGTCTCTGTATGCTGCACAGACTATCTTTGAGACGACGGATAACACAAACAGACTGTACATGTACATCATATTGAAGTGAAAATTGTTCTTTATAAGTCAATTTCCTTCTTGCATTCATTAAATGTTTTATTAAGTGCAAATCAACAATTAACAATTTTGTAAGACAGGTGCAGGTCATTTAACTTCTATACATAGTTATATGTCCATATGAAACTTTTGTAACTAACGGCTTACGTTGCTTTACCATAGCGATATCAAATAGCCTCCTACACTTCATGAATAGAAGAAGTAGTTTAGGTCGTAGTACCAAAGCGTTAGTCCAAAATCATTAATCCATAGACAATGGCAAATGTCAATGTTCATATAGGGCATGGCTATAGAAAGGTAGGATAGCTGAACTTAGGGTACAATAGTGTAGGATAATTTTTATAAGCCTGTGTGTACATATGTAACGTTCGTAACCAATGTCTTCCATTACTACCCATACCTACTCTAGTAGTAATAGGTTACAGTATATGATTAGTAGTAGTGTCCTTACTTTAACTGTTAGAGTATGGTACCACTAGATGGATAGTATGGTATGACTGATTGGATAAAGTGAGTCTCGTACAGTGTGAATTGAATAGAAATGTTAATGGGGATGCTAGGATAATTGTGAACATGGTTTAGTAGTCGCAGATAAGATCGACCAGGCGGAGCTATCGTTTGTACCTGTCTTTGGAACACTCTATTAACAAAAAGGTAAACCAAGTCACCCGATTGTGTGGATTCAACTGTAACAAAAACAAAGCTGTGGCGTATATGTCCATTTGGGCCGCTTGTAGAAAGCATGCGAAAGTCACTCTACCGAATCTTCTGGTGGACTGAGCGAATTTGACATATTGACAACCCCCGAATAGCTCCGCCTAGTCAATTTTATCTGCGACTACTATAACCCTACTAAATTCATTCTTCTATCCTAACTTACCTCATCATATCATACCATAACTTAATGTAGCCCAGTGTACATACCCTATGTCATGTTGGTAAAGACAGGATATGGAAATCTGGGTAGGGTATAAGAATGGTAGGATATGTTTAAAGTTGGACAGAGTATCCTGCATATATTCACACTCATGATACCCTACAAGACAGGTACCTTTTCCACATTCGAACCTTTGGTAGTTGGGAGAATGGGTAGCGTAGGGCATAATTAGGTAAGGATAGGGTATGATATGAGTAGGATACTGTTTGGCATGAGGATTCTAGGGTAGAGTGATAAGGGTAGGGAGGGGAGCCAACGTAGGTAACCATAGGTAAGCGTAAGACATTGGTTGCGGACGTTACATGTGCACACATGAACATATAAACATGCTTACCTACACTACCATACACATATTCCACCCACTCATACTCATGCCCTGCCCTCGATAGGGTATGGAATATACCTAGACTTAGGAAAGGTATATAATATACCCTGCCCTCGGTAAGGTATGGAATGATATTGTAGGCAAAGTGATATGCTTATATTTAATTTCTGTAACCAAAGTGTCACCCAGTCGTTGCTGACCCTACACAGGTGGTATTATGTTATGTTTTGAGTTGACTTGACAATTTATACCAAAGCCTTCCAATACCTTATCCAAATCATAGGTTTGGTTGAATTGGTGTATGATAAGGCATGCTTAGGTTTTGGTGGGTTACATTATGAGAAGGGATGAGTGTTTGGATAGGAAAGCTAGGGAAGATTAGGGAGCAGAGGGTAGGAAAAGGACAATAGATTGAGACTTTCGTTGCGGGTCTTACATATGCATTCATATGTCCATGGGTATGAAAACTATCTTAGTTTACAATACTCATCCCCTCTTCACTCATTCTCATATCCTGCCTTTCATCTTATGGAACAGATGCATAAATACATATCTAGCTAGCACAGTGTTTCTTCTTTTACAGCTATAACTTATTTAAATTGTAAAAGCCGAAAACAAAAACTAGAAGTTCTGTTATGTAATGTACTTTACACATGTACAATCTTTATGTTGAAAGAAAATGATTAACATTTTCTGTGAGGAACGTTTTTTGAATACGGGTATCATGATAAAAAAGAAAACAAATTTCATATTCCTAGTGTATTTTTGAACATATTGTGGGTTATTTCAGTTCTTTACGGTCACTATATATAGATTATAGACGTCAAAATTAAGTGCATGTATGTTCCTACTACTTATAAAATTTGTTGTTGGTGGTTGGTGTTTTAGCTAATCCTAAAAGATATTCAAAGACTGTAATAAGTATAGGTGGTATTACAAATTGTATTGCCTTTATGGTAAAAGGAAAGCCATAGAATATCAAACATACCTCAAAATAAAGGAGTTACACTGGGGTTTTGTCACATGAATCATTGACTATCCTTTTGTTTACCTGTCGATTCATATTAGACGTAGCATGGGGTGAAAGTTCCGAAAATTCCGAAATTCGCTGTATTAGTCAAATTATACAGATACAAACTTCTTCTTATAATCTATATAAATTTCAGATCTGCTTGTCTTTTTTTTTTTTTTTTTTTTTTTCAAAATATTTTGTTATCTCTTGATATAGTGTTTTTGGAAGTCGGTGTTGGTAACATATTCTACGGGCTGTCACACGATAAATCCCCAAACGCCCAGAGTGCTAACATGTTGCATTTGTTACCTTATAGCATGCCCTTTCAAAAATAATATGTCTGCAAAAATCATCCGGCACACGAACAGTGTGACTATGTGCTAGCTTATGGTTTATGATGAGAACAGTACCGAACTAACAAATGAAGTTTATAGCATAGTCAATGAAGTTTATGAAAATGATACTGATTATAAAGGTGGATAGATTACAATATTAACCACTATCTAAATCGTCAGTGCTACTTTGTTTTGTTTAATCAAACAGTAGTTGTCAGTTCACTGCTGGTGTGCTTTTCCTGCATAAAAACCTATTTTCGGCTTAGACCTTGTAAAATAGAAGTGAAAGCAATGATCAGGAATCGATACAATCAACTCACAGCTAGTGTTTAGTTTCTCGAAAATTCAATAGGTTATACCATCCTCCCATTTACATGGAAAATAAACAAATTGCTGAAGATACATCGCATAAACATTTAGGTTTATTTCTAAGTAATGATTGTACATGGCATGTTCATATTGATTTTATTAAAGAGAAGGCATGGCAGAGAATAAATATAATGCGTAGATTGAAATTCACACTTGAAAGGAAATCACTTGAAACTAGTTATTTATCTTTTATTCGGCCTTTGCTTGAATATGGCGATGTAATTTGGGATAATTGTACTCAATATGAGAAAATTGATTTAGACAAAATTCAAAATGAAGCTGCGCGCATTGCCGCGGGGTCAACGATTATTAGTATCTTTTCACTCTTTATATCAAGAAGTTGGCTGGGAATCCTTGCAAGACAGGCGATTAAAGCACAAACTTAACCTATTTTTTAAAATGCAGCATGACTTAGCTCCAAACTACTTAACGGCTCTTCTACCCCCTTTAGTGAGTGAAACTTCACGTTATAACTTACGAAACGCAAATGAATTTAGTAGAGTTAATTGTCGTACGCAGTCATATTATTCATCTTTTTTACCCTCGACAGTACGAGAATGGAACAACCTACCAGGAGCAGCAAAACAAATCAGCTCCTAACATTCCTTTAAAGCATTCCTGAATAAATATAAGTTAAGGATTCCTAAATATTATTACCATGGAAAAAGGAAAGCTCAGATTCTTCACACAAGACTTCGAACAGGTTGTAGTTCCCTAAAATTGTTTGTTTGATTTGAGGTTTAACGTCCCCGTCAACACTGTAAAGGTCATTTTGGAGACGTTGCTTCCAATTTTGTGGGACTTTTACCCGACAGTGAGATGAAATGACATCTCAAGCCCTGTCGCCCAATGAAACTATTAGGGTCTATTAGCATGGACGGTCCGCCTCGCACCGCGGTTCCTGGACAGGCTTATATCCTCTAAGCGGTTTACCAGTACTAGTGCGCGGGCCGGATTCAGCTCTGCGTGGAAGCATCATGCAGCCCATATATTTCTTCAAGCCCCTATGGGCGAGTTCCCTAAATAATTAGCTTTTATAAAGAACATAAAAGCTGCCCCGTCATGTGAGTGTGGTGCAGCTATATAGAATGCATATCATTTCTTCTTCAGCTGCGAACGTTTTACAGTCCAAAGAAACGAAATGCTCCAAAACTTGGCAAGGTTCCCGCGTTTAAAGGAACCAAATTCTCCTCCATGGCGATGAAACTTTTAGTCATGAAGAAAACATTGAAATTTTTACGGTAGTTCATAAATTTATCGTAAAAACTAAACGGTTTGCAAACTAGGTTCATGATCACCACAATGTTGCACAAGAAGATTTCTTTTTTAATCACAAGCCGATAGGTGCGTCTGGGATAGTTAGGTTTCCATTCATTGCCCGATATCGCTGCTTATAATTTTTTCATCATTTTATTTTTCTATCCTCCAATTGTCATAGTTAACTTCAACTTAAGACATGTAATTATTATTGTCCAAGTTATTTATTTCAGTTTTTCCACTAAAACATGTAATAACAGCAGGCTCAAGGAGATGAACTCAATAAGCTTTAAGCTTCCGTTCAAATCCTTTCATGAATGAACATATTTATATGTGGTTGAATATTTATATGTATGTATTTCTACGAATAAAAACGTTTAAACCAACCCACAGCTCCCATCAGAGACACCAAATTGAAAGAAGCACAAACATGAAACAACAGACCTAATGGAAACACCAATAGCGGAAAGCCAAAAGGACAGTTACTTTCCCACAAAATGGCAAATAGGCTATCCAAAATAAAATAATATAAGCATCACAAACACCCAAAGACAAACAATTACAAAAATAAACCGCGACAGAAGAATCGCCTACACGGGGACAGTGTCAGTTGAATTACTGAATAGCTCCTTAAAGTTACCCTATCTGTTGTCTGGGAAGCCAAACCTCTTCCCTCTAAACCAACATATTTGTCCTTCTTCTTTTAAACTGAGACTATATAATTTAAGATCGCAATAAAAGCAGGAGAATGCTGATCCAAGTAAATGTTCCATGCGATATACGTTACTATTTCTCAGTGTAGTGTACATTACCATAATAATAATATAACTATACTCTCGTGATCTGAAACCTTTTTTCCAGCGCATTTATATTGCTTACTCTATTTCCAGACTACAAAGATAGCTGGCTATCAAGTTCAAGTGTTCAGAGGTCAATTACTCAGTTTCGATAGCTTATGAACTGTCATTATTACAATACTTGAAAAATGGGGCTATGATTACAAAGTAGTCCTTTATGCGAGAAAGAAAGCCCCTAGAAAGCTCAAATATGCACCAAAATGCAGGTTAATAACTGCAGTTTAGCGTTTTAGATAAGTAACAGCGATATTCTTGAACAGAACTTTGGTTTTGGAAACTACAGGAGGTACCATTGCCGAATGTAATCTATGTTACCCATTCAATAACAGGGACATTGATGTTCCGAATGTCTTCAAATTTGTCTATTTTTACAGCACTTTCTTTCTTTTCAACATTTATGTCCAAATTTTTGTCAGTTCTTGTCTAAATCATCATTTTCTTTTGTTTTTTATTTGCATGGTACATTTATAAATTACGTATTGGTAACGTATTTTACAGCTCGGCATATGATAAAGCCCCAACGACCAGACTGCTAACATTTTGCATTTGGTACCTTAGTATATGTACTTTCATATTATGTATGTCTGCAAAACTCCCACGCATGGTGCAGGGTCACCATATCCTAGCTTATGGCCTATGAAGTGACTGTCCATAATATTTATTGAATCATGGACGCCACTCAATGCCTGCATTTCTAAGTTCATTACCCATTACTGTATTACGTATTCTGGACACCGATGCGAATAAATTCTACGATAGTTTTAATCAGTTATACGATGCTACTCTTTTAATTAGAGGTTATACTCCGCATGCTCTTCGTCCTTTCATCGATTCGGACACTAATCACCAAAGTTATTACATCAAATTATCCTTCATTAATAAGGGTTTGGATTTTTATAGATTTACCTAGTATCTTCCGGGACTGTTCGGTGATTTCATCCATTCTTGCTTATTTTCAAAATACTGAGACACCCATAATTTGCCATAAATATAGTAAACCTGTCAGATCTATCATTTTTAATTTCAATAAACTTGTTTCTGATACAAATTAGGCACCCGTTTGGGCTGATCTGTTCTTGTTTTGTTATGAAAGAGACTTCATGATGCCCCTTTCCGTTGAAAACCTATCTGAAATCATTGAAGCCTTCCTCAACTTCTAGATATTTGGATGATTTATTAAATATTGACAATACCTGTTTTGATGGTTTGATCAGTCAAACTTACCCCCCAGAACTTCAGTTATATGAAGCAAATTCTTCTGATACGGAGGCCCCGTTCTTGGAATTACATCTATCTATTATACATGGATTTGTTTCTTGCAAAATTTATGATAAACGCGATGATTTTGATTTTGAGATTGTAAATGTTCCTTTCTTTGATTGTGAAGTTCCTCGTGCAGCATCCTATGGCGTTTATATTTCGCAAATAATTCTATTTGCCAGAGTGTTTAGTCATGTAACTGACTTCAACACTCGAAATAAATTGTTAACTGCTACACTTCTTAATCAGGGTTATCATTATCATAAACTACGCAAAGCCTTTTCAAAATTTTATAGACGTCATTCCAATTTAATTTCAAAATTTAATGTTGTACTTAAATCTCTTCTGCGACAAGGTCTATCGGAACCCGAATTTTAAGGTGACTTAGTATATAAATTCGGAAAAATATATAATTGCAATGACTTGAGCACCCTATTTCGTAAAATAATTATTCGATATAAAAAGAGTGGGTACAACATAAATGTTACACGACAGGTTTATTGCATGATAGATAACCCAATCACGGTTGACAACTTTGCGCCTCTCTTTAATTGCACGCCGGTGGTTCAGGCCTCAAATTCTATGACGGTTCCAGCGTAAACGCTTACTGAGAATTGGACAGAATTTAATTTTATGTAATGTTGGTTGGTGCCTGATGTTGGTGTCTCTAACTGAGAATTAGAGAGAAACAAATTTTATGCAATGTTGGTTGGTGCCTGATGCTCTGCCTCTAGTCGGGCCCATCGGAGTAGTACTGTTGGTTTTCTTTTGCTCCAGCATTTCAGTGGTTTCTTGCTGTCGAGTCCTCACCGTTGTTTAATCTCTGTGGTTGTTTGATTTGTGGCCATCATGTTTACTAAACAAATTATTTGTCTAAATCGCGACGGAAGTAAGGGCGAGAATTGTGGCCACGTAAAAAATCGATTATAACACCCCCCCCCCCCCCCACCCAGTGAAATTCGTTTCACTGACCGTTCCAAGGCGGTTCTTCTGTCGCGGTTAAATTTTATTATGACTTGTCGTTGGGGGTGTATCGCTTATATTATTTAAGTTGGGATAGCCAATTGGCCATTTTGTGGGAAAGTAACTGTCATTTTGGCTTTCCGATATCGATGTTTCCATTAGAGTTTAGTTGTTTCAAGCTTGTGTTTCTTTCCCTTTGGTGTCTCTGATTGTAGCTTTGGGTTTATTGTATCGATTCCTGGTCATAGCTTTCACTTGTATTTAGGAGGTAATAAGATGGTATTTTGAGAGTAGAACGAAATGCGTTTGTTCACTAGTATCAGAATGCTAATTTTCCATTCTTTTAGGGCTTTATGCTCAACATACACTCATTTACACCATCGGTTACCAAATTCGTTCAAGGCAGAACCGATTAAAAAGGTATACATGTTGGTCTTTTCAAACTACGTGTGACGCTTTATCCTATCTGTTAGATAGTGTCTATATTAGATTTGGAACAAAGTTTCATAGACAAATCATAGGTATTCCAATGGTTACAAACTGTGATCCCCTCGTAGCTGATTTATTTTTGTATTGTTATGAACGAGATTTTATTGTCACATTCTAGTCAAAGTCAAGCTGACATTATTTTTTTTTATTTTTTGGTTTTACGGCCCTTTCAAGATTATTTCACTCATATCGAGCGGATCGTTAATCAGAGGTGGGCGAAAACCGGAGTATCCGGATGAAAACCACCTGACCTTCCGTTGCAGAACTTGGCGTCTCACATGTGACCCGAGCGAGGCTCGAACCTCAGCGGTGAGAGACCTAATGATCAAGAGGCTGACATTATTGAAAAATAGAAGTGAAGGCAATGATCAGGAATCGATTCAATTTACCCACAGCTCCCATCAGAGACACCAAGGGAAAGAAGCCTTTAACTCTACTTCAAGATATTCAGATGATCGTTTAAATATTGACAAACCTTACTTTGAAGGAATGTTCAGCCAAATTTATCCATCTGAGCAACAGTTAAACAAAAACAATAATTCTTATATCGAAGCCCCGTTTTAGAATTTGCATTTGAACATTTCAAAGGGTTATGTTTCAACTAAAATTTATGATAAGCGCAAAGATTTTGATTTTTATATATAGATAACTTCCGTTTTTAGTTGATGATGTTCCCCGTTCGACATCTTACGGTATTTATATTTCGCAGTCCATTCGCATCGCAAGAGTGTCATGTAATTAGATTATTTTAACACTCGTAATAAAAGTTTAGCTAAACTGCTACATCAGGAATATCGATATCACAAGCTTAAGTTTTTCCGCCAACACTATCAATTTAATAATTATTAAATTTAAGGTTAAATAAAATAAACTTTTGCTGCATGTGATGTTACATCCTGAGTTGTTTTGACGATTTAAGTAAAATTTGAAATTGGAAGGCCCACAGTGAGAAATCCTAGTTCCATTTTTAATACAACGCCCACGGGCAAGGAAATTGTTACAACGCATATGATAAGACACACAATTTTCCGGGGAAAATGATAGTTGTGTGGTCGTAAGACTAGTAAATTTCCATCTCAGATTAGGTTTTCCGATTAGTCCTACATAGTTTAAAGCACCAATTGTGACTTTTAGGAAACGTTCAGCGTTTGTGTGCATTGTCTTGGCATGTTGTGCATTGCTCTGGTTCTAGCAATATGACCCCCCTACACACACACACACACACACACACACACACACACACACACACACACACACACACACACACACACACACACACACACTATGAATCTAGGACGATTTGGCTCGGACGCTTTGACCTAGGACAATTCGGCCTAGGACAATTTGGCCAGCAAAAATATTGGGTAGGATAATTTGGTCAGGTTAATATAATGTCCAGTTCAAATTGACAAATTTTGTTTTGTGTTTGTTTTCAGTAATGTTTGTGGAAGGAACATTTTAAAGAAGATTTTGATCAATTAGAACTTTTATGTTGTTTTTAAACTATATCTTTAAGCCTGTGATATTCTGACTGGCCAAAATCGTTAGTAGCAAAGACATAATAATTGATAACTATACCAAAAATAGATACATTTAATGATTTTGTTTAAACTTGGTTAACTGGCTGACTGATTTGTTGACTGGTCATGTTTTTTTTGCTTTCTTAATTACACTTTTCGCACTTAAATTGTTGGTTTTGTTTGTTTGTATTTACATTGTGATATTTTTTTTATTAACTCTTAACAACATCCACAACATATTTTTAGAATTTTGTGAAACAAACCCTTGTTAGGATGTTTTCCAAAGATAATTTGGGATAAACTTCCATATTTCTTGTCAGTAGTATATGTTGTGGCTGCACGTTATAATGAGGCAACAGTTTACTCTATACCCACAACAATGTTTTGAATAATGTTTACAAACAGTGTGGATCAAGATCACTCTGCAAACACAAGTCTAAATGAAATAGACACAATTTAGTTTGACTGTATATTACTGAAGGTATCTGAGTATTTTCTGTTTTATTTTATTTTTTGTATTCCCATATGTTTCTAGGCCGACCTCGGTAGCTCAGTCGGTTGCGCGTCTGACTGGACGTGCCGGGTTCGATACCTATCGGGATCGGCAACATTCTTTCGTGGTGATTGATCAAGAATGTGCACCATTCTGGTTAACCGCTTACGTTTAGGTAAACTGACTTGCTCATTTTTGAGCCGGTCAGTTTGTCGCCAGAAACTGACAACTGCCCTTTTTGAATCAGCGGAAGGTAGAGAATGGCCGTAGAAAAGGTTTCATGATCCATCTCCACAAAAGAATGTTGGCGACCCCCGGCAGGTATCGAACCCACGTCCTCCAGATCACCAGTCAGACGCGCATCCAACTGAGCTACCGAGGCCGACATAAAAATTCACTTACCAATACATGTACATACTTTAATATTTGCCTAATATCCGACGACGAACTGCCTACAAATGGCCTTGTAAGATTCCCCCATTGTATCTTCCCACTCCCCTGAATATTTATTTCATAAATGTTTTATGGTGATAGCCAAATTAAGTTTAATGAAAAGATACAACTTCAAAGAAAAACAAATCAATAAAAATGTTTGGTCATTCACAAATTAGGCAAGTTTTTTACCATGTTTTTGGTCATTCTCAGAAATTTCAACATAAAAATTGCCATTTCGTTCATAGTAAAGATAAATATATATTGTTATTACTCATTTTTGTTAGATACCCAATGACTAATTTGGCACCTGTTTCATTTTGATCCTTTTTTTTTTTCATTTTCCGTATATCTCCATGATAATGCAAGTGGGTGGGGTAACTAGATACGACTCACTTAGTGCACAAATGGTTAGCAGTGCTACCTGATATATTATTGCGCCAATTGAAACCTATAATCAGATGCTTCCAAAGGCACTTTCTACTATTTTTTCTTTCGAAGGGATATACTTTTATCACACTTTTCTTACTATTGTCGTCATAATATATTAACTCAATACAGACACATCAAAATTCGAGTTATTCTGAAAATACATGAAGACGAAACAATTTGTTTCTGTATGTTTCCATTAACTAATATATTCTAGAAAGGGTTATCCGTTGGAAGCAAGGAATACACCACAGAACTGGCAAATATGGAGTGTACATGTTTTCTGGGCCAGACTAGCTAGTTTCGGCCAATTAGGCCTCATCAGTGACCCTCAAATACTTTAAAATCAATGATCCCAAAGGACAAGAAAATATAAACTACATTATGATGCAGGGCAGTGAGACTTTTTACGGCCGCCACACATTCGCAGACAACAGATGTAGTGACGTCTAAGCCTGTAAGCGAGTGAAACGATGCACACTGAAGAGAATTTGAGATGGGGCCAAAAAGGAGACATATCATATCAGGCCCTTTAATGCCCATGCAATAGGTATGTCTTACGAATTTGGCGAAGTTATATACCTTATTTTCAACCAAAAAGACAAAAAACATATACTTTTCTACCAGAAATACTGCATGGATATCATTTCTCTAATTCATGGTCGCGATGAACCCAATCAATCTGTCCCCCATAGGGGGTGTTCATATTGCTAGAACCAGAGCAATGCACATGCCAAGACAAGGCACACAAACTTTGAACGTTTCCTAAAGGTCACAATTGGTGCTTTAAACTATGTAGGACTAATTATTAATATCGGAAAACCTAATCTGAGATGGAATATACTAGTGTTACGACCATACAACTACCATTTTCCCCGGAAATGCTTGTCTTATCATATGCGTTGTACCCATTTCCTTGCCCGTGGGCGTTGTATTAAAAATGGAACTAGGATTTCTCACTTCCAATTTCAATTTTTACTTTGATCGTATTTGCAACAGTCCGATTTATCATGTGTATGTCTACAACCAACAAAAAAGTGCATGCCATCTTCCCAGAAGAGCGTTTTGTGTAAAATAACGAGATTTCGTGGTTGAGTAGCTCGACTGTGTCCGGTTCTCCGTTTGACTGGCTGTAACGGTCGAATTTGGATCATCGAAGATATATTTGTGAATAATATGTGTCTTCCGTTAAGCTCATATGAGCAGCCGTTTTAATTAGTAACCATAACACGAGATCTAGAACAACAACAAACCTGCACATGTGATGCCGATTCCGCCATTTTCTTCCTTATCATGAGCGTAAAAAAAATCCTTATCCTGTGCGTGTGTTCCTTATCCTGCGCGCTTGCCTTTACCAGTGTGATATATATAAATTAAAAAAAATAAAGGCAAACCGAATATTTCGAAAGGAGTTTATAATATTATTAAACGTTGCAAAAGCATTGGATATAAAATAAATTCTATTCAACAGTCTGCATGCGTTGTGTTTGACCAAATCACGGTCAGACATTATACTTTCCACTTTAATTACACGCCGGTGGATCGGGGTTCAGACTCCATGATGGCTTTGTCTTAAAGCTATTTATTAGTTGGTCGGAGCCGGAACTTCTAACTTCTGTTGCTTTGACCAACTGGGTTACTGTTGGTTTTCTATTGCGCCAGTGTTCCTGTGGCGGTGCATCGGCTGTCTCAGCGCGTGTTTTGTTTTCTGACGAGTCCTCATCCTTGTGTCTACTTGGTTTTGATTGTGATTTCTTTGTTTACCGAGTTGATTCACTAAATGCGTCAGAAACCCGTCTCGAGAACAAAACAAATACCTGGTTGAACCACAGTGACAGTGAGGGGGAGGGTTGGGATCTCGAAAAATTAACTTAAGCCCACCAGTAAGTTTTACTAACCGTTCCAAATCGGTGCTTTTGCTGTGGGTCCTTCGTGTTTTGTGTTGGTGGTTCTGATTCTTTCCTTAATCATATATGTTGTTACGTTGGTGGTTCTGATTCTCCCCCCTTTTTGTTCATTTTAGTTGCGTTTGTCCTTCCAGTTTAATGTTTGTCATGTTGGTTATTCTGATTCTTTCCCCCATTATGTATATTGCTCCTAATTTTTTAATTAGGTTTAGATATTCTGAGTCACCACTTGTTTGGGAAGGAGCACCTGTTGTCCAGTTTGTTTATTGTCGTCACTCCATGTTTCGACTTCTTTCCCTGGTGATATTGGGGGAATAATTTGAGTTCCTGATCGTTTCTCTTTTTAATTTCCATCTCAAATCGTGCGTGATTGACTCACCAAGGTACATCCTTGAGGACCGTTCCCTCTACGGTGTAAAAAGCCTCTGAAGCTTTATCTGTTCTTTTCCTTTTTATCTGCATAATATTGCATTTAACGGGCTGAAATCTTCTGCCCAATTTTCGTGCCTTACATAAAAAGCCTCCGTGGTGTAGTAGTTATGCTACTCGCCTTGTAAACCAGGGTTCGCAGGATCGATCCCACGCTTCTCTAGACTTTCGGATGAGTCTTTAATCCGAGGTCCCGTCTCCGTATGACATTAGCTGTTGGTGAGACGTAAAACTCAAACACTCACTCACTCACCCGTGCCTTACATTCTAGTCAATCTATGTCGTTCTGAAGTATCGACAAGCCCTCTGTATCTCTAATTTCCCGTTAACAAACACAGTCGGCTGCAAACAATCTAATTCTGAGTCAGTGTCTGAGGAAATATCATTTATGTACAGGAACAATCACGGTGGACTAAGAAGAGTCCCTTGTAGGAACGCAGACAAAACTGGAGCTCACTTCGAAGATTCACCAGTAACAACAAATCGCTGTTTTCTGAAGCAAAGAAAGGAGTCTATTCATTTGAGAATCTCCCTCCATTGCCGTAATCAAATAATTTGGATTTCAGTAGTATATGGGGGCAGGGTCTGGGGGGTCAAAAGCCTTCTCGCAGTCCAGAATAAATGTGTCCACCTGTCCATCGTTTTGTCATTGTTACACGAGCTGATTAAAACTCAAGTTAAGCATCAGAGTTTTCGTAAAAACTGTTATTATCATATTCTGGCCCAGTAGCGTTGATTTGTCTTGAGGTCACATAATCTACCATAAAAGATTGCATGTAAAATATAAAAAAAAATGTTGATTTTAGTCTGGTATGGGCTTGCCCTGTCAAAAAAAAAATATTGTATTCTTTTACGAGGATTTCACTGCAGATAGAACATGACATTTGGGTATTCATTTCTGCATAGTAAGAATATTCTGTAGGTGCTCTGTCAAATTATCAACAACTCCAGGGCAGCATTATGATAACACATCCGTCTGATATAGTGCATTTTTTCATAACTCAAAAAAGGTCTTTTTTTCTGATGAAAATTTGTGATATTTTTCTTATTTATATTCAGAACATAGGTTTTAGGTGCTCGTTAGAACCGCCTCATTGAGGCGGTTAAAACGAGTACCCACAACCAATTTCTTGGAGCAGAAATAAGGAAAATAATTTTTACCCCCGTAAACCCCAGTTGTCTCTATATAAAGTGGCGTTTATGGGGGTCTTTATTTCAGGGACACGTTCATGTGATGGGAAATGGCCCTGGAATTCAGGCAAATCTCCGCGAACTACATTGTTTGCATAAACGGTGGGTGGGGTATTGTTTACAACTTTGCTACAATTCGCAGAATATTCCATACGGACTCACAGAGTGATTTTAGTGTCATCACGAAAACACGCATATATAACTCTGACCCACTTGAACCTCACATTTATATAGTAAAACTGGGGTTTACAGGGGTAAACCTTATTTTTCTTATTTCTGCCCTAAAATATAGATTATGGGTACTCGATGAGGTGGTTCTAACGTGAACCCATAGTCAATATTTTGAGCAAAAATAAGAAAAATATCACATATTTTCATTTTAAAATTTTCGTTTTTCCGGCGGTAAAATTTACAATGTATTTGTATAGGCGTGCTTTCGTAATAACACTCCGCAATTCGGCTAAGCCGACTTAGCTGCGGGTCGTGCGAATAGCTACTGGTTGTGGATTTTTTGCGGCTTAAAATTTATAATCTGTAATCAGTTTGTGAAAAGTTTGCCTCGTTGAGGATATATATCTTGCATTAGACACTCTCTTTGGTTACTTGATTACATCTTGTCGATATTTATATGTGCGAAAGGTTATCAAAATATTCCTAACGTTTAACAGTTGTTGAAAATTTCGCCTCGGTAAGGCTATTTATCAAGCTAATATCTGACATTAGACAATCTCATTAGTTAGATATTTTCATTATCTATCTGCATAATCTATCCTTGTATGCCACAATGATACGCCCCCGCCCATAGGGGTTTGAAGAAATATATGAGCTGCATGATGCTTCCACGCAGAGCTGAATCTGGCCCGCACACTAGTACTGGTAAACCGCTTAGAGGATCTAAGCCTGTCCAGGAACCGCGGTGCGAGGCGGACCGTCCATGCTAATATAACCCTATTGGTTTCATTGGGCGACAGGGCTCGAGAAGTCATTTCATCTCAATGTCGGGTAAAAGTCCCATAAAATTGGAAGCAACGTCTCCAAAATGACCTTTACAGTGTTGACGGGGACGTTAAACCTCAAATCAAACAAACAAAACAAATGCCACAATGATGGCTTTAGTGAATAAAGTTTCTGTCTGTCACTCTGCAAGTTATCAAAATATTCCAAGCAGTCTACACTCGGTTATCTTTTTTTTTTTTTTTTTTTTTTTGGTATTTTGCCTTGATGAGGCCATTTATAAAATTATGCAGCATAAGACGATCTCTTTGGTTAGATTTTGTTAATATTTATCTCTATGCCAAAAATCATCATAATATCCCAAGCAGTTTGACATTTACAGCGATTTTCACAAACTGACCACGGACGGACGGGCGGACTCACAGGTTGATTATAGTGCACACTCCATGAGTCCCTGAGTCGGCCTTGCCGACTTAGCTCCGGTTCATGCTATAGCTACAGATCATGCAATTTTAGGCGGCTTAAAATTTATACTCTTTTGTCAGTTTGTGAAAAGTGGGCCTCGGCGAGGCTATTTATCTTGTATTAGACACTCTCCTTACTTGCGTATTCTCGATATTTGTCTTCGTGCGAAAAAGTATCAAAATATTCTTAACGGTTTACAAGTAATACATCCATAATCAGTTAGTGAAAATTTCGCCTCGGCGAGGCTATTTGTCAAACTATCTGGCATTGGGCAATCCCATTGATTTGTTCGTTTCATTATCTATGCGCTAGCCAAAAGTTATCAAAATATTCCAAAGAGTCTAAAAGTTATACTCGGTCATCATAATGTTTTTGATATTTTGCCTCGGCGAGGCCATTTATACATTAATCTGACATAAGACAATCTCTTGGGTTACTTGTGTCAATATCTATCCATGTGCCAGAAATTATCAAAATTTTCCACACGATTTTAAATTTACAGCGCATTTAACCAACTGACCACGGACGGATGGACAGACGGACCGACGCACAGGGTGATTAAAATGCACATTCCGAAGTCAGCTCCTCGGGTCGTGCAATTTTTGGCGGCTTAAAATTTATACACTGCGGTAAATTTGTGAAAATTTTGTCTAGGCGAGGCTATGTATCTTGTTTTAAACTCCCTCCTTGATTATACGGGCCTCCGTGGCCTAGTGGTTAAGAGCGCTGACTCTTGATCATTATGTCTCTCACCGCTGTGGTTTGAGCCTCGCTCGGGTCACATGTGAGACACCAAGTTCTGCAACGGAAGGTCAGGTGGTTTTTCTCCGGGTACTCCGGTTTTCGCCCATCCCTGATTAATGATCGGCTCGATATGAGTGAAATAATCTTGAAAGGGCCGTAAAACCAACCCCCCCCCCCCCCAAAAAAAAAAAAAAAAAAAAAACTTCTTTGATCACGATATCTTCGTGCGAAATATTCCTAACTGTTAACAGGTAATACATCCATAATCAGTTTGCGATTATTTCGCCTCGGCGAGGCTATATATCAAGCTATTTGGTATTAGACAATCCCGTCGGTTAGATCTTTTTAATCTTTCCGCATGACAAAAGTAATCGAAATTTGCAAGGGGTTTAAAAATTATACTCCGTATTTTTTTTTTTTTTTTTTAGATATTTTGCTTCGGCGAGGCCATTTATAAATTAATCTGGCATAAGACAATCTCTTAGGGTAGGCTGTGTCATATAATAATCTTATATGGGTGTGAGGGGTGGATGGGAAAATCCGTCCCGAGGGACACTATCCGGCATCACGAGGCTTGCCGAGTGATGCCGGATAGTGATCCTGAGGGACGGATTTTTCTACTCACACCGATATTGGATTCTTTTCTTGCATTCCTTCTATTTCTTATGGCGGATTTTTAGTGCTGCGGCCACTTCGGCTACCAAAGTCCGCCATATTGTGTTGACAATGCAGGAATGTTTAATGACGTCACGTAACGTGTTGTGACGTCAACCTTAACGACGGCGCATACGAGGTCGTAATCAACCAGTGTATTTATCAAACACGCGATTATATTCGATTTTGGGTCGGAAAACCAGGGTCAGAACATAAATATCTATCCCAGGGTAAAATCACGGATTTCCTTGTCTGTTGTGCAAGAATAATCTATCCGTGCCAAAATTTTCAAAATACTCCAAGGTATATTTATTCCTTTTACTCTGATCCCAAGACTTTTTCATATGTTTTTTTTTTTTTTTTTTTTTTCATAGAAATAGACCTACTCCACTTGAAAACGAAGGTGGTTCAGCTATTTTTACATTGGAAACGTATGTATCAATTTCCTAGCATTTGTCAAAACAGACACCTTTTTCAACTCTTAAGATGCCAAGGGAAACAGCTTCTGAGAATGTCCTCTGTTTGAATGTATGTCTTATCTGGCTCCTTATTGTTTACAAAAATGACTTTTAAGTAACAAGATGACACCGAAACAGACGACAATTGTTCTCACCTACTTACAAAAAAGGCATTGCAAACAAAACATCAATATCAAAGATAGTATCGGTACACATCAACATATGGCTTTTAGCATCACCATTTTTGCATCAAATGAGCTTGCGCATCCCGTTAATAGAGCTGGATGTATGACTTCTTGCGTGGAGCTACTTCAATGTCTGAGGGCAGCAAGAGCTCAAGAAAAACTGATTATGCGCTGGCTTGACTGAGCCTTTGCATGTCGTTAGTGGTAGATGGTAGATGCATGCACTGTTTTTCATTGGCTGGCCCAAACCATTTTGAGCATTTTGCTTTGAATTTATCCATCTGTAATTCTACTTTTAGGTTCCACAGTACAAACAGTAAACATGGGTACTCTACAATATGGTTTTACATACATACTGGAGATCACATGCTACTACAGTGCAGACATTGCAGGAAGTAATTCTCAGACAGTAAACATGATGTTCCTCCAAGAGTTTTCGACCACTGCAACTGCCACTAAAACACTGACCAAATATCAGACAAATGTGCCGACAGCGCCCAGAGCTACATCAACTATGCAAACAACTACAGCGCTTTCAACAAGTTCACTCATAGCAACTACGACAACGTCTTCTACGAAGACGTCGGTTTCAATAGCTACAAGTGCAGAGACTAAATCCACAACTTCTAAAACCTCGCCTACAGTTACAATGACCGCGCTCACAACAGCCAAAAATCCACCATCAACATCAACGCCAATATATACTACGACCACACCCATCACAACAACCGGGACACATATAACTACGATCACAAAAACAACATCTACAACTGCAACAACACCTACAACAACTGTGAACACAATAAAAACATCCCCACCATCCACGCTCTTGATCACAACAGCCAAAGTCACAACTGCAACAACAATACCTGCAACAAACACGCCCAAAATTAAAAGAAACACGCAAACAACTGCTACGAGTAAAACAGCAAAACCCACACCGAGAATCTCTGTAGTCACCATAGAAAATACATCCATTACACCTGTGATGACAAGCTCCACAACAGCAAACTACCCTGCACTTATTTCTGCAAAAACAGATACCGCTTTCCCTACAACTAACTTCATAATACTTTCAACAATACTACCATCTACTGTTTTCAAACGCATGACTGTAGCACCAGCTTCTTCTGAGACACAGTCTGCAACAACAGTGTTATTTACATCAGTCGCGTCTCCTTTTTCAAATACATCGGCCTCCATTGAATGCAAAGGAGTGTGTTCTATCATTGCTATAGCTGCCGGTGTTGGGATTGGTGGAACAGCATTATTACTATTGTTGGCGTGTTTTGTTCACAGAAAGTGTACTGGAAGTGGGCACGTTCAGCCGAACTCGGAAGGGTAATGTTTAAACCTTTTCAACCGAGAGACCAGTAATTAGAGCTTGTGTAATGAAACACTATGCCCCCAACTTCCTGACCATAACACTACTTGTCCCTAGCCGTTTTTGACAAGCTGTCATAAAATCGATTTCATTAAAAAAATTTCAAAGGGCAATAACTCAGGAAAGGGGCATAATCCTGATGGGAAACATTAAATAAGTAATGATTTCTATGTTATTCAATTAAAAGGGAAATAACTTGAAAAGGGGAGATAATTCGGACAGGAAAAAATATGGGTCGCCTTTTTTTCATGAGGAATCCATTTTGAAATCTCAAAACACTTTCATACAAGGTTTTCAAGTTATCCTATACACTAGAAAGCAATACGATTAATTGCCCAGAAATTGCACAGGGTCATAATTCCAACAAAATGTATTCAAATTAATTGAAACATTAATCAGGCAATCTCCTCCTCAGTCCCAATTACGGTAGTACACCAAACATCAAGGCTTTAGCTTAAATATTTGTTCAGATATCTTGATTACAATATGCAGTCCAATTTTTGTGGTAGCATTTTCCGTCAATGTTTTCCAAATTATTTACTTTTCATTATACCCCCGGCATACGAAGTACGAGGGTAGGCTGAAAAGTTCTGAGCCTGACCAAGATCCAATGGTTTGCCCATGCTGAAAGTGCCCTATTTTTCAACATAGTCTCCCTTCCTGTCCACACACTTCCTCCAGCGATGCTGGAGTCCTTGGATCCCAGTGGTATAGAAGGTTTCATCTTGGTCCCTGAAAAACTCCTCCACAGCAGCTATCACCTCCTCGCCTGACCGATAATGCTGCCCAGCCGAGTGCTTTTCTCATGTTTGGAAACAGGAAATAATCTGATGGAGCTAGATCAGTTGAATACGGAGTGTGATCGACAAGTGTGAAGCCACAGCCATGCACAGCGGCCATTGCGACAACCGATTTATGAGCAGGCGCATTGTCATGATGGAACAAGACCCCTTTTGTCAATTTTCCGAGTCGTTTAGCCTTAATTGCTTTTTGCAATTGTTTTAGCAGATCTGCATAATACTCCCCATTAATTGTTCTGCACTTTTGAAGGTAATGTATGAATATTATACCCTTGGCATCCCAAAACACTGAAGCCATCACCTTCCCTGCAGAGGAGACGACCTTTGCCTTCTTTGGAGGGGGTTAGCAAGGGTGCTTCCATTGCATGGATTGTCTTTTGGTTTCTGGCTCAAAATATTGAACCCAACACTCATCCTGAGTGACAAAACGATCAAGAAAACCATCTTGGTCTGCTTCAAAAATAGCCAAGTTGGCTTGTGACAGGTTCAGTCCGGTCAACTTCTGGTCAGGCGTCAAAAGCCGTGGCACCAATCTGGCGGAATATGAATCTGGCATTCCTAATTCACTGTGTAGAATGTTCTCTACTCGTTCACGGGAGATGCCAACAGTGTTAGCTAACTGATTCACAGTTAAACGCCTGTCATCCATCGCGGCCCTGTGCACTTGGCTGATGGTTTCCTCAGTTGTTGCCGTTGTGGGTCGTCCACACCGGTCATCATCTTCAAGGCTGTCCTTGCCCATCTTAAAATTTTCTGCCCACCTTTTCACGGTTGCATACGAAGGAGCATCATCCCCTAATGTAGCAACCATATCGGTATGAATTTCCTTAGGAGCTAACCCCTTTTTATGCAGGTACTTGATGATACCACGATGCCAGATTTTGTCCATTTTCTCAAAAACGTGCTAGTATCAATTTTCAAAGTCTAGAATTTCTACGTTATTGCAGGTAAACTTGAACCCATTTGAGTCAAATCAAGTAATAAAGGTTTGGATTTAAAGAATACAAAATTTCACGGCTGTTCGATGCCTGCTTCTTGGTCAGGCTCAGAACTTTTCTGCCTACCCTCGTATGCTATGGGGTATATAGTCTTCGTCCTACCGTTCGTTCGTCAATCCGTCTCTCTGTCCGTGCGTCCGTCTTTCCGTCCGTCCGTCCGTCCGTTAACATTGCGTCAAAGTCTCTAAGAGATTGTATCTTCTGAACCCTTTGATAAGTTTAGTTGATACTTACACTGAAGTTACCTACAGGTCTAAATATTTCATTGATGCATGTCCCACCCCACAATGACCTTGAGGTCAAGATCACAGACGTAGAGATTTTACATTTGGCTAAAGTTGTATAACAAAGTTTATAGATAAACGCTAAGACAAATTCAGTTGATACTTTCATCAATGTTGCATACCAGTCTACCGGCCCCGATAGCTCAAGTGGTGGAGTGTCCGCTCCGGGGAACGGGAAGTCACGGGTTCGATCCCGGGCCGCGACATACCAAAGTCGTTAAAAATGGTACTAGCTGCTCCTCGCTTGGCACTCAGATTTACGGGGTAGAGCTAGGACTGGTCGACCCAGTGTCAGGATAATGTGACTGGGTGTGGTATCATGTAATGTGTCTGGGTCATGACACTTCAGTGAGGCAGCACTATAAAAGTGAGCATTGAGCTCCCTGTCACAACCAGACACCGTCGTGATATGACTGAAAAATTGTTGAAAGCGACGTTAAACCCGAATTCACACACACACACACACACACACACACACACACACACACACACACACACACACACACACACACACACATACACACGCATACCAGTCTAAGATTTCTTGATGTACGACGTCCTTTCCCCCACCCACGGTGATATTTACCTCAAGGTCACGGACTTTAGAAATTTTACATTTGGTTAAAGTTTTATGACAGTTTATAGATGGCTGTATGTTCTAAACTTTAAGACAAATTCAATTGATACTTGCATCGATGTTGCATACCAGTCCAAAGCTTTCACTGATGCATACCCCCACCCTGGTGTATCAGTTACATTGATGCCCCCACCCCTTCAGTAACTTTGATGCCCGCACTCCGTTTAGAAATTTCATGTTTGGTTAAGCTTTTACAAGCACATTTATAGATTCTTATAGCTTCTTGAATTCTTCATTCATATTACATACGAGCTCGAAAAATATATCACAGGGTGGCGCTGGCCGGGGGTATACGACCCATTGGCCGCTTGCTCTAGTTTGTTAACGTGTTAAATTATTTCACTTCTGTATACATGTATATTCAACCAGCACAACAAATTAATCTTTCTGAATTTACAATATTTCATTGATAATGCTTAACCTCATATGCAACACAATCTGTGCTGGAAAAGTTATTACATGTATGACATTTTATCCAGGTGCAAACAGTGTAGATCCATCAATGGCTTCTGATCAGAACCTACAATGTTTATCATATTCAACTGTCTCTCTTCTCCTCAATTGGTCCCATCACTGCATCCCAGCTCCTACATAACAGTGATCAGAAAGAGAGCCCCTTCAGCGATATGTTTCAACAAAAAAGTTCATTCTATATATGGCGAACAGTGCCGACCCTGATCAGAAGGAATGTACTCTCTATCCGCTTTTGGTCTACGCTATATGTCTATTAATAACAATACCACCTTTAAAAGTCTGGGCTGCTCATAATTTAAGTACTCAGCAGAAGTGCAAATGTTTTTGTTTACTTTTTGTACACTCGACTCTTACATTTATATGAATACTATGTTCCGAAAATCGTCACGTGATAGCATGGCCTAGATAAAGATAGTGTTATTGTTTTCCTTTCTTTACGCGAGCAACCTGACATTCTTATACTATTCCATGCCACTATTTAAGCAAATAGTGTAGTACCTGTGCAACTGGCTGAGCAGACTCAACATTCCGCGGCCGCTGATCTGGGTATTCGTTGTTTGCCAAACCCAGCACACGATTCCTGTCCAGACTCTATAAATAGCTCTGATCTACATGTAACAACGACAGAAATAACGTGACTTTTTCTATTTATAACCATAATATTGGTTTCCCAAATCAGTGATGGCCGCGGACGTAAATGCATGAATTCAGATTTTGCCATTTAATAAATTTGGGTCGATTGTAAACAATCGACCAAAAATAACAACAATAAAAAGTGCCTTTAAGCAAAGAAGTACAAAATCAGCTTGCGTTCCCGTTCATACTGTCACATTAACATTTCATGCAATGAACACCTCTATAAGCCCCAATTTATACTGAGAAAAGTATGGTTTTAGAGGGTATACACAATTTTCTTTATTTCTGCTCCAAGACATAGGTTGTGGGTACTCGTTAGAACCGCCTTACGCCTCACTGAGGCTGTTCTAACGAGCACCCTAAATCTATGTTTGGAGTAAAATAAAATTATCACAAATTTTCATTTAAAAAGTGCGTTTCTTTAGGCCGGACAATAAGCGCTATGCCTCACGAATATGTTTTCGTAGTTTGCATTCTCCTGGATAGTGTAAAGCTAATTGTTGTCGAAGGGCAGCCATTTAGCGCACATAGAAGACTCAGATCTACGTGTAACAGCGCAGATGTACAGGCTTGTTCTGGCTCTGTGCACATGCGCGGAGGAACACATTTGTTTGTCGCAACCCTATTTATATAGTATAGTCAGAATTCATGACACCATTCATACTTAAATATGAATCAAGTATGAAACCATTATTAATCAAGTAATTACGTATTGGGTCAGGTACAGGTCCGTGGTCTGCTTCGTTGGCCCGAGGCCGAAGGCCGAGTGCCAATGCAGCTGACCGAGGAGGACCTGTGCCTGGGTCAATACGAAATTACTTGATTAATGACAATTTTATTAATTGACACAAATAAAAATAACATGATTATTGATTAACTGACCTCACTTAACCTCAGTTAATATTGCTTAACCCGATGACCTCCGATCAATACAGAATAGTCAATTAACTAAATAATGCATGCAACCTTAATTTCAGTTTTCTTTCTTTAAGCCGGCCTCAGTAGCTCTGTCGGATGCGCATCTGACTAGTGATCAGGAGGACGCGGGTTCGATACCTGCCGTGGTCGGCAACATTACTTCGTGGAGAGTGATCATAAAATCTTTTCTACGGTCATTCTCTACCTTTTGCTGATTCAAGAAGGGCAGTTGTCAGTTTCTGGCGAACGATTGTGCACTGTATTGGTTAACCGCGTACATGTACGTAAAAGCCTGCCCCGGAAAAGTGTGGATAGGTAAACTGACTGGCTCAAAAATGACCTAAAATGGTGTTGACTGGGCCGGTAAACTCCAAACAAACAAATGAGTTTTCTTGCTTTTTTGTGTGGGATATTTATCACCAAAACATTTTATAAATAAGATATTTGCGAAAGTTTGTTTGTTTATTTGCGTGTTTGTTTGCAGCATAACGGTCCAGTCATTGCTATTTAGATCATACCAAGCCGGTCAGTTTTCCTTACTGCATTTGTCCTGGACAGGTTTATAAATACGCGTTTAAGCAGGACAGTGTACATTCTTCGCCAGAAACTGATCACTGCCCTTCCTGAATCGTGAAAGCGACTGTTTGGGTTTAACGACCCGCCATCCCCTGTGTGTCATTTTGTATCGTCTCCCAGAAAAAGCCAGAAAAGCGATAGAGACATTGGTGAAGTTGAACATCTGAAGCAGTGCTGGTCAGGATACTCACACATTTAAATACAAATTTATAACAACTTGCACTGCTGCATTGAAAGGCAGAAAGGTGTCTGTGTGCGTGTTTTTTATGGTTTTACGGCCCTTTCAAAAAAAATTTCACTTAAATCGAGTCGATCGTGGGCGAAAACTGTAGTATCCAGAGTAAAACACCTGGCGATCCACTGCGGAGCTTGACATTGCACATGTGAGCCCAACCGCAATGAGAATCCTAATGATTAAGAGTCATCGCTCTTATCCACTAGGCAACAAAGGCCCATAACTGTTAAGTTTTATCGGGAATAACAGCGAATGACACACAAGAATTAAACAACATTGAATAAGCTTGGGTTAGATGTAATGAATGTTGTTTCAATGTTGTGTCCCCACTGGGTCCATGCACCACTTCCACTGCAAGCAAGTAAACTGGGTAAGATGTGTCAAAGTGTGTCAACATTTGCTACTGAATGTTGACTCAACGATGAATCAAAGCTGAAACAGACCCTTCCACGTTGTGTGGGGAGAACCTTTTGGAAAATAATATAAGAATCTTATATGGGTGTGAGGGGTGGATGGAAAAATCTGTCCCAAGGGTCACCGTCCAGCATCACGAGGCTTGCCTAGTGATGCGAGTGTAGGGTGAGATCTTTAAACCCGTGAGAAACGTAATACCAAGTTATACCTGCGCATGCGCAAGAAGGCCGTGAGAAATGCCATCCATTTCCTGTTAGCCCCTGCCCCTTTCATCTTGAGCCTATGTAAAAAAATGTCTAAATAAATACTTTTAAAAAGCAAGTTCTTTGGAAATTTTAAAATTATTATTCTGCCTAAATGGATTGGAACACTATAGCATAAGCCTGGTCTCAAAATAAGTGCCCTTTTACAATAATAGTAATAATAGTAATAATAATAATAATATTAATGATAATACAATAACAATTATAATAAATAATAAAGATAATATTAATCATAATCCGATGCTTAGAGAAAACATGTACAATCTTACCTTTTCAGACTACGGAGTATGCCTAGCTTCCAATGGATATTGAACCCTTTTAAACATGGGTTTCATGTTGTTGTTGTTGTTTTCCCGTTTTCCCGTGTCGCGGGTCGTCAGCTTGTGGGGTCCCAGGGAACGAATCCATGCTGGCACTACACCGTAGCCGCTCGGTGGTACCCCCATTCTCCGTTGCCGGTGAATGGGGAGACCATCGCTCGGCTCCAGCCCCGTCTGTCTGTGTCTATCGTAGGTCCGCCACAGTCAGTCGATATCGTCATCTGATCGATGCCATGATGATTTGCTTGTCAACATGCCGGACCGAGTCAGAGCAGGAAAGGGTCCTGTTGGTGGAGTTTGTCGCCGCACTTCCCAGGTGTCTTCGGGGCAACGGGCATCCCCTTCGCCGCGCTCCGTCCTGAGATGTGTGTGAAACGGTGCCGTGACCTTTCCAGGTCTCGGTGGGGGGGGAGGGCTTATATTTTGTCTTCCCATTTACTAAAGGGGTGCATGTGTCCTGTCGCTTATGGGCATCTTTAACTGTTGGAATTATTACGAAAACACGCCTATATTTTAAACCCCATTAAACCTCACTTTCATGCAGTAAAACTGGGGTTTACAGCGGTGTATATTATTTTCATATTTACATATTTCGTGCGTTCTTTTTCTTTTGCGACATGTGTGTTTCTTGCACAGTTCCAATGTGTGTCTTTGTGCAACGTAAATTAGTTGTAGTAATTTGGACCACAATTCTGAAGGTTTTGGCTCCGTGCTTTCACTGCATTTAAGTTTTAGCAGTGCTGTGCCTTGAGCTTGTTCGGTTTGCCGAAAAGGTGTGTGGGTTGTTTTTATGAAACGGGTTGGGCTCCGAGTTTGTACTTATCATTAAGGGGATCGTTCAACAGTTATTTTGATTGTAAGTTTCATTGCAATTTAAAAGACGTATCTAAAGATTGCTGTACACGTTTATTTTGTTTTTGTTTGATTTGGGGTTTAACGTCCCCGTCAACACTGTAAAGGTCATTTTGGAGACGTTGCTTCCAATTTTGTGAGACTTTTACCCGACATTGAGATGAAATGACATCTCAAACCCTGTCGCCAAATGAAACCAACAGGCTTTATAAACATGAACGGTTCGCCTCGCACCGCGGTTCCTGAACAGGCTTAGATCCTCTAAGCGGTTTACCAGTACTAGTGTGCGGGCCGGATTCAGCTCTGCGTGGAAGCATCATGCAACCCATATATTTCTTCAAGCTTAATGTTACGTGTTATGCGCCTTATATCCAATCTGGGGATTCGAGACGTAAAGTTTTTAGTCATGTTGTGGTTAGTCTTTCTTCTGTTGTTTATTGTTGTGCTGCTAAGTTGTTGCGGGTGTTTTGTATTGCACGCCGCTGGCCGCTCGCTTTGCACTTTTGTTGTGCGGGAGGTCGGGCTGTTAGGGGTACATACATACGCTTTCATTCCATGCATCTACTTTGTCATACGTGCTCTTTCATCTAGGCATCCGATCGCATGCATACATACCCTTGGGGATACATGTACGTGTATGCACACGCATGCATGCATATTTGCATGCTTGCATGTGGACACACTGCTTTTAATATACATGCATTGGGGGAGAAGGGGAGTGCGGTGAGGTGGGGGGCGTGGTGCGAGAAAAAAAAACGTAGTGGGTGCTGGGGGAGGGGTTAAGGATAGTGTGCTGTGGAGACTGGGGGTGTGAGGTGATTTTTTACCCAGCAGGCACACATTTGCTACGGCAGCGTCAGACCACCACCGGCGCAGCGCTACAGCGCTGGACCGGCGTCAATATGGCGCTGCATCAGACATCCCGTTGTCGTACCGACGTTGATATGACGTCATATTCTTGCCATGTGCCTGTCGGGTTAGAGAGAAGAAGAAAAAAAGGAAGGGAGAGGAGGTTTGGGTTTGTAGAGACTATCCATTTGTTTCTTCTTTCTTCTAGCTTGTAGCTGCTGTGCCATTCGATCAGCAGCACCTACACCGTCACGTCAGTAGCCTGTCTATGGATGTCGTCTACCCTTTTTGTAACAATTTTGATATTGGTATTTTTGTTTTTTATTTTTTATTTGATTGTTGTATATTTTTTGTAACGTATGTACATTTTTACAATATTTGGTCTGTTTCCCCAGCTTATTGGCTGGTCTACCATTTAGGTATATATGCGGGCGGATGTGCTTACCCCGCCACGGACCTGTCTTGTTTGTTTTTCTTGTGCTTTAAGGTGGTGTTGTCAATTTTGGGGCAAGCCCATCCGCTCTCTGTTGCTGGGTAGGACAGGTTTTTTTTGTTCCTGCAAGGTTGTGCTTGTAGATTACATTTTATGATTTTTGTTTATTCTGTACATACAACATATAATATAGTGTGCCGGCCTCCGCCGTCTTGGGCCCAAGTTCGTGTTTATTTTAGTTTGTGGGTGACCTCTATCGCGGAGGATGTGGAAGTAGGTCAATCCCCTTTTCTGCATTTTTTGTTAAAGTTAGAAAAATGTGGTGCCCTCCTCCACGTAGGATGCCATATTCTGTGGGACGGTAAGTGGGTCATTCTGAGCCGCCATGTTTGCATATCATTATCGTATCCTACGTAAAGGAAGGCACCATAGGAGGAATTGAATTCCTACTTAGTCGTTTGAGGGCCCGAGATAACTTATGCCGATCTCGTTAGCAATGTAGTTAGTACAAATTCATATATTCATGTAGGTCGCATACAAGCGTCCGCCTGCGCATGTGCGCAGTCGAGCGCTCCTATGCGATCTTGTATTTTATGTGTCATATTTACAGTTAACAATGTTTGAAATCGCTTTTTTGGGAAAAAAACTCTTCTTCCTCTTCTTCTATCTCCAGGTTTTTGATCTCTCTTTTCCTATACTATCCTCTCTACGGGATTTCTACCCTACAACTATTCTACAACTATTGCTATATCTACCTAATTGAGCATTGCGTGGGTGGATGTATGTTGTTTTAGTTTTGCGTGGGTGGTTGTGTGTTGATGCCTTCCTTCAGGGTCGCGCTAAGTCATGCCCTAGTTAGTTAGTTAATTGCCCTTATCTGTATACAGTAAAACCTGTCTTAGTGGCCGCCTCTATTAAGCAAGCAACCTGTCTTAAGCAAGCAGGCATTCAGTTCCCAAAAAAGGAAAATGCATTAAAATTCACCTCTGTTAAGCAAGCACTTGTCTTTAGCAAGCACTTTTTGAATATCCCATAGGTGGTTGCTTAATACAGGTTGGACTGTAATATGTGCCCGTCTTGACCGTCCGTTTTAATTACGGTCATGGCGTGATTTGCTGTTTTTTGTGATTCTTATGTACCAGGCGAGGTTCGGTTTTTCGGCCGTGGTGGTATGCGCGTGGCGAGCTATGATGTTGACTTGTGGGACAGGATGATGGCATGGAAACCTGACGTGGTGCTTCTCCACATAGGCAGGAACGATATCAGTTATGATCAGCAGGGGCACATCGGGCAGATGATCATGTCCCTTATTGGGTCTCTGGAGGCAGCGGGCATTGTTGGCCTTGTTGGTGAGGTGTTGCCTCGTGAGGTCGTTCCGAGGTAATATTGATCCTTCTGGGTTTGAGACGTTCCGGCGTCAGATTAATCAGTATCTGCGCCGGCGTCTCGGACAGCGTTTCATATTTTTCCGAGTGCAAATTTGGGACAGCGATGGCCGCCTCCACAGGCACTATGATAGGGACCGTATTCATTTGTCAAGGGAGGGACAGAAGCGATACCATGTGTGCTTAGAGAGGGCCTTCCTGTGATTTTTCTGCTAGTCAGGTATTTATAAAAAGGTCCTTTTGTGGTCCCTCAGATCATTCCGTTTGGGTAACCTTATAATGTACATCCTTTATTTGAAAGCGAAATTTGCGAAAAAAGAAAAAATAAAGAGATGTGATAAGGCCTATTGTTTCTTATTTCTGTCCCACTTGTCTACATGTACAGTCGACGCTCGTCCTATTTTGGTATTGTTTTGGTCTATTTTGGTCGCTTACATGCAGTGTGTGTGACGTCATTAGCTGTCTGACACGTAAGCCTCGCGATATTTTTGGATCCCTTGATAGGTGCAGTTGTCTAAGCTCATTGGTCTTCGATGCTGCATATATCCGTTAATAAGTGTCGGAATTTGATCCGGTAAAAGGTGAAATGTAGTTTTTGTGAGCGCCTAGATGTTTGTGTCTTTATTTTTTCCCTATTGTTTTCTGTTTTGTTTTGTTTAATTTTTGCTTTGAAAAATCAGTGAGTCACTTAAAGCGGATTGACCTATTCCGCATCCTCCGCGATAGAGGTTTGGTGATGAGGTAGGAACGGTATGTTTGGGCTGGGGGCGATGCGTAGGTAGGTAGATCTATAGGTAGCTTTGCACTAACTACGGGAGGTACTGCATTTATCACTTTGGGACAGAGCTTTTAGTTGCAGCCTAAATACCAGGTAGGCTTCCATTGGATAAATATCCCATATTTCATATCAATGTGAGAAAAGGATAGTTATAAGGAAATAAAATGATGTGTGTTTTATAATTATATCTGCAAGCTCAAAGAAATTGTTGCTGATTTTATATTGTCACCTCTCCTTTAAAAAGCCGGCTTGTATTCACTGCGAATCTGCATGTAAACAAACATGGCGGACCATAACTTGAAAAGGAGACGGCCAACATGTGGATTTTTTCTCATCAACTTGTTGAGCTAGGATGGCTCTATACATGAGTAAGGCTTGAAAAGTTTTGCATGTGTAGTTTTTGTGGTAGCATGTAAAAGGTTACTATTGTCGCCTATGGAAAATATTTAGTGGTAAGCTCCCTATACCAAAAGTTGAAAAAGTAGCCCCACACTCCAGTTTTCAGTCATTTCATCATATTTTCACACATTGGTAGGTTCTCTTCAATTCTATTTCATAAAATGGATATTCCTGGCATGTGGTTTGCCACAGAAACTGTAAAAAAAGTGTAAGGTTAGTGGTAATTAAGTCTAACTGGGTGTATTTGATCAGTTTTTGCTTCTGATCTGTGCATTGTGGGGGGGGGGGGGTACTTTAAAGCCTTGTTAATCAGTTGTTATTGGGTTTGTTTTGGAAAAAAGCTTAAAGTAAGTGTATAACCGGATACACAAGGGAAAGAATCTACTCCATCTGGAATTTAACAGTAAGGTTACATGGTTTATGGCCTTGGTCTCTAGCTAAAGCAAAACTTCAAAATTGTCTCTGCTGCAATATCGCGATAAGTTTTCTCATCTATTATTGGTTCTAATTGATTAGATCACGTTAAAGGATCTGAACAGATATGTATCCACTGTTTCACATGGTATTAAGGCATTTATAATCATTTTTGTCAAAGTTTTATCATCAAAATGTCATCAAAATGCCATTTTTACATAAAATTGGGGGTATAGGTGTGAAATCAGCCATAAATACCAGTTGGTATGCTATTAAGGCATAATTTAGTGCATTTTAGGATTGAAGTGTTCCAAAGACAAAGGAGAAGACCCACTGATGCAAGCCGGTGTCTGGGTTCCATTCCATAAAGAGGTAAAATTTGCGCTTTTTCACAAAATATGGTTTGTTCGGCTTTCATTGTAGAATCTGAAAGTGATAACTTTTTCGCAACTTTCAAAGATTGTTTGCCACTGAACATTTATTATGCGTGCTTAAATTATTAGATATGGTCTAAATTTCTATTTGACAATGCTTTTGATGGATCATAAAGACAATAAGGGTTTGGTATATGTAGCTTTGCACTAAATACGGGAGTACTGGATTTTATCACTTTGGGACAGAGCTTTTAGTTGCAGCCTAAATACCAGGTAGGCTTCCATTGGATAAATATCCCATATTTCATTTCAATGTGAGAAAAGGATAGTTATAAGGAAATAAAATGATGTGTATTTTATAATTATATCTGCAAGCTCAAAGAAATTGTTGCTCCTTTTATATTGTCACCTCTCCTTTAAAAAGCCGGCTTGTATTCACTGCGAATCTGCATGTAAACAAACATGGTGGACCATAACTTGAAAAGGAGACGGCCAACATGTGGGTTTTTTTCTCATCAACTTGTTGAGCTAGGATGGCTCTATAAATGAGTAAGGTTTGAAAAGTTTTGCATGTGTAGATTTTGTGGGAGCATGTAAAAGGTTACTATTGTCGCCTATGGAAAATATTTAGTGGTAAGCTCCCTATAGGAAGGTCGTAGGTAGGATCGTAGATATGTATGTTGTGTTAGGTAGGTAGGTAGGTAGGTAGGTAGGTAGGTAGGTAGGTAGGCAAGAATGAAGGTAAGTAGGTATTACGCTCGTATATCGATAGGAAGGTATGTAGACATATAGGTAGGTAGGAATGTAACGAAGTAGGTATGTTTTTGTTTGAATTGGGGTTTATTAATGTTCCCGTCAATACTACTTAGGTCATTTTGGAGACGTTGCTTCCAATTTTGTGGGACTTTTACCCGACATTTATATGAAATGACAGCTCCAGCTCTGCCACCCAATGAAACCAAAATGCTTTGAGACTGACTCATACCACTTTGCTTGGGCAGGCTTAGTCCTTCTAAGCGGGTTACCAGTACTAATGTGTGGTCATTCAGCCCTGCGTGGAAGCCCCATGCAGCCCATCTATTTATCCAAGCCCCGATGTGCGGGAGGCGACTAAGTCGGTATGTACTTAGGTAGGTAGGTAGGTAGGTAGGCAGCACGGTCCCGCCCACCGGGGCTTGAAGAAATAGATGGACTGCATGGTAGCTAGATAGGCAGGTAGGTACGTAGGTAGGGAAAATGGTCTGGTGGCTCGGTGGGTAGGTAGATAGGTAGGTACGGACGGACGAGGAAAGTAGGTAAGTAGGTAGGTAGGGGGGGGGGGTTGTTTGATTTGAGGTTTAACGTCCCCGTCAACACTGTAAATTCATTTTGGAGACGTTGCTTCCAATTTTTTGGAACTTTTACCCGACACTGAGATGAAATGACATCTCAAGCCCTGTCGCCCAATGAAACCATTAGGGTTTATTAGCATGGACGGTCCGCCTCGCACCGCGGTTCCTTGACAGGCTTAGATCCTCTAAGCGGTTTACCAGTACTAGTGTGCGGGCCGGATTCAGCTCTGCGTGGAAGCATCATGCAGCCCATATATTTCTTCAAGCCCCTATGGGCGGGGGCCGTGGTAGGGGGAGGTAGCTAGGATCGTAGGTAATTATGTTTTGGTAAGGAGGTAGGTTGATATGCCTGGGCAGGCTTATGCGGTTTACCAGTACTCATGTGCGGTCGGGCATAATGCAGCCCATCTATTTCTTCAAGTCCCGATGGGCGGGATAGATTTAAGTAGGTAGGTAAAGAGATGTGTCCTGGTGGGTAGGTAGGTAGGTAGGTAGGTAGGTAGGTAGGTTTGATTTGAGGCTTAACGTCCCCGTAAATACTATATAGGTCATTTGGAGACGATGCTTCCAATTTCGTGGCACACGGCGGTTCTAATGAGCACACACGATCTATGTTGAAAGCAGAAATAAGAAAGAGGCTATCATTTTTACCCAAAATTTGTCACTTCTGACACCATGTTGGACGCCATTATTTCACATGGACATGTTTTCCTAATGAGATTCCGTCAATCATTTTTATAGTTCCCCTGTACTACCAAGGGGTGAAAGAAGACAATGAATGGAAGTAAAGAAGAAAATCTGCGGAAGGGAGAAGATGACGAGTGTGGCTGGTTATAAGGATATCGCATATTCGATACCTGCCAGGTCGGCAACTATTTCGAAAGCACGCCTTTATAATTTTGAGGTTTGCATAGGTAAACATTATTTTTCTTATTTCTGCTCAAAAGCATAGATTGTGGGTACTCGTTAGAACCGCCTCGCCTAGGTGCGCCGGGGGCATGCCCCACCCCTCCCCTTTAGAAAAAGCCTAATATCTAAGACACTGTTCAGTGAGTGAGTGAGTGTTTGAGTTTTACGTCCCACCAACAGCGAAGGTCATACGGAGACGGGACCTCGGTTTAAAGACTCATCCGAAAGTCTGGAGAAGCCCGGGATCGATCCTGCGACCCCTGATTTACAAGGCGAGTAGCGTAACCACTACACCACGGAGGCTTCTAAGACACTGTTCAGATCCACACAACTAAACCATATTATATTCTTCTTCCTCATGAAAAGACGCATTTCGAGACACCAACAACTAGGTTGACCCCGGTGTTGCCATGGGGTCATTCTCCACCCCTTTACTTCATAAAATGACATATATTTCAGAAACCATTCAGATCCCCACCCCTAAACCATGCATACCCCTGTTCCTTATGATAAGACGTTTTTTTTTTCAGTGACACCAACCTAGAGGTCCACCTGGGTACGCCGGGGACATGCCTCACTCCCTCCACTTCTTTAAAGACCTAATATCTCAGAAACCTTTCAGATCTCCACTCCTTATAAATTCAGAGGTCCCTCTGATGTGCCGGGGCCATGCCCCACCCCCTCCACTTCTTTAAAGCCTAAATATCGGAGAATGTGTTCAGATCGCCGCCCCTTAACCAGTAGAAGAGACCCCCCCCCCCGATCGGAGTCCGGGGAATCCCCTTTTACAGTTATATTTTGTTTCCATATTTAGTAACTTTTACCCCGATCGGGGGACAAAAAGGCCATATTTGTGTATGTTCACAGAAATCAGTCTGTGCAAAAAGTTAGTCATCCAATCAAATAGCTTAAAATTGATCCCCGAAGCTGATTGATTAACTCTTTTCTGCCAAAAACTTTCATGACCCCGATCGAGGTACACAGGACTCCGATCGGGGTCTTCAAAAACATTCTGACCCCGTTTGGGGTATCTGTCAAGATAAATTTCCTTCATACGTGTCATTGGTGTCCCGAATAGAGATATTTCAAGATTTCAAGATTTTGTCATCGACTGTAAAGTTCTCTAACTGGAGTATAGAGAATACCGGGTGAGTGTCTTTTGATATCAATTTTATCAGGCAAGGCTTCGAGAACGCTTGTAGAATCGCGAGGCTTGTCGAGCGATTCTACATGCGTTCTAGAAGCGCTAGCCGAGCCTGATAAACTTGATATCAAATGATACGAATCTGGTATTTACGAAAGCCTAATAGGCTCAGGTATGAGAAAATAAAATTATATAAAGGCGTAGTAACGCGAAACAAAAGGCGTAGTAACGCGAAAAAAGGCGTAGTAACGCAAAAGAATGGCGTAGGTACGCGAATCAAAAGGCGTTGTAACGCAAAAGAAAGGCGAAATAACGCGAAAAAAGGCGTAGTAACCCAAAAGAAAGGCGTAGTCACGCAAAATAAAGGCGTAATAACGCAAATGAAAGGCGAATTAACGCGAATAAAGGCGTAGTAACGCCATATAAAGGCGTAGTAACGCGAAACAAAAGGCGTAGTAACGCAAAAGAATGGCGTAGTAACGCGAATCAAAAGGCGTAGTAACGCCAAAGAAAGGCGTAATAACGCAAAAAAGGCATAGTCACGCAAACGAAAGGCGTAGTAACGCGAAAAAAGGCGTAGTAACGCAAATAAAGGCGTACTTACGCGAATCAAAAGGCGTTGTCACGCGAATCAAAAGGCGTAGTAACGCACAAAAAAGGCGCAAAAACGCGAAAGAAAAGGCGTAGTAACGCGAATCAGAAGGCGTTATAATGCTGAAACAAGGGGGCCATGATGGCCCTGAATCGCTCACCTGATCCATAGCGTAACAAGTGGGCCCCGGGGAGGGCCATTTTTGGCCCCAGGGCTATAATGTGCATAATGTTGAGGGAGGTCTAAAAAGGGTGAAGCTTCATACCAAATATCAACAAAGGCTATAATTTGAACAATCTTGGCAAAGGTCCACAAGATGAAGCTACACACCAAATATCAAAGACCTGGGCCTTGCGGTTTCAGAAAGGAAGGTGTTTTTAAAGTAGAAGTAAAACAAAGATCAGGAATCGATACAATTAACTTACTCCACCCATCAAAGACACCAAAGGGAAAGAAACACAAACATTTAGCGACCAGACCATAATGGAAACCTAAACAAAGGAAGGCCATAAGGACAGTCACTTTCCCACAAAATGGCCATATGGCCATCCAAAATAAAAAGCCACAAGTGATACACACAGTAAGTAACAAACAACAACATAAATTAACCGCCACAGAAGAACCGCCTTGGAACGGTCAGTGGAAAGATTTCCACTGGGGGGCTTAAATCGATTTTACGTGGCCACAATCCTCGCCCTTACTTCTGTCGCGATTCAGACAAATAATTTGTTCAGTCCGCATGAAGGCCTCCCTAAAGATAAAGATATTCCCTACATAAGCCTAGGCAAGACCAAATGGCCCCGGGGCGGGGGCATTTTTGGCCACAGGGCCTTAGTTTAAACAATCTTGATAGAGGTCCACTTGATAAAGCTTCACACCAAATATCAAAGACCTGGGCCTTGCTGTTTTAGAGAAGAAGATTTTCAAAGATTATCTCTATATAAGTCTATGTAAAACCAAAGGGCCCCGGGCGGAGGCATGTGTGGTCCCAGGACTATAATTTGAACAATTTGGGTAGAGGTCCACTACATGAAGCCCCATACCAAATATCAAAGACCTGGGCCTAGTAGTTTCAGAGAAGAAGATTTTTAAAGATTTCCATTTATAAGTCTATTTAAAACCAAAGGGTCTCGGCGGGGAAATTTTTTGGCCCCAGGGGTATCATTTGTACAATCTTTGTAGAGGTCCACTAGATGAAATTTCACACCAAATATCAAAGACCTAGGCCTTGTGGTTTCTCAGAAGATTTTTTTTTAAGATTTTCCCTATATAAGTCTTGGATAAGCACTGTAATCTGAACAATCGGTAGAGGCCCATTAGATGAAGCTTCATACCAAATATCAAAGTCATGGGCCTTGCGGATTCAGAGAAGAAGATTTTTTTTAAAGATTTTCCCTATACAAGCCAGGGCTATAATTTGAACAATCTTGGTAGAGGTCCACTAAATGAAATTTCACACCAAATATCATAGACCTAGGCCTTGTGGTTTCAGAGAAGAAGATTTTTAAAGATGTTCCCTATATAAATCTATGTAAAACTAAAGGGCTCCGGAGCGGGGGCATTTTTGGCCCCAGCACTTTAATTTGAACAATCGTGGTAGAAGTCCATTAGATGAAGCTTCATACCAAATATCAAAGTCCTGGGCCTTGCGTATTCAGAGAAGAAGATTTTTAAAGATTTTTCCTATATAAGCCATGGCTTTAATTTGAACAATCTTGGTAGCGGTCCACTAGATGAAATTTCACACCAAATATCATAGACCTAGGCCGTGTGGTTTCAGAGAACAAGATTTTTAAAGATTTTCCCTATATAAATCTATGTAAAATCAAAGGGCTCCGGAGCGGGGGCCCCAGCACTGTAATTTGAACAATCGGTAGGGGTCCACTAGATGAAGCTTCATACCAAATATCAAAGACCTAGGCCTTGTGGTTTCAGAGAAGAGGATTTTTTAAGTTTTCTGTGAAAAAAAAAAATTCTTTTTTTGGCTCATGTTACCTAGATGTGCAACGGACCGGAAGTATTTGATCAACTTTGAAAGGGGACCAACTAAGGATCATTGCTGTGAAGTTTGGTCAAAATCCGATCAGTGGTTTAGAAAGAGATGTCGTTTGCAGAAATTGTTTACGGACGGACCGACGGACGCACGGACGCACGCACGGACGAAAAGTGATCCCAAAAGCTCGCCTCGTCATTACATGACAGGTGAGCTAAATATAGCCGTCAGAAAATTTGGCAAATCGTTCGATCAAAAGCCAATACGGCATTAAGAAGATTCTAGGCATTAATGTGAGGGGTGACAACTAAAATACCATTCATAGTTGTGGTTCTTTCTCATGATGTCTTCTTAATCTCATATACAAGAAGAAAGTAGTCTGATTGACAGCCAAGACTCAACCTTGTGACCTTCGTCTGTGACCTTGACCTTGAGTTTGCCCATGGTTTTTTATGAGTTCTGCACATCAGCTTACTGAGGGTGATATTTCACAAAATTTTAATGGAAATCCTTCGAGGGGTAAAGGAGATATGGAACGGACACAAATTTCCAAGTTTCAAATTCGTGACCTTCACCTGTGACCTTAACCTTGAGTTTGCATGTTTTATTAATGGGTTCTGCACAATAGCTCACCGAGGGGGTATATTTCACCAAACTTTAATGAAAATCCTTTCAGGGATAAAGGAGATATGAAACGGATACAAAATTCAAAGTTTCAAACTCATGACCTCGAGTAATTTATTGGTTCTGCACATCAGCTCACTGAGGGGTGTTTGACGAAATTTTAATGAAAATCCTCCAAGGGGTAAAGGAGATATGAAACGGACACAAAATACGAAGTTTCTTACTCGAGACCTTCAACTGTGACCTTGACTCGGCATACTGCATTTATGGATTATGCACATCAGCTCAATGAGGGGGTATTTGACCAAAGTTTAATGAAAATCCTTTGAAGGGTTAAGGAGATATGGAAGGGACACAAAATTCAAAGTTTCAAACTCGTGACCTTTAAATGTGATCTTGACCTGGTGTCGATATGATTCATTTATGGATTCTGCACATCAGCTCACTGAAAAGAATATGTCGCCAAAGGTTAATGAAAATCCTTCCAAGGGTAAAGGAGAAATGGAACAGACACAAAATTCAAAGTTTCCAACTCGTGACCTTGACCTTGAGTCTGCATGGTTTTTAATGGGTCCTGCACATCAGCTCACTGAGACGAATACTTTACCAAAGATTAACGAAAATCTATCAAGCGATATGGAGCGGACAAGAAAGTGTTACGAACAGACAGACGGACGGACGAGCGGACGGACAGATGGAAAGACGGACAGACGAAGTTCATTCCTTTAATCCCCGCTCCGCTTCGCGGCGTTAAATTAACTATTCCATTTACCAGCAACATATCTTATGGTCTGGGGGATTACTAGAATACCATGGCAAACGAAATTGTGGTTCTTGCTCATGAATCACATACAATTGTATCAAGTCCCATCATATACATGTAGATAGATATCAGATATGTTGATGGCACTTGTGAGGTTAAGAGGTCGTGTCATGAGAAAAAGCAACAACTCTGGATGACATGGTTTTAGTTAGCACCCCGGACAATATAACTTTGTAATCGCAATAACTTCAATACCCTTTGAGATAGCCATTGGGGTTTTGAAGAAATAGATGGGCTGCATAATGCTTCCACGCAGAGCTGAAACAGACCCGCACACAGAGCTGAAGCCTGCATGCCCAGGCAAAGCGGTTCGAGTCGGCCCGCCCATGCTTATATGCCCTATTGGTTTCTTTGGGTGGCAGGGCTTGAGATGTCATTTCACCTCAATGTCGGGTAAAAGTCCCACAAAATTGGAAGCAACGTCTCCAAAAAGAGCTTTACAGTGTCGACGGGGACGTTAAATCTCAAATCAAACAAACAAAAACATTTTTTGATGGAATTAATGTAACTTAACACAAACCCCAGGCTAGGCTTTTTTATAAGTTGTCTTCTGCGAGAGGATTTGTATCGTCTGTGATGCCTTGTTATTACTTGGAAGTTTGTATTTTTTTTTCTTTTATCAATAAAGATTTATTTATTTTTTTACAATGGAAAGGTTTGCTGCAGTCTGTTCAGCTCTTTTACAATATAAGAAAGTGTTTGTTTGTTTGTTTTTTCAGGCAAAGCCTGCAAAATTGGGATTGTTTTTTTTTTTTCTCTTTTTTTTTCTTTTTTTAAATAAAAACACTTAAAGCAAGATTTCTTCAGTGGTTCTTAGGGGTACTATCTGGTTCTTTTAATTGCTGCAGTCTGTTGGGCTGTTTTACAGAAGATTAAAAATCATTTTTGATAACTTGCCCTCATCCAACTTAGGCCTCCAAAGGCAAGCAATATTGTCTTCGGACAACTCTTGTTTCGCGTTACTGCGCCTTTTGATTCGCGTTACTACGCCTTTGATTCGCGTTACTACGCCATTCTTTTGCGTTACAACGCTTTTTGTTTCGCGTTACTACGCCTTTTGATTCGCATTTTTTTTCGCGTTACTACGCCTTTCTTTTGCGTTACTTCGCCTTTTTTCGCGTTACTACGCCTTTCTTTGCGTTACTACGCCTTTTTCGCGTAGCTTCGCCTTTTGATTGGCGTTACAGCGCCTTTTGTTTCGCGTTTCTACGCCTTTTTTGCGTTATTACGCCTTTTAATTCGCGTAACTACGCCTTTGATTCGCGTTACTACGCCATTCTTTTGCGTTACTACGCCTTTTGATTCGCGTTACTACGCCTTTTCTTTTGCGTTACTACGCCTTTTTTCGCGTTACTACGCCTTTTTTCGCGTAGCTTCGCCTTTTGATTCGCGTTACTATGCCATTCTTATTACGCCTTTTAATTCGCGTAACTAAGCCTTTGATTCGCGTTACTACGCCATTCTTTTGCGTTACTACGCCTTTTGATTCGCGTTACTACGCCTTTTCTTTTGCGTTACTACGCCTTTTTTCGCGTTACTACGCCTTTTTTCGCGTAGCTTCGCCTTTTGATTCGCGTTACTATGCCATTCTTTTGCGTTACTACGCCTTTTGATTCGCGTTACTACGCCTTTTCTTTTGCGTTACTACGCCTTTTTTCGCGTTACTACGCCTTTTTTCGCGTAGTTTCGCCTTTTGATTCGCGTTACTGCGCCTTTTGTTTTGCGTTTCTACGCCTTTTTTGCGTTATGACGCCTTTTGTTTCGCGTTACTACGCCTTTGATTCGCGTTACTACGCCATTCTTTTGCGTTACTACGCCTTTGAATTTGCGTTACTAAGCCTTTCTTTTGCGTTACTACGCCTTTTTGCGCGTTACTACGCCTTTCTTTATTTATTTATTCAAAATATCAGTCATCATACACATGTACATAATACAGACATATATATATGGCTCGGATTGGGCGTAGGCTTGGCCTATATTTGCCCTCATCCGTGGGTACCACATTTGACAGAGAGTAATATAGAGTACATCAATACAGTACAGTGATAGATATATAGACATTATGCTTCCATATTACATAATTCAAATGGTTTTCAACAGTTAGAAGGAAAGATAGAAGCAGCAGGAAGAATGTACTGTGGTAAGTACTTGTGCAGTGGAGAAGTTTGAAAGAGACATATGGTTTTGGAAACAAGATAAAGCTTTAATTGACGGCATTTACTTGACTCCAGAAAGTGAAAAGAGAATGAGAAAATAGAAGTGAGGGCAGAGTCTGCATTGATTTATAGATTTTTAATTGCAGGCATGACTCTCCCACCCATATCCAGCATCAGCTTGTTGCAGCACAACACTGGAAGTCCGGAAGGAAGAGACATGCATAGCTCTTTCTCACGCTAACATGATATGTCCACATGAGATTCACGGTCAGGAGTCAAAGTCAGTGCACAAAAGTATAAATGTACGAACATGTAACAATAATATAAATGAATGAACATACATGTTAATGAACAAACAGATATACATAAAGTAATAGAGATATACAACGTCGGTACAACGTCGAGTCATGTGTATCTCCATGTAGTTGACAGAGCGCAAATAGCTCTTGAGCGAGTTCAGTTGACCCATCAGGACCAAGGATAGATCAAAACATGCTTGCAGGAGTAGGGTAATTTAACTCGAGTGGAGCCCATACGTAGAGTTGAGACAGCAATAATCACAAACATGGTGGGCAATGGAGGATAATTGTGCTGAAACGCAATCAGGAATTCTAATACTTCAGGCTATTGGAAAATAGTACGGGCAATTGTTGGAATAATCACAGCCAACTTAAAACCATGTTATTTACTGTATCCCTTTATCTATCTATCCATGTTGTTTATACTTTCGATTTACTAGAGGTATCGTTGACATAAATTTGGCTCACGAGACTAGTATGGTTAACTGTGGTTGATAAGCCGAACTCGCTCTGTGGCATATTCCCCCACTATGGACTGGTTACCAGCACAACGAGCTACTTTGGTGTCAGTCGGTAGGTCAAGAAATGTATAGACCGGGAAACATACTGTTTCTGACCACATGCACAGGAAGAAGTTACCGTTAGGATTTACACGAGGTAATAAAGGCGGTATTCGACTGGTGATTTCGTGGTCCACGAACTGAAGCGTGGAGCACGTTTTTTGTTCGACTGGGAGATTCGTGAAATTTCGAACAATTTCGTGGAGCACAACGACCACGTTTCAAAAAGAGCGTGAAATCAGTCACGTGACTGAATTAATATGGCTGAACATAGAAAAAGTATATGGCGTGCCGTTTTACTATTTAATACAATTTCGAGATATCTATAATTTTACGAGATATCTATAATTTTATAATAGATATCTATAAATCAAATTATATGTATCTATAATAAACATTGGAGGTCATTGTAACAAGACATACTTTGGTTTGGAAAGAGATAAAAATATAAGTAACTGGCTTATAATGTCATTGATCAAGTAATTTCGCAGTGACCCAGGTACAGGTCCGAGGTCTGCTGCATTGGCGCGAGGCCTCGAGGCAATTTTAAAAGGAAACCATAATACAAGTTTTATAAGCTATTTATTGTGCTTGTCATTTGCAGTTAATATGGAGCTAAGACACAGCTCGGATCTATCTGATTATAAATGATTGGCTTGGAGGTGCCTCTTTGCCTTATGACTGTTAATCATAGCTCTCTCACGGCTGTGTTTCGAAACTGGCTAGGGTCACATGTGAGACGCCAACCGGAGGTCGGGTGGTTTTTCTCCGGGGATGCCGGCTTCGATTTTCGTCAATCTGTGATTAACGATCGGTTAGATATAAGTGAAATAATCTCGACAGAACAACTTGAACAAGGCAACGCAAGCGTAGCATCCCCTCGCAACAGCATACCATTCATCGACATGAAGGTTTGAAGCTTCTACGATGATAGCTGTATATTCTGTCCTGTTCATAAGATTTTTAAGGTCAAGTCCATTGTGACCTTGACCTCTGACCACTGACCCTGAAAGTAAATACGGTTCATCGTCTCTTCATGGGGAACATTTATAGAAGGTTTGAAGCTTCTACGATGATAACTGTGCATTCTATCCTGTTCATAAGGTTTTAAGGTCAAGTCCATTCTGACCTTGATCTCCGACCCTTGACCTTGAAAATCAATAAGGTTAATCGTCTTTCCATGGGGAACATTTGTGGAAGATTTGAAGCTTCTACGCTGAGAACTGTGTCTTCTATCCTGTTAATAAGGTTTTTAAGGTAAAGTTCATAGTGATCTTGACCTTTGAACCTTGACCTTGAAAATCAATAGCGTTCATCGTCTTTCCATGGGGAATATTTATGGAGGGTTTGAAGCTTTTAATGATTCAATTGAAACGGCCATCGCTATTCAAATGTATTGGCGGAACTTAAATTGCTAACAATATTCAGACATTTTGAGTGAAAATGTACCTGTTTACATTGAAATAATGCCTCGAAAAGAATGATATTTTGCTTTTATTACTGAAATTCATTTTTCCTGGATCCGTTTGTTATTGACGAAAATCTCTTCGTGAATGACCCATGTCAATGGCTTACGAAAGCTTACTTACAAAATAGGGTTTTACGTAACTTTTCGTTATTCGCTATCCAATTATAGC
The DNA here is from genome assembly GCA_963580285.1 of Lucinisca nassula. Lineage (NCBI taxonomy): Eukaryota > Metazoa > Mollusca > Bivalvia > Lucinida > Lucinidae > Lucinisca > Lucinisca nassula. Next base: position 75,752,558 of record OY757022.1, read on the forward strand.
TATCACATACGGACAGAACTTCTATCTATCTATCTATCTATCTATCTATCTATCTATCTATCTATCTATCTATCTATCTATCTTATCTATCTATCTTATCTATCTATCTAACTATATATCTATCTATTGAGGAAACTGTCCAACGATCAGTCTACATGTGCAATTATAAAAATGTCCAACGATCTGTCTAGAAGTGCAGTTTTAATAAATTGAAGATTCTTGTGGACAGATAACGTTTGTTTTTGTTTAAACAATATTTTATTTCTAGCAAACATCATGTACAGAGAGAGAGAGAGAGAGAGAGAGAGAGAGAGAGAGAGAGAGAGAGAGAGAGAAGAGAGAGAGGTTTGACTGAGAAACTGACAGTAGACAGACAGACGACAGACAGACCGACTGACCGAATGACTGACTAACAGATGAACGGAAGGACAGTTAGACAGAAAAATAAACTGATACTGATAGTAGAAAACAACTAATGAGTGGACTGACAGACGGGCGTCGAGTCAAAGTTGGTTCGACCTCATGCCGTCGACACCAACTTCAACTCACTTCAACGTCACATGGCCGTTGGGAGAGAGAGAGGTTTGACTGACAAACTGACAGACGACAGACCGACCGACTGAATGAATGATTGACTAACAGACGTACGGACGAACAGACAGAAAAATAAACATACTGACAGTCGAAAAAAAAGCTAATGAGTGGAATGAAAGACGGTCGTCGAGTCAACGTTGACTCGACGTCATGCCGTCGACACCCACTCCAACTCACGTCAATGTCACGTGACCGTTGAGATGAGAGAGGTTTGACTGATCCGTGTATCCAAGAAGATATTGTGGAGCTTAGCTAATAAGCCATTAACCCTTTTTGTACCAAATAATGGAATATTCCTCCTTATATATAGCAGGAGTCGATTTCAAAATTTAGGCGTGTCAGGTTGTGTTTTCTTCAAAATTTGTTTGGAAATTGGCTTGACTTTTGCAAATAGTGTAGGCCCTGATCAGACGCCGCGTTCTGCGGCGTCTGATCTGGGCCTGCACTGTTTGCCAGGGTACCCGTTTTGGGGTTCCAGGTAATGTAAGGGCTGGGCAGGTTGATCTACCTGATTTTACTGTAAAATCTTGCACTTGCGAAGGAGTGTTTCATTCTCATGCACTGAAATGCTGTTCTATGTTTGTTTTGAATTTAATGTTCCAATCCCACTGAGTATTGATGGGTCCGAGCACTAGGCAAATGACATCTTATTAAGCAACGCCTTATTATCGCCAACGCAACGTTCTGATGTTTCATCGACGTTGCAAAGTCAAATTCAGTGCATCGCTTTGATTTGGTTTTTTTCAGTTTTTGACAAAAATCTACAAACTTGCAAGTGATAATAGCAGTAAATATGTTTAAATAAAAGAAAAGAAAGAAAGAAATAAACATCCACTGTGATTTGAACTCACGCCCCACTTGCGGTGCAAAATTGAACTTGTTTTGAACAGAGTCCAGCAGTTTATCCACTGCGCCACGAGATTCGTCAATATGAGTCATTGAATTCAAGCAATATAGAGCATATATACGAATATATATTTGATAATTTGTTTTCTGTTTGTTTGTTCAATCAGAATTGTTTGTTTAATTCGAGGTTTAACGTCCTCGTCAACACTGTATAGGTTCATTGCTTTCTGTACAACCGAGGGACATACAAGAATGCTAAAATATAAAACAGTCACAATAGTTTTTCATTCTCTTGCTTTAGGCATCAAGCTGGAAGCACGGATCACATTTGACTGGTACAAAAACGTGGAGCACAATTTTCCACTGCGCATCATGGGCGGAGCTCAGTCGTGCTCCACGAAATGTCTCCAGTCGAATACCGTCAAAGTTAAACATGCATTTACCGTAAGATAATTGTGTCCACAGGTAGGAAAAAGTCATCAAGCATAGTATGTCATTCATGTCTTATCAAGTCCATTAGTTACGCTGGTTTATTTGCAGATTGAGGTCATTCAGCTAGAGTAATTTTACAAGTTTTACTTTTCTAAAAAATCATATGGACACATCTAGGGCTAGTTAAATGGAGCAGTCCAAGCTGAAAAGCTAATCGATTATCAGTACTGTCATCGTGATCGGCAATCAATTAGTATTCACTGAGGTTTTGGTCATAATATTATCTGCCTGCCATTCTATCTGTGCTTGACCTTTTCTGAATTCTGATTCTGATCGTCTAGGGATGTGTCACCAGCAAACAATATTATGATTCCGACTTCTACCATATGTTGTACTTCACTATATGTATTTGGATATACAGGCCTGAGCAAACATTGTAGACCCAGATGAGACACCGCAGAATGTGGCATCTCATCAGGGTTTGCACTGTTTGCCACTCATACAGCTGTTTTAGGCACAACCTTTGGAAACAAATTGTACTTATAGAATAATTGTTAACAAGCCAATCAGTAATGATAACCATTTTTGTGGCGTTATCTGCCTGAACAAACATTGCAGACCCAGATGAGGCATCGGAGAATGTGGTGGCTCATCAGGATCTGCACTGTTTGCCACTCATCCAGCTGTTTTGGGCACAACCTTTGGAAAAAAAATGTACTTATCAAATAATCGTTTACAAGCTAATCAGTTATGGCAACCATTTTTGTGGAATTTATCGATTAGTTATCCTATTAATCGTGTCAGCCTTACTCACATAGGAATCTTGATGTGCCCCTGATGTACTGGTCGACACAGGAGATAAGAATGCAATTATCTTCGTAAGTTAAATCAGGATTGCCAGCTACAAGGCTGTCAGCTGTAATAGATATGATGCTGTAAATTGTTGGGTGACACATTAAAGAGTTTATTAGGTTTGTTCGGGCACAATCATATTTAGGGCACCTAAAGAGGAAGTGGTCCAGAGATTCTTGACAGTTGCAGTTAGGGCATGTGGGACTATCAGTTAGATGATCATTAAATAGGTCTAGATTAAGTTGACTTTTATTGTTCCTTAATTGGCAAATAACTATATTCATTTTCCGATCTCCAAAAGAGTAATGTTTGGGAGGGGAAGGTATTCTTTTTCGAATAGTTTGTTTGAAAGTATACAGTGATGTACAGTTGTTTAATTCATCATCCAGATTATTCCAGAGGTCGGTTGTTGATAAAAAAAATGAGTTCTTGAATGCAGTGGTTCTGGGTGTTGGATATTTAAGATTTCTGTTTCTTAGCGAATATTCAGTTTGGTGTGCATTATAGTTATCTAAAATATTGTTTATATATAGTGGTGTTTCATAATTTAATATTTTATAAAAGTGGATTAATTTACTATTTTTTCTTCTTTCAGAAAGTGGAATCCATCCTAGTTCTTTGTACAGAATAGCATGTGATGTGCCTCGACGAAGCCCTGATATTATCCTGGCAGCATCAAGCTGAATAGATTCGAGGAGATCAGCCTCAGCTTGGGTTAGGTTATCCCAGATGATATTCCCATATTCTAGTATTGGACGTATGTATGATATATAGAATCTTGTCAAGGATTTGCGATCAATATCGTATTTAAGCATTCGCATTATATTCAGTCTATGTGCAGCTTTATCATAAATATTATTAATGTGCTCAGCCCAAGTTGCATCTGAGGATAGAGTTATACCAAGGTGTGTATGGTCAGTCTCATCATTAATACTTACATTATTGAATATTATGTTGTGTTGGGCTGGATTTCTCTTTCTAGTAAATAACATTGATTTGGTTTTGGCTGGGTTTAAGATTATACACCATTGGTTTGCCCACTGGGCAATACTTTGAAGGTCCTCATTAAGTAGATTAATGGAATTATTATTTTCTACAACAGTAAATAAGGATGTGTCATCTGCGAATAGTCGGATATTACATTGTATGTTATCAACTATATCATTAATATATAATAAAAATAGGTATGGCCCTAGAACCGATCCTTGTGGTACCCCAGCTGATGTTACATCCCATTGTGATTTATAACCTTCATTAATAACTCGTTGTTTCCTGTCTGATAAATAACTTTTAAACCAGTTGAGCAGATTTCCACAAATTCCATATTTATGAAGTTTATGTAAAAGGCCGTCATGCCAGACTTTATCAAAGGCCTTACTAACATCACAAAATATGAATTTAATATCTTTTCCTTTATCCAGACTTTCCAAAATTTTATGATATATTTCAAGTAATTGGTTTACTGTGGAATCTTTGGGTCTGAATCCTGACTGATGTTTGGTGAGAATATTGTTTTGCTCCAGATAGTTGTATAGATATTTAAAAATAATTTTTTCCATTAATTTCCCAAGACAGCTTGTGATTGATATAGGACGATAGTTTGTAGGTTCATTATCAGAACCTTTACCTTTAAGTATGGCTGAGATATTGGCCATTTTCCATTGTGATGGCACTTTACCAAGGCTAAGTGACTTGTTAAAAAGCATTGTTAATGGTTTAATTAAGGCAGTACCTGTAAGTTTTATAAGTTTAGGCATAATTTCATCTGGGCCACCAGGTTTACTTGGATTTAATAAATGTAATTGATCCTTAATATCTTGTTCACTAACTTCAATATGATTGAGACTAAAATTAGGAGTATGTTGCATGTTTGGAAGTGGTGGTGGGCTATCAACCTTGGATATGTTGGCAAAGTGATGGTTCAGAGTTTCGGCCTTATCAAGGGGATGTATATCTACATGACCATTTCTGATGAGAGGTGGTGGAGGGTTATTTTTATTTTTTAGGTTCGTTATTTCATTCATTATTTTGTACCACTGTTTGGGCTTTGTATTTGGGTCTGATAAATATGTTTGAAGTTTTTGCAAGTACTGTTTTTTAGCTTCCCTTATTAATGTTATCACTTCATTCCTTTTCTCTTTGTATTTGCGAAAGTATGTATCTGAGCTGCTGTGTTTTGCTTTGTTATAGAGTCTGTTTCTCTGACGCATGTGCTTTCTTATAATGTTATTCATCCAGGGCTTATCACTTGGTCTTTTAGTGAATTTGATTTTTGGTATAAACTGCTCAGCTGCCGATTCTAATCTAAGTTTAAATTCTTCATTGATATCATCAATGTTATTTGAGTTGTTTATAAAGGACCAGTCAGAGGTGATTAAATTGTTGGAGAGGCCATTTTTGTCTGCTTCATCGTATTTCCATATAGTGGTCTTATAAGCTTTTGTCTTAAAGGTTTTAAAATTAATTTCTGCTGTGATAGTGGAGTGATCACTACAAAAGGGAGGCAATACTTCAGTGTTAGTGATTAAGGAATTGTGGTTAGTTAAAATAAGGTCTATGCATGTTTGAGTCTGAGGGGTTATTCTTGTGGGCTCACAAATCATGTTTTGAAGATTGTATTTTGACATTATTCTTTGTAGTTTACTGTTCCTATCCTGTTTTAATATATCATGATTGAGATCCCCCAATATTACAACGTCTAAGTTACTGTCCAGTGCGGTGTCAACATTATTTTCAAATGAATTCCAGTAGTCAGACAAACTATTATGTGGTCTATAGAATAGGCCAACCAAAAATTTTTTATTCAAACATGTAACTTCAATCCATATATTTTCAATATCCCCATTTTCGAGGTCTGGGCAATGTTTGAAATGAATGTTTCTTTTAACATAGATGATAAGGCCTCCTCCATTATTATAGTGTCTGTCTTTTCGAACAGGGGGGTAGAAACCGTTAATTTCTAAGTCAGATGTTTTAACTGATGGGTTCAGCTTTGTCTCAGACACACAGATTATATCATATTCATGAAGTTCAGTATATAATAAATCAACTTTATTGCGGATGCTATTGATGTTAACATGTGCAATTTGGATTCTAGTGTATGTTCCCGGTTGTTTATCTTGATCAATATGACTACTTGTAGAAGGATTATTAATATTGCGATTAGTAGAGCTATTTCTTCGTTTAAATCTAACCCTGATTTTTACTTGATCACCACTATTAGCATGCCTGCAATTTTTAGCCTGGGTCATAAATATAGTGGGAAATCTGCGTCTTCAATTTTCAGTGGTGATCATAATTTAGCACTGTAATAGATATGCAGGGGACATAGAGCATAGATACACACATGACTCTGGTATTAAGAAAGGAATAAAAAAAAGACATATATACATAAAGAATACACAAAGAAGAGGAGAAAACGATGATAAATTTCACCTACTTGCATTAACATACACATCATTGTGTGCATCTTAAACAAAATAGTAACATTACAGAGGGGTTTATAGTATTTATCATGCAGTTTAATACTGCAATGATCTCATGCTTTGCGACAGATGAGACTTAGCAAACAGTGCACACACAGATCAAACTTCACGTGAAAGGGCAGTCTGATCAGGGTCTACACTATTTGCTATTCCATCTGCATCCTTTGTACTCCTTTTTGGAACATATAAAAAGTTGTTAAAATTCTAGGAGGACTACAGCAAGTCCTCAAGGTGTCCAAATGCTAAGGACTTTAACTGTGTTGTATTTACAGGTTCTGGTAGAGAAGTGGGTTAAGAACTACTATACTGACCATGCTGATTTGACAGTAAAGGAGAGCAACAAGAAGACTTTGTTATTCCTATTTCAATTTCTATGAGGATTTCCAGCCTATTCATTATATGGATATGGATTATTCTGAATACATGAATTCAGCCAGGTGATAGGAGATGTGATCACTATAAGTTCAGAGTTTAGCTAACATACAATACAGGAAGCAATAAACTTTTGAGTTTAGACAGCCGATGAAATACATTTACAAGTGGATTGTTTCCTATTAATGGAATACTCAGTTTACAGAGGATTTTGGATTGTTTCCTGTGGTTGGGTTTAACAATTTTAAAAAGTTATAAGAGAAATTACACACTTTTGTGACATACATAACAAATACACGCCTACACAACTTCGATCCCATTGGACAGTTGAACCCTATATTTATACAGTAAAATTGTGACTCACAGGGGCAAGGATACCCCTTCTATCACCGCCACAAACCACAGACCGTCAGAACAGCCCTGATGAGCAGCCTCCATTCACATTCCGATCAGAAACAAGAAAAAATACCACAACCCCTCATCTTAAAATTTTCGTTTTCCTTGGCTGCAAAGTTTACCAAGTTTACAGTATATTTGTATAGGCGTGTTTTCATAATGAGCTAATTCTGCATGGCCTCAATATGATACTATATGAATCCTTTATTCATGTAAATGCACACGCAGGTGGCATTCGTGCATAGCAACAGAACATAGCAAATGCAGCATGATGCCAAAGCACAAATTCTTTGCAAAAAGAACTTGGGTTACACACACACAATGCCCGAACAGAGGTCGTGACCATCGACTCAGCGTCAAGACGCCGAACCGACACCTCTCGACATCATCCAGACATTATCTGCTGTTTCCGTGTATTTTCAATCTATATACATATATATATATATACTGTAAAATTTTATCTATACATATACATTTCGACAATTACGCTGCATAAGCTAGATGTACAAGATATATCTCTTTCAGCTCAAGAGGGCTACACTCCCCTGAATGTATGCCGACGCTTGTAGAACAAGTCATGTCGGCAAGAGGGGGTGACTGCCCGGTTACTTCGAGCTTCAGAGTACGATTTGTTTCCTTGACTGTAGCCTTGTGCCGAAATTGAAATGCAGAAGGCGTACAAGTCAAGGACTGAAAACTACAGCCTTTTATTTATTTATTTATAGTTTGACACGCCATGCACATCCATTTTATTGGGCATTGAAAGTGTACAGTAGGATAATCAACAAGTTAACAGACAGTACATCTTTAAAAGGCTTAACCCCTATCTTGCTGAAAATTCATTTAAGCCACATCCATTTTTGTCTATCAACCAATCAAATTACTATATGCAATTTATTGCTACAAATTCATAAACTGAATGCCAAACAGTGCAGACCCCGACCAGATGCCATCTGATCTGGATCCACACCGCTTGCAAAAATAGGGGTTGTTGTGAACAGCAAGAGAAGGGTCAACACTTGTTCGTTCAACCTGTTTATTATACCGATCAAATATTTCAAGCCAAATCAGGAGAGAGGCTGGATGCTCATCGAGGCTGGGCATCCAATCCCACTCCTGACCTGTTAACTTCCAAATGTTGAATACTTGATTATTGGTCTGTATGAACATAATCTATCTAGTGTATTAAAAGGAGAGAAAAGGTGCAGCTATTTTTTTTTTTTTCTTATTTATTGGTGCAGGGTAAGATTTGATTGATTGATTGATTTGAGGTTTGACGTCCCTGTCAACACTAAATGTCATTTTGGAGACGTTGCTTCCAATTATGTGGGACTTTTACCCGAAATGACATCTCAAGCCCTGTTGCCAAATGAAACCAATAGGGTTTATTAGCATGGATGGTCTGCCTCGCACCGCTACAGGTCCTGAGTCGTGCACATTTTCCCAGTTTGGGGCTCATGATACACAGCTGAACTTCAATGGCTCAAACACCTTTGGTAGCTAGAAAATCCATTTGAGACTGGTTGTTACCGCCAGTGATTGCCACTTCCAATAGGCTTTTAAACAGAGGATATCTGGACTTCCCTTCGGCGTTCCACAATACAAAAGCCTAATGAGTGCACCCACCAGAATCTTCTCATTGAGGTGATTCTAATGAGTACACACAACATGCACCCACAGGGTAAAAGCCAATAATATCATAAATTTTCCCTCACAATTTCTTACCTAATGAAGTTCCCTAGGAACTCAAGAAAGGGTTGGACCCGGCCATATTAAGTGTGTCAACTGTGTTCGAGTCGTCAAAGTTCCACTGTAATTATCAAGTATACGTATTTTTATGATTTAATACAGCATAGGATGATGGCCTTTGTAATAGCAGGCATATGTGTGTTTGAGTTTTACATCCCACTAACAGCTAAGGTCATTTGGAGCACAGACTGCTTAATACCCATTGCACCAGCCCGAATCTTCCTCCGTATACATAGCAGGAGTCTTTTTCGAAATTTATTATGTGGTGTCGGGTTGTGCCTTCCTCAAAATTTATTTGCATATTGGCTGAATTATTTGCAAACATTGTAGGCCCCAATCAGACGTCATGTTCTTTGTCGTCTGATTTGGGCCTGCACTGTTTACCACTTACTCGTTTAGAGGTTTTCGGTAAAATGGGATCAACACCTATTGGAGCGTCACAAGGAGTCTGGGATTTAACCATCACCCCTGGTTTGTGGGTAGAGTAGCCAGCCGGTCATTAACACAACCAGATCTTTCGGAGAAAGCTATCATTCAGTTGCAGAACTTTGCATCTCGTGTGACCTGGGACTGGCTCAAACCACAGTGTTGACATCCAGCGATTAAGTTTGTGCTCTTATTCACACACATGAACTCCACAACACGAGATGCAGAGAATCATAAGAAGGTTAGCTACTCCAAATGAGATTTGTTGGAGACTGCTAGAATTTATTCATAATAACAGATACTACATTTCTTCCTATAAAGTGCACATTTAAATATGCACTGGGGTCTTCCAACTTCCAAGACCAACCACAATCCATTTTATGGAGAGTTGACTCAGAAGAGCGATACATGCACAGTCTTACCTGTTGTAAGCAAGCCCCTTAAGGATAATCAGAATCTGGTTGCTAAAGACAGGGGTCTGCCTTTTTAATGTATTTGTCCTTTTGGACCAAAAACATGCATATATGCAAACAATGATGATCCCGACCAGACACAACATTATGTGACATCTGATCAGGGTCTACATCCTTTGCTATAATTGAAATTTTGTCTGTTTGTTTTTGGTTTTGTTTACTACAAGTTTACAGACTGAATATCAGACCGTGCAGATCCCGACAAGATGGCTTTTTCAGGAGCCATCCGATCTGGATCCACACTGTTTGCATTTGCAGTGGTAGTCATAGACAGCAGAATAGGGGCTAAGTGACAAGAGTGATACATAACTATGAAACTGTTAACCCTTACACAATTGGTTAAATCCTCGAGGAAAGTGAGCATTAACTGGAGGCACAGCAATTTTATAAATAACTAGATGAGATGAGTAGGATTTGATATAGTCATGATTGTTTATCAGTCAGTAGGCATACATGTAGGTCCAGACTGGGGGAGTAATGTAGACGCCTTTCTTTGCGTTACTGCGCCTATTTTCGCGTAGCTTCGCCTTTTGATTGGCGTTAAGTGCGCCTTTTGTTTTGCGTTTCTACGCCTTTTTTTTGCGTTATAATAATTACGCCTTTTGTTTCGCGTTACTACGCCTTCACAGAATTTTATTTCTCTTACTTGAGCCTATTAGGCTTGCGTAGGTATTCTATTTATCAGTTTATCCCCTTGTACACTCTTCTATTAGCAATTTGCGATCAGTTATTGATGGTTCTCAGTGCGTCCCAGCATTCTGGTGGCCGATATATTTAGTATGAGGTGACCTTATTTTTCTTATGATAGTTTTTCATGTAATGTTTCCATTTTTCTCAGTAGCAATAACATTTTTGTCATTTTTTCAGTGGTCCGGTTCATTCATAAAAGTGCAATGTCATGTTGACGTGATTAAGCTCACTTGACCTGAGATAGCATATTTTTATCAGGTCAGTGCGTTGCAATGCAATTTATATAGGGGGTAACTGATAAATAAGTAAAAAACATTCAACAAATGAAAAACATGCTACGAAAACCCATCTCATGGAAGTTGCGAACCCCTATGGTCACATGCCTGTGAACACGAGCATGGTCCAATAATGAGAAAATAATGTACAACACTGGCACTTATACTGAAAGTTATGACCAGTAGTTAACCCTTTACCACTCAGGGATTTTGCGAATTTCGCTGATTTTCACAGTGTTGCACCTGACAGCAACTTCAACTAGCCATTGTTTCATAATGGATGGTCTGTTTTTACACCAAACTCGGTATGAATGTTCATTGGGCAGTAGCCTTTCAAATGCAACCTTTCATGACTTGACCATTGTTGTCATGGTAAAGAGGGGGCATCTCAAAGTTGGCAAAAAGTGTGTTTTCACATGAATTTTTGACCACATTTTAATCTTCACACAGCTGTCAAGGCACGTTTAAGGTGTTTGGCACTGGCCATTTTCACTGTTTGCAGCATGTTTTATTAGCATCAATTTTCAGGCATTTTTGACCCCAGACACCCTCAGATATGAATTTTAGCGGCCGGTTGGGCCATACACCCAAAATTTTTCGGGATGTGAGCGGGGCGTTGCCCCCCTCCAATCCCCCCCCACCCCCAGAATAATTTTAGTGTGGAGGCGCGCGAAAAAACAAGTCGATTTTTTGCCCAACAAATCCTAAAGCAAACATAACTATCCAGGGGTACAAATGCAGATTTTAGGTGCTTCTGTGGCTTAAAATGGGGGGGGGGGGTGCAGACACGTAAAAACACGTATCTGAGTGGTGAAGGGTTAACTGAAATCTGGGAACATACTGAATTTTAGCCTAAAATGCATTAATTATATCTGAAATATTGTTTCTTGCAATAAAATGATGAAAAAACATTATTTTGGTCAGGTGGGATTTTCTTCATTAATAACCCTTTACCACTCAGGGATGTTGCGAATTTCGCTGATTTTAACAGTGTTGCACCTGACAGCAACTTCAACTAGCCACGATTGCATAATGGATGGTCTGTTTTTACACCAAACTCGGTATGAATGTTCATTGGTCAGTAGCCTTTCAAATGCCCCCCTTCAATCCCCCCCCCCCCCCCCCCAGAATATTTTTAGTGTGGAGGCGCGCGAAAAAACGGTCACTTTTTTGCCCAACAAATCCTAAAGCAAACATAACTATCCAGGGGTACAAATGCAGATTTTAGGTGCTTCTGTGGCTTAAAATGGGGGGGGGGGGGGGTGCAGACACGTAAAAAACACGTATCTGAGTGGTAAAGGGTTAACTGAAATCTTGGAACATACTGAATTTTAGCCTAAAATGCATTAATTATATCTGAAATATTGTTTCTTGCAATAAAATGATGAAAAAACATTATTTTGGTCAGGTGGGATTTTCTTCATTAACCCTTTACCACTCAGGGATGTTGCGAATTTCGCTGATTTTCACAGTGTTGCACTTGACAGCAACTTCAACTAGCCATGGTTTCATAATGGATGGTCTGTTTTTACACCAAACTCGGTATGAATGTTCATTGGGCAGTAGCCTTTCAAATGCAACCTTTCATGACTTGACCATTGTTGTCATGGTAAAGAGGAGGCATCTCAAAGTTGGCAAAAAGTGTGTTTTCACATGAATTTTTGGCCACATTTTAATCTTCACACAGCTGTCAAGGCAACAATTAAGGTGTTTGGCACTGGCCATTTTCACTGTTTGCAGCATGTTTTATCAGCATCAATTTTCAGGCATTTTTTACCCCAAACACCCTCAGATATGAATTTTAGCGGCCGGTTGGGCCATACACCCAACATTTTTCGGGATGTGAGGGGGGCGTTGCCCCCCTTCAATCCCCCCAGAATATTTTAAGTGTGGAGGCGCGCGAAAAAAAAGGTCGATTTTTTGCCCAACAAATCCTAAAGCAAACATAACTATCAAGGGGTACAAATGCAGATTTTAGGTGCTTCTGTGGCTTAAAATGGGGGGGGGGTGTGCAGACACGTAAAAAACACGTATCTGAGTGGTTAAGGGTTAAGTGTCAATTTGGCTTGTGGTTTAGTGGCAATTTGACTAGAAATCCACACATAAAATACCTGGTTTCTATACTGTTGCCACTGTAGCTCCCACAGAGGTGCAAAATATCCGAACATGTGCAGACTGTATGTGTACAGCCCAAGATGAGACCACTTGAACAACACTCTGATCCATGTTTATAAAGGCAGCCACCACAAGTCTAGACCAGACTGAACCAGGAAGAAAACCTATTCTGAACCTGCATCATGAACCATGAGATCATGGAAATCCTTAGGCTGTTATTTATTCAGTCCATCATCACACCACCTTATTATTAACAATAAATGGCATCAAAGACATCCTGAAATTTAACCAGATTGAATGTTCGTTTTAGTAGATAACAACAAAAGTTCCAAATTTCAGGACATAGACTATATATATATACTGCTGCAAATATCAGAATAAGATACCAACAAGGCAAACAGCCCCTCCCTAACTTCTTCTTGTATAACTTGTTAATAATTCAGTCCATCATCAATGAAGCCTGGCCATCAATCATGAACTACATTTCCTATAAACAAGATTAAATGTTCTTAAAAATTTAGTGAAAAGTTTCACAAGCACGTTGTAGAATTTCGCAACTTTAATTGGTAATTGACAATCACTACTATTTGAACTCAAGATATTCTCATATTTTATAGAACACATCTCTTCTCCTTTGAAATAAGTGTACTCCAACCCATAGTGGTATTCACCTACAAGTCTGTGAAGTGAACATAGCTCACAGATTTTGTCGTCCCTTGCAGTACCAAGGAATCTTCCCCTTCCGTTAGGTAGTTCATGGTTGAGTAGAAAGGAATTGAAAAACCAGTTGGTAAAATGTTGAAATAGTTTTGATGGGAGGTGTGAGGTAATTGAATCGATTCCTGATCATTGCCTTCACTTTTATTTTATCCTGTTACTCCTTCTTAAAATACCTTATTGTTTAATAGGAGCTTCATAAACATATCTCTTTCAGGTTAACTTGTAATTCCCTGTTAGTTCGTGCTTAATGTTTTTGCAATATTTTACATCACGAAAACACGCCTATATAATTTTGACCGCTTGAACCCCACTTTTATATAGTAAAACTGGGGTTTCCGGGGGTATACCTTATTTTTCTTATTTCTGCTCTAAAATATAGATTGTGGGCACTCGTTAGAACCGCCTCGATGAGGCGGTTCTAACGAGTGCCCACAATCTATATTTTGAGCAGAAATAAGAAAAATATCACAATATTTCATCTTAAAAATTTCATTTTTTTTTTCGGCGATATAGGTGGCAATGTATTTGTTTTGGCGTGTTTGCATAATGATAGGAACCTCTTGTTGCAGCTACACTTCTGCCTTATCACATCCATGAAAATGTTCTTTATACTAAAACAACCATTAGAATGAAAAAGTTGGAGGAGAGCTTAAATCAATTTTACGTGTCCACAATCCTTGCCTTTGGGTTATGTCGTGGTTTAGACAAATAATTTGTTCAGTCCGCATGGAGGATTTCTAACTCATAAAGTGCAACATCTCCGAGAACATGATACTCAAATAACTACAGAGATGAAACAACGATAAGGACTCGACAGCATGAAATAACTGAAATGCTGAAGCAAAAGGAAACAAACAGACTACTGTGGACCCGACTAGAGACAAAGTCCACACTTGCTAATTCGATAACTAACTGTCTACTTCTACAGGTAGGAAATTGTAATCTATCTGTCTCCATATACTGAGTCGGTCATATTTGTTTGTATGTGCGCGTGTGTGTGTTTTGTTTTGTTGTTGTTGTTGTTGTTGTTTTGTCTGGGTCTCTGTGCTTGTAGACATATGTACATGTATAAAGTTTCACATGGAGCCACTCACTTATGAAAGTTTTGACATGCATTATCACCTTTATTTGTATAAATAGGGGAATAATTATCAGGAACAATTCCCGAAATTGGATAACCTTTGGAGACAGAGAGCATCATAGTTTTAGAACATTTCAAAAATGCATTCAAAATTAAAACAGAGGCACAATCAAAGCCAAATGGGGGGTACTCCTGATTTCTATTGTTCATTTTAATTTTTTATCTTAAAAAAAGGCTGCTTGCGTTGAAGACCCTGTTAAGCCCTGCTTTCTTCTTTATATAGGAAGAACCTGGGCTTGCAGGATTATATCTTATTAATACATCTTGTTGATACTGAATATATTCATCTTACCTCTGCTTTTGATATCCATAAACCTCACAAAAATAATGGACAACAGAGAGATGATATCATAATCTTAAAACCAGGCCAGCAATAACTTGTGTTCAGAATATGCAGATGAAATGACAAACAATAAACTGTCAGACAGTAGAAGTCCCAAACATACCTGTGCAAAATACTGTAAATTTTAAAGGTATCAAAAGAATAGAAACAAAACATCAGACGAATAGCGTTGTATTTTCCTTATTTCTGCTCAAAGCATAGATTGAGGGCTCAGTGAAATTCGTTTCACTGATCGTTCCAATGCGGTTTTTCTGCCGCGTTTTTTTTTGTTATGGTTTGTCTTTCAGTGTGTGTATCGCTTATATCTTTTTGTTTTGAATAGCAAATTGGCCATTTTGTGGGAAAGTAGCAGCTGCTGTGCTTTTGGCTTTCCGCTTTGGATGTTTTCATTAGGGTCTAGTTATTTCATGTTTGTAATTCTTTCCCTTTGGTGTCTCTGATGGGAGCTGTGCGTTAATTGTATCGATTCCTGATTATTGCATTAACTGCTATTTCTTGTTTAAATGGCACCATAAAGGCGTTTCTACTGAGTACCCACAATCTACATTATGTATGTGTAAGAGCAGAAATAATAAAAACGCATGTAAGACATCCTGCAAACCCAAGGTTTTCCTATATAGGATGGAAAGTAGGGTTTACTAGGGTCTTTAACGCATATGCATGATACAGTATTAATGGGTTTGGGTTGACGGTAATTTCCTGCCCAATGCATTATATATGCATTATGCCATACAAACATAACATTACGCAAACACGCCTAAACAAATACATTGCCACCTTTATCGCCGAAAAAATGATAATTTTATGATGGAAAATTGTGATATTTTTCTTATTTCTGCTCAAAATATAGATTGTGGGCACTCGTTAGAACCGCCTCATCGAGGCGGTTCTAACGTGCACCCACAACCTATATTTTAGAGCAGAAATAAGAAAAATAAGGTATACCCCGGAAACCCCAGTTTTACTATATATATAAGTGGGGTTCAAGGGGGTCAAAATTATATAGGCGTGTTTTCGTGATGTAAACAAAGGTGCTTTTTTTAAGATAAAATGTAAATTGCACAACAGACTAAGATGCTAAGATGTACCTAGGAACAAAATTAACACATATAAAACAACTCTACCTTGAAAGAGACCCCGAACGGGGGTGAGAATAGTTTTGGAGGCCCCAATCGGATTCATGTGTACCCCGATCAGGGACACTGGAGATTTTGACAGGAAAATGTTAATCAATCAACTTTGATGATCAATACCTTTTTAACCAAACCATTTTAAAAAATTCTGAACGGTAAAAATGTAGACTTTTATATCTTTTAAAAGTTGGAGTTTTGAATAAATTACTTTTTACACAGACTCAATTCTGTGAATCCACCAAAAATTGGCCATTTTACCCCCCGAGCGGGGTACAAGTTACTAAATATGGAAACAAAAAGCGACAGGTAATAGGGGAATCCCCTGACTCCGATCGTGGGGTTCTCTTCTACTTTCTTGTGCCTGATAATAAAATGCACTCAGTGACACTAACCTTGGGGACAACCGGGTGCTCAAGCCCCAACCCTTCCACTTCTTTTAAGCCTAAATATCGGAGAACGTGTTCAGATCACCACCCCTAAACGTTCCTGATAATAAAATACACTCAGTGAAATTAACCTTGGGGAACCCCGGGTGCTCAAGCCCCAACCCTTCAACTTCATTAAAGGCCTAATATCGGAGAACTGTTCAGATCCAAACCACTAAGCCATATATATTCTTGTTCATTATGATAAGACCCATTCAGTGACACCAAACTCGGGGTCGGCCCGGTGCCCTAGGGATTCATAAGAAATGCATCATCATTTTTTATATTTCATTTATTTTATTATTATTATTATTATTATTATTATTATTATTATTATTATCGGCCCCCGCCCATTGCTTGAAGAAATAAATGGGCTACATGATGCTTCCACGCAGAGCTGAATCCGACCGCACACGAGAACTGTTAAACCACTTTGACGATCTAAGCCTGCCCAGGCAAAGCGATGCGAGTTGGACAGCCCATGCTTATAAACCCTATTGGCTTCATTGGGCGACAGGGCTTGAAATGTCATTTCATCTCAATGTCGGGTAAAAGTCCCACAAATTGAAAGCAACGTCTCCAAAATGACCTTTATAGTGTTGACGGGGACCTTAAACATCAAACCAAACAAACAAACAAATTATTATTATTATTATGTGAGCCAGCGCACAACACACCTACAATAAGACATGTGCACCCATCGAAGACTCAGATCAGCCCGCGCATCCATATAGTCTCTTGCTGCTTGAAGGAGCATTTGGCCTTTAGCTATTCTTAGAGCGCTCAGCGAAGACTCTGATCAAACTGCGCATCCATATAGTCTAACCAGAGACTTCTCTTGCTGCTTGAAGGAACATTGGGCCCTTAGCTATCCTTAAAGCGCACAGCGAAGACTCTGATCAGACTGCGCGGATGCTCAGGCCGATTGGAGTCTTCGCTGGGCGCATATGTCTTATTGTAGGTTTTGTCGTGCGCTGACTCATATTCTTTTTTGGGGGGGATGGGGGGGGGGGGGGGGGGGGGGGGCTTTTATCGATGTGTAAATTTCAATGCACTGCATTCTGGCGTTCTGTGCTGGGCTCATCATGAAATCCACACGTGTGCATGTACATTTCGATTTCTCATCTCCAAATGGCTACTTTTCTGATAAAGATCCGTGAATTTTTTTCGTATAAATACTGCAAACATAGGTCGTGTGTGCTCGTTAGAACCGCCTCATTGAGTACCTACAACCTATGTCTTTTAGTGTGAATATGGTGAAGCCAGGAATGTTGCTTAATGCGCACAATTTGAGAGAGAGAGAGAGAGAGAGAGAGAGAGAGACAGAGAGAGAGAGAGAGACAGAGAGAGAGAGAGAGACAGAGAGAGACAGAGAGAGAGAGACAGAGAGAGAGAGGAGTGTTTTAGTGTGAATATGGTGAAGCCAGGAATGTTGCTTAATGCGCACAATTTGAAACATTAGTGAGAGTTGTGTGTTGAAACCAGGAATGTTGCTTAATGCGCACAATTTGAAACATAAAGCTGTTTTTAACAAAGTTTTGCTGATTGCGCGTATCGTTAATTGGCTGTAAGATTCTCAGGTTACAAGTACGTCAGATTTTGTAAAGCAAACGTGTCTTACCAAGTGGTCCGAATTTCGTTTTATCTACCCCTATACAAAAGGAGTCAATGTCGCATTTGATTTAAGACTATTTACGAACTTTTTGTCCACGATTTAGGTAAAAACAAAAACAAACTTATTGGGCCTCGTCCATTATAAATGTGTGTTTTAGACAGATACGTCAAACGAAGACTGATCACACTGCGCACTCTGATCAGAGTCTTTGCTGTGCTGAAAGACTAGCCTCTTTAGGGATATTCATCATCAAGAAAACACACCTTTATAATTTTGACGCCCTTGAACCCCATTTTATATTGTAAAACTGGGCTTTACATGGGTATACCTTATTTGTCTTATTTCTGCTCTAAAATATAGATTGTGGGTACCCGTTAGAACCGCCTCGATGAGGCGGTTCTAACGAGTGCCTACAATCTATATTTTGACTCAAAATATAGATTGTGGGCACTCGTTAGGAGGCGCGCGGTTCTAAAGTCAAAATATAGATTGTGGACACTCGTTAGACCGCCTTATCGAGGCGGTTCTAACGAGTACCCACAATCTATATTTTAGAGCAGAAATTAAAAAAAAAAAAAAAAAAAATAAGGTATACCCCACAATCTATATTTTTGAGCAGAAATAAGAAAAATATCACAATATTTTCATCTTAAAATTTTCGTGTTTTTTTTTTCGGAGGTAAAGTTTACAATGTATTTTCGTAATGTGTGAAATAATGTTCTGACCGTATGCTGACTTAACAGGCTGATTACAGTCTGTGTTGAATGCGCATACTCAAAGACACGGTTTTTTTCCCATATGTGACTATGGGATCTCCCACATAATACGTTTGGAGTGGTGGCCCATTTCCAATTATACGGGTGCCAGATTTGTTTTTTAAGCGGTATCTGCAAAATTGCATGTACTATCAGCAAACGCCGTTTTGCGGCGTCTGGTCTGGGTCTGCAGTGATTGCAAATGTCCCATATAGAGCCGCTGGGAATATAAACCAACTCATACCGCGTTCGTAAGAGCAGTCTACGCGAGGCGAGATATGAAAGGTAACGAAATCAAGAAACCGTTTGTTTTGTTTGTAACGTCCCAGTCAGCACTGTATAGGTCATTTTGGAGACGTTGCTTCCAATTTTGTTGGACTTTTACCCGACATTGAGATGAAATGACATCTCAAGCCCTGTCGCCCAATGTAACAAATAGGGTTTATAAGCATGGACGGTCCGGCTCACACCGCTCTGCCAGGGCAGGCTTAGATCCTCTAAGCGGTTTACCAGTTCTCGTGTGCGGGTCGGTTTCAGCTCTGTTTGGAAGCATCATGCAGCCCATATACTCAGAGGCAATAAAAAGTATACAGTTGTTGATTTGGAATACCGGATCTTGTATTGTCGTTTGTAATAAATTTTGTCTATGTCCGTTTTTCCCAAACGTCTAAGTTTGTAAAACTCCAATTCTTTTCCTGTTACAGTCATCCATGATGGAGTTATTGCCCTTAATTGAAAATCAATATTTCCAATAAAATCTCGTGTTGTACATGACATTTAACTCTATGCACACTGCAAAAGTCTAGCACGACTTTTCATCGATAAGACCACATCATTACTTTGCCATTTAACCCAAACAAACAGCTTCAAACACAATTGGAATTTGTGCCTGTTCCGGATTATTCTCCTTTCAATTAAAATCATAGTGAATTAAATGAGTCTTTTTCTCCAATCGTGTAAGAGATTTTCATTCGAAACTTTCGCATAATTATTGTTTTGCTCGGCATCTTTATGCTTACTCCATAGTAAACCCTCTAAAATTGCTCAATGAAAAGTTAATCCCCAATACAAATCCCATAGAAACATAATGCATCCAATCAAAGGATGAACGTAAAAGTCGAAACTGCCATATTCGTGGACAAAAGATGCTGCACTCTACCTTGTGTTTAATTTCAATATGCGACATATTCTTCCCAATCAGTTGCCCTTCTTTGACTTTGTTTCATGAAAAATCATTTATTGAATAACACTTATTCGGAACACATGTTTAAAGGAAAGCTACTCAAGACAAAATATTGGATCAGACCCCCTGTCCATTTCAAGCGACGCAATTTGATTATCCTTTCATCAATTTTAACAGACAATGCTGCAAATTATGCGGAAGGGGTTGTTCTTATTTATGATGCCTCATATGTATGTAGAAAATGAGACATTGGAACGCAAATTGGCATTCAGTAACCTGTATACTTACTTTTGCCTCTCAGTATATTTCTTCAAGGCGGGGGCGTCAGACCGTTTTACTGAATATATGGTTTCGCTGAGATGGCATTTTTTTTTTTTTTTTTTTTTTGCTTACACCCTGACAAAAGTCAATAGTAACGTTATACCCCTATAAGCACGCCCACTCTCTAACACGACTAGATCAAGTTTCTCCTTGGTGCTTGTATTTGCTTCTCTGTAAGTAGCGTCTTCAAATACAGATGACGCTCTTAAAACCGACATTTCAAATACAGTAGAACTTCGATGACTCTAACACCGATGGCTCGTTTACCATGGCTGAGTCGAACCCGTTTTTGAGTCCCTAGGGAATTCCTCTACATAAGAAGAAGTGTGGGACAATTACGGTGATTTTCGACTTTTATCTTGCAAATGTATGTTGTGAGTACTCATTAGAATCGTCTCTATGAGGCGATTCTAATGAGTACAAACAACATACATTTTTATTTTACAACACCGAAAAGAAGTCCCAAAATTAATTCCGTTATGTCGCCTGGCAGTTACCCTCAGTGGCTCGAACTACCCCTGTCTCGAACAGATTTTTGTGGCCCAAAAGGTGTTCGAGCCATTGAAGTTTGACTGTACGATGAAATTCCTTTATTAAGACCACCTTTGGAATTGTTCAAAAGTGGTCTTAAAGACCTTTTTTGAACAGTCCCAAATGTGGCACCTTAACACAGGACACTGTGTGCAGCAAAAATAAAGAAAGAATAACTGCACCCTTCTACAGAACCTTTTAAAAGCATAAATAGTCTTAATTTCATGTGGTCTTAATAGCGGATTTTTTTTTACAGTACACTGAAATTCCGCTATTAAGACCACCTAAAATTAAGACTGCTTTATAAAGCTTATTTAGTAGGTTGCAGTAATTATTTCTTTGTGTTTTCTTTGGTCAGAGACCACCTTTGGGACAGTTCAAAAGTGGTCTTAAAGACCACTTTTGAACAGTCCCAATGGTGGTCTTTATATAGGTATTTTATTGTAACGATAAAGTTCCACAAAATTGAAAGCAACGTCTCCAAAATAACCTATGCTGTGTTGACGGGGACGTTAAACCTCAAATCAAACAAACAAACAAAACAATCTATATTTTTGAGCAGAAATAAGAAAATTAAGGTTTACCCGTGTAAACCCCAGTTTTACTATATTAAAGTTGGGTCCAATGGGGTCAAAACTATATAGACATGCTTGCGTGATGAGAGCTGAAAACGATGGCACATGAGTACTGGTACAATGTATGTCAACCGTATATAGGGTCTAAGCCTGTCCAGGCAAAGTGGCGCGAGTCGGACCGTCCATGCAAATGAACCATATTGGTTTCATTGGGCGGTAGGCTTCATATGTCATTTAATGTCAAATTTCGAAAAGACCCACAAATTCGGAAGCAACGTCTCATGAATGTTGAGGGGGACATTTGATGCATGAGATGTCAAATCCTATTTTCTTGTTTGTTCGTTCGTTTGTTTGATTTGAGGTTTAACGTCCCCGTCAACACTGTATAGGTCATTTTGGGGACGTTGTTTCCAATTTTTCGCGACTTTTACCCGCTATTGAGATGAAATGACATCGCAATACCTGTCGCCCAATGAAACCAATAGGGTTAATAAGCATGGACGGGCCGTCTCGCACCGCTTTGCCTGGGCAGGCTTAAATCCTCTAAGCGGTTTACTAGTACTCGTGTGCGGTCGGTTTCAGCTCTGCGTGGAAGCATCATGCAGCCCAAATATTTCTTCAACCCCGGTGGGCGGGGCGAGCTCCAGAATGTAGAAGGGATCATTTGATGCATGATATGTCAAATCCTGTTTTCTTGGAAAAATAAGAAAAACAAATCAAACTGTCGCCTGTTGGAAAAAAAAACAAGCAAGCATGCAAAATAAAGGTCTTAGTTTATTAGGGAAATAATGTCAAATTTAACCCTTGTCCTGCTGATCCCGGATATGTCTTATCTTTCAAACAATGAAGATCCAGATCAGATGGCTTCTGAAGAAGCCATCTGATCAGGATCTTCATTGTTTGCCATCCAGTTTATGGATTTGTTGCAAAAATTTGCATCAAGTTATCTAATTGGTTGATAATCAGTAGTGGGTGTTGCATATATGAATATTTAGCATGACAAGGGTTAAAAGCGCTGCCATCCCTGAAGAAGGTTATTTACTAACCCAAAAGGAAACATTTCAATCTACACGTGCCGGCCCCCGCCTATCGGGACTTGAAGAAATAGATGGGCTGCATGATGCTTACTCGCAGAGCTGAAACCGACCCGCACACGAGTACTGGAAAACAGCTTAGAGGATCTAAGCCTGCCCAGGCAAAGCGATGCGAGTCGGACCGTCCATGCTAATAAACCTTTTTGGTTTCACGGGGCGGCAGGGCTTGAGATGTCATTTCGTCTCAAGGTCGGGTAAAAGACCCACAAAATTGGAAGCAACCTCTCCAAAATGACCTTTACAGTGTTGATGAGGAAGTTAAACCTCAAATCAAACATACAAACAGCCTCAATGAGGCGGTTCTAACGAGTACCCACAATCTATATTTTGAGCAGAAATAAGAAAAATATCACATTTTTTTCACATTAATTTTTTCGTTTTTTTTTTAGCCGGAAAAGTTTACAATGTATTTGTATAGGCGCCTTTTCGATATGTTGTGTTATGACTGAGTGATAGGTGTCCTTTTTTTCTGTTTTTTTCTTTTGGATGTGAATATATGGTAGGTACAATGTAGTTTGCGCTTTATAAAACCCCCGGTTGTCTGCAGAAATATTATTTCTGTCTTCTGACAACAAAATGTATTCGCTCGCATTCCTGTTGCTCGTAGCGCTTGTAGGTGTATCGTTGGCCTATCCGGCCCCACACAAGTCTGGTCCGAGCTGGTTTGGTGGCGCAGGTGGCGGCGGTGGTTCAAATTGGGGTGGCGGTGCAGACGGTGGTATGTATTGTTTATTTATCCATCAGACCGAAGTTTCCTTAGCGCATTGTTTTCTTCCGTATCATGATAGAGGATCTTGCATGAGTGTCCATGTATTATTTAATTTATTTAACGAGTTGAGGAAAAAGGATAAAATGCGAGGCTTTGCCGAGCATTTTATCCATTTTCCACAACAAGTTTAATAAATTCAATTATACATGAGCACTCATGTAAGATTCTATGTATCAGGTGGTAATTAAAACGATTTTTATTCACGAATATTTTACAAAAATGTCAATATTGCGCCATTAATTAAATAACTACTATGATTTGCATATTAAATCCACAAGTGGATTATCGATTTTTTTATGGGGTTATTACATTTTCAGACGCGACGTCATATGATAATTAGAGATTATCTCATGGGATTTTGGTTATCGCCCGATGTATCAACCCGTGACCCCATTATCTGCCCGAAGGCTTTAGCCTGAGGGCAGATAATGGTCGAGGGTTGATACAGAGGGCGATGACCAAAACCCCATGTTATAATTTGTTTATCACATATTCAGATCCTATTCTTACTGTGTTTGACGTCCATAAATTGAAAAAAAAATGTGATGAAAAGCGTGATTCAAGCAAAAAAGCGCGTAACGTCACGCCTAACTATTCGCGTTACGTCATGTAATTGGCAACGTCACAATAACGTCATGAGTGGGCTGATAACCGCTGTCCGTTCAAAATACACTGTTTCCGGTTATCAGACCGGGCGGGCTGATAACCGGAAATGGAAACAAGCATTATCACACATGCAAAACATGGGTTATCATGTTAAATATTGTACTGAATATGTGATAAATATATATATATCACATGACGTCATTGATAAGCAGTGGATAACGTCGTGTAATAAAAATCGTATGACCACACGTTTAATGACACTTTGGCGGGATTAAGTAACGTCAAGACGACGTTCATGTCAACAGTGCATTTTTCGAGGACAAATTGTCAAATTTAAAGGCGATAAAATCCAATTTAAAGTAGTCATATGATATAGAGAATCTTACACTCGTGGTCATTTCATAATGATATTTATGCAACTCGCGGAAGGCTCGTTTCATAAATATCATATGAAATGACCACTCGTGTAAGATCCTCTATATATATATATTGCCCCCTTAAAACCCATTTTATCCAGTAAGATTGGGCTTACCAGGGTGTGCATTAATTTTCTTAAGCGTAATGTAGGCACTCGTTAGAACCGCCTCTCAGAGGTTCTAATGAATTCCCACAATCTATGTTTTGAGCAGAAATATGAAAAAATATCGGATTTTTTTTTTCTGATTTTTTTTATTTTTTCGCGGTAAAATTTTCAGTGTATTTGAAAATCCGTGATATTTTTCTTATAAATACTGTATATAGGCGTGTTTTCGCGATGCCCTTATGCTCGGTGTCTATCATGTTAACAAGTCCGTGTAATGAACACCCTCTTAACCCGCATTATAATATAATATAAAGCGAAAACTGGGGTTTACAGGGGGTATTCATTATTTTGTCTTATTTCTGCTCGAAGACCAACCTAGCTTGTGACTTCTCGTTGGAACCGCTTCATTTAGGCGGTTCTAACGAGCACCCACAACCTATTTTCAAAACGGCCCCCGCCAATTTGGGCTTGAAGAAATAAATGGGCTGCATGATGCTTTCACGCAGAGCTGAAACCGACCGCACTGGTAAACCGCTTAAGAGGATCCAAGCCAGCCAAGGCAAAGCAGTGCGAGTCGGTCCGTCCATGCTTATAAACCCTATTGGTTTCATTGGGCGACAGGGCTTGAGATGTCATTTCATCTCAATATCGGGTAAAAGTCACACCGTCTCCGAAATGACCTATACAGTATTGACGGTGACGTTAAATCTCAAATCAAACAAATTATTTCTCCTCCAAGAACTAGGCTGTGGGTTCTCGCTCTTTTAAGGCGGTTCTAACGAGCACCCACAACCTATGTTTAACGTGTAGATTCTAATAAGAAAATATCACAGTTTTTTTTTTTTTTTTTTATCAGAAAAATAACCATTTTGGAGATATGAAAGAATACACTTTGACACAGGGTTGTGTTATTCTAATGCTTAGTGCCCAAGAACGGGGCACTGGCAAACAGGGCCCAGTTGTTCAAAACAAACGACGTCGTTAGTAAACGTAGCGTTAAAAC
Organism: Lucinisca nassula; assembly: GCA_963580285.1. NCBI lineage: Eukaryota > Metazoa > Mollusca > Bivalvia > Lucinida > Lucinidae > Lucinisca > Lucinisca nassula. The sequence goes on from OY757022.1 coordinate 75,778,000, forward strand.
TTCGATCATTTATTACGGCAAATATGCTCATATTTTTGCTGAAAAAATGTGAGCAGCTTTTGCGAATGCAAAAGCTGCTCACATTTTTTCAGCAGAAATACAAAATTTTAAATATTAAACTTGTTAGAACAGTTAATAGTATGACTCCTAACGAGCTCTGTCAGCTAACGATGCTTTGAACAACTGGCCCCAGAACGCAGCGTCTGGTCAGGGTTTAAACTCTTTGCTTTAAGAACAGAGATATAGATCCAGGTTCCGGACCTTTTGCCCAGCCTACGGCGCATCAGTGCTGATAGAGCTTTGATTTTGCAAAGGAAACATTTCTTACATGCTTAGTTGTTGTGCTGTGTACTAACTCGGTCTAGAGAAGAAATCTTATCTGTTCAAGGTAAACAAGTCCGTGTATTTGTTTGTTTGATTTGAGGTTTAACGTCCCCGTCAACACTGTAAAGGTCATTTTGGAGACGTTGCTTCCAATTTTGTGGGACTTTTATTCGACACTGAGATGAAATGACATCTCAAGTCCTTTCGCCCAATGAAACCAATAGGGTTTATTACCATGGGCGGTCCGCTTCGCACCGCGGTTCCTGGACAGGCTTAGATCCTCTAAGCGGTTTACCAGTACTAGTGTGCGGGCCGGATTCAGCTCTGCGTGGAAGCATCATGCCGCCCATATATTCCTTCAAGCCCCTATGGGCGGGGGCCGTACAAGTCCGTGTAATGTACACCCTTTAAACAAAGAATGGGGTCAACGGGGGCATTCATTGTTTTCTATATTATTGCTAAAAACAAAGATTGTGGGTTCTCGTTAGAACCGCATCATTGAAGCGATTAGCGTTTAAGAACCGTCTCATTGAAGCGATTAGCGTTAGAACCGCATCATTGAGGCGGTTTTAACGAGCACCAACAATCTACATTTGTACTTGAAATTAGAAAATTATCAAATATTTTCTTCTGCAAAATGCGATTCCATTTTAGCCCACGGGTGTGTCGAATACACGCCTATACAAATACATTGTAAATTTTATCGCCTAAAAACGCAAGTTTTAGATGAAAAAATGTGATACTTTTCTTAATTCTGCTCAAAATACAGATTGCGTGTGCTCATTAGAACTGCATCATTGAGGCTGTTCTAGCGAGTACCCACAATCTATATTTTAGTACTTAAGTATGAAAAATAAGGTTTACCCCTGTAAACCCCAGTTTTACTATATAAAATTGGGGTTCAGGGGGGTCAAAATTTTATAGGCGTGTTTTCGTGATGACGTCCATGTTGTCAATCTGACCTAATGATCTATGGTTGCATTAGGTGCTCTCGTGGCTTAGCCTTTAACCTGCTGAATATTCAATAAAGCCATACTCATTTCTGACTTTGAACCAATCAGATTACTTGATGCAGCTTATTTCTACATATTCATAAACTGAATGTCAAACTGTGTAGATCCTGATCAGATGGCTTCTTCAGAAGCCATCTGATCTGGATCTACACTGTTTGCAAAGATAGGGCTTGTCGCCTACAGCAGGGTAAAGGTTAGAGAAATAGACTGGGCTGCATGGTGTTTTCTGCTCATAGCTTAAACCTACCACACATGAGTACTGGTAAACAGTTTAGAGGTTCTAAGCATGCCCATGCGTCGGACCAATTCCTGCTTATAAAACCAATTGTTTGCTTGGGCGGCAGGGTTTGAGATGTCATTTTATCTCAGTATCGGATAAAAGTCCCATTAAATTGAAAGCGACGTTTCCAGAATGACCTAAATAGTGTTGACGGGGACGTAAAACCTTAGTTCAAACAAACACACCTAGAGGTGAACATGTACAGGATTTTTGCTTTCTTTATATCACGAAAACACGCCTATATAAATTTGACCCCCTTAAACCACAAAACTAGGGTTTGCAGGGCTATACATTATTATACTATTATACTGTTTTCACGTTGTCCGTCTGTCCGTCCGTCCGTCTGTCCGTAACACTTTGGTTTTCCCTGCATAGCTTGCTTAATAGTTTACAGAATCTTATCATTTTTTGCATAAATGTTGATATTGATGAGATGCTGCTGCTACATGAAACTAAAGGTCCTGCGATCAATACTGTTTAAGTTATTCCCCTTTGTAATTCTTGAAAACTTGTCCGTGACACTTTTGATTTTCCTGTATATCGTGCTTAATAATTTTAATCACTTTTGTATTTATTGTTCTACATTAGTGAAACTTATATCATACTTGGTGCCTGAGGTAAGGAATCTGTTGTAGTAAAATATTTATCACGGGCCCATAACTCTTGGAGTTATGACCCGAGATAGGTTTTCATTTAACATAACCATGTTTTGGAGGTCTAATAATGTTAAAGTGTATAGGAACAGTTTTTGGGTGATCGTTTTGAAACTTTGCATGTGTTTTCATATAGGTCTGAAGATGTGCATGTGTTTTTTTCATACTCCTCACTTTTTTCGTCTTTTTTAACTTAGCCATTTTTTGAGGACTAATAATGTTAAAGTGTATAGGGAGTGGGCACCTTGTTAGCGCAACTTCTCTCACAGTTTTAGGGTGATCGTTTTGAAACTGTGCAGGTGTTTTACATATAGGTCTGAAGATGTGCATGTTGTTTTTTCATACTCCTAAAATAATTTCTTGCACTTTTTTCGTCTTTTTTAACTTAGCCATTTAGGTCTAATAATGTTAAAGTGTATAGAGAGTGGGTACCTTGTTAGCGCAACTCCTCTCACAGTTTTAGGGTGATGGTTTTGAAACTTTGCAGGTGTTTTCATATAGGTCTGAAGATGTGCATGTGGTTTTTTTCATACTCCTAAAATTATGTCTTTCACTTTTTTCGTCTTTTTTTAACTTAGCCATTTTTTGAGGTCTAATAATGTTAAAGTGTATAGGGAGTGGGTACCTAGCTAGCGCGAAGTTGAGCAGATGCTTAAAACTCATCAAATAGATTTTGTGTTTCAATAATTTTCGGCAAAGTTGCCGGCTATGAGTTCAACTTCTTTTTAACATGTCTGCTCTTTTTTATTATTGATTATTGTCATGCGGGGGGTATCTAATAAGCAGCGCTTATTCACTGTTTTCATTTTTCTTGTTTCTGCTCAAAAACAAAGATTCTGAGGCGGTTCTTACTAGCTTCCACAATCTATGTTTCGAGCAGAAATAATAAAAAAAAATATTCGAAATTTTTCATCTGAAAAATTTCATTTTTCGGTGGTAAAATTTACCGTGTATTTGCATAGGCGTGTTTACGTAATGTTATTGTCGGGGCAAGACTAGCTACTTAGAGTTTTGGCCAACAGGGCCTCATCAACAGTGGCCCTTGAACGTTTTCACTATTCACTCATCCAGGCGGTTCTAACGAGTACCCATAATCTATATTTTATAGCAGAAATAAGAAAATAAGGTTTACCCCTGTAAACCCCAGTTTTACTGTATAAAAGTGGGGTGCAAGGGGTCAAAATTCTCGTGATGATGTTTTGTTCACTCTAGGGTATAGACATCCTGAGAATGAGAATGCAGAGAACGAAGAAGCAAGACCTCAAGGCTACAATCTGCAGACCGGACCACAGCAACAACAGTCCTGGCAGGGGAACAGCCAACAGGGTGCTGACTGGCAGTTTGGAAAAGGTTGGGGTCCTCAGAAGAATGGTTATGGAAACTCAGATACACCAGGAAACTTTGGCGGGAATCCACATTTCAAAAGAAGAAATTTTCACCAGTTTTGGCAACAATTCGGAAACGATAATGGAGCTTATGACCCTTTCGGACAGATTCAGTCCGGACAAGAAAACCACGGTTCCGAAATGCCAAACGAAGGTCATAATTCCCAGCAAGAGCAAGGGGGGCAACTCGACCTCCAACCTGCACAAAGCCAACATTGGCCCCAGACAGGTGGTCTAGAAAACCTCTTCGGACAAACAGGACAAGGCTACAACCAGGGTAACGTGGATGGTAAGCCGTCAGTTTGTCCCAGTGTACGACAAAATCTGCATTAGAAATTGTGCGACAAAAGCCAGCGTGATCAGATTCTTCGTTGTTCGCCATGTGCCTTATGTTGCCTTTGTGGTAAGAGCAAGACATGAAGAGAATATTTGATGCACACGGCATATCTGAGTCTGTACTGGTCGCAAAAATCTTTTTGTAGGTTTTGTCATGCGCAGGCCTAATTTTTAATATTTAGTCTCCCAGGCTTATTTTTTTACATTAGTCTCCGAAATGAAGTAGGGGATTTGTTGTTTTTGCTCCGTCTCTTTAACTTCTTCTTCTTCTTCTTCTTGTCTTCTTCTCTTCTTTTTTTATCGTTATGCTTATTATTATTAATATTATTATTGTTGCTGTTGTTATATTTTTCCGCCAAAAGTTTGTCTTGGCCATTTACAGCTACGACTGGATGGATTGCCCTAAAATTTGAGACATTATACACGGATTTAAAGTTTCAAAATTCGAAAAAAGCGAACTCAAAGGGCCTCAAGAGGGCATCCAAAAATCTGCCCAAATTTCGTCCGCAAAGGATCGAGAACATTTGGAAATATAATAGATATTAATATCAAGTTTTGCAAGAGATTTTCAAAGGGTCTACCGCAGCCAGGGGTACATGTTATACCCCCTTTACTTCATGCAAGGCTTAATATCTAAACTTCGTTCAGAAAATCTGAATCATCGATTTTTTCGTTTCTTCTTTTTAATACTCATTTTAGCCCATACATCTCTGTGGGAAAGTTGTAGACCTCACCCTCCGCCGATTTCTCCAACAAGTTGTATGCCTCTGCGACAGTCAGGAAAGGCTGTGATTATTTGGAGAAAACTGCAACATCTAATTTTTCGGTCACAGACTAAGACATTCTGACAGGTTCGACACACCCTTTTAAACCATAAATAGAAGTGGTTACTGCTCTTGTAAATTACAAGGGCGTCTATATTTTATTTGCACGATCACTTCATGGAAAATCATTAGCTGTGACACCACATCTGATATCGGTATAATTCATTTTGACCACTGTTGACAGCACATCGCGCTAGTGGCTTCCCATTCCTAGTGAGCTTCTATCTAGCCATTCGAATGTAAGGTGTGTCGTAATTGCATATCTATTTATAAAGTGCATCACATGGATTTGAATATGTATTATTTTACCTGACAATCATCATCAAATGAACTTAGTCTGTAGTCTCATTTCTTTGTTTTGCAATTTTCTCCAAATAATCACAGCCTTTCCTGACTGTCGCAGAGGCATACGACTTGCAGGAGAAGTCGGCGGAGAGTCAGGTCTAAAACTTTCCCATAATGATGTATGGGCTAAAATGAGTATTGAAAGGAAGAAACAAAAAAAATCGATGATTCAGATTTTCTGAACGGAGTTTAATCGGGGCTTGAAGAAATATATGGGCTGAATGATGTTTCCACGCAGAGCTGAAACCGACCCGCACACGAGTACTGGTAAACCGCTTAGAGGATCTAAGCCTGCCCAGGCAAAGCGTGGCAAGTCGGCCCGTCCGTGCTTATAAACGCTATTGGTTTCATTTGGTGCAAGGCTTGAGATGGGGTTTATTTCAAAATTCAGGGGTGTCAGGTTGCGTTTTCTCCAAAATTTAATAGTAAAAGGGTTGAACTTTTTGCAAACAGTGGAGGCCTTGATCAGACGCCGCGTTCTGTGTCGTCTGATCTGGGCCTGCACTGTTTGCCAGGGTACCCGTTTTGGGGTTTCTGTTACTTAATGGGCTATGGTTAATTTCGGTTTGGTAAGGAAACCATTTTTGAGTTTATTGGCCCTTAGGTCATTTTTGAGACAGTCAGTTTACCTAGCCACACTTTACCTGGGCAGGCTTATACGTAAGCGGTTAACCAGTACAGTGGACATCCTTTTGCCAGAAACTGACAGCTGCCCTTCTTGAATCAGCGGAAGGGAGAGACTGACCGTATAAAAGTTTTCATGCTCAATCACCACGAAAGAAGGTTTCCGACCCCCGCAGGTATCGATCCCGCGTCCTTCTGATCATTAGTCAGACGCGCCTTCGACTGAGCTACCGAGGCCGGCAACGTCCGGTTTACAAGGAACGAAAATGCCGCCTTGCGACGGCCAGTAACAATTGCCGGGGGGGGGGGGGGGGGGCTTAAGGGGAATGGGAACACCTGACACATTTTTCCGCCAATTTTTCAAAGGAAGACAACTTTTGGGACTTCCTGTTCGCTTTTCTATAAGCCCTGTCCAACTGAAAAGGGGGATCTACTCTACTCCTCAGGAGCAAATTCTTTCCTTTAATATTTGACCACTATTGACATGGGAGACAAAAATACTTTTGCAGGAGTTGCTTCCCCTGAAGGTGTTCACATTCCCCTTAAACGGTTTTGGCGGGACCGCGTTATGCTCGATATAGCCTTAACAGTGTTGGGTGGAGTGTTAAACTTCAAACATACATGTACAAAAATTCTTCTTGAAAAAATGATAAAACGTTTCAGCTATATCTTCTTTTTTTTCTAAACGTCCAATGCCCTCGACCACCTCTGTGACTGTTCAAAAATGGTCTCTAAGACCATTTTTGAACAGTTCTAACGATGGTCTTCATATTAGAATTTTACTGAAATCATGAGTTTCGTTACGAAAACACGCCTATACAAATGCATTGTAAAATTTACCGCCGATAAAACGAAAATTTTAAGTTGAAAAATTGTGATATTTTTCTTATTTCTGCTCAAAATATAGATCGTGGTATTCGTTAGTACCACCTCATCGAGGCGGTTCTAACGAGTACCCACAATCTATATTTTAGAGCAGAAATAAGAAAATAAGGCTTACCCCTTTAAACCCCAGTTTAACTATACAAAAGTGGGGTACAAGCGGGTCAGATTTATATAGGCGTGTTCTCGTGATGATGTTTTGTTCACTCTAGGATATAGACAGCCTGAGAATGAGAATGCAGAGAACGAAGAAGCAAGACCTCAAGGTGGTAACAATCAGCACACCGGACCACAGAAACAACAGTCCTGGCAGGGGAACAGCCAACAGGGTGATGGCTGGCAGTTTGGAAAAGGTTGGGGTCCTCAGAAGAATGGTTATGGCGCTTATCCACATTTCAAAAGAAGAAATTTTCCGCAGTTTTGGCAACAATTCGGAAACGATCATGGAGCTTACGACCATTTCGGACAAATTCCTTCCGGACAAGAAAACCACGGTCCCGAAATGCCAAACGAAGGCCATAATTCCCAGCAAGAGCAAGGAGGGTCATTTGATCTCCAACCTGCAGAAAGCGAACATGGGCCCCAAACAGGAGGTCTAGAAAACCTCTTCGGACAAACAGGCTACAACCAGGGAAACGTGGATGGTAAGCCGTCAGTTTGACCCAGTGTACGACAAAATCTGCATTAGAAATTGTGCGACAAAAGCTAGCGTATCTTCGCAGACTGGTCAGATTCTTCATTGTTCGTCATGGGCCTTGTGTTGCTCTGTGGTAAGAGCAAGACATGAAGAGAATGTTTGATGCACACGGCATATCTTAGTCTGTACTGGTCGCAAAAATCTTTTTGTGGGTTTTGTCATGCACAGGCTTATTTATTTATATTAAGTCTCCGAAATGAAGTGGGGCATTTGTTGTTTTTGCCCCGTTTCTTCTTCTTCTTTTCCTTCTTCTTCTTCTTCTTCTTCTTCTTCTTCTTCTTCTTCTTCTTCTTCTTCTTCTACGTTTTCTTCCCTCCTTGTCTTCTTCTTATTCTCTTTTTCTTTTTATCATTATGCTTTTTATTATTATTATTGTTGTTGTTGTTGTTATATTTTTCCACCCAACGTCTGTTTGGGCCATTCACAGCTACCACTGGATGGATTGCCCTAAATATTTGGGACATGATACATGGGTTTAAAGTTTCAAAATTCAAAACAGCTAACTCAAAGGGTCTCAAAAATCATGGGCATGCAAAAATCTGCACAAGGCTCGACAAAAAAATGGAGATAAGATAAATATCATTACCAAGTTTTGCAAGAGATTTTCAGAGGGTCTCCCGCAGCCAGCCGGTACATGCCATACCCCCTTTACTTCATACAAGGCTTACGCCCCCCGCCAATCAGGACTTGAAGAAAAAGATGGACTGTATGATGCTTCCTTGCCGAGCTGAAATCCGACCGCACACGAGTACTGGTAAACCGCTTAGAGGATCTAAGCCTGCCCAGGCAAAGCGGAGCGAGTCGGCCCGTCCATGCTTATAAACCCTATTGGTTTCACTGGGCGACATGGTTTGAGATGTCATTTCATCTCAATGTCGGGTAAAAGCCCCACGAAATTAGAAGCAACGTCTCAAAAATGACTTTACAGTGTTAAACCTCAAATCAAACCAAAAACCAATATAGTATTTTATCTTCTTCCTATCTAAACAGCTGGGTTAATTGAAACCATACTGCATATGTATCAATTATGGGATGAGCCTATTAAAAAAATCCGTGGGTTTGGTGTTACATGGCCAAGATGGCCGTCATGCCCATATATGGTAAAATCCACTTGGAAAGCTTCTTTACAGGAACCAAATAGCCAATGACCTTCAGACTTGGCATACAGCATTAGGAACTTGGGCCCTATCAAGTTTGTTCAAATGGTGACCTTTGATTGACCCTGACCTGTTTTATTTCAAAGTCAAATTTGGTCAGTATGGATATGGGTCTGACGAAGCCATCTGATCAGGATCTACATTGTTTGCCGTTCAGATTGTGAATTTGTTGCAATAATTTGCATGAAGTAATCTGATTGGTTAATAATCGGTGTTGGGTGTGGAAGATTAAAATATTCATCCATGACAAGCATCACGTGAACAGGTCCGTGAAATGAGTACCCCCTTAACCCCAATGTATACAGAGAAAACTGAGGTTGACGGGGGTATATATTAACTTTCTTATTTCTGTTCCAAGACATAGGTTGTGGGTACTCGTTAGAACCGCCTCAATGAGGCGGTTCTAACGAGCACCCAAAACCTATGTTTGCCCTAAAAATAAGTAAAATATCACAGATTTTCATCAGAAAATTATGCATTTTGGGGATGTGAAAAGATGCACTATGTCGCATGGGCGTGTTTATGTAATGAGGGTTAATGTTAGCAGTCAGCTAAATTGATGTCGGCCTATCAGTGCTGTCAGTACTTTGATTGTTTTCTGATTTTCTTTTCCAGATATTCTTTCGGTACTCGAGGCCATGTTCAAGAAGAGGAGACAATAAAGGATGTCAAGGACAATTACATTAAGAAAACACGCCTATACTAATGCATTGTAAATTTTACCGCCGGAAAAAAATCAGATTTGCAAATATTCCGATAATTTTTTTTTTTTTTTTTTTTTTATTTCTGCTTAAAAGCATAGATTGCGGGTACACGTTAGAACCGCCTCATCGAGGCGGTTCTAACGAGTACCTACAATATATGCAGAAATAAGAAAAATAAATGTACACGTCTGTAAACCCCAGTTTTACCATACGAAAATGGGGTTCAAGGGGATCAGAATTATATGTTTTCGTGATGACAATGAAACAATTAAAATTAACCTCTGTTAAGGCGAATGGATACATCTATATGTTTCCCGCCATTTTTGCAAGGGAGACGATTATTGTGACTTCCTGTTCGCTGTCCTGCGAACCAAACCCCTCGGAAAAATGGTGTCTCTCTGCTGAGGAGCTAGTTCTTTCCTCAACAAGTAAACACTTCAATCAAGAATTTTTTTTCTATATAATTTTGACCCCTTAATCCCTACTTTCAGCTCTGCGTGGAAGCATCGTGCAGCCCATATATTTCTTCAAGCCCCGATGGGTAGGGGCCGGTATCTGTTCGCCTTTAACGGGAATATTCAGCGGTTATTTAAAACTATTTTAAGTTTTCGAAGTTGTTTAAAAGTCCTTTCTGAATAGTTGATTGTCTTTCAACAGTATCAGGCTCTGGTTTTACCAAAGATAGAAACTTTAACCATTATCATTTTTTTGTTTTTGATCCGGGTGACAATTTGTTTTGAGCTCGTAACCGTAACCTTCACCAATCTCTAGGCTAATTAATTGATGATATCTTTCTTATTTGAGCCGGCGCATGACAAAACCTACAACAAGACCTGTGCGACCAGCAGAGATTCAAATCAACCTGCGCACCCAACCACTATAGCAAGACCTTTTGCTTATATCTCTTTGCATAGATATTTGCAAAGGTATGTACGATCAGCGAAGACTCTGATCAGACTGCGCGAATGCGCAGGCTGATCTGAGTATTCGATGGTCGCTCAAGACATTGTAGATTTTATCGTGCGCTGGCTCGAATTTTCTTATTTTCGCGCAAGCTGAAATCTAACCCTTAAGATGCCAAGAAAAACTGCATCTGAAAATGTCCGTTTATGGTGTCTACTTCACCTTCTTGCAACATTTTCCAAATACGTATATTTTTGCATACAGGTTTAAGTAACGAACAGATAACACTGAAAGCACACACTTTTGTACATAGTTCAGCTTAGATCGGGTTTCAATCAGATTGCGCCCTGTAATAAATTCGATAATCCACTAGCGTGTTAAATATGCAAATCAGTTAGATACGCCCCATAACGTTACATGCACGATGTCCTTAACGACGTCGCGTTTAAAAAATCGTTAAAAAATCGTAATTAAAATGCGTTTTAAAAGTCATATGATAAATAGAAACTTACATTCGTTTTCATGTATTATTGAATTTATTAAACTCGCTGAGGAAAAGGGATAAAATGCTCGGCACAGCCTCGCAATTTATCCCTTTTTCTCAACTCGTTTAGTAAAATTCAATATGACATGAACACTCTTATAAGATCCTTTATTTGTCTGAAACTAAATTTTTCATTGTGAGGCTATGATAAAATATATACATCATGACAATCTATACGCTTTTGTAGGCAGTCTCTTCTGCCGATTTTTTTTTATCAGATTGCCATTTCTTTTATTGTTATACTTATACATGTATTTAGTTGTGTGTGGCTTTTTAGTTTCATTTTCTTCACATCTGTGTGTTTGCCCTTTAAACTTTTCCTGAAGTTCATACGTCGTTAATTTATCAATTTTAACATGTTCATTAAAATATATGCAATGCAGAAAACATTCGAATACATGTACCTATGCGACCATAAACGTTTCTTTGCGTCACGACAACACGCCTATATAATTACGACACCCTCTAACCCCACTTTAATACAGTGGGGTTTACAGGGGTAAACTTTATTTTTCATATTTCTGCTCTAAAATATAGATTGTGGACACTCGTTAGAACCGCCACTATCTATATTTTGAGCAGAAATAAGAAAATTATCACAATTTTTTATCTTATTTTTTTTTATTTTTTTCGCCGAAATAGGTTGCAATGTAATCGGGAAAGTGTTTACTTCTGAGGTGAGTGAGTGAGTGTTTGAGTTTTACCGCCCACCAACAACTAAGGTCATACGGAGACGGGACCTAGGTTTAAAGACTCATCCGAAAATCTGGAGAAGCTCGGGATAGATCCTGCGACCCCTGGTTTACAAGGCGAGTAGCGTAACCACTACAATGGGGCTTCTAATTTACTTCTGAGGTTAAGTCACAGCACAAAGTCTCGAGGCACACTAGGATCAGGTATGTTTTGTGAACTCATTAGAATTGCCTCATCGAGGCGATTCTAATGAGTGCACACACCATATCTAATCAGGACCATTTCTCTGAAATATCCAAATAAATGAATTATCTCAATACGAAAACACGGCGATACAAAAACATCGTAAAATTTACCAACGAAAAATGAAAATTTTCAGATGAAAAATTGTGATATTTTTTCCTTATTTCTGCTCAAAGTATAGACTGTGGAGTCTCGTTAGAACCGCCTTGGCGAGGCGGTTCTAACGGGTACCCACAATCTATGTTTTTAAGCGGAAATATGAAAAATAATGTATACCCCTGCAAACCCTAGTTTTACAATATAAAATTGGGGTTTAAAGGGGTCAAAATTATATAGGCTTGTTTGTCATGTGGAGCTTCTGGTTTTGATTGATTGCTTGATTAAAGGTTTAACGTCCCTGTCAACACTCTAAAGGTCATTTTGGAGATGTCGCTTCCTCTTTTGTGGGACTTTTACCCGACATTGAGATGAAATGACATTTCGAGCCCTGCCGCCCAATGAAACCAACAGGGTTTATAAGCATGGACAGGCCGACTCGCACCGCTTTGCCTGCATGGGTAGGCTTAGATCCTCTAAGCGGTTTACCAGTACTCGTGTGCGGGTCGGTTTCAGCTCTGCGTGGAAGCATCATTCAGCCCATATATTTCTGCAAGCCCCGATGGGCGGGGGCCGATGCAGCTTCTGATAACATTATCTAGGAACTCAAAAACTTGTTAGAATTAACCATAGTTATCGAGACATCATTGTTCGAGTTATAAAAGTTTCACTGTATATTGTGTTCATTTTGCGACAGGGCTTGAGATGTCATTTCGTCTCAATGCCGGGTAAAAGTACCACAAAATTGGAAGCAACGTCTACAAACTGACCTTCACAGTGTTGACGGGGACGTTAAACCTCAAATCAAACAAACAGAAACCACTGTATATTTTCTTGTTATTCCGCCCTGTCTTAATTTCTCTATGTTTCTGTTCAGACATTAAGGCCCAGTTGCTCAAAACTACACGTAACGATGTTGTTAGCTGACATCTCATTAAATTTTGACCTTGATCATTTCAAATGGCAAAAATATACTTACAGTTTTGCTGAAAATATGTTAGTAGCTTTTCAAATGCAAAAGCTACTCACATTTTTTTCAGCAAAAATGCAAGAGAGATCAGATATTGCACTTACTGAAAAAGTTATCATTTTGCCTCGTTAAGAGGAATGGGTACACCTTCAGGGGAGGCGATTCCTGCAAAAGTATTTTATCTCCCATGTCAAATGGGGTCAACTCTTAAAGGAGAGAATTTGTTCCACAGGAGCAAATTCTTTCCTTTAAGAGTGAGCAAATTCTTTCCTTTAAGAGTAGACCACTTTTTCAGTGGGACAGGACTTATAGAAAAGCGAAAAGAAAGTTTCGAAAGTTGTCTCCCTTCGAAAAATGGCGGAAAAATGTGCCAGGAGTTCCCATTTCCATTAAGCTAATGATGTTGTGAACAACTGGGCCCATGGTTATACTGTTATTTTTTCACAATACAACTGGGCCTCGCCATGCAGAAAGTGGTCTTTGGGCATGCCTCCGTACTCATTAAGTCAAAATACAGTAAAATTCCTATAAGAAAAGACCAGCTTTGGAACTGTTCAAAAGTGGTCGTTAAGCCCACTTTTGAACAATCCCAAAGGTAGTCTCTTTCTGGATGACACTGGGTGCAGAAACCGCGCAGAAGGTGTGACTTAAACCTAGGAGAATTATTTCTTAATAGCGGAATTTTACTGTATACCCGGAAGGAGCTTGGTTACATCACCACTCATACAGCGCACAGCGAAGACTCATCTAAGGATCAGAATGTGCAGATATGCAGGTTGATCTGATTTTCTTTAGGCGCGGCCCAGTCATTGTGTACTTTCAGTTTTTCTTTAGTATCACGTCATATTAAACTATTTGTGTGTGCACAGTTTTGTCTTATGTAAACTCTGCAATTCTGTTAACAGTACTTTTTTTTTCTTGGTTTGGGTTTAACGGCCCTTTCAAGATTATTTCACTCATATCGAGCTGATCATTAATCATAGGTGGGCGAAAAACGGAGTACCCGGAGAAAAACCACCTGACCTTCCGTTGCAGAACGTTAACAGTACTATCACATCATGTTAACGGACCCATTAGATCCCACCCTGTTAGATTTCCTTTTAACCCATTGTATACTGGTGGAATCTTCCAATGCTATATGTTGGACAAGTCGATTTATCATAAAAGGGGTGTAAGGCCTATTTTTATTCTATTTTTGACGGAAAATTTGGTCAGCAAATAGTGCAGGCCCTGATCAGACGCCGCGTTCTGTGGCGTCTGATCTGGGCCTACACTGTTTGCCAAGGAACTCCTTAAGGGGTTCCCCACGTGCAATGGGTTAAGTAAAGAAAGTGTTGTTCGCAAGGCAATATGGTATTTTCTTGCACACCAGACCAGGAAATCCGTAATTTTACCCTGGGGTAGAAATTTATGTTCTGACACTGGTGTTCCGACCCAGGCAACTAATATAAATGCGCTTCAATTCTATTCAACTGCCGGAACTACTTCCGCACTACTTTTATTTTGTAAACAATATACATGTGCGAGCTGTCAAAACTAACCGGAGGTGTTGTGCAAGAAAAAGAATCCAATAGGGGTTCTGTTGTAGATTGGCGTTTCCAACCCTCGGGATGACCGTGCTGAGCGGAACCACGGCGTAGCCTCGGTTCCACTCAGCACGGTCATCCCTCGGGTTGGAAACGCTCATCTACAACAGAACCCCATATAAGATTCTTATTTTCTAACATACCATTGCGCTAAAAATCCCTTTAAACTTGAGGTTTTACTAACGAGTACCCTCAACCTATGTTTTGAGAATACATGAGAAAAAAATCACAATCAGCATAAGAAAATTAACCGTTTTGAAAAATGATTTTGTTTTGTTTGATTTGAGGTTTAACGTCCCCATCAACACTGTAAAGGTGAGTGAGTGTTTGAGTTTTACGTCCCACCAACAGCTAAGGTCATACGGAGACGGGACCTCGGTTTAAAGACTCATCTTTGCAATTCTGTTAACAGTAATATCACATCCGAAAGTCTGGAGAAGCCCGGGATCGATCCTGCAACCCCTGGTTTACAAGGCGAGTAGCGTAACCATTGCACCACGGAGGCTTCTACACTGTAAAGGTCATTTTGGAGACGTTGCTTCCAATTTTGTGGGACTTTTACCAGGCATTGAGATGAAATGACATCTCAAGCCCTGTCGCCCAATGAAACCAATAGGGTTTATAAGCATGGGCGTTCCACCTCGCAACGCGGCTCATGGGCAGGCTTAGATCCTCTAAGCGGTTTACAAGTACTAGTGTGCTGGCTGGATTCAGCTCTGCATGGAAGCATCATGCAGCCCATATATTTCTTCAAGCCCCTATGGGCGGGGGCCGTTTGCAGAATGATATGATAGAGTGTAATGATTAAAGGTTATGATCTGGTCCCCGCCAATTGGGGCTTGTAGAAATAAATGGGCTGCATGATGCTTCCCCGCAGAGCTGAATCCGACCCGCACACGAGTACTGGTAAACCGCTTGGAGGATCTAAGCCTGCCCAGGCAAAGCGGTGCGAGTCGGATCGTCCATGCTTATATACCCTATTGGGTTTTTTGGGGCGGCAGGGTTTCATCTCAATGTCGGGTAAAAAACCCACAGAATTTGAAGCAACGTCTCCAAAATGACCATTATAGTGTTGAAGGGGACGTTAAACATCAAACCAAACAAACCAATAAAGGTTATGATCATGAATCGATACAGTTACCTCACACCTCCCACCCAAGACATGAAAGGGAAAGAAAACAGAACATATGATAACTTACATCACACTTATTTCCTAGCTGACCCCTGTTGACATTGGAGACGAAAATATTTTGAAGGAGTTGCCTCCCCTGAAGGTGAACCCATCCCCCCTAAGCAAGCGTAATATAATTATTGATGCTCTACACTCAATCTTTGTTGTGAGTGAGGGAGTGAGAGTTTGAGTTTTACGTCTCACCAACAGCTAAGGTCATACTGAGAAGGGACCTCGGTATAAAGACTCATCCGAAAGTCTGGAGAAGCCCGGGATCGATCCTGCGACTCCTGGTTTACAAGACGAGATTTGAAACCTTCTGAAGGAATGTGTTTGAGGTTAAGCGTCAATTTTTGCTAAACTAATTAGCCTAATTTCATTGAATCATGTAAGCATAAATCCTGAATTCCCTATATACATGTATATGTTCAAGAAATGGGTTATCCTTTGGAAGCAAGGAATTCACCACAGAACTGAAATTATGGAGTGTACATGTTTTTTGGGCCATACTAGCTAGTTTCGGCCAATTAGGCATCATTAGTGAACCTCAGATATTTTCAAAAATTTCACAATGGAAACAATGATCCCAAAGGGCAAAAACAAAAAAAATATGAACTACAGTATGTTGAAATGCAGGGAGAGTTTTTACGGCCGCCAAACATTCCCTTAACATCAGCTGTAGTGACGTTAAATATTCTCCAGAAATGGGTTATCCTTTGGAAGCCAATTATTTACCAATATGGAGTGTACATGTTTTCCGGGCCAGACTAAGTAGTTTGGGTCAATTCGGCCTCATCAGTGACCCTCAAATATTTTCAAAATTCCACAATTGAATCAATGATCCCAAAGGACAATAAATTATAAATTACATAATGATGAACGGCAGGGAGACTTTTTACAGCCGCCACACATTCCCTTACATCCGCTGTAACGATATTAAATATGTTCTAGAAATGGGTTATCCTTTGGAATAGAAACAAGAGAGAGAGAGAGAGAGAGAGAGAGAGAGAGAGAGAAAGAGAAAGAGAAAGGTTGGGTTAATGTGCTAAAAGTGTCCATTCTTGTTAATGTCGTTTCTACAAGCGCACAATGTGAACTGTTAACCCGTTTATAAACAGAGGGATTGCACTGATGGCTATAGTTTATGGTTTCTTAACCTTTAGAACGTGCCGTATTTGTCTACCCCTGTACAAAATCGATGCACTTTTTGTCCACGATGAAGGAATATAGATCGAACTTCGGTGAAGTTGATGTCGCAACTGGTTTACCCTGTATACCCAAGTTTTACTATATAAAAGTGGGGATAAAGGGGATCAAAATTATACAGGCGTGTTTTCGTAATGTTTGTCTTATGTATTCTCAGAAACATATAATCTGGGGACTCGTTACACCTACTCGCCTCGATAAAACCACCTCACAAGTACCCACATCCATGATGTTTTAAGTAGAAACTTGAAAAATATCAGAATTTGTATCTGAAAATGTTCTTCTTTCTTCTAGTTAAATTTTCAATTTTCTTCATCTTGTGCATGTAGAATAAGCTGTGTCATGAAGCAAAATGTCTTACTGGCAACACCAGATCATACCTTGGCAGGTTAGTGTGCTCGTAACTGCAGATTTTGCAAGGTGAGAAATGAAAGGACACCGGGAAAATCCATGAGTTCGCTGTTTGCGTCAGTCGTAATGTTATACCCCGCGTATACACGACAAGTTTGATAATTGTATATGCTCCCCTGTAAGTAGTGATTTTATGTAGCGTGAGATGACACTGTGCCAGGGAAGCTTTGATTTTGAACATAACAGCCAGTCAACACAAAAAGGCACGGTGAGCCCGGGTTTCCTTGGCGCGGTTAACTAGAAAGGACAGTACAGAAACTGACAACTGCTTATCCTGAATAAGAAACGGAGAGAATTATGGAGATAGAGAATACCAGGTTCGTGTCATTTGACATCAATTTTCGAGAACGCTTGTAGAATCGCGAGAACCAGGGACTCCTTGAAGAGAAGCAACAAAAAAAAACACAGGGCATACCTCAGTGATACCAGCTCAGTATCTAACAAAGCGGCCTATTCAGATATATTCACGACACAGAGACATGCAAGACACATGGTTAAGCAACAAGGTTGATGAAATCCAGTCCTTTGCAGACAGAAAGGATATGAAGAAGTTCTTTGATGCACTAAAGACTGTTTATGGTCCCTAGAGCTCAGGAAGCACTCCTTTCCTCAGTGCAGATGGCAGTAGTCTTCTGACTGACAAGAGGCTATCTTGACAAGATGGGCTGAGCACTTTGATAGTGTTCTCAATCGGCCATCCTCTATCAATGATGATGCTATCAACAGATATCCACATGTTGAATGTTATCTGCTGCTTGGCATGTTCTCAACCGTTACTAAAACTGTGAAACAAATAAAACTTCTGGCCTCTGGCAAGGTCTCAGTACCAGATGCAATACCTGCTGAGATTTACAAAGCATGAGGTACTCCAAAGAAGATTACAGAGTTATTTCACATTATGTGGAGAAAAGAAGCCATCCTCAAGAATTCAACGATGCGTCAAATGTCCATCTATTCAAACGCGAAGGGAACCCTAAGATCAGTGACAATCATCTTTTTAATATTGTCAATTGTTGGGAAAGACCTTGCAAAATTGCAACTTTACCGACTGAATGAACACCTTGAACAGCCAGGGCTTCTACCAGAAAGACAATGTGGGTTTAGGAAGGACAGAAGAATAATGACATGATCTTCACTGCAAGGCAGCTGCAAGAGAAACGCCAGGAACAGAACATGGTCCTTTACATGACCTTTGTTGACCTCACCAAAGCATTTGGCACAGTCAGTCGTGAGGGCCTTTGGAAGATCGTGGTGAACTTTGAATGTCTAATCAAGTTCATAGCAATGATGAGACAGTTCCACGATGGTATACTTGCACGGGTCCAAAATGATGGTGAGTTTTCAGGTCCATTCCCTGTGACAAACGGTGTCAAGCAAGGCTGAATGTTAGCCCCAACACTGTTCAGCATGGTGTTTCTGCCATGCTCACAAATGCTTTCCAGGATGGTGACAATGACATACCTATAATGTATCGCTTTGATTGGAAGCTTTTCAATCTCAGAAGGTTGCAAGCCAAATCCAAGGTGCAGACAGGGGCGCTAGATGAGTTCCTCTTTGCTGATGACAAGGCAAAAGGTGGTCCAATAGACGAGAAGATGCAAAAAGGTATAGATCAAGTATCCGACTCCTGTGATAGCTATGACCTCACAATCAGCATCAAAATGATTGAGGTAGACTATCAGCCAGCACCTGGCAAGCCTTACAAAGAGCCCAACATCACAGTGAAAGGTAAAGATTGCAGTGGTAGACAAGTTCACCTACCTTAGGAGCTTACTGTCAAGACCCGTGCACATTGATGATGAAGTCAATGTCAGGATTGCCAAAGCTAGTCGCATTTGTCCAATTACGTGGTTGTGTCTGGGATCGAGGTTGAATCAGACTTGACACAAAACTGAAAGTCTACAGAGCTGTGGTGCTGACAACACTATTGTATCCTTGTGAAACATGGACAGTTTACCAACGGCACGCCAAAATACTAAATCACTTCCATATAAGATATCTTAGAAAACTCTTTTAGATTAAGTGACCAGACAGGAATCCAGTCACGGACGTCCTGAACAGAACACATGGATGCAAAGTGCACATACTCTTCTGAAATTAGCACTCAGTAAAACCGAGTCTGCTATTTTCGTTTATTTGGTGTATTCTTTGCTTGCAAAGGATCTAACTATTCAGAACGTATTTATCTTCACTGCAGCTGGTGCTGGGCCGTGTGGCGGCCGTTAAAAGTCTCCCCGTACATCCATCATAGTGCAGATTAAATTTTCTGGTCCTTTGGGGTCATTGAGTTCATTTAGAATCATTTTGAAAATAGAGTTCTGCTTAAGCCGGTGCTAGAGGGCGTGGCCGGTGTTGCACATTTCAGTACTGGTCATAAACAGACTCAATAAAACCGAGTCTGCTATTTTCGATTATTTGGTGTATTCTTTGCTTCCAAAGGATCTAACTATTCAGAACTTATTTATCTTCAATGCAGCTGGTGCTGGGCCGTGTGGCGACCGTAAAGAGTCTCCCCGTACATCCATCATAGTGCAGATTATATTTTCTGGCCCTTTGGGATCATTGAGTTTATTTAGAATCATTTTGAAAATAGAGTTCTGCTTAAGCCGGTGCTAGAGGGCGTGGCCGGTGTTGCACATTTCAGTACCAGTCATGAACAGACTCAATAAAACCGAGTCTGCTATTTTCGTTTATTTGGTGTATTACTTGCTTCCAAAGGATCTAACTATTCAGAATTTATTTATCTTCAAGGCAGCTGGTGCTGTGCCGTGTGGCGGCCATAAAAAGTCTCCCCGTACATCCATCATAGTGCAGATTATATTATCTGGTCCTTTGGGATCATTGAGTTCATTTAGAATCATTTTGAAAATAGAGTTCTGCTTAAGCCGGTGCTAGAGGGCGTGGCCGGTGTTGCACATTTCAGTACCAGTCATGAACAGACTCAATAAAACCGAGTCTGCTATTTTCGTTTATTTTGTGTATTCTTTCCTTACAAAGGATCTAACTATTCAGAACTTTGTTAAGATGGACAGGCCATGTTGCCAGAATGCCTGAGGGACGTTTGCCAAAGAAAATTCTCTATAGAAAACTAGAAATGAGCAAACACTCCCTAGGTGGTCAAGGACACCCTAAAAGCCTTACATTCGTGCGAACAAACTGCATAGAAAAGACCAAAGTGGCGAGGTCCCATTAGAAGGGGTGCCAGTGAATACGAGGCAAAAAGAATCAGTGAGGCTGAGCAGAGTCGCGCACAGCGCAAAGCCAGAGCTTAGGCATCACCAACAAATCTGTCTTCCTCCAGCCTCTGTTGCTCTATCTGCAACAGACAGTTCAGAGCTAGAATCGGTCTCATCAGCCATCTTAGAACACACAAACAGTAGTATTGCACGACCCGCAGAAAAAGCGACCGACTGAAGTCGGTTGATTTTCTAAGAGTGCTCTAAAATCATCGTGTCATTCTGTCAGTCTGTTTGTCCGTCCGTAACCCGTTTGTGAAAGTTGGTGATTGTGACTTAACCGATTGGAATATTTAAATAATTTTTGGCATACTGATAGATATCAATGAGATCTAACCAATGAACTTGCCAAATATTACATTCCAATTAGTATAGCCTCGCCGAGGCGAAAAATGTGAAAGTTTTCGAATTGCTTCTCCTCGGAAAGCGTTGGGCCAATTGAAGTCAAATTTCATATAGAGCATTTATGGGATCGGTAAAACCAAAATTTGCTCATGGGGTCCAGGTCACATGACCAAAGTGGCCGCCAAGCCATATATGGTAAAACCCCTTCCAAAATAGTCTTCTCCAGAACCAGTGGGCAGATTTCTTCGAAAGTTGATAAATAGCATCTGGGACGTAGGCCCATCATAAAGTGCTAAAATGGTGACCCTGGGTTGACCTTGACATTCTTTGTGCCTAGGTCAAATTTTGACACATATGCTTTTGTATTGGAAAAGTAAGAATGCATTTTATCCTGCAAACGATTCAGAATACAGTACTAAAGTATAAGATATATTTTTGCTCCTTACGATAAGGCGCGTTTATTGGGGGAACCGTTTTAGGTCCAGGTCACATGACCAAAATGGCCGCCATACCCATATATGGTAACACTCAAAAAGCTAAAAGCATCCGGCGGGTCGTGCATTTCAGCTGAAGCACTGGTTTCTCAACTATATTTAAGATTTGTCATTGTCAGTTCTGACAGACGAACTATTAGAATCACGAGGCTTGCAGAGCGATTCTGCATGCGTTCTCGAAGCTGAGCCTGAAAGACTTGATATCAAAAGACACGAGGTTATCAGTTTATCCTCTTGTAAATCCTTTACATTGGCAATTAACGATCAGTTATGGTTCCCTGCATTTCGGCGCGGAATATAATCTGTCAGTATATATACTATCAGATGACCGTTATTATTCTTTTGATACTTTTTAATGTATTTTTTAATTTTCCAGTAATGATAACATTTAGCCGTTATTTACCGGTAGTCCGCTTCATTTATAAAAGTGCAATGGTCAATGCAATATATACTACTCAAATTTTGTAGGAATCACTTTTTATATACGAAATTTTGCTCTGAAAATTCAAAATTTCATGACAGAATTTGTACTCCGTATATCGATAAATATCTTAAGCAGAAACTCATGCGCAATTCAGTGCTCATGAAGTGCACACTTATCACACTTCGCAAACGAATTCATGCACCCCAAAAACCTTGCATAACACTGCATTCAAACAGAAAAATCAAACTAGTTAGTGTTCCTTTACTTAGCGTAAAGAGGATTTCATTTGATTTGTAAAACTCTAAAATTGCTAGGGGACAGTTAAGGAACCGTCTGAGCCCCGAGGAAATGAACCATGGCGTCGGAATGTTTGAATCTGGCGTCTCTCAACGTCGTGTTGTTGAGATTCTGAATGTGTCTCAGAGCGTGGTTTCCCGAATGTGGACTCGGCATCTTACCCACGGAAATCCTTCTCGCAGACACGGCAGGGGTCGAGAAAGGGCTACAACTCAATGTCATGGCCGTTTTGTTGTTGACGTCAACGGTTCCTGAACCCTACGCGTTTGAAAAATGAGTTTAGGAACGGAACTGGAGTACGAATTTCTGCCCAAATAGTCAGAAACAGGCTCCACGAGTTCGGACTTAATGCCAGGAGGTCTGCTGTACGTGGTCCGTTGACGAGACAGCACGTGCAAGACCGGTTGGACTTTGCCAGAACTCACGTCAGGTAGACGATTCGTGACTGGACGCCAGTACTGCTTATTGATGAGTCGAGATTCTGTCTAGACTTCACTGATAAACGTCGATTAGTATGGCGAATGTCTAAAAAGCGATTCGATGACTTAAATGTGGCAAAGCATGATCGCTATGGAAAGGGATCAGCCATGGTTTTGGCTGGGATAAGCGTGAACGGTAAAACTGACTTGTACGTCGTTGAAAACGGAACGTTAACGGCAGTGAGGTACTGTAATGAGATTCTTCATCAGTTTGTGAGACCATATGCCGGTCCTATCGGCCCGGACTTTATTCTGATGGACGATAATGCCTGTCCCCACCGTGTCCAGGTCACTTATGCCTGTCTGGAACGTGAGATAATCGTTCGTATGGACTGAGCTGCTCGATCACAGGACTTAAATCCGATTGAGCATGCGTGGGACATGCTACCGCGTGCTGTTTCAGCCCGACCTGTGCAGCCAAGGAATTAACAGGAGCTCAAAGATGCATTGGTTGCTGAATGGAGGCTGATTCCACAAAACCGGATACAGACTCTGATTACGAGTATGCGCAGGCGAGTTCGTGATGTAACTGATACCCGTGGACGCCATTTACGTTATTAGACACGTTTGTCTAAACAAATTTGGAATTTTGTGAAAAAACAATTGTCCAAATCTCTTCGTGTTACGGCAAATGTTGTGGGTACCAAGACGACTGTTGTTGTCACGCTTGAATGCAGCGCCAGGAGACAAAATTATTCGCTAGTCTTTGTGAAGGATATGTTTTCTATCATCATGTATCAAATTTGGATTCAGCTGATTAATTTATCCAAAAATTATTTCCATTAAAAAAGTGATCCCTATCAAACTTTGAGAAGTATATATAGGGGGGAACGGATAAACAATATTTCACGATCAATTTCAACGAAAGAATTGCTGACCCGGCTGGGAACAATAGTCGGTCGTGCATCCGACTCGGTTTTAAACCTGATTTTAAATTCTGCACTTGATCTTTTAACACTATCATCATTTACTTTTTATTTGGACTTTAAGTCGCATAATCCTCGCGAGGGGCTTGGTGCAATATGGAAAGATAGATAAATAGGCGTGCACAGACAACTTCATTCAACAGGGCTATACACAACACTTCTTGTATTGAATAAATCCAAGGTCTTCACTACATATCTGCTTCGAGCAAAGACCCTCGCAGAAAGCCGCTTGTGTTGGATGATCGTTCGTTTGTTTGTGTGTTTGTTTGTTTGCTTGTATTGGAGTTTAACGGCTCAGTCAACACTATTAAGGTCATTAATGAGCCGGTCCGTTTACCAATCCGCAGGCTAATACTAGTACGGTGCACAACTGAAAACTGCCCTTCTTGAATCAACGGAAGGTAGAGAATGACCGTAGATTTCACGATCAATCTCACGAAAGAATATTGCCGAGCCCGGCAAATATCGAACCCGCATCCTACTGATCCCAAGTCAGACGCGCATCCGACTGAGCTACCGAGGCCGGCCGCTGGATGTCCATGCGATAAGTGCCGATTTCATGCAAGCTGGATCATTCGACAGCTTTCAGAGCATTTAAATGAAATAAAATGACAAATAATGAATGCATTTTTGTTATTTTTGTTATTATTATTTTGTAAGCCGCGTCAGGCGAAAACAATTCTTCGAGCATTTGCGCCTTCAGAATTAGCCTGTGCACCTTCCCTGTGAGAACAAAACCTTCCATGTCAGCATCATGAGCATGAACACACCGGTTACCGCGGTACAACGTGACGCGACTGAGTACAACAAACGCTACTGTTTTTCTTTGGCGAGAGAAAAGTGTGAGTACAAAGTTTCCTTTATTTTGTCGAACATATTATGATTTTCGTTTTTCTGTTGGGTTTGCGATGACAACAGCTTGTGTTGTTGTTGTTTTGTCCAAATTTTAAGCTTTGACACGGTCAGAGAAGGGAGCTCAAAGCCATAAATTAGGCCAAAACAGGTAGAAAAACAAAACTTCAAGTTTTAAGGGTCTATCATTCAAAAATAAATGACATATACAGGAGCATTCTTGGGTTTTGCATGTCTCTAGGCATCGAAGTATGTATACTATTTTTAATAATTCATACAAAATAGTTTAAATCAGAATCGTACCGAATTTTCTTGGCTCACTATCTTGAAACACGGGTACACCTTACATTGGATCATGCGTTGTGTTTGGGTACACTAAACACGGAACAAATGGAACAACAAACACGGATATGGAAAACCGAATCTGGACGTTTTTACCCATTATAAGCGCGATTTTTCAAGAAATAGCCAAGAGAAACGATACATATTTGCCCTTTAGTTGAAAAATTACAATATGTACAGTATGCGCTTGGCCATTCCTACTCGTAAAATAAAAAAGTGTTTTGGGTTGTAAGGTGTGTTTATGACATGGAGACAACTTTTTACAACACATGCTCAACACAGTCGCTATAATCCATAAAAAAGTCACATATAAAATAACCTGTTTGTTTGTTTGAATTGAGCTTTGACGTCCCCGTCAACACTATTAACGTCATTTTGGAATTTTTCCGATTTTGCAATTCTTTTTATCCGTCATTGAGATTAAACGACAGCTCAAACCTACCACCCAAGGAGTATAATAGGGTATATGAAGGAACGGTCGGACTCGCACCACTTTGCCCGGGAAGAGTAAGACCTAAGTGGTTAACCAGTATTCCTGTGCGACGGGTTTCAACTCTGTGTGGAAGTATCATGCAGCCCGTTTATTTCCCCAAGCAGCGGTGGATGGGGCCCAAGAATAACCTGTACATAAATATGTAAACAATATAAAATATAGAGGGACAGTTCAAATAGCCAGCAGTGAGCTATACTGAGCAAAACCAACTTCAGTGAGACAACACACACAGTGCAACCACAAGAATCTGCAAAATATTTTGTTAGAACAGAAGTTGCCTTAGCACATAGTCTGATCGCTGAAAGCGATCAAATTCTGCGAGCAACGAAATACTAGCCCCGTTTTGCAAGTTCTGGCACACCAGACGAGGAAATCCTAGATTGTACCCTGGGATAGAAACTTTTATCCTACCTGGGTTTTCTACGAAGTGATAGTATTGAAGTCGAGAATTCTGAGGTGTTTAACTCAAAGGGTGGCTGATGTGCGCTATTTGTATAGAAAGTCGTGTATGCTGCCCGTAATGCGACGTCACTAAGCGTCACAATAGACGTTAGCAGTCGAAGTGACAACATATTCAAACTCGATTTTAAGATTGAAGTAATGCAAGAAAAAGAATCTGAAATGGGTGTGCCATGAAATGTTCTCTTTGGTAATCATTCTGTTTTACTCACCTCATACACCAGGGGTCCTGGGTTCGATTAATGGCTTCTCCAAATTTTCTGACGAGCCGTTAAACTGGGGTCCACTCTCTGAATAACCTATGCGGGTTGCTGGTACGTTTAACTCAAAATACACTAACGGTCATTCTCTCCCTTTCACTGACTCAAAAAGAGCAGTTGTCAAATTCTGGCGTAAGAATATGCACTGTGCTGGTTTTATAAGCCTTCAAAGTAAACTTACTGACCCGATGTGACCTAAATAGTGTTTGCTGGACTATTCAACTCCCAACCAAGCGAAGTAACAAGCCAGCCAAAGAAATCTGTGAGGGATAGATAGGGAAGTTTGTTCATCATACTCAGGGGCGTAGCTACCTGTACGCAGATACGCACTTGCGTACACATTACAAACGTAAAAAATAGACGTAGAAGAAAAAGAAGAGGGAAGAGAAGAAGAAGAAAAAATAGAAGAAAAAGAAAAAAAAGGGGGAAGAAGAAGATAAAGATGAAAAAAAGCAGAAAAAGTAGAAAAAGAAGAAGATCAAGAAAAAAAGAAGCAGAGAGCAGAGGAAGAAGAAAAAGAAGAAGAAAATGATGATGATGATGATGATGATGATGATGATGATGATGATGATGATGATGATGAAGAAAAAGAATAATAAGAAGAAAAA
The DNA here is from genome assembly GCA_963580285.1 of Lucinisca nassula. Lineage (NCBI taxonomy): Eukaryota > Metazoa > Mollusca > Bivalvia > Lucinida > Lucinidae > Lucinisca > Lucinisca nassula. Next base: position 75,804,262 of record OY757022.1, read on the forward strand.
GTTGTATTTGTCTAGGATATATCCAAAACTATTTATTAGCTAGCATTCGTAGTTCCTCCTCTGCCACAGGGACCGCACTTACAGGAAAGAATTTGCTCCCATCATTTCCTGTAAGAGTGGTCCCCATTTGGTAAACGGAGCTATTATTTTTAGCATTTCTTTTTTTTTTTTTTTTTTTTTTTTTTGGTTTGCGTACAAATCATTTTCTTCCAGCTACGCCCCTGATATTGTTACGGCCCACAACTTCTAATCCTGAATTATCTTCCTTGGCCTACAGGTTTATAACCAATGACAACTGCGTCATGGGTACGACTCTTTGGCACAGAGTCGATTACTCTTTTTTAGCTATGCTCCATTGCTTCATTATGGCTGTCATGTCGGAAGATGTTGACTCGCCCGGGATTTGATTTTTATTTTCGCAAAAATGACCTCGCGTCAACAGACGGACTTGGAAAAAAGGTGAGGTGTAACGGCCCGATGCACCTAACCTACATTTTACCTGCCTTTGTTGATTATATGCGGAAGACAACTGAGGAAGACAGTTAACTCTTTGGCTTAGTGCTTAGAAAAGTTGATTTTACCAGATCGTCCCAGCTTCGCATATAGGCCTATAGGCGATTATTCCCCCTTTTTTACACACATACTTCTCTCCATTGTTACGACATTCATGTCGCAAGAATACCAAAGTAAGAGTCTTATATTTTTATTTTCAGAAAGATACATTATGGCTGAGTTTGAGTTTCGCGATGCTGATCATCCAGATGACCCCAACATCATGTATACTATTGCCAAACCTAACAGTGAAACTTAGGATTGGCCTCAAATTATGTCTGGTGTCTCACAAGGTGCTGTATTCTTCGTGGACATTAATGACATTTTACTAACATTGTGTAACAGGTGACAGAATGCTACACATCTTTGGCCCGGCCGTGGTTCGAACCCGGTCCGCCGGATTGATATGCAAATCTACCACGTTGCTATAAAAGCCGGATTTTATCGAAAGGCAGTACAAGTGTGCTATATACATATACCCTATGGCATTCTACCCCATCCACATTGAAATTCGCCCTCGAATTTCTGGGAGTCCGAAAATCATGTGAAATAATACTCAAGGAGTTCTAATGCACGAACCCTCGATTTTTTTGTTCTCTGCCTAGTTATCTGCTTATTTTATTGCATTAAACGCCCTGAAAACTCATTCCGGTAACACGCTCGTGCGACATAGTGTTTTTCACATCTCCTAAATTGCTATCTCTCTGATGAAAATCCATGATTTGTTTCTTATTTATACTACAAACATAAGTTGTGGGTGCTCGTTAGAACCGTCTCAAGGAGGCGGTTCCAACGTGTACCCACAACCTATGTCTTATAGCAGATATAATAAAAAGTATGTATAACCCCTTAGATCCCAGTCTTCTCTATATAAAGTAAGGGGTGTTCATTTCACGGACTTGTTCGCATGATGTCATGTCACATTTTCATGCCCAGCATCGTAGTCTATCCATGTGGTTCCGAAGTTTACGTAAGTCCTCTGTAACTCTAATGTCCCGGCAGCACACCCATTCGTCTGCAAACAGTCTTATTTCTGAGTCATTGTCGTTGGAAATATAATTAGTATGCAGGGAGTATTACAGTGGACTAAGAACAGTCCCATTCGGGACCCAGACAAAACTGGAACACACTCAATATATACTCGCCATTAACTCATATTGGGTCCATGCCATTTACAAAAACTTACTATTTTCAGTAGCAAAGAAAGGAATCTATGAATTCAAGAGTCCCCACCAATGCCGAAACTAAATACGTTGGGTTTCAGTTGTTCACTGATAAGTAGGGGATGTGGTAAAAACGTTCTGGAAAGCCAGAATAAATGTGTGCAACCGTCCTCTTTGTCCAAGGTTTTTACCCAACCCTTTAAATTCGTACGTGTATAATGTATAAGTTCGGAGATCATAATGAGAATCAAAAAGGCATTAAAGAGTATATAACAGCAAAATGGATCGTTTTGAATTAAAAACAGCAACATGTATCTTGCCTTCGCTGGTGGATTAAAGAGTTTTATTTTAATTTATTTCGCCCCCGCCCATCGGGGCTTGGAGAAATAAACTGGGCTGCATGATGCTTCCACGCATGGCTGAATCTGACCACAAGCGAGTACTGGTAAACCGCTTAGAAGGACTAAGCCTGGCCGGACAAAGCGGTGTGAGCCAGATCGTCCAATGCATATAAGCCTTCTGGTTTCATTGGACGGCAGGGCTTGAGATGTCATTTAATCTCAATGTAGGGTAAAAGTCCCACCAAATTGCATGCAACGTCTCCAAAATGACCTAAATAGTGTTGACGGGGACGTTAAACCCCAATGCAAACAAATAATTCAATTTATGAAGATTATAATCCGTGTTTGTTGCACCTAAATTGTTCTGACTAACCGCGTTATGGTGTATCACAACCCGTGGTAAGGTGTACCCCAACAAAAAATCAACCATTGAACCATCAACGGATTCAGTGGGTATTGACAAGAACTGGGGCTCAAGCAAATGCATCAATGGAAGCTCTGAAATCGCAATAACATATAAATCACTAAATCATGTGCACAAAAGATGTGTTACTGCCAAACCACATTGACCGAAGTATGCTGGGGTTGGTGAAAACACACTGGACGAAAGAAAAATGTTTGTGTGTTCGTTTATAATGAACAGAATTCTTTGCAACTGTATCAGTAAATGGTAATACCATTATTCTGCAGCTATGCAAAATAACCACCAAAACATATGAGGATCTGGGCTAAAATAAACCTTTTTCTTACCGAAAATACTGCTGTGACGTCATGATTTCTGTAGCGTTCGTTGTACTCTGTCGCGTTCGTTGTACTGCGGTAACCGGTGTGATGAAGTAGCCGCTTAATAAAAGCGTATAACTGTCTGATCAGAATCTTAGCTGGAATCATATGTCCGAGGACACACTTTGCCTGTCGCGGCTCGTACAAGACGGGATTCATTACGATAACAGCATCCCTGCGGGCATAATGCATTCTTTCAGACAGCCACAACATTTAAAGGCATTTAATCTTGATTATTGAGGACTATCATTTCATTACATAATATTATGTAACCCTCAGAGCTGACTGAAGAGAAGTCCTCTGTCTTCAACAGGAAAGGGTCCTCCTTGGGGGGAATCACTAACTTACTAACTATTAACTTGAGTGTATATTATTGATTTTCCACTTAAGTGCCTCGGTCAAGAGCTGATCACCCTATTAAGGCCGCCTTTGAACTGTCATCAGGGGCAATAAAACAATTATGGACACACGGTGTGTCCTACTATTGCAAGAATAAATGCCTTTAAGTTTCTGATGAAATTTTATGATATGATTCTTATTTATGTACAAAACATGTTTTAGTTGCTCGATAGAATCGGTTCTAACGAGTACCCACAACCTATATCTTGGGAGCAGATAAAAGAAAAATGAGCCAGAGCTTGACAAAACCTACAATAAGACATCTGCGTCCAGCGAAGAATCAGATCAGCCTGCGCATCCATAAAGTCTAACTAGAGACTTCTCTTGCTTCATGAATGAGCACTGGGCCCTTAGCTATCATTAGAGCGCACAACGAAGACTCTGATCAGACTTCGCGGATGCGCAGGCTGATCTGAGTCTTCGTTGGTCGCACATGTCTTATTGTAGTTTTGTCATGCGCCGGCTCAAATATTTTCTTGCCCACTAGATAAGGAATTCCATAGTTTTAGCTTGGGATAGAAATTTTGTTCTTGCACATCAGACAAGGAAATCCGTGATTGTACCCTGGAGTAGAAATTTATGTTCTGACCCTGGTTTTCCGACCCAGGCAACTAACATTAATGCGCTTCAACTGCCGGAACTACTTCCGCACTCCTTTTATTTTGTAAACAATATACATGTGCGAGCTGTCAAAACTAACCGGAGGTGTTGTGCAAGAAAAAGAATCCAATATGAGGTTCTGATGTAGATGGACGTTTCCAACCCTCGGGATGACCGTGCTGAGCGGAACCTCGGCGTAGCCTCGGTTCCGCTCAGCACGGTCATCCCGAGGGTTGGAAACGCTCATTTACAACAGAACCCCATGTCAGATTCTTATATTCTAGCCATAGTGTTCTTACCCCAAATCCAATGATAAATCCGCTTGTTGTAGCCCCCGCCCATAGGGGCTTGAAGAAATATATGGGCTGAATGATGCTTCCACGCAGAGCTGAATCCGGCCCGCACACTAGTACTGGTAAACCGCTTAGAGGATCTAAGCCTGTCCAGGAACCGCGGTGTGAGGCGGACCGTCCATGCTAATAAACCCTATTGGTTTCATTGGGCGACAGGGCTTGAGATGTCATTTCATCTCAATGTCGGGTAAAAGTCCCACAAAATTGGAAGCAACGTCTCCAAAATGACCTTTACAGTGTTGACGGGGACGCTAAACCTCAAATCAAACAAACAAACAAAACCCGCTTGTTGAATACGACCTCAAACGCACCGTCACAGCACGTTACGTGACCTCTAGTGTCATCACAATTTGTCGGACGTTGGTAACCGAAGTTACTGCAGCATTAAAAATCCGCGCTCAGAAATGGAAAGAATCCTAAATGGGTGTGAGGGGTGGATCGAAAAATCCGTCCCTCGCGATCACTGTCCGGCATCACTCGGCAAGCCTCGTGATGCCGGACAGTGATCCTCGGGACGAATTTTTCCATCCACCCATTTAAGATTCTTACAGTATATCCCTGTAAACCCCAGTTTTCTCGATCTAAAGGTTGGTTTCCATGGATGTTCGTTTCACGGATTTGTAAACATGATGAACACAAGGCATAACTAATTATAACATTCCATTACGAAAACACGCCTATACAAATACATTGTAAACTTTACCGCAGAAAAAAAGAACAGTTTAAGATGAAAAAATGTGATATTTGTTTTTTTATTTCTGTTCAAAATGTAGATTGTGGGTTCGCGTTAGAACTGCCTCGTCGAGGCGGTTCTAACGAGTACCCACAATCTATATTTTAGAGCAAAATAAGGTTTACCCCTGTAAACCCCAGTTTTACTATATAAAAGTGGGGTTCAAGGGGGTCAAAATTATATAGGTGTGTTTTCGTGATGCATATAAGGTTTCCAAAATTATTTTTTACATTTTGATTTTTCATGATAAAAGTTCTTTAATATGCAGCATAAATCAAAAACGCTTGACTGGTAACGCTTTCTGCTTTTTCTTGTCGGGTAACGCGATAATTAGAATATATATGCAGCGAGCCGGCAATTTTTACCTGTGCATCTTATTACGAGGGCGAGTCAATAAAACCACCAAACTTATTTCTATGTGAGAGTGAGTGAGTGTTTCAGTTTTACGTCCCTCCAACAGCTAAGGTCATACGGAGACGGGGCCTCGGTTTAAAGACTCATCCGAAAGTCTGGAGAAGCCCGGGATCGATCCTGCGATCCCTGGTTTACAAGGCGAGTAGCGTAACCACTACACCACGGAGGCTTCTATTTCTATGTGAGATAGATCTCTTCTTTTTCTAATTGTAATTGCTCTCTCGGAAATGACGTCAACGGATATACATTTTCAAGTTTGGGAGTAGGAATAGTCACTAGGCGCTTAGTCCGGAGAATAAGGGGGAAAAGGAATTAGCTACTCATTCCCGATCAACAGAATCCATTGCAATTTTGTAAGTCCTGACTCTTGCATTGTCCTGTTGGAGCAGAATCCCTTTGGAGAGTTTACCTAGGCATTTTTCACGAATCGCAGCTCTTAGTTGGTCGAGCAACTTTGCATCATACGCACCTGTTATTGTGAAAGTAACGCCTTGTGCGTCCCAAAATACAGTTGCCATCACCTTGCCAGCAGAGGGTTGCGTTTTGAACTTCTTTGGCCTCGGAGACCCCAGCCCTACTGCTGTCGACTTTGAGTTTTATTCACTGGCTCATAATAATGGACCCAGGTCTCATCTACAGTCACCAGACGACTGTTGGACGTGAAAGAAAATCTTCTTCCTAAACTGCTTCAACCATACGCTGCATACTGATCCTCGGGTTGCAATTTGCTCACCGCTGTGGGATTCGGGGACCCAACGGGCTGTAAGCTTGCGCATACCTAAGCGGCCATGTAAAACTGTTGAAACGCTACCATGTAAAATGTGTAATGCATTCGCTATTTCTTCCACTTTAATTCGCCTATCAGAGTACACCAGGACCGTACTTTGTTACAGATTTCTTCTCCGGTGGCATCTGGTGGGCGCCCAGATCTGGTTTCGTCTTCTAAAGACGTTCTACCGCGTTAGAATTCCCCGACCCAGAATTTAACTTGTGCATACGATGGTGCAGAAGACCCATAAACATTGACCCACTCGCAATGTATTTCCTGGCCTGTTTACCCTTTCAAATACAAGTACCGAATTACAGCACAGTACTCAATTTCATCACATCACGAAAACACGCCTACATAATTTTGACCCCCTTGAACCCCACTTTTATATAGTGAATCTGGGGTTTGCAGGGGTTAATCTTATTTTCCTTATTTCTTCTCTAAAATATAGATCGTGGGTACCCGTCAGAACCGCCTCGATGAGGCGGTTCTGACGGGTACCCACAATCTATATTATGAGTAGTATTAAGAAATACATCACTATTTTTCATCTTAAAATGTCCATTTTTGGCCGAAAAAAATGATAACGTATTTGTATAGGCATGTTTTCGCAATGTTTTGACGAAAAGCTTGCTTCTGCATCGCTAGTCGTGTTGAACGTTTAATTAATAAATGGAATTTATTTTTCTGCTGTTCATGGAAGTATGAACGCAGTGGGTCCCGTGCAAATTATGTCAGCTTTGCTAGCGACCCGCTGTTGTTCACACTTCCATGAAAAGCAGAAAAAATAAGTTTATTTTTTATATTTACATTATTTGCCCCTCATCAATGGGCGAAAAATGCTTATTGGGCAAACTTTTAAAGCTGACAAACATTTACACACTGTTCTTCTACAAAGAGCAGAAAAGCGTTGACGTTACCAACGCCCGTAGAGAACCGTTTAGAATGACGTCACTTGACGTTACTGAAAATCATGTGATTCGATGCGTTCATGGAAGTATGCCATACATTGTTTTCTATAGGTTTACATTAGTAAGCGTCAATTACATTAGTAATAAGTATTAGGTCTTACATTAGTATTTGCACTGGAAATGTAAATATTATCCTATGAGTGAATGACACGATAAGAGTGAAATTTTGCCGTCATGCCTAAAACATATATTGAAATAAGGCATGAAAATCTTGATTGTCTCGGTCAATTGGAAATGGGATAGGCTGGTTACTTATTGATTTGCCCTCTTAGCTGAGAGAAACTATGAGGCATTTGAGGTCCATAAATATTGAATGTACATGTATCAGCATTTAGGAAACAAAAATAATGTTATAAACAGCACATTTTCATCGAGTTGTTTCCACCATAAAAATCCACCTTGATCTTCAAACTCAGTTTACATCGGGGCTTGAAGAAATAGATGGGCTGCATGATGCTTCCACGCAGAGCTGAAACCGTCCGCACACTACTACTGGTAAACCGCTTAGAGGATCAAAGCCTGTCCAGGAACCGCGGTGCGAGTCGGCCCGTCCATGCTTATAAACCCTATTGGTTTCATTGGGCGGCAGGGCTTGAGATGTCATTTAATCTCAATGTCAGGTAAATGTCCCACAAATTGGAAGCAACGTCTCCAAAATGACCTATACTGTGTAGACGGGGACGTTAAACCTCAAATCAAACAAACAAACAACAATCGCCCTCGGGTGTGCTACAAAAGTTTCATTACAAGATATCCGTATTTATCCTCTACATTACGAGAACACGTCCGTGCTACATAGTGCATTGTTTCATACCTCCAAAACGGCCAATTTTCTGATGAAAATCTGTGACATTATTCTTATTCATAATGCAAACATAGGCTGTGGGTGCTCGTTAGAACCACCTCAATGAGGCGGTTCTAACGAGTACACACAACCTATGTCTAGGAGGAGAAATAAAAAAAAAAAATAATGTATTACCCTTACTCCAGTTTTCTCTATACAAAGTGGGGTCTACAGGGACGTTCATTTCACGGATTTGTTTACGTATGTAAGGTCACAAATACATAATCAAAGCACTGAGAGCACTGGCTGGTCGATTGTCTCGGAGTGTAGGTCGGAGAAATTGTCCTGGACTGTGATTTTAACTGTTTCATTTAACCGTAGAATTCCCAACCGATGGTTCCAAGACACCCTCTTAGGCAACACTCTGACCTCAGTCACTGCGGCCATTTTCAATAAAAAAAAAGTTATCACTGATAGTCACGTGGACTTAAGCACTGAGGAGTTTTTCTTCTAAGTAACTTTGGGTCGATTGACAAACACACGACCCAAAAATAGCTGTGTCGTTTGTTTCACTATGAGGTCAGAGTGCTGCGTACATATAAGAGAGTCACTCTAGACTTCGGCAAACATGTAGACCCAGATCAGACGCCGCAGAACGCGGCATCTGATCAGGGTCTACCCAAATCATTGAACATCAACGATTTTAAAGATTCTACAGTGGAATCAATGATTCCAAAGTACTAGAAAATATACGCTACACTTTAATGAAGGCCCGGGAGACTTTTTACAACCGCCAGACATTCTTTTATCAATCGCATCCGCGCTATCTGATCATGTAGTACGTCGTTGTTTCATGTAGTAGGTATATGCTGTTTTCTTCCTGATTTGTGCCATTCTATTGTTTAGCATACGACCTAACTGTCATTATGTCACAAATAATCAGAAGGCCCCCCGCCCATCGGGGCTTGAAAAAAGAGATGGGCTGCATGATGCTTCCACGCAGAGCTGAAACCGACCGCACACGAGTACTGGTAAACCGCTTAGATGATCTAAGCCTTCCCTGGCAAAGCGGTACGATTCGAACCGTCCATGCTTATAAACCCTATCGGTTTCATTGGGTGACAGGGCTTGAGATGTCCTTTCATCTCAATGTCGGGTAAAAGTACAACAAAATTGGAAGCAACGTCTCCAAAATGACCTATACAGTGTTGACGGGGACGTTAAACCTCAAATCAAACAAACAAACAAAAAAAAAAATAATCAGAATTTACTTCAAATTATTAATTTTATGACAGTTTCAATAAATAGCATACCTGTAATGGCGTCACTATATCGAAACTTTCTCCTTAATTCATACCGTTTTGAAAAGCCTGTTTGGATTGTTCCCCTTTGACTGGTCTTTGCCATCACTCCCATCTGAACAAAAGTTTTCTGTTGTCGTATAAACATGACAGAGCCAAGCTGTAAGTCACAAAAGCTTATAATTGTTAAAATGGTCGGAACTATTGACGAAAAATCCTAATGGGTGCAGACATCAAGATAAACAACAGCAACAACAACAACAACATCAGCATTATATCCAAGCGCCTGACTGACACTGAGGACGTCCCTTAACCCTGTATGATGTGTTGAAATGAATCGGAACAAGTGCGGCAGATGCTTACCCGCGCTCTTCAAAGGCACGAATCCAACGAGAAGGCACGAATCAAGAAGAAAGGGGCATATGTGCCTTACCCACTGAGCAGTCCAATAAGCGGTAAACGAAATCTCTTACCTGACTTTGTGGGGTCGAGGCTGATCTGAGCCTTTGACGGTCGCATAGGTATTCGTGTAGCATTACGATAACACTTTGCGACGCGGTCTAACAGAACATTTGCTTATAACGCATGCATCATCATTTTTACTTCTAAGCATAATGGTATAGGTTTCGAAATCCAACAAGTTTCAATTGCGAATAAGGAATAAGAAACAAATAAAAATTTTCCTTATTCCTTATTCGATTTTGAACTTCATAGTACTTTGCGACGCGGTGTAGCAGAACATTTGCGTATAGCGCATGCATCATCATTTTTACTTCTAAGCATAATGGTACAGGTTTCGACATCCAGCAAATTTAAATTGCGAATAAGGAATAAGGAACAAATCCAAATTTTCCTTATTCCTTATTCGATTTTGAACGTCATAGTACTTTGCGACGCAGTATAACAGAGCATTTGGTATGAAGCATTTATTAACCCTTTTACTTCTAAGCATAATGGCATAGTTTTGGAAATCCAGCACGTTTCAATTGCTAATAAGGAATAAGGAACAAATCCAATTTTTTCTTATTCCTTATTCGATTTTCAACATCATAGATCTTTGCGACGCGGTTTAACAGAACATTTGCGCATAGTGCATGTATCATCATTTTAACTTCTAGGCATAGTAATATTGGTTTCGAAATCCAGCACGTTTCAATTGCGAATAAGGAATAAGGAACAAATCAATTTTTTTCTTTTTCCTTATTCGATTTTCAGCTTCATAGATATTTGCGACATGGTGTAACAGAACATTTGCGTATGTCGCATGCATCATCATTTTTTACTTCTAAGCATAATGGTATAGGTTTCGAAATCCAGCAAGTATCAACTGCGAATAAAGAATAAGGAACAAATCAAATTTTTCCATATTCCTTATTCGATTTTCAGCCGCGAAGTTCAGAGAACTTTGCGACGAGTTGCAACAGAACATTTGCGTATGGTACATTCATCATCATTTTCACTTCTTAGCATAATGGTGTAGGTTTTGAAATCTAGAAAGTATCAATTGCGAATAAGGAATAAGGAACAAATCCAAATTTTCCTTATTCCTTATTCGATTTTGAACTTCATAGAACTTTGCGACGCGGTGTAACAGAACATTTGGCGCATTCATCATCAATTTTACTTCTAAATATAATGGTATATGTTTCGAAATCCAGCAAGTATAAATTGCGAATAAGAAATAAATCAAAATTTTCCTTATTCCTTATTCGATATTCAGCTTCATAGATCTTTGCGACGCGGTGTAACAGAACATTTGTGTATGGCGCATTCATCATCAATTTTACTTCTAAGCATAATGGTATATGTTTCGAAATCCAGCAAGTATTAATTGCGAATAAGGAATAAATCAAAATTTTCCTTATTCCTTATTCGATTTTCAGCATTATAGATATTTTCGACGCGGTGTAATTGAACATTTGCGTATGTCGCATTCATCATCAGTTTTACTTCTAAGCATAATGGTATGGGTTTCGAAATCCAGCAAGTATCAATTGCGAATAAGGAATAAGGAATATATCAAAATTTACCTTATTCCTTTTTCGATTTTCAGCTTCATAGATCTTTGCGATGCGGTGTAACAGAACATTTGCGTATGTCGCATTCATCATCATTTTTACTTCTAAACATAATGGTATAGGTTTCGAAATCCAGCAAGTATCAACTGCGAATAAGGAATAAGGAACTAATCAAATTTTTCCTCATTTCTTATTCGATTTTGAACTTCAGAGTACTTTTCCACGCGGTGTAACAGAGCATGTGCGTATGTCGCATTCATCATCATTTTTACTTCTAAGCATAATGGTATAGGTTTCGAAATCCAGCAAGTTTCAACTGCGAATAAGAAATAAGGAAAAAAATCCAGATTTTCCTTATTCCTTATTCATTTTGAACTTCGCAGTACTCGGCAACGCAGTGTAACAGAACCTTTGCGTATGTCGCATTCATCATCAATTTTACTTCTAAGCATAATGGTATAGGTTTCGAAATCCAGCAAGTATCAATTGCAAATAAGGAAAAAATCCAGATTTACCTTTTTCCTTATTCGATTTTCAGCTTCAGAGAACTTTGAGACAAGATTCAACAGAACATTTGCGTATGGTACATTCATCATCATTTTCACTTCTAAGCATAATGCTATAAGATCCGAAATCCAGCAAGTTTCAATTGCAAATAAGTAATAAGGAACAAATCTAAATTTTCCTTATTCCTTATTCGATTTTGAACTTCATAATACTTTGCGACGCGGTGTAACAGAACATTTGCGTATAGTGGATTCGTCATCATTTTTACTTCTAAGCATAATGGTATAGGTTTCGAAATCCAGCAAGATTCAATTGCGAATAAAGAATAAGGAACAAATCAAAATTTTCCTTATTTCTTATTCGATTTTCAGCTTCATAGACCATTATACTTAGAAGTAAAAATGATGATGAATGCGACATACGCAAATGTTCTATTACACCGCGTCGCGTAGAAGCCTCCGTGGTGCAGTGGTTACGCTACTCGCCTTGTAAACCAGGGATCGCAGGATCGACCCCGGGCTTCTCCAGACTTTCGGATGAGTCTTTAAACTGAGGTCCCGTCTCCGTATGACCTTAGCTGTTGGTGGGACGTAAAACTAAAACTCACTCACTCACACCGCGTCGCAAAGATCTATGAAGCTGAAAATCGAATAAGGAATAAGGAAAATTTTGATTTATTCTTTATTCGCAATTGATACTTGCTGGATTTCGAAACCTATACCATTATACTTAGAAGTAAAGATGATGATGAATCCCCTATTCCTTATTCGCAATTGATACTTGCTGGATTTCGAAACCTATACCACTATGCTTAGAAGTAAAATTGATGATGAATGCGCTATACGCAAATGTTCTTTACACACAACGTCGCAAAGTACTATGAAGTTCAAAATCGAATTAGGAATAAGGAAAAATTGGATTTGTTCCTTATTCCTTAACCGCAGTTGATACTTGCTGGATTTCAAAACCTATACTATTATGCTTAGAACTAAAAGTGATTATGCATGCGCTATACGCAAATGTTCTGTTACACCGCGTCACAAAGTAATTTGAAGTTTAAAATCGAACAAGGAACAAGGGATAAGGAATAAGGAACAAGGAATAAGGGACAAGGAATAAGGAATAAGGAATCAACTTAACACTCGTCATTTATTCACATCTCCAAAATGGCTACTTTTCTATTAAAAACCTTGATTGTTTTCTTATTTATACTACAAACATAGGTTGTGAGTGCTCGTTAGAACCGCCTCAATGAGGCGGTTCTAACGAGTACCCACAACCTATGTCTTGGTGCAGAAATAAGAAAAAAAATGTGTACATATCCCCGTAAACCCCAGTTTTCTCTTTTCTCTATATAAAGTAGGGTTTAGGATGGTGTTCATTTCACGGTCGTGTTTACGTGATGTGTTCAACCGCGCCCCGGCTTATTTTGTCTGTCTGTCTGTCTGTCTGTCTGTCTGAGCTCCGTGGCCTAGTGCTTAACAGCTCAGACTTGAACACCGCTGTGGGTTCAAGCTTTGTTCGCGTCACATGGAGTCGCTAAGTTCTGCATTTGAAGGTCAGATTTTTTTTTCTGTCCAGGTACTCGGGTTCTCGCCAACCTCTATTAATATTCGGCTCAATGTACGAGAAAAAATCTTGAAATGGTCGTAGACCCTAAACCAAATCAAAAATCTAATTTTCTCAGCTTTTTAAGACACTTTTTGTGTTTCCGAACATTGAAATTTTGCTGTTGTTTTGTTGTTGTTTGTTTGTTTGTTGTGATTGTTAAAAGTGTTCGAACAGCGAATGCGCATGTATGGAGTGCGCAGTATCGCCTGATTTTTTTTCCTGTTATGCTTTGTTTTTTTTTGTGTGTGTGTGTTTTTTTTTATTAGTGGTCCCATTTACAAAACACACCCACGGTTATAAATATTGAGGTGTTGTTATGGACCCTTTTATTCTAAAAGACACGATGAAAAAGTCGATTTTCATATGATTGAAAAGTCGTGATATATTTTCAACGCAATTATAATTACATTCAAGTGCATTCATTTAATTTGAAAGATATAAAGTCTGGTAATTCGAGACGTTTTTTGTATACATTTCATTCGTATCTGCATTAACCCTTTTTGTACTAAATGGAATCTTCCTCCTATATATAGAAGTCCATTTTAGAAATTAGGGGTGGGTGTCAGGTTGTGTTTCTTCAAAATCTATTTGGAAACTGGATGGACGTTTTGCGAACAGTGTAAGCCCCGCTCAGATGCCGCGTTCTGTGGCGTCTGATCGGGGCCTGCACTGTTTGCCAAGTACCAGTTTTGGAGTTTCCGGTACAAAATGGGTTAACAAACCTGTGTGAGACGCAAGTATCTTTAACCCTTAGGATGCCATCTGAAAATGTCGTCTGATTATGTCGTCTACTGATTCTACTTGCAAACTCTCCAAAACTTAATTTTGCATGCCGGCAAACAGTATGGATCCATATCAGACTGCTCTTATTGTCTGATCTGGGTCCACAATGTTTGCAAAAATGACTTTGAAAGCTACCAGCGTACGACAAAACAGACGACAATTGTTCTGATTGTCATTTTATTCGTTAATGTACCTAGAAAAGGGCATTTCCAGTGAAATGTAGTATTTTGTTTTTTGTTTTAATCAAAACAAAGATTACGGATACTCGTTAGAACCGCCTCAATGAGGTGGTTAAAACGCGTACCCAAAATCTAGGTTTAGAAGCAGAAAGAAGAAACATAACGCATACCATTTTAACCCCCACTTTACATAAAGTGGGGATAAACAAAGCTATTTGCCCCCCCCCCCCCCCATTGGGGCTTGGAGAAATAAATGGGCTGCATGATGTTTCCACACAGAGCTGAAACTGGCCACACATGAGTACTGGTAAACCGCTTATAGGATCTAAGCCTATCCAGGCAAAGCGGTGCGAGTCGGCTCGTCCTTGTTTATAAACCCTATTGGTTTCATTTGTCGACAGGGCTTGAGATGTTATTTAATCTCAATTTTAGGTAAAAGTCCCACAAAATTGGAAGCAGCGTCTCCAAAATGACCTATACAGTGTTGACGGGGACGTTAAGCCCCAAATCAAACAAACATAACAAAGCTATTTTTACGCGAACAGTTTATTGCTTTTTCTCGTTGCATGTTAATACAAAGCAGTGATGCATCACGTGAACAAGTCCGTGAAATGAACACCCACCGAAACCCTATTTTATATAGAGAAAACTGGGGTTTACTGGGGTAAAGATTATTTTTCTTATTTCTGCCCCCAAGACATAGGTTGTGGGTACTTGTTAGAACCGCCTCATTGAGGCGGTTCTAACGAGCACCCACAACCTATGTTTGCAGTATCAATAAGAACAATATTATAGATTTTCATCAGAAATGTAGCCATTTTGGAGTTTTGAACAATGCACTATGTCGCACGGATGTGTTGAAGTAATGGCATTGTCTGAGGATATAGAACACCTATCAGCAGAAACAGCAATCTCAATTAAACAAGAGGGCCATGATGGTCCTATATCGCTCACCTGAGCTAACAGATTCAAAGTTTCAGGAAGTTCCAATCTTTACTTCAGGATTTATGCTGATGGCAAGGTCAAAAACAGGCATTTTCAACATGCAAGGAGACGTAACTCTATGAGTGATAGGCAGACATCACCAGTTATCAAACTCATCCGAATTTCCATACTCAAACTACATGTATTTATATGCTAGTTTCAGGAAAATTCGATCAAAAGTAAAGGACTTATGCTGATGACAAGGTACAAAATAGGCATTTTCAGCAAAGAAGGGGACTTAACTCTATGAGTAATGTGCCAACAATGTTAGTTTGCAAACTCATTCACTCATTCAAGCCTTTATCCTTAACTTACTTATATGTAACTTTTAGGAAGATCCGTTCAAAACTTAGGGACTTATATGATGCTGACAATGTCAAAAATGGGCCTTTTCAGCAATCAAAGGGACAAAGCTCTGTGATCAATATGCCGACCTCACCAGTGTTTTAACTCAATCCGAGCTTTTATCCCTGACTTGCTTGTTTGTAAGTTTCAAGTAGATCCGATCAAAACTGAAGGGGCTACGGTGATGACAAGGTCAAAAAAGGGCATTTTCTGCAATCAAAGGGACATAAATAGGCTGGCCTAATCAATTATGCGAACTCATCCGAGCTTTTATCCGTGACCTACTTACATGTAAGTTTCAAGAAGATGGGTCTACGGTGATGACAAAGTCAAATGTAGGCATTTTTGCAATCAAGGGGGACGTAACTCTATGATAAATAGGCTGACCTCACCGGTTTTCTAACTCGTTCAAGCTTTTATCCCTGACTTGCTTATATGAAAGAAGATCCGATAAAAACTGAAGGGGCGATGGTGATGACAAGGTCAAAATCAGGCATTTTCTGCTTTCAACGGAATATAACTCTATGATATAACCTCACCAGTTTTCGAAACTCAATCGAGCTTTTATCCTTGACTTACTTGTTTGGTAGTTTCACAAAGATTCGATCAAAACTGCATGAAGGGGCAGCGGTGATGACATGTCGAAAATAAACATTTTCAGCAAAATAAGGGACATAACTCTGTGATTAATCGTCTGACGTCGCTAGTTTTCGAACTCATCCGAGCTTTTATCCCTGACTTACTCACATATAAGTTTCAAGAAGATCCGATAAAAAATGAACTGATGACAAGGTCAAAACTAGACATTTTCCGTAATCAAGGGGGACATAACACTCTGAAATATAGACCGACCTCATCAATTTTTAACTCAGCCGAGGTATTATCCCTAACTTACTTACATGTAAGTTTCAAAAAGTTTCGATGAACACTGAAGGGGCTACAGTGATGACAAGGTAAAAAACAGGCATTTTTCAGCAATCAAGGGGACGTAACTCTACGATAGATATGCCAACCTCGCCAGTTTTCGAACTGTTCCGAGCTTTTATCCCCGACTTACTTGTTTGTAAGTTTCAAGAATATCCTATCAAAACTGAAGGTGCTACAGTGATGACAAGGTCAAAAATAAGCATTGCCAGCAAAGTAGGTGACACAGTAGACTTATAAAGCCAGATGAGATTTGACTTTTTAAGGTGTCTTTAGTTCGTACCATTCCTCAGATTCTCATCAGGGTAATAATAAAATATGGCCTTGCATGGTGGCATAAGACAAAATATGGAATGCATGAACACAACTATTAACATCTAGAACTAATATAAGTCTAGGGACACAACTCCGTCAGGAATCACGGCCCCCGCCCATAGGGGCTTGAAGAAATATATGGGCTGCATGATGCTTCCACGCAGAGCTGAATCCGGCCCGCACACTAGTACTGGTAAACCGCTTAGAGGATCTAAGCCTGTCCATGAACCGCGGTGCGAGGCGGACCGTCCATGCTAATAAACCTAATGGTTTCATTGGGCGACAGGGCTTGAGATGTTATTTCATCTCAATGTCGGGTAAAAGTCCTACGAAATTGGAAGCAACGTCCCCAAAATGACCTTTACAGTGTTGACGGGGACGTTAAACCTCAAATCAACCAACCAACCGTCAGTAAACGACCGACATCGCTAATTTTCGAACTCATTCGAGCTTTTAGCCATGACTTACTTGTATGTCAGTTTCATGAAGATCTGGCAAAAACTGAAGGGGCTACAGTGATGACAAGCTCAAATTAGGCATTTTCAGGAATCAAGGGCATTTCGATAATACACCTGTCGACATAATGCATTTTTTCACATCTCCAAAATGGCTATTTTTCTGAAGAAAACCCGTGATATTTTTCATATTTTTACTGCAAACAAAGGTTGTGGATACTCGTTAGAACCGCCTCGTTGAGGCGGTTCTAATGAGTACCCACAACCTATGTCTTGGAGCGGAAATTATAAAAATAAGGTATACCCCCGTAAACCCCAGTTTTCTCTATATAAATAGGGGTTTATGGGGGTCTTTATTTCACGGACTTGTTCACGTGATGTACACCCGTCGACTTAGTGCATTTATTCACATATCCAAAATGGCTACCTTTCTGAAGAAAATCCGTGATATTTTTCTTATTTATGCCACAAACATAGGTTGTGGATGTCCCTAAAAAGCATGTCACAATGCAGTGTTGCACAATTGTAATTGGTTACAGCATAATAGAATATCCAAACTGCACATTTCTAAAACTTGCCTATACAAATACATTGTAATTTTTTCCACCTAAGAATGACCATTTTCAGATGAAAACTTATTTCAGCTCAAAATATAGATTGTGAATACTCGTTAGAACCGCCTCGGCGAGGCGGTTCTAACGAGTGCCCACAATCTATGTTTCTGAGCAGAAATAAGAAAAATAATGAATACCCCTGCAAACACCAGTTTTCCTATATAGAAGTGGGGTTTAAGGGAGTCAAATTTATATAGGCGTGTTTTCGTGATGAACTGCGAAATTGCAATCACAATTTTGCATATTTGAGTTTTTGCTTAAATACTGCTCCATAATTTCAACGGGGCTTGAAGAAATAGATGGGCTGCATGATGCTTCCACGCACAGTTGAAACCGACCGCACACGAGTGCTGGTAAACCGCTTAGAGGATCTAAGCCTGCACAGGCAAAGCGGTGCGAGTCGGACCGTCCATGCTTATAAACCTTATTGGTTTCATTGGACTACAGGGCTTGATGTCATTTCATCTCAATGTCGGGTAAAAGACCCACAAAATTGGTAGCAAAGTTTCCAAAATGACCTATTCCGGGGACGTTAAACATCAAATCAATTAACCAATTTAGTGATATCACTAAATCGATTTTGTGATATCATTTATTTATTTAAGTGATATCGCTTATTCATCTCTATTTAGTGATATCACAGAACCCATTTTGCGATATCACTAATTTGATTTCATGATGTCACTAAATAGGAGCGAATTCACAAATTCATATTTTCCATTTGAATTTTTGGAATATTGAGGGCTTCCGGAATGATCACTACGCTATTTCAAAGTTATGTTTTTTTTTGTTTTTTTTTTTCTTTTTTGGTTTTGGTTTTACGGCCCTTTCAAGATTATTTCACTCATATCGAGCGGATCGTTAATCAGAGGTGGGCGAAAACTTGAGTACCCGGAGAAAACCACCGGACCTTCCGTTGCAGAACTTGGCGTCTCACATGTGACCCGAGCGAGGCTCGAACCCACAGCGGTGAGAGACCTAATGTTGAAGAGTCCGCGCTCTTATCCACTAGGCCACGGAGGCCCGTCCGTCAAAGTGATATTTTATCCAATATTCAGCAGCCTCCGCATACGATGTTATGAGATTGATGATGAGGACGACAATGGATTTAAACTCTTTTTGTACCAAATGGAATCTTCCTCATTATATATAACAGGAGTCCATTTCAAAATTAAGGGTTGACAGGTTTTATTTATTTTTTTTTTTTAGGTTTAACGTCCCCGTCAACACTGTAAAGGTCATTTTGGAAACGTTGCTTCCAATTTTGTTGGACTTTTACCCGACATTGAGATGAAATGACATCTCAAGCCCTGTCGCCCAATGAAACCAGTAGGGTTTATAAGCATGGGCCGACTCGCACCGCTTTGCCTGGGCAGGCTTAGATCCTCTAAACAGTTTACCAATACTCGTGTGTGGGCCGGTTTCAGCCCTACGTGGAAGCATCATGCAGCCCATCTATTTCTTCAAGCCCCGATGGGCGGGGGCGGTGACAGGTTGTGTTTTCATCAAAATTTATTTGGAAAATGACTTAACTTTTATCAAACAGTGGAGGCCCTGATCAGACGCCACGTTCTGTGGCGTCTGATCTGGGCCTGCACTGTTTGCCAGGGTACCGGTTTTGGGGTTTCTGGTACTAAATGGGTTATCTAGAAATCCGTCAGTAACTGAGGGATCTGGAAAAGTGTTTTCAATGACAGTCATGGTCGCATTCACCATGTGGCTGATGGCTCTCATATTTCTTCTGTTGGCGCATGCGTCTTGGTAGCATCTTCTCTGCTGGCATCAAATTTATTAGGGAGTAACCATTGCATTGTTTGCGAATATAATATATTTAGTGATATCACTAATTCGATTTTTGTGATATCAATAATTCGCCTTTTGTGATATCACTTAATCATGTCTATTAAGTGATAAGTGATATCACAAATTCGATTAGAGATAACAGAATATCAATTTAGTAAATAAAACCAATTTGATTTAGTGATATCACTAATTCTATTTAGTGATTTATTTGTTTGATTTGATGTTTAACGTCCACGTCAACACTATATAGGTCATTCTGGAGACGTTGCTTCCAATTTTGCGGGACTTTTACCCGACATTTGGATGAAATGACATCTTAAGCCCTGTCGCCCAATGAAACCAGTAGGGTTTATAAGCATGGACGGGCCGACTCGCACCGCTTTGCCTGGGCAGGCTTAGATCCTCTAAACAGTTTACCAGTACTCGTGTGCGGGCCGGTTTCAGCTCTACGTGGAAGCATCATGCAGCCCATCTATTTCTTCCAGCCCCGATGGGCGGGGGCAGTGACAAGTTGTGTTTTCATCAAAATTTATTTGGAAAATGACTGAACTTTTATCAAACAGTGGAGGCCCTGATCAGAAGCCACGTTCTGTGGCGTCTGATCTGGGCCTGCACGGTTTGCCAGGGCACCCGTTTTTGGGGTGTCTGGTACTAAATGGGTTATCTAGAAATCCGTCAGTAACTGAAGGATCAGCAATGTGATTTCAATGGCAGTCATGGTCGCATTCACCAAGTGGCTGATTGCCACCATATTTCTTCTGTTAGCGCATGCGTCTTGGTAGCATCTTCTCTGCTGGCATCAAATTTATTAGGGAGTAACCATTGCATTGTTTGCGAATATAATATATTTAGTGATATCACTAATTCGATTTTTGTGATATCAGTAATTCGCCTTTTGTGATTTCACTTAATCATTTCTATTTAGGGATAAGTGATATCACGAATTCGATTAGTGATAACAGAATATCAATTTAGTAAATAAAACAAATTTGATTTAGTGATATCACTAATTCTTTTTGGTGATCTGTTTGCTCGATTTGATGTTTAACATCCCCGTCAACACTATATAGGCCATTTTGGAGACGTTGCTTCCAATTTTGTGGGACTTTTACCCGAAATTCAGATGAAATGACAGCTCAAGCCCTGTCGCCGCGTGAAACCAATAGGGTTTATAAGCATGGACAGTCCGACTCGCACCGCTTTGCCTGGGCGGTTTACCAGTACTCGTGTGCGGTCGGATTCAGCTCTGCGTGGAAGCACCATGCAGCCCATTTATTTCTTCAAGCCCCAATAGGCGGGGCGCGGATTCTATTTAGTAATATCACTAATTCGAGTTTGTGATATCGCAAATTCATTGCTATAGTGATATCACTAATTCGATTTCGTGATATTACAAAATAGTGGATTTATAGTAAAACGACACCTCATACTTCTTAACTCTTAAGATGCCAATCACAACGATTACCGCCTGCTGTATCATTACGAATACACGCCTATACAAATACATTGCAAACTTTGCGCCGAATTGAAAAATGAAATTTTTAAGATGAAAAATCGTGATATGATTCTTATTTCTGCTCAAAATATAGATTGCGGATCCTCGTTACAACGCCTCAAAAACCGCCTCATCGAGGCGGTTCTAACGAGTACCCACAATCTACATTTTAGAGCAGAAATAAGAAAAACAAGGTTTACCCCTGAAACCCCAGTTTTACTATATAAAATGGGGTTCAAGAAGGTCAAAATTATATAGGCGTGTCAGTTTCGTGATAATGTCTGCTGGTCACTTAAAAGTTATTTTCGCAAACAGTGTGGTCACCGATATGACTGTCCTCATAAGAAGCAGTCTGATCAGGCTCCACTCTATTTGCCCAGGCCTGTACGTGGAAGCATGTTTGAAAAAGGTTTGCAAGAAGATGCAGAAAATAGACGACATTTTCGGACACAGTTTGTCTTCGCATCTTAAGGGTTTTGTTTGATTTGAGGTTTGACGTCCCCAGCAACACTGTAAAGGTCATTTTGGAGAGGTTGCTTCCAATGTTGTGGGACTTTTACACGACACTGAGATGAAATTACATCTCAAGCCATGTCGCCCAATGAAACCAGTAGGGTTTATTAGCATGGACGGTCCGCCTCGCACCGCGGTTCCTGGACAGCCTTAGATCCTCTAAGCGGTTTACCAGTACTAGTGTGCGGGCCGGATTCAGCTCTGCGTGGAAGCATCATGCAGCCCATATACTTCTACGCGCCCCTATGGGCGGGGGCGGATCTTCAGGGTTAATAAGTGAAATGTTGCAAAAGCTAACTCATGATTTGCTGTCATGCTATGTTATTTTGTTTGCGTATACATAATTTATACGTGCAAATTTATGCATAGATGCCTACGAAATAAATGAATACATTATATGAAAATATTAACAGCCGAGTGATCCCAGACAATTCTGAAAGGCCATTGCTACGCTCTCGTTATTGTGAAAGCTTTTCAAAACCAATTTGAGCCAGCGCATGCCAAAATCTACAAGAAGGTTGAGCGACCAGCGAAGACTCAGATCAGCCTGCGCATTTGCGCAGTCTGATCAGAGTCTTCGCTGATCGCATGTACCTACTATAGGCTAATATCTATGCAAAGACCCAGGATAGACCCAGGCAGGTTCATTTCTACTAAAGCGCTATCGGTGAAATTTATTTATTGTACATGAAAGTGTTACATACGTCCCCGTACAAAGAGCAAACGTTCTGCGGCGTCTGATCAGTGTCCACACTGTTTGCTAATATCCCTTTTATGGGAGTGAGTGAGTGAGTGTTTCAGTTTTACGTCCCACCAACAGCTAAGGTCATACGGAGACGGGACCTCGGTTTAAAGACTCATCCGAAAGTCTGGAGAAGCCCGGGATCGAACCTGCGACCCCTGGTTTACAAGGCGAGTAGCGTAACCACTCGACCACGGAGGCTTCTCCCTTTTATGGGAGGTAAGCTATATAAAGAACGTTTGGTTTGCTTGAATTAGGGTTTAACGTCTCCGTCAACACTATTTAGGTCATTTTGGAGACGTTGCTTCCAATTTTGTGGGACTTTTACCCGACACCGAGATGAAATGACATCAACAAGAACGTTTGTTTTGTTTGATTTGAGGTTTAACGTCCCCGTCAACACTGTAAAGGTCATTTTGGAGACGTTGCTTCCAATTTTGTGGGACTTTTACCCGTCATTGAGATGAAATGACTTCTCAAGCCCTGTCGCCCGATGAAACCAATAGGGTTTAATAGCATGGACGGTCCGCCTCGCACCGCGGTTCCTGGACAGGCTTAGATCCTCTAAACGGTTTACCAGTACTAGTGTGCGGGCAAGAATCAGGTCTGCGTGGAAGCATCATGCAGCCCATATATTTCTTCAAGCCCCTTTGGGCGGGGGACATGAACGTAAAACGCTCGTTCAACGAAGACTCAGATTAGCCTGCGCATCTGTCATCTCCTGTGAACCAGTCTCTAGTGAAGACGCAAGAGGTCTGTAAGCTAACCCGGGGTGGATGGGTGAGGCAAATGTGACGTGTATCTTGCGTCACTGCATGTGGCGTCCAACTGATACATGTATTGGCTTTCGCTGTCCTTGCAGCAGGTAGAGTAGATGGGGGAATATTGTCATTTCTTTTGTTTCTACACTTCCATTCTTTTTTCCTTTTTCTCCTATGTCATTCATTTTCATCTCTACTATCTCTTCTATCTCTTTTTTACCTTTTTCTGGGAGACGACACAAAATGACCCACAATGGTTGAAATGTCGTTATACCCAAAAACAATCAATCAATCTGAAAGTTAACCATGCATTCGGGTAGATCTTGTTATGATCTGGTTGTCATTTATCCCATTTAGTACTGGAAACCATAAAACGGGTAGTTAGCAAAAAGTGCAGGCCCAGATCAGACGCCGCAGAATGCGGCGTCTGATCAGGGCCTACACTGTTTGCAAAAAGTTCAGCTTTTTTCGAAATAAAATTTGAAGAAATGACACCCCTAAATTGTGAAATAGACTCCTGCCATATATAAGGAGGAAGATTCCATTTGGTACAAAAATGGTTATTTTACGCCTGTGAACCCTGTGAATAGAAATCGTGAGTTTTTCATAAAAGCGAATCACAAATGATTTGTAATATAAGAAGTTCAAATAAATCTGTGCACACTGAAAAATCGACCTTAGATGAAATTAATAATGAGACTAAATTATAGAACTTATGATATATAAGTCGTGAGGACGCCCTTTACTGCAGACTCCCACACTTACTCACGCCATAAGATAGACCGTAGTTCCTTGTTTGTTTGTTTGTTTGATTTGAGGTTTAACGTCCCCGTCAACACTGTAAAGGTCATTTTGGAGACGTTGCTTCCAATTCTGTGGTACTTTTACCCGACATTGAGATGAAATGACATCCCAAGCCCTGTCGCCCAATGAAACCAATAGGGTTTATAAGCATGGGCGGTCCGACTCGCACCGCTTTGGCTGGTCAGGTTTAGATCCTCTAAGCGTCTTACCAGTACTCGTGTGACGGGGTCGGATTCAGATCTGCGTGGAAGCATCATGCAGCCTAACTATTTCTTCAAGCCCCGATGGGCGGGGGCCGCCGTAATTCCGGATCTAGTTAATCGAAGAATGTGTTTTGCGCATGTGAGCAAGTGTGCGTGCGTGCGTGCGTGTGAGGTTATGATTGCGTGCTGGCATATAAAATAGGACTTCTATGGTTCGAATACCGATGAATCGTTTACCACGAATGGTTTGAATTTTTTTACTGCCTAGGGCATTCTTCCAATAGCACTATATAACAAAAACTCAAAAGGAAAACATATCCATGTGAAACAATGGCGTCCAACATGGTGTCAGAAATGACAAATATCATGAGGCGGTTCTAACGAGTACCCACAATCTATGTTTTAAACAAAAATAGGGCCGATAATGTATACACCATTAATCCCCTATTTGTCTCTAAAGAAAGTGGGGTTTAGAGGGGTCTTCGTTCCACGGTGTTGTCACCATGTTGAGTAGAAGTTTCGGGCTGTTCAGACAAGTATTTAAGGGGAATGGGAACACCTTTTTCTGCCATTTTTCATAGGAGGATAACTTTCGGGACTTTAAGTTCGCGTTTCTATAAGCCCTGCCCCATTGAAAAAGTGGTCTACTCTTAAAGGAAAGATTTTGCTCCTCAGGAGCAAATTCTTTCCTTTAAGAGTTGGCCCATATTGACATGAAAGACAAAAATATTTTTGCAGGAGTTGCCTCCCCTGAAGGTGTTCCCATTCCCCTTAACATTCCCAATGTCGGTCTCGTACTGGAAGACACTGGGCGTTTGTTTTGTTTTGTTACATCCCCGTCAACACTATATTGGTCATTTTGGAGACGTTGCTTCCAATTTTGTGGGACTTTTACCCGACATTGAGATGATATGACATCCCAAGTCCTGTCGCCAAATGAAACCAATAGGGTTTATAAGCATGGACTGAACGACTCGCACCGCTTTACCGCAGGCTTAGATCCTCTAAGCGGTTTACCAGTACTCGTGAGTGGTCGGTTTCAGCTCTGCCTATAAGCAACATGCCGCCCATCTATTTCTTCAAGCCCCGATGGGCGGGGGCCTATATGTGATAAGTTTTTTGTTTGATTGATTTGAGGTTTAACGTCCCTCACAATATTTTAAAGGTCATTTTGGAGACGTTGCTTCCAATATTGTGGGACTTTTACCCGACATTGTGATATAATGACATCTCAAGCCCTGTCGCCCAATGAAACCAATAGGATTTATAGGCATGGACGTTCCGACTCGCACCGCTTTCTCTGGGCAGGCTTAGATCCTCCGAGCGGTATCAGTACTCGTGTGTGGTCGGTTTTAGCTCTACCTGGAAGCAACATGCAGCCCAGCTATTTCTTCAGGTTGCAAAGCATCTGAGCCGGCGCACGACACAACCTGCAATAATTGATGAGTAACCAGCAAATAATGAGATTTACCATATGACGTCGCATCTGGGAGTGTAATAACTTCATGTAATAAATTCGATAATCCACTATAGTGGATTAAATATGCAAATTAGTTAGATACGCCCCGTACATGTACGACGTCCATAACGACGTGGCGTTTACTAATGGCAGAATATTGACATTTTTGTTAAACAATCATGAATAAAATGCGTTTTGAATGTCATATGATCAATAGAATCTTGCATTCGTGCTCATGTATAAAGACTGCACGTCTGCCACTTATGATTCGGATAAACGCACACAAATTCTTCCGTTGGCAACGAATGCATATCGTGAGAAATTGTAGAAAACTGAGAGTCGCACCGTCCATGCTTTTAAACCCTATTGGTTTCATTGGGCGATATAGAAAACGCGTCAGATTTTGTTTTGTTTGTTTGGTTTGAGGTTTAACGTCACCGTCAACACTGTAAAGGTCATTTTGGAGACATTGCTTCCAATTTTGTGGGACTTTTACCCGACATTGAGATGAAATGACATCTCAAGCCCTGTCGCCCAATGAAACCAATAGGGTTTATTAGCATGGACGGGCCGCCTCACACTGCGGTTCCTGGACAGGCTTAGATCCTCTAAGCGGTTTACCAGTACTAGTGTGCGGGCCGGATTCAGGTCTTCGTGGAAGCATCGTGCAGCCCATATATTTCTTCAAGCCCCTATGGGCGGGGGCGTTAAAACGCGTCAGATAAACGTATGTTTTGTTTGTCTTGGATTTTAACCTCCCTGACAACACTACTGAGGTCATATCGAGCAGGGCAGTTTAGCTATCCTTGGCAGTAAAAAATGCTTTATTAACGGCATGCATTATTTTCTTTATTTATGCTTTAATACATAGATTCAATGATTGGTTTCTAACAAGCACCTATAATCTATGTTTGGAGCAAAATATATATAGTGCATATGTACAGCTGAGCTTTTTGATCCCTTTTGGACCCCGAAAATGTGTCCGATATAGGGGTTGTTCGAGCAGCTGAGGGTAAGAACCCCATCATGTGGCATAATGGAATTGTTTTTGTTTGTTTGAGATTGAGGTTTAACGTCACCATCAACACTATTTAGGTCACTTTGGAGGCGTTGCTTCCAATTTTCTGGGACCTTTAGCCGACATTCAGATGAAATAAATTCTCAAGCCCTGTCGCCCAGTGAAAACCAAAAGGCATATATGCATTGGACGGTCTGACATACATAACTTTGCCTGGGCAAGCTTAATCCATCTAAGTGGTTTACCAGTACTCATGGGTGGTCAATTTCAGCTCTGCGTGGAAGCACCATGGAGCCCAATCTTTTTCTCCAAGCCTCGATAAATGGAATAATTTAAGGATATTTTTCAATCGTCATTAAAATGAATGCAATTCTAATGAATATACACAACATACATTTTCGAAATACATGTATAACACAACCGTGTGACAATGTGTTTTAATTCATATCTCGAACTTGGTTTCTTTCCTGATAAAACTAGAGCTATCACTAAAGGTGATGAATACCCCAACAAAAACTGCCTTGATAGTACAACAGCGGCATTTTGCAATTTTTTTCACTTGAAAGGGGCCATAACTATGTCGAAAATTTACGAATTGTAGTGGAAATCGAACTTGACCTGTATTTTATGATGTTACATCAGTGTACCAAAAATTATAAAAATCGGTGAAGCGCTTTTTGAGTTATCGTCTGGAAACCAAGTCAACAGACCGACCGACCGACAGACAGACCGACAAGCTCACTCCTATATACCCCCCCCCCCCATTTCATTTGTGGGGGTATAAAAAATGTCAAATTTTCCTTATTTATTTTCCAAACATAGGTTGTGGGTGCTCGTTAGAACCGCCTCATTGAGGCGGTTCTAACGAGTACCCATAATCTATGTCTTCGAGCAAAATTTTGAAAAATAATATATACCCCTGTAAGCCTCAGTTTTCTCTATATAAAGTGGGTTCAAAGTTTTTTTTTTTTTTTTTGTTCTTTTTTGTGCCTTTTTTCACGGATTTGTTAACATGATGCATTTCTAGTATGGCGTAAAAAATAGCTGAACTTCCGCTTACCCGACCGACTCTGCTTTTTTCTGCCGACCCTGCAATTTTTATTGTCATCCAGAAAAAAATAAAAAGATTTTCTTACCTCCCGACTTCAATGTTTTCTAGCACTTTTAATGAAAATTCATAAAACTGTCAAAATAGCAAAATTAATTATTGAAACTCAGTTCCTTTGCATCCTTGATGCTTTTAACCTCATTATTTGAATGTTTTAAGGTAATATAGTATGAATTAAGCCATTTTAACCAATTTCTGCTTTTTCCATCAAAAATAAAAGTTGACAAAAAATAAAAAAAAAGTTTCATCGACCTACCGACCCATACCTTTTGTCGGCATGTTAGCGGAAACACAGCTATTTGTTTAGGTCATTACGAGAACACGCCCATATTGCTCTGACCCCCTTGAACCCCAGTTTTATATAGTAAAACTGACGTTTATATAAAACTGGGGTTTACAGGGATAAACTTTTTTTTTCTTATTTCTGCTCTAAAATCAATGAGGCGGTTCTAACGAGTACCAACAATCTATATTTTGTGCAGAAAATAAGAAAAATATCACAATTTATATCTTAAAATTTTATCTTTTTCAGCAATATAATTTGCAAAGTATTTGTATAGGCGTGTTTTTCGTAATGTTATTAAAAAATTGCTTATGCCTCAGGAAACGTTTCGAATCAGCCACGGTAAGCGAGTCATCGATGTTGGAGGAAATGAAGTTTTACTGTGTAAAATCATCATCTGAATTAAACAGTTTCATACGCCATTGCAAACAATATGCACACATTCTATACGTATTTAGACTTACTACTCTCACTACAGCGACTCGGCCCCCGCGCATCGGGGCTTGAAGAGGTAGATGGGCTGCATGATGCTTCCACACAGAGCAGAAATCGTCCGGACAAGAGTACTGGTAAACCGCTTGGAGGATCTAAGCCTGTCCAGGGACCGCGGTGCGAGTCGGACCGTCCATGGTTATAAACCCTATTGGTTTCATCGGGCGACAGGGCTTGAGATGTCATTTCATTTTAATTTTGGGTAAAAAATTCCACAAAATTGGAAGCAACGTCTCCAAAATGACCTTTACAGTGTTGACGGGCAAATCAAACAAATCAAAACTATATGTCAACTGTCTTTACTCTCAATACAGCGACTATCATTTAAGCGAGTAGTAATGATTTATCGGGCTTATTGTTGGGCTTGCTATAAAATACCCAGATTTGTGCCGGTTCAGCTTAAGAGTTGATCGTAGCAGAGAAGATGAAGTACTTTACCCTTGTTTTGCTCTTGGCTATCGTGGGGGCTGCTCTTGCCTACCCATACGAGTCATATGGACTAAAGCGCGCTAAGGGCGGTAGCGGCGGCAGGGGAGGCAGCGGCGGCAGGGGCGGTGGCGGCGACGGCGGCGGCAAAGGCGGCAAAGGCGGAAAGAGCGATGGTGGAGGTAAGTTATGGCTTTGTTTGCAAGTTTGATTTTAGGTTTAACGTCCCCTTTAACACTGTAAAGGCCATTTCGGTTTCAGCAGTGCGTGAAAGCATCATGCAGCCCATCTATTTCTTCAAGCCCCGATGAGCAGGAGCCGTGGTAACTGATGACAAGCCAAAGGTAAAAATGTTTACATTTTACTAACAGTGGTTAACTAGCTTTAGGTTAAAGACAAATCAATCCTTATGGCTCATTTTGTGTCGTTTCCCAGAGAAAGGGAGAACAAAGGTACAGGTAAAGGAGATCGAAGTGAGGGACAGGGGAGAAAATGAAAAAAAAATGAAAGTAAGTTTAGGAACAGAAGAACCGCGTGTGTGTGTGTGTGTGTGTGTGTGTGTGTGTGTGTGTATTCGGTTTAAACGTCGCTTTCAACAATTTTTCAGTCATATCACGACGGTGTCTGGCTACGACAGTGAGTTCAATGCTCACTTTTATAGTGCTGCCTCACTGAAGTATCATGTCCCAGACACATTACATGATTCCACACCCAGTCACATAATCCTGACACTAGATCGACCAGTCCTAGCTCTACCCCGTAAATCTGAGTGCCAAGCGAGGAGCAGCTAGTACCATTTTTAACGACTTTGGTATGTCGCGGCCCGGGATCGAACCCGTGACCTTCCGTTCCCCGGAGTGGACACTCTACCAACTGAGCTATCGGGGCCGGTACAGAAGAACCGTGTTAAGCTCATATCATTTGGACAAGACATCACGAAAACGTGCCTATATAAATTTGACCCCCTTTACCCCCACCCTTATATAGTAAAACTGGGGTTGTCAGGGGTATACATTATTTTTCAAAATCATAGATTGTGGGAATTCGTAAGAACCGCCTCGCAAGGCGGTTCTAACGAGTACCCACAATCTATGTTTTGAGCAGATATATGAAAAATATCAGAATTTTTATCTGATTTTTTTTTTTTTTTTTTTTTTTTGGTGGTAAATTTTCCAATATATTTGAATAGACATGTTTTTGTAATCTGCACATTTTCTTCTCTCCCAATTACCCTGTTTTACAAATAGTGATTTTCAATGACTGGAAACTCGAGGGACCTATTCGTCGGGATTAGGCGAGATTCAACGAGCACACCTGAGCCCCTTGTATATACCAGCAGTGCATTTCGAAATTGAGGGGTTTCAGGCTAAAGTATTCAAAAAGAAATGGCTGAACTTTCCGCAAACAGCAAAGGACATTCTTGCTGCGACGTCTTATCTGGGTCAGCACTGTTTGTCAATGTTTCGCTTTGGGGTTTGGTCAAAACTGGCCTCAGCTTGAAGAAATATATGGGCTGCATTATGCTTCCACGCAGAGCTGAAACCGACCCGTACACGAGTAGTGGTAAACCCCTTAGCGGATCTAAGCCTGCCCAGCTAAAGCGGTGCGAGTCGGACCGTCCATGTTAATAAACCCTATTGGTTTCATTGGGCGATAGGGCTAGGGATGTCATTTCATCTCAATGTCGGGTAAAAGTCCCACAACATTGGAAGCAGCGTCTCAAAAGTGACCTTTACAGTGTTGACGGGGACGTTAAACCTCTAATCAAACAAACAAACAAAGATTCGCAAATATATCAATCGTGTATTCCTGAGGACATAGAATACAAATTTTACATTCCTGATTGGGTGTGTGGGCGTGTGTGGGGTGGGGGGGATGTCACTTTGAGGAATATGAATATTAACCAGTGCGCATTAGCGACGTTGGCATGTGAAACACAGCAATTCAGATGGATATTATTTTCTTGTCCTTTTGGATCGTTGAATCTATTGTGGAATTTCGAAAATATTTGAGGGTCACTGATGAGGCGTAATTGGTCGAAACTTGCTAATCTGGCCCAGATAACGTGCACATTCCATATTTTCCTGTTCTGTTGTGTATTCTTTGCTTCCAAACGATAACCTAAGGAGCACCCGCTATCCGGGCCGTGTGTGTTTGAAACTTAGGTCTCATCAACAGCTAAGGTTATACGGTGACGGGACCTCGGTTTTAAAACTCAGCTAAAATCCGAGAGAAACCCTGCATTGAACCCACGACCCCTGGTTTAGACCACAGATGTTTCAAAAAAAGAAACTGTTACAACTGCTTCTGTAAATTTCACCGACTTAGAGGACTTTTAGCCCTTTGATTGCTGTTTGACACTGACAGTGTATCCCCTGATAGATAAAACTATTAACCTTTAACCTGCTGAATATTCAATTAAGCCACACTCATTTCTGACTTTGAACCAATCAGATTACTTGATGCAGCTTATTTCTACATATTCATAAACTGAATGTCAAACTGTGTAGATCCTGATCAGATGGCTTCTTCAGAAGCCATCTGATCTGGATCTACACTGTTTGCAAAGATGGGGCTTGTCGCCTACAGCAGGGTAAAGGTTAAGACGTGTGACCTGCAGGGGAAGCAGTTGATTAAGATTTCAACATGGCTGCCCATCAACTAACTGCGGGTTTGAATGCTAACACAAACGTATATCTGCAAATATATCGTGACGATGTTTTATATAGATGATCTTACATGAGTGGTCATTTCATATGAAATTTGTGAAACGAGACTTCTGCGAGTTTCATAAATTTCATATGAATTGACCACGAGTGTAAGATTCTCTTTATCATATGACTACTTTAAATTGAATTCCATCGCCTTTAAATTTGATAAAATTTCCTCAAAAATGCATTGTTGACATGGACGTCGTCGTGACGTTACTTAATCCCGCCAAAGTGTTATTACACGTGTGGTCATACGATTTTTATTACACGACGTTATCCACTGCTTACATGTATCAACGACGTCATATGATAAATCTATTGCTGGTAATATTTTGTTTTCTGACAAAAATTCTCTAATCACGCCCCCAACTTCGAAGAAGTTCCCCAACTTCGAAGAAGTTGTGGAGGCATATTGCTTCTGCCATGTTCGTCCGTCCTTCCGTCTTTCCGACCGTTCCACTTTTTACTGCATAGCATAGCATTTGAACCGTGCATGCTAGGTTTTTGAAATTTCATATATGGATTCCTTATGAAAAAATAATTGACCTGTGTTTTTTTTTTTTTTTTTTTTTTTTTTTTTTTTTTCTCTCGTCAGGATTATGTCCCTTTCTGGAGTTATGCCCATTTGCAAAAAAATAAAACATGCTATGAAATATTTTAAGCAAGATATCTCAAAAACCATTAGAGCTATTGCTTTAAAACTTTATAGACTGATTGGGGATGATGAGAAGATGAACTGATTAACTTTTGAAACAGATCTGAATTTTTTGGCTTGAGTTATGGCCCTTTGGAACTTTGGAAATTTTAAGCTTGAAAGCAAAATATCTCAAAAACCATTACAGCTATTGCCCCGAAACTTTACAAACTGATTGGGGATGATGAGAAGATGAACTGATTAACTTATCAAAAAATATGATTTTTTAACTTATGTTATGGCTCTTTGAAACTTTGGGCGTTTTAAGCTTGTAGGCAAGATATCTCAAAAGCGATTTGAGCTATTGCCCTAAATCTTTACAGACTGATTCAACATGATGAGTAGATGAACTGATTAACCTTTGGAAAAATTCGATTTTTTTTCTTGAGTTATGGCCCTTTGGAACTTTGGGCATTTTAAGCTTGTAAGCAAGATATCTCAAAAACCATTACAACTATTGTCGTGAAACTTTACAGACTGATCGGGGACGATAAGAAGATGAACTGACAAACTTTTGAAAAAAATCTGAATGTTTTTACATGATTTATGACCCTTTGATATGTTGGTATCTAATCTTGTAAGCAAAATATCTCAAAAATCATTAAAACTATTGCGCTGAAACTTTACATACAGATTGGGGATGATGAGAAGATGAAATGATTAACTTTTGAAAAAAAAATTTACTTGAGTTATTGCTCTTTGAAACTCTGCGCGTTTTAAGCTTGTAATCAAGATATCTCAAAAACGACTTGAGTTATTGCCCTGAAACTTTACAGACTGATTCGGGATGATGAGTAGATGACCTGATTAACTTTCGTTTTTCTTGTGTCAAGGTGCTTTGAAAATTTTAGCATTGCAACCAAGTTAAAACAAGAGAATTCAATTACTGTTTGAGGCAAGCAGTGTTAGGGTCAAGCAGTGTTAGGGTCAAGAAGTTGGGGGGCATAGTGTTTCATAAACACTGGCTCTAGTTTCTGCCTCAGTTGGGCGGTTCTAACAATCTACATGTACGTATATCTGAAAGCAAATGTAAGAATGTTAAGTACGGTATACCCTTGTCAGCCTACTTTGCCATATATACAGTGGGATCGACAGGAATACTAACCCTTTTTGCACCAAATGGAATCTTCTTCGTTATATATACCAGGAATCCATTTCAAAATTTAGCGGTGTCAGGTTGTGTATTTTTATTCAGAATTTACTTGGAAGATAGCTTAAATTTTCGAAAACAGTGTAGGCCCTGACCAGACGCCGCGTTCTGCGGCGTCTAGTCTGGGCCTGCACTGTTTGCAAAAGTACCATTTAGGGGGTTCTGGTACTGAATGAGTTAATCACACCGACTTAGGGTTGCTTTAATGACGTCGTTCTGACGAACGCGCTTATGGGAACAATATTTCTATCCCCTGCCGGCCCCCGCCCATCGAGGCTTGAAGAAATACATGGGATACATGCATGATGCTTCCACGCAGAGCTGAAGTTCGACCGCACAGGAGTACTGGTAAACCACTTAGAGGATCTAAGCCTGCCTAGGTAAAGAAGTGCGAGTCGGACAGTTCATGTTTCTAAACCCTATTGGTTTCATTGGGCGACAGGGCTTGGGATGTCATTTCATCTCAATGTTGGGTAAAAGTCCCACAAATTGGAAGAAACGTCTCCAAAATGACCTATACAGTGTGTGTTGATGGGGACGTTAAGCCTCAAATCAAACAAACAAATCAACCCCCTGCCGAGCGTTAACGACACTGTCCTTTTATCTGGGTGTGTTGGGGTGGCGAGGGGGGACTGTTCTGTTTTATTATTTTGTTTGATGTTTAACGTCCCCGTCAACACTGTATTAGTCATTTTGGAGACTTAGCTTCCAATCTATGACCCGATATTGAGATGAAATGACATCTCAGGCCCTGTCTCCCAATGAAAACAATAGGGTTTATAACCATGGACGGTCCAATTCGCACCGCTTTGCGCAGGCTTAGATCCTCTAAGCGGTTTACTAGTACTCGTGTGCGGTCGGTTTCAGCTCTGCGTGGAAGCATCATGCTGCCCATCTATTTCGTCAAGCCCCGATGGGTGGGGCCGGCTGTTTTATGATGATGACGACAATGATGACCATGATGATGATAATAATAATAATAATAATAATAATAATTATAATGGTGATGTGAGCATGATGATGTCTTAAGGGGAGTGGGAACACCTAGCAGATTTTTCCGCCATTTTTCAAAGGGAGACAACTTTCGGGACTTCCTGTTCGCTTTTCTATAAGCTCTGTCCCAAGAAAAATGGGGCCTACTCTTAAAAGAAAGAATTTGCTCCTCAGGAGCAAATTCTTTTCTTTAAGAGTTGACCCCTATTGACATGGGAGACAAAAATACTTTTACAGGAGTTGCTTCCCCTGAAGATGTGAACGTGAAAGGTGTTCCCATTCCCCTTAACGTGAATAATTATATCTTCTTGCTTGAATAGGTCAAGGACAAAAAGAAGGGAAAGGTGAATCGGAACAAAAAGTCGAGGGGCCTCAAGGTGAAGGTGATCGAGAAAAGGAAGAATACGGCGACTTACCTGAAGCCTGTAAGAAAATGTTTACGTAACCTTATGATTTCATGGTCAAAAAGAAAACAAACAGTTTATTCTGATGAAAAATGGCGTTCCCTTAAACCTCATTCCGTCTCAACTCAAGAACAACAACTCTTACAGAATAATTATAGTAAGCTATAATTTGGATAGAAATTCTTGGGATGCCGACTGAATGACAGATAATTACATGTATATATGTATTTAATAATAAATGAAATCTATCCATATATATATGCATATATTTTCTGATAATTCTGTCATGACTACGCTTCATAATGATATTTCGTCTATACTTAAACGGCTTTCCATACATAATATAACATGAATGAAGAGACTGAAAATCTTAAGACATCAACTTTTCAAGAAACTAGAAATGCGTCCATAGGACACGGATGCCCCCGCCCGAAAATATGTCTATGTTCGTATTCATCCATAGAAAGTTATTGACAGTGTTTAAGTTTTGGACCCTTTTTATGCCATTTGACCTCCAAGTATGACCTTGGAGGTATGGATCTGGGTTTGCACGTGACACATTGTCTCATGATGGTTAACATTTTTTTAAAATAATTTCAAAATCCATCCAAAAATAAGTAAGTTATTGGCTGCGTTTAAGTTTCGGACCCTTTTTTTGAACCTTTGACCTCCAAGTATGACCTTGACCTTGGAGGTACGGACCTGGATTTTGCATGTGACACATCGACTCATGATGGTTAACATTTCTACAAAGTAATTTCAAAATCCATCCAGAAATAAGAAAGTTATTGACTGCGTTTAAGTTTCGGACCCTATTTTTGACCTTTGACCTCCAAGTATGACCTTGACCTTGGAGGTACGGACCTGGGTTTTGCACGTGACACATCGACTCATGATGGTTAACATTTCTCCAAAGTAATTTAAAAATCTATCAAGAAATAAGAAAGTTATTGACTGCGTTTAAGTTTCGGACCCTTTTTTTGACCTTTGACCTCTAAGTATGACCTTGACCTTGGAGGTACGGACCTGGATTTTGCACTTGACACATCGACTCATGATGGTTAACATTTCTCCAAAGTAATTTAAAAATCTATCCAGAAATAAGAAAGTTATTGACTGCGTTTAAGTTTCGGACGCACGGACGGACGCACGGACAGGGGCAACGCTATACGCCCTTTCCACCATTCTTCGAATGGCGGGGGCATAAAAAAACGATGTTTCCTTGTCGGCGTCCCAAAGCTAAATGATGCATACACTCAATACCTCATAAACTCCGTGTACGATACCCGCTACACCTAGCGGAGACTACATACAATTCAAGGGAAACAAATTTTCTTTTAATTCATACTTCAAACGAAGAAAATTATATTTCATGTTTTATTTTCTGTTTCAAACAGATTGCCGGTGCTCGTTAAAACTGCCTCACTGAGGTATTTCTAACGAGTACCCACATTGTTTGTTTTCGAGCAAAAATTATGTAAACTGTTGTAATCCTTTTTTCTTTATATAAAGTGTGGTTAAGAAGGGAGGTAATTTCACCAACAGGTTAACGTAATAAAATTACGACAACACAGCCATGCGACACAGTGTTTCTTCATTACGAAAACACGCCTATACAAATACATTGTAAACTTTACCGCCGAAAAAAAAACGAACAATTTCAAATGAAAAATTGTGATATTTTTCTTATTTCTGCCCAAAATATAGAATATGGGTTCTAACCAGTTCACACAGTCTCCATAGAAGCCTCCGAGGTGCAGTGGTTACGCTACTCGCCTTGTAAACCAGGGATCGCAGGATCGATCCCGGGCTTCTCCAGACTTTCGGATGAGTCTCTAAACCGAGGTCCCGTCTCCGTATGACCTAAGCTGTTGGTGGGACGTAAATCTCGAACACTCACTCACACAGTCTCTGTTTTAGAGCAGAAATAAGAAAAATAAGGTATATCTCTATAAACCCTAGTTTTACTATATAAAAGTGGGGTTCAAGGGGGTCAAAATTATAAAGGTGTGTTTTCGTGATGTTGACATCTCCAAAATGGATATTCCGTGATATTTTTCTTATTTGTTTTCCAAGCATAGGATGTGGGTGCTCGTTAGAACCGCCTCATTGAGGCCGTTCTAACGAATACCCACAACCCATGTATCAGAGAGATAGAAAAAAATATATTTTACACGATAAACTCCAGTTTTGTCTGTATAAAGTCGGGTTTAGGAGGTGTTCGTTTCCCGGTCTTGATCACGTGATGATGAGCAGTCTGATTACAATTTCCGCTCAGACAACAGACACGTGCTTTTAACAACAATCATATCCTGGCTTGATCAGTGTCAATCGATTCAACAAAAGCTCAAATACTGTAGCTTTACTGCTCAAGTCCACGTGACTACCACTGACCTATAAAGTGTAATCAGCAGCAAATTAAAATAATCAGAGCGTAATGAAAATAAACGTCCCTCAAGTATCGGACAGTGTTTTTATTAAGGGAATGGATCAGCTCTAACAGTGATTTGTTGAGTAATAAATCACAGTTTGGAGGTCAGTTGTAAAGTAGATCAAATCACGAGCGCGTAGTGCGCGTGATTTGTCTACTTGCAACTGATCGACAAACTGTGATTTATTAATCAACAAATCACAGACTACAACTGATCTATTTCGATTCTAACGCTGAAACTCGGTGTTGGCAAAAGACACACCTCGCCTCCGGTGGCCGGATTCGAACCCACAGCCTCTCGATCATAAGTCGAACGCGCTAATTACTGAGCTATCGAGGCAGCAAATGTGTATGCTTTGGGTCCTAACAAGGGGCATTGACAATAAGTGTAGACCTAGATCAGGCGCAGTTGAACAGTGCGTTTGATCTTGGTCTTAAATGTTAGCTTAAAGAAGTAGAAGTCCATTTCCAACCTACACTCAGAGGTCAGTGCTGACAGTAACTTGATTAACCCAATGTATTCTAGTGGACTCTTCCATCGCTATATGTTGGACAAGTCAATTTGTCATATAAGGGGTGTCAGGCCTATTTTTTTTCGTTTTTATTCTATATATGACGGAAAATTCTGTTGGCAAATAGTGTAGACCCTGATCAGACGCCGCGTTCAGCGGCGTCTGATCTGGGCCTGCACTGTTTGCCAAGGTACCCCTTAGGTACCCCTTAGGGATTTCCCGCAATCAATCGGTTAATTAACGTTTTAGATGTCTCACCCTCATATAAAAACGTAAAACCACAAATAGAACAAGGCTCGCACTCTTAATGGAAGCGGACCATAGGTGTAAGATTCCGTTGTCATATATGGGTTAACCAATACTTTCAAAAAATAGGTATAGAACTGTTGAAGGAGGGACGGAAGAGGGATGAAGAAAACAAAGCCCCCGAAAATGAAGAGCCTCCTCCGGAAGACGGAGGGAACGTTCGAGCATTAGACTTCCTCAGACAACTAACAAGGCAAGTGGAAGAAGAGCAGGAGGAAGCCGAACTCGCCGCACAGGTGGAAGCCTGTAAGGGTGGGGTGAGTTTGATATGTCGTATTTTTGCTAAGAGAAATGTATACACATGGCATATTTTCCCGCCATTTTCAAAGGGAGACAACTTTCTGGACTTCATGTTCGCTCTTCTATAAACCCTGTTCCCCGGAAGAAAGGGGTCTACATTTGCTCCTTTAAGAGGTGACCCCTATTGACATTGGGGACAAAAATACTTTTACGGGAGTTGGCTCCCTTGAAAGTGTACCCATTCCTCTTAATCAACCCAAAAAATGCTGATGTGATACTGCTAACGTTCACGTGACTATCATTGACAAATAATGCTGAACCTCGCATATAGTATATGCGCAAAATCCTGGTAATGGTTATTTATAGCCGTGGGAACAAGTTATTTATAGCCGTGATATTCTTGTCGCTGTGACGTAGGAATGCTGCGCAAAGAGGATATTTGTAATACATAGACTGGGCTCTTGTGGTTTGGAATCAAAGTGAGTGAGCGAGTTTGGGTTTTACGTCTCACCAACAGCTTGGGTCATACGGAGACGGGACCTCGGTTTAAAGACTTATCCGAAAGTCTGAGTTTGGACACCAATGGAAATATGAGCCACCGCGTGATAAAATCTACAAGAAAGCTCTAGCGACCAGCTAAGGCTCAGATCAGCCTGCGTATTCGCGCAGTCTGATCAGAGTCTTCGTTGATCGCATGCACCTACTATCAGCTAATATCTATGCAAAGAGACATAAGCAAATGGTCTTGACATAGAAGATGGGTGCGCAGGTTGATTTGAGTCTCTGCTGGTCACACCGGTCTTATTGCAGTTTTTATCATGCGCCGGCTCTTATGTTTGTTTGTTTGATTGCTTGAGGTTTAACGTCCACGTAAACACTGTAAAGGTCATTTTGGAGACATTGCTTCCAATTTTGTGGGACTTTACCCGACATTGAGATGAAATGACATCTCAAGCCCTGCCCGGCCCCCGCCCATAGGGGCTTGAAGAAATATATGGGCTGCATGATGCTTCCACGCAGAGCTGAATCCGGCCCCCACATTAGTACTGGTAAACCGCTTAGAGGATCTAAGCCTGTCCAGGAACCGCGGTGTGAGGCGGACCGTCCATGCTAATAAACCCTATTGGTTTCATTGGGCGACAGGGCTTGAGAAGTCATTTCATCTCAATGTCGGGTAAAAGTCCCACAAAATTGGAAGCACCGTCTCCAAAATGACCTTTACAGTGTTGACGGGGACGTTAAACCTCAAATCAAACAAACAAAATCAAGCCCTGCCGCCCAAATGAAACCAATAGGATTTATAAGCATGGACGGTCCGACTCGCACCGCTTTGCTTGGGCAGGCTTAGATCCTCTAAGCGGTTTACCAGTACTCGTGTGCCGGCTCTTATGTATGTTTTGGTATCAAATTGTAAACCCCAGAACGTAGCGTTTGATCTTGTGTCTTTGCTTGATTGGAGGTTTAACGTCCTCGTCAACACTATTTAGGTCATTTTTGAGACGTTTCTTTGTGAGACTTTTACCTAACATAGAGATGAAATGACATCTCGATCCCTGCCGCCCATCGAAACCAATAGCGTTAATATGCATGGACGGTCCGACAAGCACCACTGTGCCTGGGCAGGCTTAGAGCTTCTAAACAATTACACTTGTGAAAATGCAATAACATATGTTTCAGCTCTGTGTCTGCTGACTCATGTGCGGTCTGTTTCAGCTCTGTGTGGAAGCATCGTGCAGCCTATTTTTTTTTCTCCAAGCCCCGATGGGCGGGGGCCAATGTGATCATGTGTACTACATTTGTTAAAACTACCGCAATAAACGGGTACCCATAGTTCCAGGTTCAAGACAATCTGATACACATTACGAAAACACGCCTATATAAATACATTATAAACTAAACAGTCTAAAAAAAACTAAATTTCAAGATGAAAAATTGTGATATTTCTTATTTCTGCTCAAAATATAGATTGTGGGTACTTGTTAGAACCGCCTCATCGAGGCGGTTCTAACGAGTGCCCACAACCTATATTTTAGAGCAGAAATAATAGAAATAAGGTTGACCCCTTTAAACCCCAGTTTTACTACATAAAAGTGGGGTTCAAGGGGGTCAGATTTATATAGGCGTGTTTTCGTGATGAATCGATCAACCAGTGGTGTCAGTACTTTGATTATTGTCCCGAGTCCATAAGGAAACAGATCCCAGCAGGCACACGTCGCTAGGGCAAAGTCAAATCAAGTCATGACGTTGCACCGACGTAGATGTGACGTTGCATAAATGCCATGACGTGCTACCGACGTTGATGTGACGTCACAATTACGACATGTGCTGCTGGGTGTTGAGACACTCACTATAAAAAATATCCCACAAGCGAACAAAAAGAGCACAGATCAGATACGTTTCTTATGTCTGCTTCAAACAGATTGTGGGTACACGTTAGAACCGCCCCATTGTGGGTACTTGCTGTCGAGTCCTCACCGCTGTTTCATCTCTATGGTTGTTTGATTTTTTGTGTTCACGGAGATGTACGAAACGAGTACCCACAATCTGTGTTAGGAAATTAATAAGTACCCTTGTCCACATGAACAGAAAGTTAATTTATAAACGTGCTGTTCTTGTCGATGTGACGTCAGAGAGATGCGTATAGAAGGTTAGCTGTAAAACAATCACTGTGCCGTTGTGCTGGGATACTGTTTCCTAAAGTACATGAATTTACATGATTGTAAGGGTTTAAGGAACAATCAGCTACTCCGAAAGACAATCGACCCACCCAGCGGTCACATTACGTCAAACCAACGTCGCATTAACGCAAATGCAACGTCATGACGGTGATGCGACGTTACAAACACGTGTGCCCTCTAGGACCTCAGCGGGCATATGACGTCTAACCAACATCGCATCAACATCGATGCAATATCATCCAACGTCGCATCCACGTCGATGCAACGTTGTGTGCTCGCTGGGATCAGTGCCGTCAATGCATTGATTATACAAGTACAGTACTCCTGTTTGTGTGTATGGATATACTAGCCGGCCTCGGTAGCTCCGTCGGATGCGCGTCTGACTGGTGATCAGAAGGACGCGGGTTCGATAACTGTCGGGGCGACAACATTCTTTCGTGGATCATGAAATCTTTTCTATGGCCATTCTCTCCTCTTCCGCTGATTCAAGAAGGGCAGCTGTCAGTTTCTGGCGAAAGAATGTGCACTGTACTGGTAAACCGCTTACGTATAGGCCTGTCCAGGAAAAGTGCGGATAGGTAAACTGACCAGCTCAAAAATTACCTAAATAGTGTTGACTGGGCCGTTAAATTTCAAACCAAACAAACAAAAGTATGACTATACTAAAGTGTTAATCAAATGAAGTGACATACGACAAAACCTTCAATAAGATATGTATGGCCAGAGATGACTAAGATTGGCCAGTGTACCCTGTGGCCAGTTGTGTTTGTTTGTTTGTTTGATTCGAGGTTTAACGTCCCCGTCAACACTGTAAAGGTCATTTTGGAGACGTTGCTTCCAATTTTGTGGGACTTTTACCCGACATTGAGATGAAATGACATCTCAAGCCTTGTCGCTGTGGCCAGTTGTGCAAAACTAACGACGCCATGGGTTGACGTGTCGTTAAATTTTTTATCATCTATTATGACAAATAAGCTTATATTTTTGCTGAAAAAAAAACAACAATATGAGTAGCGTTTGCAAATGCACATTTTTCAGCAAAAATACCAAAATTTAGATATTGTACTCGCTGGAATAGTTTACAATATGTCCACTTGCAAGCTCATTACAACGGGCCCAGGTCTTTACCATAACGAAAACACGCCTATACAAATACATTGTAACCTTTATCGACCAAAAAATGAAAATTTTAAGATGAAAAATTGTGATATTTTTTCTTATTTCTGCTCAAAATGTAGATTGTGTGTATTCGCTAGAACCACCTCGTCGAGGTGGTTCTAACGACTACCCACAATTTATATTTTAGGGCACAAATAAGAAAAATAAGGTTAATCCCTGTAAACCCCAGTTTTACTATATAAAAGTGGGGTTCAAGGGGGTCAATACAATATAGACGTGTTTTCGTGATGCTTGTTGATGAAGCTTGAATATCAGAAAGGCCTCTGCGTCACTAAATTTGGTATAGTTACACCTTAATTTGAATACCCCTAGGTTTATCCGCCCCTCCCCATAGGGGCTTGAAGAAATATATATGGGCTGCACGATGTTTCCACGCAGAGCT
Organism: Lucinisca nassula; assembly: GCA_963580285.1. Taxonomy (NCBI): domain Eukaryota; kingdom Metazoa; phylum Mollusca; class Bivalvia; order Lucinida; family Lucinidae; genus Lucinisca; species Lucinisca nassula. The sequence goes on from OY757022.1 coordinate 75,846,947, forward strand.
GAATCCGGCCCGCACACTAGTGCTGGTAAACCGCTTAGAGGATCTAAGCCTGTCGAGGAACCGCGGTGTGAGGTTTCATTGGGCAACAGGGCTTGAGATGTCATTTCATCTCAATGTTGGGTAAAGGTCCCACAAAATTGGAAGCAAAGTCTCCAAAATGACCTTTACAGTGTTGACGGGGACGTTAAACCTCAAATCAAACAAACAAAACCCCTAGGTTTATAGAATGCTCGAGCCATCACATGAACAAGTCATTTAAGCCGGTCAGTTTACCTATCCCCCACACCCACACACCCAATAAACCCCAATTTTAAAAAGAAAACTTGGGTTTACGGAGGTTTGCATTATTTTTCTTATTTCTGCTCTAAGACATAGGTTGTGGGTACTCGTTAGAACCGCCTCGTTGAGGCGGTTCTAACGAGCGCCCACAACCTATGTTTGCAGTATAAATAAGAAACATTTCACTGATTTGGGTGTGTTCTCCTAATGGAACAGCGCAGATTCTTAATAAGACTGTACAGATTTCAGGTTGATACCAGTCTTCGCTGGTGACGCAGTCTTACGGAAGGTTTTGACGTGCGGTGGCTCAAATTTGTTACTAAACGTACGGCATACATTTTTCTTACATGCTTTTCAATGAATGATAGAGATTTATCAGTGAAATATAAATCGATATTTTTACTGTTTCAAACAGTGAAAATACGATTTTTTATTTTTCACTGTTTGGGACTACTTTTTTCTTCAAATCTAACTCTAATTTCAATTTTATCTTTGTCAGATAACTGAACAATACTGAAATGTGTTCTAATTGACGCATAGCCCGTTCATGTGTGACGGGGACGTTACTGACGTCATTTATGACGCTGACGTCACGTCTTTTGTCGCGCGACGTTAGACTTGCCAGCAACTTCTTTGGAAAATTACTCTCTCAATTATTTCATTAATCATTCATAATAATACCATCCCAGGCCATTTCTCAGGTGCAAACTTTCAGTTTACACCCAATAGTATACCCACTAAACACGATGGACACCACTAAATTGACGCGAAACGAACAGGAACAAAGATAATTTTCTCCGAATGTGAGCGACCATTGCCTTTTGAAGCATGTAAGAAACAGAAAATTTGATTTTTTCAGTGCAAGATCAAATTTTATTTCACTAATGAACACCAAAACTGCTATTTTCACTCGTGGCTACGCCACTCGTGAAAATAACAGTTTTGGTGTTCATTCGATGAAATAAAATTCGATCTTACACTGAAAAAATCAAATATCCTCTCTATATATATATAGCAGCAAACGTAAATATATGTACGGTATCGTATGACAGCCTTGACACGCTGTTTGAATACATACAATATATTTTCTATGCTTTTCATTTTCTTTATTATTTGAATATATTTTGGAGAAACTTAGTCCATAGGGCCCAATCACAGAAACATGTCAGCTTTATTCAATAAAACAATGGTATGGGACTAGAATCTATCCTATAGGGCCTACATTGCAAAAACTGCAGGAAATCTACGTTGTTTCAACGTAAAATAAAATTTAATTCATCGCTGATTACAACGTAAGACTACGTAATAAATACGGGGAGTAATAAATACGGGGACAAACTGAGCTAGGTTTTCCAGTGTTCACGCGATTTCTTTCATCGCGGCTGAAACGGGATCTTAAATTGATATAATTTAAATAAACCTATATCAACATAATTAATATTATAGTAGTGAAAAGGGGCCTTAGTACCTGTACGCACGGCAAAGACTCAGATCAGCCTGTGTGCGCATGCACAGGCTGAGTTGAATCTTTACCGTGCGTCAAAGGACTGCTAGGTGGCTCATAAAATTCTGACCGAGTGTAAATACAGGCTCGTTTGAGACCTCGCCGAGCACACGTTTCCGGAGATGTTTTTGGCGTTGCGCGGCTAGTAAATTGTCGGTTTATTGAACGAATACACACATTCGCCCTTGCAAGCTTATTAATTTAACTGAAAGGACCTTTTGAAATTGTTGTGAAAAAATAAAATTGTGCTTCAGTTAATAAACAGTACAACCCTTTTCAGAAATATTATAATTAATGTTCAATGTGTATATATCGAAACGATCAAATCTTAGCATGAGTAAAAATGTATTTTCAAGTCATGCACTTGAATTGACACTTTGAAACCCAGTTAATTTTATAAGGTCATATCACACGTGAGTTACAAGAACTGTCGCAAAACAGCATGGACATCCATATACATTTACTGAGATGCCTGCACGAATTACATTTTAGACACCAAGAGCTGTCGCTGGTGTCGAGAATGTAGCTCCTTAGGTTAACAAGTGAGTGATATGCATACGGTAAAAGTTGGAGCATGAGAAATCAAGCGAAATCAAGGGAACAAACATGTACTGGTAGTTTTTCCAGGTAGCCTCCAGAATTACGCTACCTGACACCTGTTTCAGAAACAGAATTGTTGCAAGACAACGTACATGTAGGTGACAGGGCTTGAGATGTCATTTCATCTCGATGTCGCGTAAAGTCCCACAAAATTGGAAGCAACGTCTCCAAAATGACCTAAATATAGTGTTGACGGGGACGTTAAACATCAAATCAAGCGAACAGCGTACATGTAGTTTGCCTGCTTGAACATTGTGTACCAAATTACATTGTCAAAGAATCACACAGGATTGTTCTAACGAGTACCCACAATCTATGTTTAGAGCAGGAATAAGAAAAACATCGGAATTTTTTATCGGAAAAGAATCAAATTTTGGGTGGCAAAATTCTCAATATATTTGTTTTTGTTTGATTTGAGGTTTAACGTCCCCGTCAACACTGTAAAGGTCATTTTGGAGACGTTGCTTCCAATTTTGTGGGACTTTTACCCGACATTGAGTTGAAATGACATCTCAAGCCCTGCCGCCCAATGAAACCAATAGGGTTTATAAGCAAGGACGGGCCGATCAATATATTTGAATTCACCATATTTGCATTATTTGCTGGCTCCAAGCTTGCATATTGTCTATATTGGAAAAACAGGTAACCAGACCCCCCTGACCTTTCAAGGTCAGGGGGTTCTGGTTACCTGTTTTTCCAACACTGATAACCTTCAGACTAGGAACCAGCAAATAATGCAAATAAGGTGAATAGGCATATTTTCGTAATGGGCTATTGTAGCAAGAGCAGTCACAGGACATCGTGCTTATCCGCCGTACTGGTTGTCAATATCCCAAAGACGGAAAGCTGGCAAAGACACAAATCGATAAATTTCAGTGTGTCTGTAAAGAATCTTGTTTAAATGACAGGCAGACATGGGATTTTGGTACGGTGTGGGTACTTCTAGGTTCACACAGTTGAGATCCCATATTGTACACCCCAGCAGGCACACGTTGCTAGGGCAACGTCTGATCAACTTCGTTGCAACTTCACGACGTTGCAACGACGTAGATGTGACGTTGCGTAAACGTCATGACCTTGCTCCGACGTTGATGTGACGTCACAATTACGCCATGTGCCTGCAGGGACATGACGTTTAATGCAACGTTGCACCAATGTCGATGCAATGTCATGACATTGCGCCGACGTTGATACGACTTTGCCTTTACGCTATACGCATGCTAGGACAAAAGATGCGACAGTTTTATTTGGATTGCTGCTCACCAAGATAAACTTGTTCTGGTTGTTTGTTGTGTTAGCGGTAGTGGGGTAAAGGTGTTGTTTGTTTGTTTGTTTGTTTGTATTCGAGTTTTATTAACGGCCCAGTCATTTTTGAGCCGGTCAGTTTCCCTATCAACACGTTTCCTGGGCAGGCTTATACGCAAACGGTTAACCAGTACAGTGCACATTCTTTCGCCAGAAACTGACAACTGCCCTTCTTGAATCAGCGGAAGGGAGAGAATGGCCGTAGAAAAGATTTCATGATCATTCCCGTATCGAACCCGCGTCGTCCCGGGTGTTGTTTAAGTTTGTAAAGTATGTGGTTTCTCTACAACGTTGTTGAGCCGGCCTCGGTAGCTGAGTCGGATGGGCTGGAATGTTGATCATGAGGACGCGGGTGCGATACCTGCCGGGTACGGCAACATTCTTTCGCCCGAGATTGTTCATCAAAGTAGAAGTAAAACAAAGATCAGGAATCGATATAATTAACTTACTCCAACCATCAAAGACACCAAAGGGAAAGAAACACAAACATTAAGCGACCAGACCATAATCGAAACCTAAACAAAGGAAGGCCATAAGGACAGTTACTTTCCCACAAAATGGCCATATGGCCATCCAAAATAAAAAGACACAAGTGATACACACAGTAAGTAACAAACAACAACATAAATAAACCATCACAGAAGAACCGATTTTACGTGGCCACAATCCTCGCCCTTACTTCCGTCGCGATTTAGACAAATAATTTGTTCAGTCCGCATGAAGGCCTCTTAACTCATCAGTGCAACATCTCCGTGAACACAAATAATCAAAGAACCACAGAAGTGAGACAACGGCGAGGACTCGACAGCAAGAAACCACTGAAATGCTGGAGCAAAAGAAAACCAACAGTTAGACTCCGATGGGCCCGACCAGAGACAGGAAATCTTTTCTACAGTCATGCTCTCCTTTCCGCTGATTCGAGAATGGCAGTTGATTTGCCGTTTCTGGCGAAAGAATGTTCACTGTACTTTTTAACCGCTTACGTAAAAGCCTGCCCAAGAATAGTTTGGATAGGTTAACTGACCGGCTCAAAAACGACCTAAAATAGTGTTGACTGGGTCGTATAACTCCAAACCAAACAAACAAAAACAACGTTGTTGATCGGAAGTCATTTCATGACCGAAAGCTCGTTTTATTTGGTCGCTCGTTTTGGATTTCTGGGAATTTTATAACACATTTTTTAAGCTAAATATAATGTTATACTTTTTCTCATTTTCAGCTGAGGGATAAAGCCGAAGGAATTGGTAAGTGTCCTCAAGTTGAAATAAGATACATTTGTAGATGAAAAAAGAAGGTTTACTGTGTCTTTAAGAAAACGGCCCCGCCAATCGGGGCTTGAAGAAATAAATGGGCTGCATGATGCTTCCACGCAGAGCTGAATCCGAACACACCCGAGTATAATCCGAGCCTTCTCTGACGTTCTAAAAGCCTTTTTTTCTGATTTTGCGGCTTTAACGTTGTAGGTCACTACAGCCAGAGATCTCGGGTTAACCCGAGTACTGGTAAACCACTTAGAGGATCTAAGTCTGCCCAGGCAAAGCGGTGCGAGTCGGACCGTCCATGCTTATAAACCCTATTGGTTTCATTGGGCATAATCTCAATGTCTGGTAAAAGTCCCACAAAATTGGAAGCAGTTTCTCCAAAATGACCTATATAGTGTTGACGGGGACGTTAAACATCAAATCAAACAAACAAAAAAAAAACATTAAGAAAATATTGAGGAAAGAATTTGCTCCTCTACTTTAAGCGTTGACCCTTATTGGCATGGGGTTAGAAGCCTCCGTGGTCTAGTGGATAAGCTGCTCGCTTCACAAACCAGGGGTCGTGGGTTAGATCTCGGGCTTCGCCAGACTTTCGGATGCGTCTTTAAACTGAGGTTCCATCTCAGTATGACCTTAGCTGTTGCAGGGACATAAAACTCAAACAAACTCACTCAATTTTTGGCATGGGAGACAAAAAAATGCAGGAATTGCCTCCCCTGGAGATGTATCCGTTCCTCTGAAATTTTCTAAACCTTTTTTTTGTCTCCAAAATGCATACGGGTATTTGCTGAAAGGATGAATGTGCTCGTGAGGAGTTTGGCTTAAAGGACAGCCCTTTTTCTCGGAGGTGATTTAACTTTCAATGTATTTGAATATGCGTGTTTTCGTGATGGAGACACTTGCCTGGGGATATTCGTTGTTGCCTTGGCGATAAGTTCAGTTTTAACCCTTGTCCTGCTGAATATTTAAATATGTCACACCCACTACTGATTATCAGCCAATCAGATGACTTGATGCAAATTATTGCAACAAATTCATAAACTGGATGGCAAACAATGAAGATCCTGATCAGATGGCTTCTTCAGAAGCCATCTGATCTGGATCTACATTGTTTCAAAAATAAGGCATATCCGGGCTCAGCAGGACAAGTTTTAACATGACCAGCAAGAAAACACCTACACCTGTGGACACAAATCCGTTCAAACTTTGATGAGCTTCATTTCATTTTGATCTGATGTTTCGATCAATATTTCCTCACATCCTGTCAGTCAACTGCAAGACAGGAATAAATTCAAAACGCAAAGAGTTGTACATGTACATTACATTATAGACCCTGCACTGTCCAATCAGAATACATCTCGAATGTCAATCAGGTCTAAAAATGAAAAAAAAAAAGTGCTTGCCACAATAAGAGCAATCAATGTATATTTTTATCCAGTTTTAGACAACTTTGATGAATGATATTTGCTTGTCAAACTACTTTGATGCAAAGAGATTCATTGAAAGGTACTTCATTGGAGTTTGAACGCTTTTGTGTCCACATGTGTATTTTTTTCAATGATAATAAAAAATAAAAAGTAGAAGTAAAATAAAGATCAGGAATCGATACAATTAACTTTCTCCACCCATCAAAGACACTTAAGGGAAAGAAACACCGTGAAACATGAAGCGACCAGACCATAATAGACTGATAAAATTCATAAGTATTACATACATTTTTAATGACAGATTCAATCTGTCATTTTTAGCTTTCCTGCGTGTTGTAAAGTAGTTCCGGCTTTCTTACGACTTTCTTCCGGCTTAGACCGCCAAAGAGATTTGAGTCCTCACAAAAATGTAGTCCGGTTAGACACAGTTATTAAAATTGTACATCCTATAATCGCAATACAAACTTTTGAAGCAGACGACTTGTTATTTATCATGTTTCTGCACATGCATGTCAATACTTTTATGTTTCTTTTTGTTTTCAGAATTCGCATGCGCTGAAGGTATGTAGATGCAGAATACAATTCAACTTTTCCTGCTGAATAATTTAATTAGCCACACCCAATCCTGACCATCAACTAAACAGCTTACATGATATGATGATTTCGTTCGAATTCACAAACGCAATGACAAACGGTGTAGATCCTGATCAGATGGCTTCTTTAGAAGCCATCTGATCTGGATCAACACTGTTTGCTAGTGGGTTGATGTGAACAGCAGGATAATGATTCGAACACCAATTGCTCATTTACCATAGCTGTTTATACCGCCCACGCCCATAGGGGCTTGAAGAAATATATGGGCTGCATGATGCTTCCACGCAGAGCTGAATCTGGCCCGTACACTAGTACTGCATGGTAAACCGCTTGGAGGATCTAAGCCTGTCGAGGAACCGCGGTGCGAGGCGGACCGTCCATGCTAATAAACCCTATTGGTTTCATTGGGCGACAGGGCTTGAGATGTCATTGCATCTCAATGTCGGGTAAAAGTCCCACAAAATTGGAAGCAAAGTCTCCAAAATGGCCTTTACAGTGTTGACGGGGACGTTAAACCTCAAATCAAACAAAAAACCATAGCTGTTTAGAACCTGTTCTTGAGTTCCCGGTAGCTCCATATATTCATATTTCATTACGATAACACTTCCGTGCGACATAGTGCATTTTGTTCCCATCTCCAAAATTGCTACTTTTCTGCTGAAAATCCGTGATATTTTTCTTAATTATAGTGCAAACATAGGATGCGGGTGCTCGTTAGAACCGCCACATTGAGGCGGTTCTAACGAGCACCCACAACCTATGTCTTGGAACAGAAATAAGAAAAAATAATATACAGTAAAATTCCTATATTAAGACCACCTTTGGGACTGTTCAAAAGTGGTCTTGAAGACCACTTTTGAACAGTCCCAAAGGTGGTATCTGTCCAGGGGTAACTGTATGCAGAAAACACAACGAAAATATAACTGCAGCATACTAAATAAGATTTTTAAAGCAGAATTAGTCTTAATTTTAGATGGTCTCAATAGCAAAAATTTCACTGTATACTCCGTTAACTCCAGTTTTCTCTAAATAAAGGTTGGGGGAGGGGGTGTTTAACGGGGAAGTTCATGCCATGGGACTTGTTCACGTAATCTAAGGATAATTTAGAAAGACTGTTCTTAATATTTTAGCTTTACCATATATGCTATATGTATTTTGTATGGTTTGAGGTTTAACGTCCCCGTCAATACTGTATAGGTCATTTTGGAGACATTGCTTCCAATTTGGAGAGACTTTACCCGACATTGAGATGAAATGACATCTCAAGTACCCTTGGTTTGCGAAGATTATATTTTGGAAATAAATTGAAAGTGTTCGTTACGGGTATTTTGGAAAGAATTGAATGTGTCCGTTTACGAATATTTTCGAAAGACTTGAACGTTTACTTGTACCTATATTTTGGAAAGAATTGACAGTTCCCGCTTACATGCACCTATGTTCTCATAAATAGCAAAAATATACGTGTAAAAGCATCATTGGATAGATATATTATCTAGGCACATGACTGCCAAAAATGAACACATTTAGTTAAGAAATAAGAACATTTTGTATTTTAATACAGGGAAGGCATTAGAATCAAGCATGATAAAATTTTCCATTTGTTACAAGTTATGCCTAGTTACAAGCTATGCATATTGTTACATAGTCAATATATATCTGAGCGGCTGTAACTCCAGAGTTATTAAAGATATCAACTTAAAATTTTCAGTATTTCTTTGTTATGTTTTATAAAGGTCACAAAATGTATAAAATTTCAAAGGGCTAGGTGAACACGTTTTAAAGTTGGCATTTTCCGGATAAGCCCTAAATTGAAAACGTCCGTTTTTGTCGCGCCTGCTTTTAGCATGGCGCGATATTGGAGTCCAATTTTCCGTCAATTTGTTCGCCCGTTCGTCCCCCCGTTCGTCAAACCGCCAGCATTTGCGGCCACCTAACGCTCACCCAAAACAGCCGCTACATAGCCTTTGGTGGAATTCTTGTCCAATATTTTGTCCGGAATGGAGGGTTCGTTTACCTTCATTTTGGGTCCATGTACATTAAAAGTGTTTGATTATTTATTTATTTATTTTGCAGATGCAGAGGCCGAGGGTTGTGGGGCGATGGAGGTTAGTAACTTCACCAGTATCATGCTAACGTCTATTCAACATGTAACATGCTAACGTCTAGTTTTGGGGCAGCGTCATTACCAGAGTGATTTATCACAATAAATCAATAAATCACAGGGATCACAATAAATCACAGGGCGGGAAGAAAGTTAAGCGAAAAGCCCTCGTTTCATCACGCGAACACGTCCGTGAACATTAAGCAAACACGCCTATACAAATACATTGCCACCTTTATCGCCGAAAAAATGAAAATTTTATTATGAAAAATTGTGATTTTTAGCTCCACTGGCCGAAGGCCAGCGGGGCTATTGTCATGGCCCTGTGTCCATCGTGCGTCCGTGCGTCCGTGCGTTAACTTTTTTCTTTAAACATCTTCTCCTCCTAAACTACTGGGCCAATTGTAACCAAACTTCACAGGAATGTTCCTTACATAGTCCTCTTCTAAATTCCTTCAAAGAATTTTGTTACACCCAGAACTCTGGTTACCATGGCAACAAAACCACAAAAAAATAAAAATCTTTAAAAATCTTCTTCTCCAAAACCACCGGTTGGATTTCATTTTTATTTTGCATGAATGTTCCTTGGTTGGACCTCTTTCAGATTCCTTGAAGAAATTTTGATCCGACAAAAAACATGGCCGCCATGGGCGGGGCTTATTTTCCCTATTTAACATATAGTGTAATGCTAAAACATCTTCTCCTCCTAAACTACTGGGCCAATTGTAACCAAACTTCACAGGAATGTTCCTTACTTAGTCCTCTTCCAAATTCCTTCAAAGAATTTTGTGACACCCAGAACTCTGGTTGCCATGGCAACAAAACAACACAAAAAATTAAAAATCTTTAAAAATCTTCTTCTCCAAAACCACCTGTTGGATTTCATTTTTATTTTGCATGAATGTTTGGGTGGACCTCTTTCAGATTCCTTGAAGAAATTTTGATCCGACAAAAAAACATGGCCGCCATGGGCGGGGCTTATTTTCCCTATTTAACATATAGTGTAATGCTAAAACATCTTCTCCTCCTAAACTACTGGGCCAATTGTAACCAAACTTCACAGGAATGTTCCTTACTTAGTCCTCTTCAAAATTCCTTCAAAGAATTTTGTTATACCCAGAACTCTGGTTGCCATGGCAACAAAACCACACAAACAATTAAAAATCTTTAAAAATCTTCTGCTCAAAAAACCACCTGTTGGATTTCATTTTTATTTTGCATGAATGTTCCTTGGGCGGACCTCTTTCAGATTCCTTGAAGAAATTTTGATCCGACAAAAAACATGGCCGCCATGGGCGGGGCTTATTTTCCCTATTTAACATATAGTGTAATGCTAAAACATCTTCTCCTCCTAAACTACTGGGCCAATTGTAACCAAACTTCACAGGAATGTTCCTTACTTAGTCCTCTTCTAAATTCCTTCGTAGTGACGAGGTGAGCTTATGGGATCACTTTTCGTCCGCCGTCCGTCTTTCGTCCGTGCTTCTGTGCGTCCATGCGTCCGTAAACAATTTCTTTAAACGACATCTCCTCCTGAACTACTGATCGGATTTTGACCAATCTTCACAGGAATGATCCTTAGGTGGTCCCCTTTCAGAGTTGTTCAAATGGTTCCGGTCCGTTGCACATCTAGGTCACAGGAGCCAAAAATAGATTTTTTTCACCAAAAACTTAAAAAATCTTCTTCTCTGAAACCACAAGGCCCAGGTCTTTGATATTTGGTATGAAGCTTCATCTAGTGGACCCCTACCAAGATTGTTCAAATTATATTGCTGGGGCCAAAAATACCCCCGCTCCGGGGCCCTTTGGTTTTACATGGGCTTATATAGGGAAAATCTTTAAAAATTTTCTTCTCTGAAACCGTAAGGCCAAGGTCTTTGATATTTGGTAAGAAGCTTCATCTAGTGGACCCCTACCAAGATTGTTCAAATTATAGTGCTGGGGCCAAAAATGTCCCCGCTCCGGGGCCCTTTGGTTTTACATGGGCTTATATAGGGAAAATCTTTAAAAATCTTCTCTGAAACCGTAAGACCCAGGTCTTTGATATTTGGTATGAAGCTTCATCTAGTGGACCCCTACCAAGATTGTTCAAATTATAGTGCTCGGGCCAAAAATGCCCCCGCTCCGGGGCCCCGTGGTTTTACATGGGCTTATATAGGAAAAATCTTTAAAAATTTTCTTCTCTGAAACCGTAAAGCCCAGGTCTTTGATATTTGGTATGCAGCTTCATCTAGTGGACCCCTACCAAGATTGTTCAAATTATAGTGCTGGGGCCAAAAATGCCCCTGCTCTAGGGCCCTTTGGTTTTTTCATGGGCTTATATAGGGAAAATCTTTAAAAATCTTCTTCTCTGAAACCTTAAGGCCCAGGTCTTTGATATTTGGTATGAAGCTTCATCTAGTGGACCCCTACCAAGATTGTTCAAATTATAGTGCTGGGGCCAAAAATGCCCCCGCTCCGGGGCCCCTTGGTTTTACATGGGCTTATATAGGGAAAATCTTTAAAAATCTTCCCTGAAACCGTAAGGCCGAGGTCTTTCATATTTGGTATGAAGCTTCATCCAGTAGACCCCTACCAAGATTGTTCAAATTATAGTGCTGGGGCCAAAAATGCCCTTGCCACGGGGCCTTTTGGTTTTACATGGGCTTATATAGGGAAAATCTTTAAAAATTTTCTTCTATGAAATCTTAAGGCCCATGTCTTTGATATTTGGTATGAAGCTTCACCCCACAAGGCCCATGTCCACCCCCCCCCCCCCCCCCGCCCCGGGGCCTTTTGGTTTTACATGGGCTTATATAGGGAAAATCTTTAAAATCTTCTTCTCTAAAACCGCAAGGCCCAGGTCTTTGATATTTGGTATGAAGCTTCATCTAGTGGACCCCGACCAAGATTGTTCAAATTTTAGTGCTGGGGCCAAAAATGCCCCTGCTGCGGGGCCCTTTGGTTTTACATGGGCTTATATAGGGAAAATCTTTATAAATCTTCTTCTCTGAAACCGTAAGGCCAAGGTCTTTGATATTTGGACATCTACAAAGATTGTTCAAATCATAGTGCTGGGGCCAAAGATGCTTCCGCCCCGGGGCCCTTTGGTTTTACATGGGCTTATATAGGGAAAATCTTTAAAACTTTTCTTCTCTGAATCCGTAAGGCCCATGTCTTTGATATTTGGTATGAAGCTTCACCCCACAAGGCCCAGAATTGTTCAAATTATAGTGCTGGGGCCAAAAATGCCCCCGCCCTGGGGCCCTTTGGTTTTACATAGGCTTATTTAGGGAAACTCTTTTAAAATCTTCTTCTCTGAAACCACAAGGCCCAGGACTTTGATATTTGGTATGAAGCTTCATCAAGTGGATCCCTACCAAGATTGTTCAAATTATAGTGCTGGGGCAAAAAATGCGACCGCCCCGGGGCCCTTTGGTTTTACATAGACTTATATAGGGAAAATCTTTAAAAGTCTTCTTCTCTGAAACACAAGGCCCAGGACTTTGATATTTGGTATGAAGCTTCATCTAATAGACCTCTACTAAGATTGTTCAAATTAAAGCCCTTGGGCCAAAAATGTCCCCGCTCTGGGGCCCTTTGGTTTTACATAGACTTATATAGGGAAAATCTTTAAAATTCTTCCTCTCTGAAACCACAAGGCCTAGGTGTTTTATATTTGGTACGAAGCTTCTTCTAAAGGACCCCTACCAAGATTATTCAAATTATAGTGCTGGAGCCAAAAATGCCCCCGCCCCGGGGCCCTTTGGTTTTACATAGGCTTATATAGGGATAATCTTTAAAAAAAACCTTCTTTTCTAACACCGCAAGGCCCAGGACTTTGATATTTGGTATGAAGCTTCATCTAATGGACCTCTACCAAGATTGTTCAAATTATAGCCCTGGGGCCAAAAATGCCCCCGCCCCGGGGCCCTTTGGTTTTACATAGACTAATATAGGGAAAATCTTTAAAAGTCTTCTTCTCTGAAACCACAAGGCCTGGGTCTTTGATAGTTGGTATGAAGCTGCATCTAGTGGACCTCTATCAATATTATTCAAATTATAGCACTGAGACCAAAAATGTCCCCGCTCTGGGGCTCTTTGTTTTTACATAGACTTATATAGGGAAATCGTTAAAAATCTTCTTCTCTGAAACTGCAAGGCCCAGACCTTTAATATTTGGTATGGATCTTTATCTAGTGGACCTCTACCAAGATTGTTCAAGGTATAGCCCTGGGGCCACAAATGCCCCCACCCTGGAGCCCTTTGGTTTTACATAGATTTATATAGCCCCGGGGCCATTTGGTTTTGCATAGGCTTATGAAGGGAATATCTTTAAAAAAAAAAATCTTCTTCTCTGAAACCGCAAGGCCAAGGTCTTTGATATTTGATGTGTAGCTTCATCTAGTGGACCTTTGCCAAGATTGTTCAAATTATAGCCTTTGTTGATGTTTGGTATGAAGCTTCACCTTTAAGACCTCCCTCAACATTACGCACATTAAAGCCCTGGGGCCAATAATGGCCCTCTCTGGGGCCCACTTGTTACACTATGGATCAAGTGAGCGATCCAGGGCCATCATGGCCCTCTTGTTTTTTTACCCATTGCATGCGGGAAAACCCTAAATGGGTACCTTGGCAAACAGTACTGGCCCAGATCAGACCCCACAGAACACCGTGTCTGATCAGGGCCTGCACTATTTGCTAACAGAATTTTCCGTCAAAAATAGAAAAATAGGCCTGACACCCCTTATATAACAAATGGGCTGGTCCAACATATAGCAATAGAAGAGTTCACTAGTATACAATTGGTTAATGTAATAAATATGACAATTGTCTTAAGTTGGCCGGTGGAGCGACAGGCCCTCTTGGGCCTCTTGTTTTTTCTTATTTCTGCTCCACATATAGATTGTGGGCATTCGTTAGAACCGCCTCATCGAGGCGGTTCTAACGAGTACCCACAAAGGTATACCCCCGGAAACCCCAGTTTTACTATATAAAAGTGGGTTTCAAGGGGGTCAAAATTATATAGGCGTGTTTTCGTGGTGAAACAAACACCCCTCCAAACCCCGCTTTATATAGAGAGAGCTGGGGTTTGCGGTAGTATACATTTAGACTAGCTACTAGTCGGATATCATATTTTAAAGTTAATAAGTAATATTCTTCTAAATTTATTGTTTCACTTCTTTTTCCCCTCTTAGAAGCCTCCGTGGTGCAGTGGTTGCGCTACTCGCCTTGTAAAACAGCGATCGCAGGATCGATCCCGGGCTTCTCCAGACTTTCGGATGAGTCCTTAAACCGAGGTCCCGTCTCCGTATGACCTTAGCTGTTGGTGGGACGTTAAACTAAAAGTCACTCACCCACAAACTTTTTCCCTCTCTGATACATGTTGCAACGTGTTTTATCTTGGGAAGATGTCTGAGACAAGATTAAAGTCTAACAAGGTTTCATATTTTGATAGAAAAACATAGGAAGATTGGTTATTGTGACATCAAGGTCAAGGAGCTAGACTAGTATGCATTATTTTCCTTATTTCTGCTCCAAGACATAGGTTGTTTGTACATTGTACTCGTTAGAACCGTCTCGATGAGGCGGTTCTAACGAGTACCCACAGCCTATGTTCGCAGTATAAATAAGGAAAATAATTCACGGATTTTCATCAGAAAAGTAGCCATTTTGTGTCATCGTCACTCGTAGATTCTTTATCCTTAGATGATGAAACGTCATTTTCTTACATCGAAACATTATAAAAGGACAGAGATGCTGTGTTACAGTCAATTATTTTGGCAGGATTTCTTCTAACCACGGCGAATGTAGGAAACAACATCATTTTTTGCCGATTTTGAGTGTATAAAAATTGAAATATATCGGCTCTCGTGTGTGAATTAATGAGAAACAAATCTGCTACGGGCTCGTGATTTGATCTACTGTACAACTGACATCCAATCAAATCATATCTTTTTTCACCCTGATTACAAATAAATGTTATAACAAGAGGGGCGATACAAATATGCAACGTTCGGCAGCAAAACATATATCAAGAAACAAAATACATGCACAGAACAAAACAACCAGATGGCAACATTTGCGAGATGAAATCAGTACTCTCTCTCTCTCTCTCTCTCTCTCTCTCTCTCTCTCTCTCTCTCTCTCTCTCTCTCTCTCTCTCTGTCTCTGTTAAAAGCATGCAACGCTGAAACAACGTCGAATTCACCGCATTGTGCGTATTACGGAAAAAAGTATTAGCATTTATTCACAAAATCTGAGGTCCAGCTTGGATGATGTACTGAAAAAAAATCATATTTGCAAATAATAACCCTAATAGATTTCTCATCAGATGCACCATTGCTGGAGCCGAACAACATAAACCGGACGATGTTACGTGTAAAAAATAGTCTGGAAATGAATGTTTAATATTCATAAATTAACGAACAAATTATGTTGGAAAGTACGTGAAATTAGTTGCAAGACATTTTCAAATATGAAAATTTTGTTTTAGATTAAAAACAATCGTGCACTATTGTTATTTTTGCGAAATTAGTTCCAAGGCGTATGAATACGGTTATGGCTTGACAAGAAAGCAATCTCTTCAATTTGACAGCTGCAGTAATTTATCATTGATAACAGGCTTCCAATATGGGCGATGTCATATATGCAGGAAGAAGGCTACATAGCTGAATTTTTAAGGTTTATACATTGATTTCGGGTAGAATAAAATGTGGAAGGTAAATTTGATGAAATCTGACCATTTCGAATTTACTGCAAAAAAAGAAGATGGCGGCGCCCATGAAGGAAAATCATGTCAAAAAGAATTTCTGGTTTTCGAATCAGGTAGGCTTTTTGATAGAAAGCTTTGTCCGAGTCGCTAGTATTTGATATGAACTTTTGATCTGCAGCTGTTTGAAGAACCTTTAAAAAAGTCTAGAAAGCAGTTTCCTTTTTTGTCCTGGTAAAAGTGAAAAATACAGAATTCCATTTATTTTCAACGGCACAGGGATGCTGCTAATGCAAGAAAATATGTGCTCTAGAAAGCGTTGGTATACTCCAAACATTCTTCTTCTGCGACAGGCATTTTAAAAGGAAATCAGAATCATATTTTTGGTAAAAATAACGTGTAAATCTGTCACCTATATTTTTCTTGTGCAAATGTATTGAGGAACCTTAACCTAGCCCAGTTGAAACGCTATCTATATATGGATAGATAAGTCCCGTGCAACCAACGAAGCGTCCAACTGAAGGGACGTTGTGCAAAGCATTTGGGTGTAGACGCGAGCAACGCGGCTAAAAAAATGAAAAATAAAAAATAAAAATAAAAGTTCGACTCTAGAGCTGATCTATTTCTAAAACTTTAAACAAATACAAATAAGAAAGTGATACAACGCGATGAAATTCAATCAGGATTCCTTTTTTTTTTTTTTTTTTTTTTTGCTTTTAGTTTTTTTTACGGTTTGCATCATATTTACAAACCCGTTTTAAGGGGAATGGGAACACCTTCAGGGGAGGCAACTCCTGCAAAAGTATTTTTGTCTGCCATGCCAATAGGGGTCAACTCTTAAAGAAAAGAATTGGCTCCTGAGGAGCAAATTATTTCCTTTAAGAGTTGACCCCTTTTTCAGTGGGACTGAGCCTATAGAAAAGCGAACAGGAAGTCCTGAAAGTTGTCTCCCTTCAAAAAATGGCGGAAAAAAGGGATAGGTGTTCCCATTCCCCTTAAATCCCGTTTTATTGGAAAGTACGTGAAATACGGAAAAAAAGTTAGATTTACAAAGTGACATATTATTTTCATTATTTTTGCTCTAAAACATAGACTGTGAGTACTCGTTACACACATAGCATAGATTGAGAGTACTCGTTAGAACCAACTTATTGAGGCGGTTTTAACGGGTACCTACACTCTATAATTGAAGCAGAAATGAGAAAAATATCACCTGATTTTCATCCGAAAACAATATCAGTTTTGGAGATACGAAAGACTGCACTATTTCATACGGCGACCCCAGTCATCGGGGCTTGGGGAAATAGTGCTTCCACACAGAGCTGAAACCGAACGAACTCGAGTACTGGTAAACCGCTAAGAAGTCTAAGCCTGCCCAGGAAGTGTGGCGCGAGTCCGAATGACCCTAGCGGTTTCTTTCGGCGGTAGGGCTTGAGATGTCATTTCATCTCAATGTCGGGTAGAAGTCATACAAAATCGGATGCAACGTCTCCAAACCGACCTACAGTGTTGATGGGGGTGGGTGGGGGTTGGGGGTAAAACTCCAAAAACTTCAACATAAGCAAAAAAGACCATGTCATACGGCTTCTAACGAAACAAGTTATGTTTTAGAGCAGGAATAATGAAAATGATTTATACCATTGCGAGCCCCACTTTATCATATATAAAGTGGGGGTTTGCAGGGTATTTATTTCACGGACTTTTAAATATGATATGCTTTGGCGATATTACTATATGGTCTTGAATGTTTTGCCGTTTCTTACATGATATTTGGCGTTTTGTCGCTTTTTATAATGCTCAATGAGGCGGTTCTAACGAGCACCCACAACCTATGTTTGCAGTATAAATAAGAAAAATATCACGAGTTTTCTACAGAAAACTAGCCATTTTGGAGATGTGAAAAATGCACTATGTCGCACGGGTGTGTTATCATGATGACTGATCAATAGACAACACTGCGCGCAAAAATTACGAAAACTCGCCTATACAAATGCAGTATAACATTAACCGCCGAAAAAAAACGAAAATTTTACGGTGAAAAAATGTGATATTTTTCTTATTTTTGCTGTAAAATATAGATTGTGGTTACTCGTTAGAACCGCCTCATCGAGGCGGTTCTAACGAGTACCCACACTCTATATTTGGGAGCAGATATAAGAAAAATAAAATTTACCCCTGTAAACCCCAGTTGTACTGTGTAAAAGTGGGGTCCAAGGGGGTCAAAATAATACAGGCGTGTTTTCATAATGTAATGCAAGGACGATAACACATCCGTGTGACAAAGTGCATTCTTACATTCGCCCCCCGCCCATCGGGGGCTTGAATAAATAGTTTGGCTGCATTGTGCTTCCACGCAGAGCTGAGTCCAACCACACAGGAGTACTGGTAAACCGCTTAGAGGATATAAGCATGCCCAGTCAAAGCGGTGCGAGTCGGACCGTACATGTTTATAAACCCTATTGGTCTCATTGGGCGACAAGGCTTGAGATGTCATTTCATCCCAAAATCGGGTAAAAGTCCCACAAAATAGGATGCAACGTCTCAGAAATTACCTTTACAGTATTGACGGGGACGTTAAACCCCAAAATCAAACAAACAAACATAAGCATTCTTACATATCTCAAATACCGTAATTTTTTCTGATGGAAATTTTTAAAATTTTTGAAATTTAGACTCCAAACATAGGTTAGTTTTGCTCGTTAGAATCGCTCGTGTGAGATAGTGCATTCTTTCATATCGCCAGAATGTTTACTTATTGATGAACGTTGGTGATATTTTTTCTTATTTGTACTCCAAACATAGGTTTTGGGTGCTCTTTAGAACCGCCTAATTGAGGCGGTTCTATTGAGTGTACCCACAACTTGTGTACTTGGGCAGAAATGAGGAAAATCATGTATACCCCCGTAAACCATAGTTTTGTCTTTATAAAGTAGGGTTGAGAGGGGTGTTCATTACATGGAGACTTGTTGACATGATGGTCTTGGAGCAGAAATGAGAGAAAAAACATGTATTCCCCTGTAAACTCCACTATAATAAGTGGGGTTTAGAGGCTGTTCATTACTCAGATCAGGTGCCGAGTTCTGTGGCGCCTGACCAGGGTCTTCCATGTTTGCCAATGTCCCTTTTATGGGACTCTAGGCTTATAGCTGATCTGCTTATACCGGAAAGTGTGTTTTGTAGTTTGTTTGTTTGTTTGTTTTGTTTTAGCTCACCTGTCTCGTAGTGACAAGGTGAGTTTTTTTATCACTTTTCGTCCGTCGGCCGTCGTGCGTGCGTCCGTGCGTCTGTCCGTCCGTAAACTTTTTCTTCAAACGACATCTCCTCCTAAACCAAGAATGAATTTTAACAAAACTTCACAGGAATGATCCTTAGGTGGTCCCCTTTCAAAAGTGTTCAAATGGTTCCGGTCCGTTGCACATCTAGGTCACAGAAGCTAAAAATAGATTTTTTTTCAATGAAAACTTCCAGGTGTTTGATATTTGGTATGAAGCTTCATCTAGTGGACATATACCAAGATTGTTCAAATTATAGCCATGGGACCAAAAATGTCCCCGCCCCGGGGCCCTTTGGTTTTACATAGGCTTATATAGGGAAAATGTTTAAAAATCTTCTTCTCTGAAATCGCAAGGCCCAGGTCTTTGATATTTGGTGTGAAGCTTCATCTAGTGGACCTTCATCAAGTTTTTTCAAATTAAAGCCCTAGGGCTAAAACGCCCCTGCTCCGTGGCCCTTTGGTTATACATAGGCCTTATATAGGGAAATCTTTAAAAATCTTCTTCTCTAAAACTACAAGGCCTAGGTCTTTGATATTTGGTGTGAAGCTTCATCTAGTGAACCACTATCAAGATTGTTCAAATTATAGCCCTGGAGCCAAAACTGCCCCTGCCCAGGGGCCTTTTGGTTTTACATAGGCTTATCTAGGGAAAAGCTTTAAAAATATTCTTCTCTGAAACTGCAAGGCCCAATTCTTTGATATATGTTATGAAGCTTGATCTAGTGGACCTCTACCAAGATTGTTCAAATTATAGCAATAGGGCCAAAAGATGCCCCTGCCCAGGGCCCTTTGGTTTTACGCAGACTTATATAGGGAAAATCTTTGAAAAGCTCGTTCTGAAATCGCATGGTCCAGGTCTTTGATATTTGGTGTGAAGCTTCATCTAGTGGGCCTCTACCAAGATTGTTCAAATTATAGCCCTGTGGCCAAAAATGCCCCCACCCCAGGGCCCTTTGGTTTTACATTGACTTATATAGGGAAAATCTTTGAAAATATTCTTCTCTGAAACCGCAAGGCCCAGGTCTTTGATATTTAGTGTGAAGCTTCATCTAAAGGATTCTATCAAGATTGTTCAAATTATATCCCTAGGGCAAAAATGCCCCCGCCCTGGTGCCCTTTGTTTTTACATAGACTTCTTTAGGGAAAATCTTAAAATTCTTCTTCTCCCAAACCGCAAGGCCCATGTCTTTGATATTTGGTGTAAAGCTTCATCTAAAGGACCTCTGTCAAGATTGTTCAAATTATAGCCATAGGATCAAAATGCACTGGAGCCCTTTGGTTTTTCGTAGACTTATATAGGGAAATTAGAGCCTTGGATCCAAAAATTGGCCCACCCCACAACCCACTGGTTTTACATAATAGGTAAAACCTTTGAAAATGTTCTTGTCTGAAACCAGATTGCCAAGGTCTTAGATATTTGATATGAAGCTTCATGTAGTAGACCTCTACCAAAATTGTCCAAATTATAGCCCTGGACCAAAAATGGGCCCACACCGGGGCCCACTTGTTTTATTTAGACTTATATTGGGAAAACCTTTGAAAATCCTCTTGTCTGAAACCAGAAGGCCTAGGTCTTTGATATTTGGTATGAACCTTTGTCTTGTGGATTTCAACTAAGATTGTTCAAATTATAGCCCTGGTGCCTTCTGTTTTTACATAATAGGGAAAACATTGAAAATGTTCTTGTCTGAAACCAGAAGGCCAAGGTCTTTGATATTTGGATGACGCTACATGTAGTGGATCTCTACCAAAATTGTTCAAATTATAGCCCTGAGACCAAATGGGCCTGCAGGTTTTATATTATATAGACTTATATAAGGAAAACCTTTAAAGATCTTCTTGTCCGAAACCAGAAGGCTCCAGTCTCAGATATTTGGTATGAAGCTTCACCTTTTAGACCACTAACAAGATTATTCAAATTATAGACCTGGGGCCAATAATGACTCTCCTCGGGGCCCACTTGTTACCCTATGGATCAGGTGAGCGATCCAGAGCCATCATGGCCCTCTTGTTTATTTTTCAATTTCGAACTGGTTTATTCGAAACATTCTTGCACACCAGATAAGGAAATCCATAGTTTTAGCTTGGAATAAAAATTCTGTTCTAACCCTGCTGTTCTTACCCCAAATCAAATATTCTCGCGTGTTTGGTAAATGCACTGGTTGAATACGACCTCATGTGCGCCGTCGTTAAGGATGACGTCACAGCACGTTACGTGACGTCAGTGAAAATTCCTGTAGTGTCATCACAATATGGCGGCCGTCGATAACCGAAATGACTGCAGCATTAAAAAATCCGCGCTAAAAATGGAAGGTATGCAAGAAAAAGAATTCTATATGGATGTGAGGAATGGATAGAAAAATCTGTCCCTCGGGATCACTGTCCGGCATCACTCGGCAAGCCTCGTGATGCCGGACAGTGACTCTCCGGACGAATATTTCCATCCACCCCTCACACCCATATAAGATTCTTATATTTTTGCACATCTGATAAGGATATCCTGTATTAATCCGTGGATAGAAATTCTTATCCTATCCGGGTTGTCCTACCCTGAAATAGGATGATAATCGAGAATTTACACGTTTTGATATGCAATGGTTGTACAGGACGTCACGTACGCTGTTGTTAAGATTGACGTCGCTGAACGTACAGTGACGTCAAAAAAAACGCATAATGATCATCAAAATATAGCTGACGTCGAGTATCGAAGTGACTGCATTATAAAGAGGATCTAACATGAGTGTTCATGTATTATTGAATTTAAATGAGTTGAGGAAAAGGGATACAATGCGAGGCTTCGCCGAGCATTAGGGATAAAATGCGAGGCTTCGCCTAGCATTTTATCCCTTTTCCTCAAAGAGTTTAATAATTTCAATAATACATGAGCATGAGTTGAGGAAAAGGGATAAATTGCGAAGCTCCGCTGAGCATTTCATCCCTTTTCATCAACGAGTTTAATAAATCCACTAATACATGATCACGAATACAACATTCTATTTATCATATGACATTTAAAACGCATTTTATTCGCGATTGTTTTCAAAAATATCAATATTCCGCCATTAGTAAACGCGACGACGTTAAGAAGGTCGTACATGTAACGTTACGGGACGTATCTAGCTAATTTGCATATTTAATCCACTAGTGGATTATCGAAGTTATTACATGACATATTTAATCCACTAGTATTTATCGAATTTATTACATGGCGTGTAATCGAATTTATTTCACACTCAGACGCGACGTCATATGATAAAAAAATAAACATACCCACTCTCAGAAATGAATGTCATACAAGAAAAAGAATCTTAAATGGGTGTGTGGGGTTGTAGATAGAAAATTCCGGCCCTCGGGATCACTGTCCAGCATCCTGATGTGGATTTTTCTAACCACCCCTTACACCCATGTGAGATTCCAAGTCCAAATTCAGGACCACTCACAGACACTCGATCCACCAGTGCTGTCATGCAGTTCTTTGATTAGTCTCCTAGTTTCCTATTAAATATATATGTACATGTATATATATATATATTTTTCTTTTTGACAGCATGGGAGAGATGCGTTGAAAGCGGTGATTGAATTTTTTCAAATGACAGACTTAGAGCCACCCAGACTTGGTAGGTGTATGACAAACCCGGCCATTTTATTATACCCCCGCAAACGAAGTTTAAGGGGGTATACTGTTTTCACGTTGTCCGTCTGTCCGTAACACTTTGGTTTTCCATGCATATCTTGCTGAATAGTTTACAGAATCGTATCATTTTTTTTGCATAAATGTTGAAATTGATGAGATGCTGCTGCTACAAGAAAATAAAGGTCATGCGATCAATACTGTTAAAGTTATTCCCCTTTGTAATTCTTGAAAACTTGTCCATGACACTTGATTTTCCTGTATATCTTGCTTAATAATTTTAATAACTTTTGTTTTTATTGTCCTAGATTAATGAAACTTACATCACACTTGGTGCCTGAGGTAAGGAACCTGTTGTAGTAAAATATTTATCAAGGGCCCATAACTCTTGGAGATAGGTTTTCATTTAACATAGCCAATTTGTTTATTCTAGTAATGTTAAAGTGTATAGGGGGTAGGTACCTTGTTAGCGCAACTCCTCTCACAGTTTAAGGGTGATCATTTTGAAACTTTGCAGGTGTTTTCATATAGGTCTGAAGATGTGTATGTGGTTTTTTCATACTCCTAAAATTATTTCTTTCACTTTTTTTCATCTTTTTTTAACTTAGCCATTTTTTTAACTTAGTGTGGTTTTATTTTACTCCTAAAATTATTTCTTTTACTTTATTCGCCTTTTTTAACTTAGCTATTATTTTTAGGTCTAATAATGTTACAGTGTATAGGGAGTGGGTACCTTGTTTGCGCAACTCCTCTCACAGTTTTAGGGTGATCGTTTTGAAACTTTGCAGGTGTTTTCATATATGTCTGAAGATGTGTATGTGGTTTTTTCATACTCCTAAAATTATTTCTTTCACTTTTTTCATCTTTTTTTAACTTAGCCATTTTTTGAGGTCTAATAATGTTAAAGTGTACAGGGAGTTGGTACCTTGGTAGCGCAACTCCTCTCACAGTTTTAGGATGAGCGTTTTGAAACTTTGAAGGTGTTTTCATATAGGTGTGATGATGTGCATGTGGGTTTTTCATACTCCTAAAATTATTTCTTTCACTTTTTTGTCTTTTTTAACTTAGCCATTTTTAGGTCTAATAATCTTAAAGTGTACAGGGAGTGGGTACCTTGTTAGCGCAACTCCTTTCACAGTTTTAGGTTGACCTTTTGAAACTTTGCAGGTTTTTTCATATAGGTCTGAAGATGTGCATGTGGTTTTTTCATACTCCTGAAATTATTTCTTTCACTGTTTTCATCTTTAGAACTTTACCATTTTTTGAGTTCTAATAATGTTAAAGTGTATAGGGAGTGGGTACCTTGTTAGCGTGAAGTTGAACAGATGCTTAAAACTCATCAAATAGATTTTGTGTTTCAATAATTTTGGGCCAAGTTGCCGGCTATGATTTCAACTTCTTTCTTTTTTATTATTGATCATTGTCATGCCGGGGTATCTAATAAGCAGCGCTTAATTCACTTTTTTCATTCCCCCAACTTAAGGTTTTGGCCTGTCCGTCCGTTACACTTGCATGCGGCCAAGAATGATTAGAGCTATAATGTGAAATTTTAAATAGTTCACGTGAATTTGACTGACGACAAACGTCTGTCAGCAGTCAAGCCGATTAAATAAAACATCAACATGACATCAAGTGAACAAGTCCGTGAAATGAACACCCCCTTAAACCCCACTTTATATTGAGAAAACTGGGGTTTAGGGGGGTATTTATTATTTTTCTTATGTCTGCTCCAAGACATAGGTTGGTGTACACGTTAGAACCGCCTCAATGAGATCCCCGCCCCAAAAACTTATATATTCTTGTTTCTTATGATAAGACACTTTCAGTGACACTAACCTGGGGGTCCCCTGGGGTGGGCCGGGGTCGTTCCCAACCCCTTCATTTCATGAAAGATCCAATTTCTCGGAAACCTTGCAGACTTACCTCTAAACCATATACTGTTGTTCCTTATGATAAGACGCATTCATTGACACCAACCTGGAGGTCTCCCGGGTCAAGCCAGGGCCTTATATCTCAGAAACTGTTCAGAGCTCCACCCCTAAACCTTATGATAAGACGCATTCATTAAACACTAGCTTGGGAGTCATCCTGGGTGCCCGGGCCACGTCCCACTGCTTTACTTCAGTAAAAGCCATATATCTCATAAATCATTCAGATCCCCACACAAAAACTATAATATCCTTGTTCCTTGTGTTGAGACTCGTTCAATCACACCATCCTGGGGGTCACTTTGTGCTGGGGCAATGTGCCCCACCCCTCCACTTTAAAAGGCCATATATTTAAGAAACACGTTCTTGTTCCTTATCAAATAGAACACCAATTTGGGGGTCCGCAGGGGCCATTCCTCTCCTCTCCACTTCATACAAGGGCCTCATATATCAGAAACCGTTCGGATTCCCACCCATAAACCATATATATATTCTTGGTCCTTATGATAAGACACATTTAGGGACAACAATTTTAGGCTTTCCTGGGATTCACAGGGCATGCTCCGACCCCTCCACCGCTTAAGAGGCCTTATAACTCCGGCATACAGATTCCCACTGCTACACCATATATATTCTTGTTACTTATGATAAGACGCATTTAGTGGTACCAACCACGGCTCCATTGGGTCCATGCCCTACACCCTCTACTTCAAAAAATGCCTAATGTTTCAGATACTGAGTCAAGGTAGCTGCTCATTTGGATATGGGGGTTCATTTGGGAGACTTTATAATTGGTAGATTAAAATGATATCATGTTAAAATACATGGCTGTCATTGGGCAGTGCGCCCCTTAGCTTTGGTGAGCATAGTGGCAAATGGGCCTCTTGTTTGTCAGCATGTGGATTTTGCATTATCGTCATTTTCATTATTGGCACCTTTTCTGACTTACAGACTTAACCATGTTCGGTACTATTATAGTGCATAACCGTGGATACCTTTGTATGTAACTCTACATACATTTTATATTGATCAGTTTGAAACTTTGTAGGCCCTTTAATTCGTTATTGTCTGTAGGTGTGCATTTGGTTTTGGCATTTTCATCAGTTTTAATTTTTGTCACCGTATTCCAGTTTTGAACTTGGCCATTTTGGGGGCTTAGATACTGTTAAAGTGCATTACCTTGGGTACTTTGTGTGCACAACTCATGCTACAGTTTTGAAACAATGCTGATCCTTTTGATATGGTCTGTAGATGTGCATGTGACTTTGGCATTATCATCAAATTTAATTTGACTTTTGATTTTTGCCATTTTTAATTGGGGGTTGGATCGGTACGACGGTGCTGTGAAGTTTTCAGTGCCGGGGTTTTCTACTACTTTGGTTTCAGTAGGGAAAGGTCTTGTGCTTGCAGCGAAATGGAGACTTTTTTCCTGCGCTCCAGATCAGAAAATCGTTAGTTTTTTGGGGGAATAGAAATTGTTCTAACCCTGGTTTTCGTAACAAAAATCGAATATTCTCATGTGTTTGATAAATGCACTCGTTGGATATGACCTCATATGCGCCGTCGTTAAGGTTGACGTCACATTACGTTACGTGACGTCACTAAACATCGCCGTAGTGCCATCACAATATGGCGGACGTCGGTAACCGATTATACATGGGTGTGAGGGGTTGTTAGAAAATTCCTTTCCTCGGGATCACTGTCCGGCATCGCGAGGCAAGGGCATCGCCAGGCTTGCCTCGTGATGTCGGACAGTGATCCCGAGGGATGGATTTTTCTATCTACCCCTCACGCAAGCCTCGCAATTGCGGACAGTCATCCCGAGTGTCGGATTTTTCTATCCACCCCTCACGCAAGCCTCGCGATACCGGACATTGGTCCCGAGGGACGGATTTTTCTATCCACCCCTCACGCAAGCCTCTCGATACCGGACAGTGATTTCGCGGCCGAGGGACGAATTTTTCTATCCACCCCTTACACCCATGTAAGATTCTTATAGTCTTCTACTCTATCCAATATTTCGTTGTTTACTAATGCCCAACTCTTAGGAGACCAAATGGAATATTCCTCTTTATGGTATTCAAGGAATCCATTCTAAAATCTGGGGGTGTCAGGTTGTGTTTTTTTTTTTCAAATTTTATTTGGAAAATGGCTTATCTTTTCACAAACAGTGTAGGCCCTGATAAGACGCTGCGTTCTACAAAAAAAAGCTTTCCAGGGGTGGGAAATTCAGATCTAAGGTGGTTCTGAGGCACACAAAAAGAGTGTATGGTGGGTGGGGTTTGGGGGGCAGATACATTAAAAGGCGTATCTATGTAGGAAAGTGTTAAGAGAGTGTGTCCAAGCCTGCCCAGGAATTTGTGGTGAGGTAAAACTGACCGACTCGACAAGATCTGGTCCTTATGAAACCAAAACTTAACACTCGCAACAAGACGAGCTAAAAATTTGAGACAGCTTTTGAGAATCAAAGCACTGAGAGTACTGGATGGTTGATTGTCTCTGTGTGTAGGCTGCAACATTGTCCTTGACTGGCACTTAAGGGGAATGGGAACAGCTTCAGGGAAGGCAACTCTTGAAAAAGATTTTTTTTCTCCCATGTCAATAGAGGTCAACTCTTAAAGATAAGAATTTTGCTCCTCGGGAGCAACTATTTCCTTTAAGAGAAGACCCCTTTTTCAGGGTGACAAGGCTTATAAAAAAACTGACAGGAAGTCCCAAAAGTTGTCTCCCTTTAAAAAATGGCGGAAAATGTGCCAGGTGCTCCCATTCCCCTTAAACAGTTTCGTTTGACCCGTAAATTAAAAGTTTTTTTTAAGCAAAAAGTTAGACCTGATCATATGCCGCAGAACGTGGCGTCTGATCTGCAAAGGCCAACCCATGCAGTCCGGATTCTATAGATGAAGCGCTTCTATATTCTGTAAATAACCATTACTGGATTTCCTACAAATCCGTGAAAGTCACGTGGACTGTAGCACTGAAGAGTTTCAACGCTTAGTAACTTTAGGTCGATTGATAAACAATCGACCCAAGAAGGGTACGTATCGCATGGATGACCATAAAAGACTCGGCCCCGATAGCTCAGTGGTAGAGCGTCCGCTTCGGGAATGGGAGGTCGCGGGTTCGATCCCAGGCCGCGCCATACCAAAAGCGTGAAAAATGGTACTAGGAGCTCCCTTGGCTGACGCTCGCATTATCAGGGGTAGTCCTAGGAAGATAAATGAAGATAGGTAAGTATTTGTTAAAGGATACTTTGTTTGTCGCAATAAAAGCTCTACAGAGCTTATGTTATTTATTTCGAATATGCGACGAGTGATAAAGCTTCTTTATCTTTATCTTAAAGACTCACTGAAGGTCAATGGGTGTAGAAATCACAAAACGCATACATCACGAAATCACGCCTATATTATTTTGGCCCCTTTGAATCCCACTTTCAAACTGGGGTTTGCGGGGTTAAACCATATCTTTATTGTTTCTGCTCAAAACACAGTTTGTGGGCACTCGTTAGAACCGCCTCGATTGGGCGGTTCTAGCCGTTGTGCCCAGAATCTATATTTTGAGCAGAAATAAGAAATATATCACAATTTTTCATCAGAAAATTGTCATTTTTCTGTGGTAAAATGTACAATGTATTTGTATAGGCATGTTTTGTAATGACTGAAACCTTTTCTATAATTGAGCCGGCGCATGACAAAACCTACAATAAGACCGGTGTAACCAGACTCAAATCAACCTGCGCACCCATCCACTATGACGAGACCTTTTGCCTATGTCTCTTTGCACAGATGTTAACCAATGTTAGGTACATGTAAAATAGCCGATTTCGCATTAGGCGGTTTCTCCGCGAAACAAAAAAAGGGTTATTACCGGTAGCTGGTCTGTACATGCGATCAGCGAAGACTCTGAGTCTTTGCTGGTCGCTCAAACCTTCTTGTAGATTTTGTCATGCGCTGGCTCAATAATGTGTTTTAGGTCTTATCCTGCTGAACATGACAACCCCTACCTCTGCAAATAATGTAGGTCCAGTTCAGATGGCTTCTGATCAGGATCTACACTGTTCGTCATGCAGTTAATGAATTGAACGAATATATTGTATAATATTTATATATAAATTGTATTGTATAAAATAATTTGCTTGGTTGATAGTCAGAAATGGGTGTTGCAAAATTAATTTATTCAGCAGGATAAGGGTTAAGGAAGAAGAAGCCTTAATTTTGACTGGTTTTACTCTATATTTATAATAAAAGATAAAAGCTTATTATATCTGTTTTACCGAACTTTGAATTTAATAAAATCGTTTTCGTTTTATTTTTTCAGCGGACGTCTGTTTTCGTGTTTTCCAGGACGGTAAATATCATTTAAGCAGAGTTATGTCTGAAAAGCGTGCCTTGTGAAGTATGCAACAAATGAAATCTCCTTCTTCAGAACCACGGGTTCTCATTTGGTGATATTAAGATGCACGTTTTACATTTTATCAGTTATCCCCTATATTAATTGCGTTGTAACATAAAGACCTGATAAAGCTATGCAGAACAAATGAGCTTTATCAGGTCAACGTGATATTGCACGTCTATGAATTGGACTACCAAAAATGGCAAAACAGTAAGAGTGTACAAGGGGATTAACTGATAAACAGAATACCAGATTCGTGTCATTTGATATCAAGTTTATCAGGCTCGGCTTCGAGAACGCATGTAGAATCGCTCGGCAAGCCTCGCGATTCTACAAGCGTTCTCAAAGCCTTGCCTGATAAACATAATATCAAATGGCACGAACATGGTTTTCTCTATATACAGTCTAACTTCAGTGGTTTGAACGCTTTTGAGACCATGTAAATTTGTTCGAGATAGTGGTTGTTCGAGCCACAAAGGGCTAGTTCTAACACCATATCACACACCCCGTGAAACACAGTGCATTTTTCACATCTCCAAAATGGCTACTTTTCTGATAAAAATCCTTGATATTTTTCTTATTTATACTGCTAGCAAAGGTTGTGGGTGCTCTTTAGGCGGTTCTAACGATTACCCACAACCTGTGTGTTGGAGCAGAAATAAGAAAAATAATGTATACCCGCCTACAGCCTAGTTTTCCCTATATAAAGAGAGGATAAGCGGGATTCATTTCAATGACTTGGTCACGTGATGCAAGTGACACAATGGGAAAATTGCAGTGTTAGCCCTACGAGTTGCTATGAAATATTAGCATGCTGTGTGTACTCATTAGAATCGCCTCAATGAGGCAGCATACATTCTCTCGATATAATGAGAAAAAATCATCCTATTTTTCTTAATCAGAGCTATAGAAAGAATTTTCTAGGGCCTCACGAATGAGATCGAATCAGCCATAACGAACTATCACGAAAAGACGCTTATATAATTTTGAGCCCCTTGAACCCCACTTTTGTATTGTAAAACTGGGGTTTCGGGGGTATACCCTATTTTTCTTATTTCTGCTCAATGATTTGAGCAGAAATAAGAAAAATATTACAATTTTTCATCTTAAATTTTTCATTTTTTTTCGGCGATAAAAGATGGCAATGTATTTGTATAGGCGTGTTTGCGTAATGGATACAACGTTGCTTTACGATATAACACACCCGTGCGACATATGTAAGATCGATGCTTAATTTCACCGAATTAACACTGAAAGAAGTATTTTCACGAGTGGCGAAGCCACGAGTGAAAATACTTCTTTTGTAGCTCATGAGTGATATAAAAAATTGATCTTACACTAAAAACGAATTTTCTGTTTCTTTCATGCTTTAAATTGTAATTTGAAACGCAATTCCCAAGCGTCAGCCATCGTCACAGAGAACAAATTTTCCAGGGCGATTTCGCGTCGATTTTGAAGTGTTGAGCGTTTCGACAGGGTATAATATTGGGTGTAGACTGAAAGTTTTCACCTGGAAAACAGCTTGCAATGAAACATTTTTTTTTTTTTTTTTTTTTATTTTATTTTTTTTTTTTTACAAAACATATTAGTAATGCAGACAATTTGTTAAATGAAAATGGACACTCACTCCTTTCAACCATCTTAACTTTTTCATTACATTTTTTTTTGTACTGAAATACTAGAAATACTGCTTTTCCAGCATGCCCTTCTTATTCTGTCCATGTTATACAACATATTTATAAGATCCTTCATTTCTTTGCCTTACCGATTTTAAATGCTAAGTATTACGAGGGTAGGCTGAAAAATTCTGAGCCTGACCAAGATCCAATGGTCCGTCCATGCTAAAAGTGCTTCTTTTTTCAACATTGTTTCCCTTCCTGTCCATACACTTCCTCCAGCGATGCTGGAGTCCTTGGATCCCAGTGGTATAGAAGGTCTCATCTTGGTCCCTGAAAAACTCCTCCACAGCAGCTATCACCTCCTCGTCTGACCGATAATGCTGCCCAGCCAAGTGCTTTTTCATGTTTGGAAACAGGAAATAATCTGCTGGAGCTAGATCAGGTGAATACGGAGGGTGATCGACAAGGGTGAAGCCACAGTCATGCACAGCAGCTATTGCGACAACCGATTTATGAGCAGGTCATTATGAGAATTGTCATGATAAAACAAGACCCCTTATGTCAATTTTACGGGTCGTCTAGCCTTAATTGCTTTTCGCAATTGTTTTAGCAGATCTGCATAATACTCCCCATTAATTGTTCTGCCCTTTTGAAGGTAATCTATGAATATTATACCCTTGGCATCCCAGAACACTGATGCCATCACCTTCCCTGCAGAGGAGACGACCTTTGCCTTCTTTGGAGGGGGTGAGTCAGTGTGCTTCCATTGCATGGATTGTCTTTTGGTCTCTGGCTCAAAGTGATGAACCCAACACTCATCCGGTCAAG
The DNA here is from genome assembly GCA_963580285.1 of Lucinisca nassula. Taxonomy (NCBI): domain Eukaryota; kingdom Metazoa; phylum Mollusca; class Bivalvia; order Lucinida; family Lucinidae; genus Lucinisca; species Lucinisca nassula. Next base: position 75,878,379 of record OY757022.1, read on the forward strand.
AAAACCATCTTGGTCTGCTTCAAAAATAGCCAAGTTGGCTTGTGACAGGTCCAGTCTGGTCAACGTTTGGTCAGCGTCAAAAGCCGTGGCACCCATCTTGCGGAAACCTTCGACATTTCTAATTCACTGTGTAGACTGTTCTCTACTCGTTCACGGGAGATGCCAAAAGTGTTAGCTAACTGATTCACAGTTAAACGCCTGTCATACATCACGGCCCTGTGCACTTGGCTGATGGTTTCCTCAGTTGTTGCTGTTGTGGGTCGTCCACACCGGTCATCATCTTCAAGGCTGTCCTTGCCCATCTTAAAATTTGCTGCCCACCTTTTCACGGTTGCATACGAAGGAACACCATCCCCTAATGTGGCAACCATATCGGCATGAATGTCCTTAGGAGCTAACCCCTTTGTATGGAGTACTTGATGACACCACGATGCCAGATTTTGTCCATTTTCTCAAAAAACGTGCTGGTATCAATTTTCAAAGTCTAGAATTTCTACGTTATTGCAGGTAAACTTGAACTCATTTGAGTCAAATCAAGTAATAAAGGTTTGGATTTAATGAATACAAAATTTCATGGCTGTTCGATGCCTGCGTCTTGGTCAGGCTCAGAACTTTTCAGCCTACCCTCGTAAACTAAAATACCTGTTGGCTAAATGCTGGAAATGGAATGAAACTTTAACAGATGGTTCTCTTGCAATTTGCATTTAAATAATGACCGCAGTTGCTAAGCTTGTCTGGCGTCGCGCGTATTCTTTACGTTGCGTAGGTGGAAATAGTGACGTCATCAACGTTATCAACGTCGGAATGACATGAAAACGCGCGTGACGTAATTTCTGCCACACATTGATAACGTTTAGCTAATTGACATTTCACAAACAGATAATATATGTTATTTTTAGGATACATCGAATTAACAAACAGTGAAAAATAAAAATCGTATTTTCACTGTTTGAAAGAGTAAAGATATCGATTTAGATTTCACTGAGAAATCTCTATCATTTATTGAAAAGCTTGTAAGAAAGTGCATTTCCTCCAAAATAGCTACTTTTTTATGAAAATCCGTGATATTTTTCTTATTTATACTGCAAGCATAGGTTGTGGGTTGCTGTAAAAACCGCCTCATTGTGGCGCTTCTAACGCGAACTCACAATCTATTTCTTACATTATAGAGATTTCTCAGTGAAATCGAAATCGATATTGTCACTGTTTCAAATATTGACTGATATCAATTTTCTTTTTCACTGTTTGGTACTACCTTTTTCTTCAAAACTAATTCTGTGGTCAGTTTTTCGATTGTCAAACATTTGGGTACTATTGAACTGTGTTAGAATTGAGGCTTCGCCCGTTCACACGTGTTAATAACGTCAGTTTCGACGCTGACGTCAAGTATTTTGTTGAGCGACGCTAGATAAGTCCACAACTTCTTTGGGAAATTTTTCAGTAATCATTCATAATAATGCCATCTCAGGCTATTTCCCGGGTGCAATCATTTAGTTTACACCAACTATTACATCCATTAAACACGCTGGACATTACTACATTGACACGAAATGAACAGGAACCAAGTTAGTTTTCTCCGAGGGCAAATGACGCGATTAGTGACGCTAAATATTGCCGTTTTGAAGCATGTAAGTAACATAAAATTTGATTTTTTTTTCAGAATAAGATCAAATTTTGGGGGTTTAGACGTATTGGAAGATATATAGAAATAAGAAAAATATTGTATATCATCGTTAACCCCAGTTTTCTCTATATAAAGTGGGGGTTTAGGGGTGTTTATTTCACGGACTTGTTACGTAGTGGTTCGGACCATTGAGGTTTCATTGTATTTCAAACATATCATTACGAAAGCACACCACGGCCCCCGCCCACAGGGGCTTGAAGAAATATATGGGCTGCATGATGCTTCCACACAGAGCTGAATCCGACCCGCACACTAGTACTGGTAAACCGCTTAGTTGATCTAAACCTGTCCAGGAACCGCTGTGCGAGGTGGACCGTCCATGCTAATAAACCCTATTGGTTTCATTGGGCGACAGGGCTTGAGATGTCGTTTCATCTCAATGTCGGGTAAAAGTCCCACAAAATTGGAAGCAACGTCTCCAAAATGACATTTACAGTGTTGACGCGGACGTTAAACCCCAAATCAAACAAATCAAACAAACGAAAGCACACCTAGTAAAATATTTTGAAAATTGTACCACCTATAGAAAGATTTTAAAAAAAAATCTAACAATTTTCATATTTCTGCCCAAAGCATAGACTGTTGGAACTCGTTAGAACCGCCTCTTTGGGCGGTTCTAACGAGTATCCAAAATCTATGTGTTTGAGCAAAAATAAAACGCAATAATGTGTACCCCTGAAAACCCCAGTTGTACAATATAAAAGTGGGGTTTGAGGGCCGACGGTTCCCAAGGTGAGCTTAGAGTTTAGGCAGGATCCGGCGTCCGGCGTCCACACCTTTCAACTTCAATATATCAGTCACTAGCTGGCCATCCTTGATCAAATTTTATGTGCAGCACCACTTGGTTGGGGGATTGACTGCATAAGGTTTTGGACCAGCTTTGATCAGAACTGTGGTTGCCATGGAAACAAACACGTTCCATAGACTTATAATGGGGAAGACGAGGTCTCCAACTTTTCTCAGCCATTTCTTATCCGACCTTTATTAAACCAGGAGAGGCATACGGTCTAGGCCAAGTTCGAATTTTGGCCTCGCAAGACCAACGGCTTTGGCGTTACCTGTCCTTCAGCATAAAAAAGCGAAAAATGGTGTCTTCGATTTTTCTGAGCTATTTTGATCTGACCTTTTTGAAACTTTTAGTAAACAAGGACAGACATAATATCTCAGATGAGTTCGAATTTAGCTCGATTCTGACAACCGGTTTCGCAGTAACGTTCCGTTGAGCGTGAAAAATTTTACCATAGGCATACAAAGGAAAACGACGACTTCAACTTTGTCCAGCCATTTCTAATCTGATCTTTATCAAACTTGCTGATAACTAGTAGAGTGATACAGTCTAAGTCCAGTTCGAATTTAGGCCTTATATGACCAAGGGCTTTGTAGTTACCTACCCTTGAGCACAAAAATAAGCAAAAAATAGTGTCTCCACTTTTTCTCAGCTGTTTTCGATCCGATCTTTTTGAAACTTTAATAAAACAAGGACAATAATTTTTTCTCAGATGAGTTCGCATTTGGCTTGAATCAGACAACCGGTTTTGCGGTTACGTGCCCTTGAGCGTGAAAACTTTTACCGTAGGCTTACAATGGAAATACAACGTCTCCAACTTTTCTCAGCCATTTCTGATCTGATCTTTATCAAACATTCATATAACCAAAAGAGGCACAGAGCCTACGTTGAGTTAGAATTTGGGCCTTGCAGGAACAACGGCTTTGGAGTTACCTGCCCTTTAGTATAAATATATGGGAAAATGGTGCTCCACTTTTACTCAGCTGTTATCTGATCTTTTTGAAACTCTTAGTAAACAAGGACACGCATAGTATCTCAGATGCGTTTGAATTTGGCTCAAGTCTGACAATCGGTTTCGCAGTTACATGTACCTCCCTTGAGCATAAAAATAAGCAAAAAATGGTGTCTCCACATTTTATCAGCTATTTTTATCTGATCTTTTTGGAACTTTTGGTATGCAAGGACAATCATATCTCAGATGACATTACGAAAATATGTCTATCCAAATATATTGGTAAAATTTTACCACCAAAAAGGAAATTTTCCTGGTAAAAAACTTTAAATTTGTTCATATTTCTGCTTAAGTCATAGATTGTGGGTAGTCGTTAGAACCGCCTCGATGAGGCGGTTCTAACGAGTACCCTAAATCTATACTTTAAAGCAGAAATAATAAAAATAAAGTTTACCCCTGTAAACCCCAGTTTTTCTATATAAATGTGGGGTTCAAGGGGATCAAAGTTATATAGGCGTGTTTTCTTGATGAGTTAGAATTTGGCTCAAATCTGACAACCGGTTTGAAATTCACAGTTTCGTTCCCTTGAGCGTGAATTTTTTTACGATAGACTTACAATGGAAAAACGACGTCTTCAACTTTTCTCAGCCATTTCTGACCTGATCTTTATCAAACTTGCCGATAACCAGGAAAGGCATACAATCTACGTTGAGTTCCAATTTGGGCCTCGCAGGACCAAGGGCTTTGGAGTTACATGTCCTTGAGCATAAAATACATTTGTAAGTGAAAAATGGTGTATTCGCTTTTTCTCAACTGTTTTCGATCGGATCTTTTTGAAACTTTTAGAAAACAAGGACAAGCATAATATCTCAGACGAGGTCAAATTTGGCTCAAATCTGACAGCGTGAAAATTTTTTACCATAGGCTTACAATTGGAAGAAAAACGTCTCCAATTTTTCTCAGCCATTTCTGATCTGATCGTTATCAAACTTGCAGATAAGCAGGAGAGGCATGTTGAGTTTGAATTTGGGCCTCGCAGAACCAACGGCTTTGGAGTTAACTGCCCTTGAGTATAAAAATGGACAAAATGGTGTCTCCACTTTTCTCAGCTGTTTTCAACCGGATCTGTTTGAAACTTTTAGTAAACAAGGTTAAGCATGATATCTCAGATGATTTTGAATTTTGGCTCGAATCTGATAACCTGACAGTGTGCTATTTCTCAGGTGAGCGATCGTTGCCCGCTGGGCCACTTGTCATTACGTAAATAAGTCCGTGAAATGAAGACCCCCCTAAAGTCCTTTTTATATAGAGAAAACTGGGGTTTACGGGGTTATACATTATTTTTCTAATTTCTGCTCACAGACATAGGTTGTGGGTACTCGTTAGAACCGCCTCAAGGAGGCGGTTCTAACGAGCACCCATAACCTATGTTTTGAACATTTATAAGAAAAATATAAAGGATTTTCATCATAAAAGTAGCCATTTTGGAGATGTGAAAAAATGCACTATGTCGCACGGGTGTGTTATCGTAATGGGGTATAGATTACTCAAAGAAAGCAATAATGACGAACACGCCTATACAAATACATTGTAAAATTTATCCTCAAGAAACATTACGCAAACACGCCTATACAAATACATTGCCACCTTTGTCGCCGAAAAAAATGAAAAGTTTATGATAAAAAATTGTGATATTTTTCTTATTTCTGCTCAAAATATGGATTGTGGGTACTCGTTAAATCCGCCTCCTGCTCAAAATATGGATTGTGGGCACTCGTTAGAACCGCCTCATCGAGGCGGTTCTAACGAGTACCCACAATCTATATTTTAGAGCAGAACTAAGACAAATAAGGTATACCCCCGGAAACCCCAGTTTTACTATATAAAAGTGGGGTTCAAGGAGATCAAAATTTTATAGGCGTGTTTTCGTGATGAAGAACATTTTATGATGAACAATTGTGATATTTTTCTTATTTCTGCTCAAAATATAGATTGTTGGTACATCTTTGCCCCATCGAGGCGGTTCTAACGGTTCTACAATCTATTTCTTAGAGCAGAAATAAGAAAAATAAATTTTACCCCTTTAGACCCTAGTTTTACTTTATAAAAGTGGCGTTCAAGTGAGGCAAAATTACATTACGAAACCGCGCCTATACAAATACATTGTAACCTTTATCGCCGAAAAAATGAAAATTTTAAGATGAAAAAAATGTGATATTTTTCTTATTTCTGCTCAAAATATAAATTGTGGGTACTCGTTAGAACCGCCTCACTAAAATCACTCATCGAGGCGGTTCCAACGAGTACCCACAATCTATGTTTTACAATGTAGAGCAGAAATAAGAAAAATAAGGTTTACCCCTGGTAACCCCAGTTTTAATATATAAAGGGTTCAAGGGGGTCAAAATTATATAGGCGTGTCATCACGAAAACACGCCTATATAATTTTGACACCCTTGAACCCCACTTTTATATAGTAAAACTGGGGTTTCCGGGGGTATGGCTTATTAGGGCCCCGCACTGAAAGTGTGGGTGCCCTATAGTAATCACTCTGTCCGTCCGTCTGTCTGTCTGTCTGTCTGTCTGTCCGTCTGTCCGTCCACAATTTTTTTATCCCCCATAACTTTCTTATTCCTGGATGGATTTAAATATTACTTGGCAGAAATGTTAACCATAATGTGATGGAGTGTTGCGCGCAAGACTCAGGTCCGTACCTCAAAGGTCAAGTTCATACTTAGAGGTTAAAGGTCAAAAAGGGTCTTTCCTGTGTCCAATTAATAACTTTGTTATTATTATTCCTGGATGGCAAAAATGTTAACCATAATGTGATGGAGTGTTGCGCGCAAGACTCAGGTCCGTACCTCAAAGGTCAAGGTCATACTTAGAGGTTAAAGGTCAAAAAAGGGTCTTTCCTGTGTCCAATTAATAACTTTGTTATTATTCCTGGATGGATTTAAATATTACTTGGCAGAAATGTTAACCATAATGTGGCCTGCACTGAAAGTGTGGGTGCCCTATAGTAATCACTCTGTCCGTCCGTCTGTCTGTCTGTCTGTCTGTCTGTCTGTCTGTCTGTCTGTCTGTCTGTCTGTCTGTCTGTCTGTCTGTCTGTCTGTCTGTCTGTCTGTCTGTCTGTCTGTCTGTCTGTCTGTCTGTCTGTCTGTCTGTCTGTCTGTCTGTCTGTCTGTCTGTCCGTCCACAAATTTTTTTATCCTCCATAACTTTCTTATTAGGGCCCCACACTGAAAGTGTGGGTGCCCTATAGTAATCACTCTGTCCGTCCGTCTGTCTGTCTGTCTGTCCGTCTGTCCGTCCACAAATTTTTTCCTACTCCTCTGATAGCGCTGCCGGGGCCCTAGTCAGTTTCACTGACAGCTCTAGTTTTTATTTGTTCTGCTCTAAAATATAGATTGTGGGTACTCGTTAGAACCGCCTCGATGGGACGGTTCTAACGGGTGCCCACAATCTATATTTTGAGCAGAAATAAGAAAAATATCACAATTTTTCATCATAAAACTTTCATTTTTTCGGCAATAAAGGTGGCAATGTATTTGTAAAGGCGAGTCACAAGTTTTCGTGATGTATAGGCTTAATTTCGGAATGCTAAATCTTTTTAATAAACTTTCAAAAATAGATCTAGTCATAACTTTTCGGTGGTCTTAATAGCAGAATTTTATTGTGTTTTTCAGACCATTTTGCTTTTTTTTTCATTTTGTTTTGTTTTGCTTGGTTTCGTTTTCCAGCAATTATTCTATGAATAAAAACTAAATGTAATTACGATATAATACATTCATGTCCTGAAATGAGGTCCTAATTATCACTGAAACAAGAATTTTTTCGAAAAAAACAACAACAACAGAAACACATTTAATACGTTCTTATTTCTACTCTAAACATAGATTGCAGGTGCTCCTTAGAACCACATCAGTGAGTACCCACAATCTATGTTTAAGCAGAAATAAGGAAAGTAATTTATACCTCTGTTTGTTTGATTTGAAGTTTAATGCCCCCTTCATCACTGTAAAGGTCATTTTGGAGACGTTGCTTCCAATTTTGTGGGACTTTTACCCGACATTGAGATGAAATTATATCTCAAGCCCTGTCGCCCAATGAAACCAGTAGGGTTTATAAGCATGGACGGTCCGACTCATGCGCACCACTTTGCCTTGGCATACTTACATCCTCTAAGCGGTTTACAAGTACTCGTGTGTGGGTCGGATTCAGCTCTGCGTGGAAGCATCATGCAGCACATGTATTTTTTCAAGCATCGATGGGCGGGGGCCAAAATATACCCTGTAAGACTCATTTTTCTCTATATAAAGTGGTGATTGAGGGGTGTTTATCGCAAGGAAATGTTAACCTGGTGCATTGTTCCATGTAACAATTAGCGCAGTGAAACGTTTTGGCTTGGCCAGACTTACTTTTGTTCAAACTTCGTCATTTAGATTTGTATCATGATGAAGAGGAAGAAGAGGAAGATGAGGAAGAGGGAGATGATGTTGACAGGAAGAGGAGCCTTCGACTGAAGAGACAGGGTGGAGAAGAATATACTGCAATCGATGTAATCATATATGCGAAGAATCTCATTGAAGGTGTCCAGTTTATGTGCTACGACATCTTTATGGTATGTTTGTTTGTTTGTTCGTTCGAGGCTTTACGTCCCCGTCAAGACAATTTGGGTCATTTTGGAGCATTGCTTCCGATTGTTTCGGACTTTAACCCCACATTAAAATGAAATGATAACTCAAGCCCTACCACCCCATTTTGAAATCATGCCTGTATAATTTTGACCCCCTTGAACCAAAAACTGGGGTTTAATGGGGTAAATCTCATTTTTCTTATTTCTGCTCAAAACTATAGATTGTGGGTACCCGTAAGAACCGCCTCTAACGAGTACCCACAATCTATATTTTGAGCAGAAATAAGAAAAATATTACAATTTTTCATCTTAAAATTTTCATTTTTTCGGCAATAAAGGTTACAATGTATTTGTATAGGCGTGTTTTCGTAATGCAAAGACACCGCTTGGGTTTAAGTGACGATCCGACTTGTACATGTGCCACTTTTCTGCAGTTTACCAGTACTCAAAAGTCCAGTCGGTTTCAGCTCTGCGAGTAGTATAGGGACCTCTTTGGCGCCATGGACTGCGCATGCGCGAGGGTAACGTCATGGCGCGGCGGGAATTTAGAACTCATAGTAGCACTCATATGCGTAAAAGAAATATGGTCTGCACATGCGCGGCGGCCATATTGAAAATAAGATCTGCGCATGCGCGGTGGCCATATTGATAAAAATAAACGAATTGTTAGCAATTTGTAAATGAATGTCATTGAAAAAAGCGAGGGAGCTGTCATATTCAAATCTATGTTAAGGAAAAAAAATCCCTTACCTTTATAGATTCATCGGCTTCCAGCATTTAAACGATTATTGTGTGACCTAGGTATTATTTTTAACCACGTCTATTTTTAACCGGCCCCGATAGCTCAGTTGGTAGAGTGTCCGCTCCGGGGAACGGGAGGTCTCGGGTTCGATCCCGGGCCGCGACATACCAAAGTCGTTAAAAATGGTACTAGCTGCTCCTCGCTTGGCACTCAGATTTACGGGGTAGAGCTAGGACTGGTCGATCCAGTGTCAGGATAATGTGACTGGGTGTGGTATCATGTACTGTGTCTGGGACATGATACTTCAGTGAGGCAGCACTATAAACGTGAGCGTTGAGCTCTCTGTCGCAACCAGACACCGTCGTGATATGACTGAAAAATTGTTGAAAGCGACGTTAAACCCGAATTCACACACACACCAATTCTTTTGTTTGACATATCGAACAAAATCTGTATCTGTATCTTTACGTTACAGGGCTTTACAGCATATGTGCAACGGGAAAAGTAATTTCAAACCCCCACAGTGATTGGAATATCGATTGAAGGCCGGGTGCGTTTTAAAAAAAAAATCATTGTTTTGTCAGATGTTGATTCCTTTAAAGTCGCTACAATGCCTGCTACACAACAAAATGACTATTCCATTACGAAAACACGCCTATACAAATACATTGAAACCTTTATGACCGAAACGATGAAAATTTTAAGATGAAAAAGTGTGATATTTTTCTTATTGCTGCTCAAAATATAGATTATGGGTACTCGTTAGAACCGCCTCGATGAGGCAGTTCTAACGAGTACCCACAATCTATATCTCAGATCAGAAATAAGAAAACGATAAGGTTTACCCCTGCAAACCCCAGTTTTACTATTTATAGCCCCGCTTTGAAAAAGTGGGGCTATATTGGATTTGCCATGTCCTTCTGTCATTCCGTAATTCCGTGATTCCGTTAATTTGTGTTGGCTCCATAACTTTGTATCTGCTTAACATATTTTCATGAAACTTCACACAAATGTTAAACACCATAAGACAATGTGCAGAGCGAAGGAATTATAACTGTGGATTGCCTACTTTTGGAGTTATTGCCCTTTGAACATTGAAAAATGGCAATTTTAATTGTGTCCGCTTCATAACTCGAAAACCGTTTGAGATAGTTTTAGGAAACTTCACACAAATGTTAAGCACTATGAGACGATGTGCAGAGCGCAGGAACCATAACTCTGCATTGCTTATTTTTGGAGTTATTGCCCTTTGAACATTGAAAAATGGCAATTTTAACAGTGTCCGCTTCATAACTCGAAAACCGTTTGAGATAATTTCATGAAACTTCACACAAATGTTAAGCACTATGAGACAATGTGCAGAGCGCAAGAACCAAAACTCTGGTTTTCGTATTTTCTGTGTGTCTGTCTGTGTGTCTGTCTGTGCCTGTTAACAATTTTCGTGTCCGCTCCATAACTTTAAAACCCATTCACATATTTTCATGAAACTTCACACAAACATTAAACACCATGAGATGGTGTGCAGAGTGCAGGAACCATAACTCTGGATTGCCTAATTTTTGAGTTATTTCCCTTTGAATATTGAAAAATATCAATTTTAGCCGTCTTTGCTCGATAACTCAAAAACCGTTTGAGATAATTTTATGAAACTTCACACAAATGTAAAGCACCATATTACGTGTGCAGAGCGCAGGAACCCAAACTCTGGATTGTCTACTTTTTCAGTTATAGGCTTTTGAATATTAAAAAATGGCAATTTTAACTATGTCCGCTCCATAACCGTTTCTGATATTTTCATGAAACTTCAAATAAATGAAAAGCACCTTGAGATGATGTGCAGAGTGCAGGAACCATAACTCTGGTTTGCCTACTTTAGGAGTTATTGCCCTTTGAACATTTAAAAAGGCAATTTTGACTGTGTCGGCTCCATAACTCACAAACCATTTGAGATATTTTCATGACACTTCACACAAGTGTAAAGCACCATGAGACAATGTGCAGAGCGCAGGAACCCTGACTCTGATTTGCCTACTTTAGGAGTTATTACCCTTTGAACATTGAAAAATGGAAGATGAAATTTAGTATAAACATGGACATTCTGGTAATGTATCATGCTCATTGAAATGAGGGACAAGGGCTCACAACTCTTAGAGTTTTTCCAGATAATGTAAAATTTTCAACAGTTATTTCTTGTTCATAACTGTTTTCTCTGCAGCTTAAATAACTTTCTTCTCTGACAGCGCTGAAGCGGGGCTATAGTCAGATCCTCTGACAGCTCTAGTTAAAAGGGGGGTTAGAGGGAGTCAAAATTATATAGGCGTGTTTTCGTGATGTTAACACTGGTCTTATCCGAGTGAAAACGGCTCAGACCGGAATTTTAATACAAGAAAAGATCGTAAGAATAAACAGTAAATGTGACCTTGGCGATGCGAAATGCTTTTTTTTTAAACCTTCCATGTTTGAGAATGCCATTAGCCGCGTTGGCAGTTTTATTTCAAAATGCACTCGCCATATTCTATGTTTCACAATTGCGATCATCATGAGACTGACAGTATCGAATCATGCATTTAATATTATAGAAAGCGGCAAAAATGTTCTATTGTCGAATTGCTTCATTCAGTATTACTATACCAGTCTTGCAGTTACCTCCCCTCACTCGCTCTGGTTAGCAATACGCCATAACTCGATCCTACGAACTACCGGAGCCTATCAGAGAAGGACTAAACGCACCTCCCGCTGACACACGAAAAAATACATACATTCACCCACACACACTCACACAAACACACGGCCCTTGCTCATCGGGGCTTAAAGAAATAGATTGGCTGCATGATGCTTCAACGCAGGGCTGAAACCGACCTACACACAAGTACTGGTAAACCGCTAAGAGGATCTAAGCCTGCCAAGGCAAAGCGGTGCGAGTCGGACCGGCCATGCTTATAAACCCTATTGGTTTCATTAGGCGGCAGGGCTTCAGATGTCTTTTCATCTCAATGTCGGGTAAAAGTCCCACAAAATTGGAAGCGATGTCTCCAAAATGACCATTACAGTGTTGACTGGGACGTTAAACCTCAAATCAAAAACTCATACAAACACATATGCGCGCGCGTACACACGCACACACACATATGCACAAACACATACTCACATACAAACACACGCACACACATGCCCACACACATACGCACATGCGCGAACACACACACACAGAGACACACACAGACACGCAAGAACACACAAACAAACACATATATACGCTCGAACTTACAAACGCAAATCCACATGAACATACATACATACATACATACATACATACATACATACATACATACATACATACATACATACATATGTATATATGTATGTTTGTGTGTGTGTGTATGTATGTATGTATGTATGTATGTATGTATGTATGTATGTATGTATGTATGTATGTATGTATGTATGTATGTATGTATGTATGTATGTATGTATGTATGTATGTATGTATGTATGTAATGCATGCATGCATGCATGCATGCATGCATTACATACATACATATATACATACATACATGTACATATACATACATACATACATACATACATACATACATACTTACATACATACATACACACACACACACACACACACACACACACACACACACACACACACACACACACACACACACACACACACACACACACACACACACACACACATACATACATACATACATACATACATACATACATACATACATACATACATACATACATACATACATACATACATACATGCATGATGCACGAACATATGGTAGTATTCATATTCTTACGGAGGAATGAAAATAAAATGTAAACAAGGTCTTCTTACAGGTTAGTTTTAGCTAACCTGACGTGACCTGAGCACGAAGTACTCATAGTGAGCTATGCCCGTCGTCCGTCATGCGTCGTCTGTCGTGCGTCGTCAACAATTTGATTTAAATGCGAACTCCTCCTAAACTATTTCGCCTATTTGATTTTAAACTTCACAGGAATATTGCATAGGTGGCTCCCTACTAAAATAACTAAAATCATTCCGCTCCGATGAACAAGATGGCCGCCAGAGCTAAAAATGGAAAATTCTTTAAACGCCAACTCCTCCTGTACCCTTGGAGCAATTTCATTCAAACTTGTTTGGAATGTTGCTTAGGTGACCCTCTACCAAAATAGCTAAAACGGCTCCGCTCCGATGAGAAAAATGGCCACACGAGCCTAAAATAGAAAGAAAAAATAAATCATAAAATTGCTTCAGACGCGAACTCCTCCTAAACCATTGGGTCAATTTAAATCCAACTTGACAGGAATGATACATATGTGAATCCTTACTGAAATAGTTAAACCGTTCCGCTCTGACCAACAAGATGGCCACAAGAGCTGAAAAAATCTTTAAACGACAACTCTTCCTGTACCCTTGGGCCAATTTCATTCAAATTGTATAGGAATGTTGCTTAGTTGATCCTCTACGAAAATAGCTAAAACGATTCCGCTTTGATGAGCAAAATGGCCACCAGAGCTAAAAACAGAAAAACATTGTTAAATTTGCTTTAACAAGAACTCCTCCTAAACCCTTGAGCCAGTTTGATTAAAACTTCACAGGAATGTTGCCTACAGGGCTCCCTACCAAAATACCTTAAATCGTTCCGCTTTGACAAAAAGATGGCCACAAGCGCTATTAATAGAAACAAATCTTTAAATTACAACTCCTCTTGTACTTTTAAACCAATTCCATTCAAACTTCATAGGAATGTTGCTTAGGTGACACTCTACCCAAATAGCTAAAACGGTTCCGCTCCGATCAGCAAAATGGCCGCCAGAGCTAAAAATTGAAAACAGAATCGTAAATTTGCTTCGACGCGACCAAACGTCACCAAACATGCGGTGTAAAATTAAAAAAGAAACGACCAGGAACTGATACAATCAGATCCCTAATTCTAGGGAAATAAGTCGAAACATGGAGTAACGACAGTAAATAATCAAAGCACTGAGAGTACTGGTGGGTCGATTGTCTCTGGGGTAGTTAGGAAAAAATTGGTCTGAGCGTGGACTGTTTCGTTTAACCCTTAAACTCCTTAACTAAAAGCAAACAGTGAAGACCCTGATCAGACGCCGCGATTAGCGGCGTCTGATCTGGATCAACACTGTTTGCCTAGCCCAACCCACGATTCCAGCCCAGATTTTACAGTTAACCTTTTACGTAAACACGCTGGCCTCACTGCGATAAAATTCTATCAATAACATGCGTGGATTCCTACAAATCAGTGATAGTCACGTGAACTCCAGCACTAATAGAGGTTTTGTCCTTTATACCTTTGGGTCGATTGATAAACAATCGACCCAAAAAGGACAACAGGTAACCCGAGTCAGCAGCTCTTTCTTTCTTTCTTTTTTAAGCATATATTTATCAAATTTTATGTACTCTTTATTACATTATCTGGTTCTCTGCTTTCTTTCAATTTTTTCTTTTTTTTTTTTACTATTTTGACTTTCTTATTTATATAGTAGTACCTAATTGTATTTATTGTATATCTTTATTACTATTATCTTTTATTATTATTATTATTATTATTATTATTATTATTATAATTTTTATTCACTTCCTTTTTCTGTTCTATCATAAGACGTAATAATACTCTATACAAATCTATGACATAACAACAATGAAACGTTTCTCAGCACGAAAAAATGCCTATATAATCTTGACCCCTTCAAACTCCATAATTATTTGGTAAAACTGGGGTTAACTGGGAAAACAAAATTGTTCTTATTGTTGCTCGGGGCATGGATTTTGGGTGCTCTTTTGGCGATCCTACAAAGGATGTGCTAACGAGTACCCATCACCTGTGTCTGGTGCAGGAATATAGGGAATACCGGAAATTTTGGGGGACAAAACTTTCAAAATCCTTGAATAGGCGTGTTTTCGTGATGTGTTTGGTAATGAATACTAACTCATATGTTTTGTAGAATCTTACTGTAATTTGAATTGTTGTGTTATTTTGTAATATGATATTTCAGAAATAAAAGTTGAATAACATAAAAAAAAAACCCGAGTCAGCAGCTCTTTCCCAAACAGGAGGTGACTCAGAATATACGAATCAAATAAAAAGGAAAAATATTCAAAAGTAGCTAAAAAGGAGTCCATCTCGTATATCTTGCAGCCTTGCCCCGTTGTGCTGCTCATTTACTTTTATCTGCTAGGCCCGGTATGCGGCCGCCTTTTCTGACTTTTGCTTCATGCTGTACTGAAATGATAGGGTCATAACGTGAAATGAATAGCCCCCTCAACCTCTCTTTATATAGGGAAAATGGGGTTTACGGGGGTATACAATATTTTTATTATTTCTGCTCCAAGACATAGATTATGAGTACTCGTCAAAACGCCTCAATGAGGCGGTTCTAACGAGCACCCACAACCTATGTTTGCAGTATAAATCAGAAAAATATCACGGATTTTCATCAGAAAAGAGCCATTTTGGAGGTGTGAAAAATGTACTATGTCGCACGAGTGTGTTATCGTAATGTATCGGGTGTATGCGAAGGCCGCGGTTGAGGCACTTCTCCACCGCCTATCTGTGGCGAAGTGGGATTCCATTCCCCATCTCCAATTCACGCCTCTGTTCATTCCTTCATATCGTCGTCAAATAACAACGCTTTGATCCACCTTGGTTTTCTTCCTTTTCTGTAGCATACTCCAAGGCCAACTCAACATCCTCGGTAGTTTGTTCCGTCGCGCCATCCATATGCTCAAGCAGTAAGTCCATTTGCTCAGTAACAAACTCGTCTCCATCTTCACAATTCCGAATTTGAAAACGCCGAAACCTGACCACCGGTGAATCTACGATTGCCCAAGTCGCCGCAAAATTCATCAAGTTGTCGGCGTCGGTGAATGTGTACACCATACTCTCGAACTGTGCTGCGACATTTTCCATGTTGAATTCAATATTGAGAATGATTAATTTTGATTCGCTTTTATATACTCTTTTGATTCCGAAAACGAGGGTGACTCCCTACCAAAGTAGCTAAAATCGTTCCGCTATGACGAACAAGATGGCCACCAGAGCTAAAATTAGAAAACATCCTCAAACGACAACTACTCCTGTACCCGTGGGCCAGTTCCATTAAAATATAAAAAAACGGTTCTACTCTGCTGAGCAAAATGGCCACCAGAGCTAAAAAAAACGTGAATTGGCTTTAAACGCGAACTCCTCCATAAAACTTCACAGGAATGTTGCTTAGGTGACGCCTCCTGTACCCTTAGGCCAATTTCATCCAAAGTTGTCGGCGTCGGTGAATGTGTACACCATACTCTCGAACTGTGCTGCGACATTTTCCATGTTGAATTCAATATTGAGAATGATTAATTTTGATTCGCTTTTATATACTCTTTTGATTCCGAAAACGAGGGTGACTCCCTACCAAAGTAGCTAAAATCGTTCCGCTATGACGAACAAGATGGCCACCAGAGCTAAAATTAGAAAACATCCTCAAACGACAACTACTCCTGTACCCGTGGGCCAGTTCCATTAAAATATAAAAAAACGGTTCTACTCTGCTGAGCAAAATGGCCACCAGAGCTAAAAAAAACGTGAATTGGCTTTAAACGCGAACTCCTCCATAAAACTTCACAGGAATGTTGCTTAGGTGACGCCTCCTGTACCCTTAGGCCAATTTCATCCAAACTTCACAGAAATGTATCTTAGGTGACCCTCAACCAAAATAGCGCAAATAAGCAAAATGGCCACTAGATCTAAAAACAGGAAACATCGTAAATTTGCCTCAAACATCTCCTAAACCCTTGGGCTAATTTGATTCAAACCTCAGATAATTGTTGCCCAGGTGACTGCCTATCAAAATAGTTAAAATGGTTCCGCTCTAATGAGCAAAATGGCCGCCAGAGATAAAAAAAAATAGTTAAGTTGCTTCGGATGCAAACATCTCCTAAACCTTTGAGCCAATTCGATTCAAACTTCACAGGAATGTTGCTCGGGTAGATGCCTACCAAAATATCTTAATTCGTTTTGCTCGGATGTAGAAGCTAAAAATAGAAAAAAATGGGGGAAAAATCTTTAAACGACAATTCCTCCTGTACCCTTGAGCCATTTTCATTCAAACTTCATAGGAATGTTGCTTAGGTGTCCCTCTGCTAAACTAAATGGCTAAAACGTCCTGCTTGCTTGAGCGAAAACAATAAACAAGTTGGTTGCTAGAGCTACAAATAAATATAAAATGTTAATTTGCTTCAAACGTTTGTTTGTTTGTTTGTTTGTTTGATTTGATGTTTAACAACCCTGCCAACACTGTAACGATCATTTTTATCCCCCGACCGAATAGGTTCGGGGGATACAGC
This sequence comes from Lucinisca nassula, assembly GCA_963580285.1. Lineage (NCBI taxonomy): Eukaryota > Metazoa > Mollusca > Bivalvia > Lucinida > Lucinidae > Lucinisca > Lucinisca nassula. Next base: position 75,895,554 of record OY757022.1, read on the forward strand.
GATCAGCCTGGCGTCCGTCCGTCTGTCCGTCCGTCCGTCCGTCCGTAGACGCAACCTTGTGATGGCCATAACTCCTATACCCTTTGAGATTCATTGATGATTATTGGCACAATTGTTCACAAGGCTGAGACGGCGTGTCATGCGCAAGAACCAGAACTCTGGAGTGCATACTTTTTGAGTTATCTCCCCTTTTAATAAAATAGACTGACTACTTTGTGATGGCCATAACTCCAATACCCTTTGAGGTAAGTTGAGGGTACCTGGCACAGTTGTTCACAAGGCTGAGACAACGTGTCATGCACAAGAACCACAACTCTGGTTGTCATGGTTTTTGAGTTATCTCCCCTTCCAATAAAATTGAGTGACTACCTTGTGATGACCATAACTCCAATACCCTTTTAGGTACATTGATGATACATGGCACAGTTGTTCACAAGGCCGAGACGGTGTGTCATGCACAAGAACCATAACTCTGGTTGCCATGGTTTTTGAGTTATCTCCCCTTCCAATTATATAGAATCACTACCTTGTGATGGCCACATCTCCAATACTCTTTGATATATATTGATGGTACTTGGTACAGTTGTACATGAGGTTAAGCAGGTATGTCACGTTCAAGAACCATGACTCTGGGTGCCCTGGTTTTTGAATTATCTCCCCTAACAATATAACCTTGTGATGGCCATAACTCCAAACCTTACAGATCCCCACCCCTAAACCATATATATTATTGTTCCTTATGATCAGACACATTCATTGACACCAACCTGGGGGTCCCCCAAATGCGCTGGGGCCTTGCCCCACCCCCTCCACTTCATTAAAGGCCCAATATCTCGGAAACCTTACAGATCCCCACCCCTAAACAATATATATTCTTGTTCCTTATGATAAGACACATTCAGTTACACTAACCTAGGGGCCCCGGAATGCGCCGGGGCCATGCCCCACCCCCTCCACTACATAAAAGGCCATACATCTCAGAAACTGTTTAGACCCCCACCCCTAAACTGTATATATTCTTGTTCTTTATGATAAGATGCATTCATTGACACCAACCTATGGGCCTCGGGGTGCGTAGGGGCCTTGCCCCCCCCCCCCTCACTTCATAAAAGGCCGTATATCTAGGAAACCTTACAGATCCCCACCCCTAAACCATATATATTATTGTTCCATACGATAAGACACATTCAATGACACCAACCTGGAGGCCCCATGGAATGGGTCAGGGCCCTGCCCCACCCCCTCCACTTCATAAAAGGCCATATATCTCAGAAACCATTCAGATCCCCACCCCAAAACCATATATATTCTTGTTTCTTATGATAAGATGCATTCAGGTACACCAACCTGGGGGTCCCCTGGGAAGTGCATGGACCAAGTCCCAACCCCTCCACTTCAAAAAAGGCCCAATTTCTCATAAACAGTTCAGATCCCTACCCCTAAACAATATATATTCTTGTTTCTGATGATAAGACGCATTCAGTGATACCAACCTAGGGGTGTCCCGGGATGCGCCATTGCCCCACCCCTCCACTTCATAAAAGGCGATATATCTCAGCAACCTTTCAGATCCCCATCCCAAAACCATATATTTTCTTGTTTCTTATGATAAGACGCATTCAGTTACACCAACCTGGGGGCTCTCTGGGATGTGCCTGGGCCATGTCCCAACCCCTCCACTTCATAAAAGGCCCAAATTCTCAGAAACCGTTCAGATCCCTACCCCTTATCCATATATATTCTTGTTCTTTATGATAAGACGCATTCAGTGATTCCAACCTAGGGGTCTTCAGGTGTGTGCTGGGGCCATGCCCCACCCTGCCACTTCATAAAAGGCGATAAATCTCAGAAACCTATCAGATTCCCATCCCTAAACCATACATATATTCTTGTTTTTTATGATAAAACGCATTCAGAGACACCAACCTGGGGGTCTCTTGGGATGTGCCCGGGCCATTCCCCATCCCCTCCACTTCATAAAAGGCCCAATATCTCAGAAACCGTTAAGACCCCCCCCCCCTCCCACAAACACACCCAATAAACCATATATTTTCTTGTTCCTTATGATAAGATGCATTCAATGATATCAAATTGGGCTCTGTTGGATCATCTCCCACCCCTCCACTTCATAAAAGACTTAATATTTCAGATACAGAGTCCTCATGGAATGGGGATTCATTTGGGAGACTGTATAATCAATAAATTAAAACCATACATGGCTGCCACTGGGCAGTGCCTGCCTGAGCTCTGGTGAGCATCGTGGCCCATGGGCCTCTTGTTTAGTTATCTCCCCTGACAGTATAATCTTGTGATGGCCATAACTGCAATACTTTTGTGATATATTGCTGGTTTAATTCTGGTGCACTTTCTATTGGTGAACAATCTTCTGAAGGCCATATTGGCTTTTGGTCGGGGGATTTGCCATCTCTTCCGATGGCTATTTTTTGAGACTTGCTTCCAATTTTGTGGAACTTTTTCCCGACACTGAGATGAAATGACATCTCAGGCCCTGCCGCCCAATGAAACCAATAGAGTTTATAAGCATGGGCGGTCCGACTGGCAACGCTTTGCCTGGGCAGGCTTAGATCCTCTAAGCGGTTTACCAGTACTCGTTTGCGGGTCGCTTCAGCTCTGCGTGGAAACATCATGCAACCCATCTATTTCTTCAAGCCCCGATGGGTGGGGGCCAGTTTCTTCAAACGTGATATCATCCTAAAGCCTTGAGCCAATTTGATTCAAACTTCAAAAGAATGTTGCCTACGTGACTCATCAAAATAGCTAAAATTGTTTCGCTCTGATGAACAAGATGGCCGCTAGAGCTGAAATAGACTGTACTAGAGACGGTGACACTCAGGAGAGCGAATCAGGGCCCTCTGGGCTCACTTGTTTATTTCTTCCGTTTCTTCACTTTCATTCCATTACGCAAACACGCCTATACAAATGCATTGCCACCGTTATCGCCGAAAAAATGAAAATTTTACGATGAAAAACTGTGATATTTTTCTTATTTCTGCTCAAAATATAGATTGTGGGCACTCGTTAGAACCGCCTCATCGAGGCGGTTCTAACGAGTACCCACAATCTATATTTTAGAGCAGAAATAAGAAAAATAAGGTATACCCCCGGAAACCCCTGTTTTACTATATAAATGTGGGGTTCAAGGGGAACAAAATTATATAGGCGTGCCTTCGTGATGTTTTTCCTGTTTCTTCCCTGTACCTCTCATTCATTTCCTTTAATGCCCCCTTTACCTCTTTTCGCCCTATTAATCGGAGAATCCAAAATGACCAACAAGGGTTTAGGCTATGTGTCGTTAAACGTCAACACAATCAATCAATCCTCAGTTACAAAAGGCAACCTTTGAGCATAAATACTTTGCAGAACAGTCTGTAGCGTGCATTTTTTGCTCACCTGTCACGTAGTGACAAGGTGAGCTTTTGGGATCACTTTTTGTCCGTCGTCCGTCGTGCGTCCGTGCGTCCGTGCGTGCGTCCGTGCGTGCGTCCGTAAACTTTTCTTCAAACAACATCTCCTCCTAAACCAGTGATCAGATTTTGATCAAACTTCACAGGAATGATCCTTAGGTGGTCCCCTTTCAAAGTTGTTCAAATGGTTCTGGTCCGTTGCACATATAGTTCACAGTAGCCAAAAATAGATTTTTTTCACCGAAAACTTAAAAAATCTTCTTCTCTGAAACCGCAAGGCCCAGGTCTTTGATATTTAGTATGAAGCTTCATCTAGTGGACCCCTACAAAGATTGTTCAAATTATAGTGCTGGGGCCAAAAATGCCCCCGCACCGGGGCCCTTTGGTTTTACATGGGCTTATATAGGGAAAATCTTTAAAAATCTTCTTCTCTGAAACCGCAAGGCCCAGGTCTTTGATATTTGGTATGAAGCTTCATCTAGTGGACCCCTACCAAGATTGTTCAAATTATAGTGCTGGAGCTAAAAATGCCCCCGCACGGGGGCCCTTTGGTTTTACATGGGCTTATATAGGGAAAATCTTGAAAAATCTTCTTCTCTGAAACTGCAAGGCCCAGGTCTTTGATATTTGGTATGAAGCTTCATCTAGTGGACCCCTACCAAGATTGTTCTAATTATAGTGCTGGGCCCAAAAATGCCCCCGCACGTGGGCCCTTTGGTTTTACATGGGCTTATATAGGGAAAATCTTTAAAAATCTTCTTCTCTGAAACTGCAAGGCCCAGGTCTTTGATATTTGGTATGAAGCTTCATCTAGTGGACCCCTACCAAGATTGTTCAAATTATAGTGCTGGAGCTAAAAATGCCCCCGCATGGGGGCCCTTTGGTTTTACATGGGCTTTTATAGGGAAAATCTTGAAAAATCTTCTTCTCTGAAACCGCAAGGCCCAGGTCTTTGATATTTGGTTTGAAGCTTCATCTAGTGGACCCCTACCAAGATTGTTCAAATTATAGCCCTGGGGCCAAAAATGCCCCCACACCGGGCCCTTTTGTTTTACATAGGCGTATATAGGGAAAATCTTTAAAAATCTTCTTCTCTGAAACTGCAAGGCCCAGGTCTTTGATATTTGGTATGAAGCTTCATCTTGTGAACCTCTACCAAGATTGTTCAAATTATAGCGCTGGGGCCAAAAATGCCCCCGCTCCGGGGCCCTTTGGTTTTACATAGACTTATATAGGGAAAATCTTGAAAAATCTTCTTCTCTGAAACCACAAGGCTTAGGTCTTGGATATTTGTTATGAAGCTTCAGCTAGTGGATCTCTATAAAGATTGTTCAAATTATAGCCCTGAGACCAAAAATGCCCCCACCATGTGGCCCTTTGGTTTTACATAGACTTATATAACGAAAATCTTTAAAAATCATCTTCTCTGAAACACAAGGCTCAGGTCTTTGATATTTGTTATGAAGCTTCAGCTAGTGGACCTCTACCAAGATTGTTCAAATTATAGCCCTGGGGCCAAAAATGCCCCCCCCCCCCTCCGGGGCCCTTTGGTTTTACATAGACTTATATAGGGAAAATCTTGTTTTACATAGACTTCAATATGCAGGGTAAATCTTCTTCTCTGAAACCAGAAAGCCCAGGTCCTTCATATTCGATATGAAGCTTCATCTTGTGGACCTCTACCAAGATTGTTCAAATTATAGCCCTGGGGCCAAAATTGACCCTGCCCGAGGCCCACTTGTTATACATTGGATCAGGTGAGCGAACCAGGGCCCTCTGGGCCCTCTTGTTCATAAAAGTCGCGGCCAGCCTGAGTAGCTTAGTATAATACACGTCTGACTTGTGATCAGGGGGTAACAGATACCTGAGATTGTTTTTGAGACCTTTTCTATGGTTATCTCTCCCTTTCGAAGGTAAAATAATAACCGTTGTCATTTCATGGTAAAAGGACGTGCACGGTAACATTTACCGCTTATGTGTCAGCCTTCCTAGGCAAAGAGTTGTTCGGTTGACTGGACGGCTCTATATGACCTAAATAGCGTCGAATATGGCGTCAAACCTCAAACAATAAAACAAAATATGAGTTGAGTCATGAGATAAAATTCGTTGTAACATGCCCGGTCAGCAAGGGCTCAGATCCGCCTGTGCGTATGCGCAGGCCGATCTGAGGTTTTGCTATCGGCTTGAATGTCACATGTACCCTAATCTAACTACCCTTGAAAGATGCAACAAAAGCCCAGCAGATGCGCTAGCTGACCTGTGGCATCTTTGGTCGGGTGGGGTTTCGGGGGCACCGAATTTATATATAGTTTTCTTATGGTGCGGCACATTTCTTTTCCAGGGACCCAAAGGGCGTGAAGGTGAAGGTCAAGGAAAACAAGGTGAAGGAGGTGAAGGTCAAGGAAAACAAGGTGAAGGAGGTGAAGGTCAAGGAAAACAAGGACAACAAGGAGGTCAAAAGCAAGATGGGGAACCTCAACAACCGCCACCAGAAGAACGAGGTACGTACAGACTTCAGTTCTCAATTTCCTTTAACCCTTTAGCGGGTCCTTCCCTCTCCGATTTTTTGTGTGTGCATTTATGGTTATAGATACATGTAGGTGTTTCACACGTACGACTTAAGGGGAATAGGAACATCTTCAGGAGAGGCAACTCCTGCAAAAGTATTTTGTCTCCCATGTCAATAGGGGTCAACTCTTAAAGGAAAGACTTTGCTCCTGATGAGTTGTTGGTATGGTTAAGGGGAAGGATACACTTTACCCGGCTACAGTGTTGTTGGGGTTAAGGGAAATGGATACACTTCATCCGGCTAGTGCCGCTATGGTTAAGGGGATGGATACACTTTACCCGGCTACAGTGTTGCTAGGGTTAAGGGGATGGATACGTTTTTATCTGGCTACAGTGTTGCTATAGTTATGGGAATGGATACATTTTACCCGGCTACAGTGTTGCTAGGGTTAAGGGGATGAATACATTTC